>JAGQAX010000004.1:5991010-6591010 GCA_019142605.1 Cephalopholis sonnerati | reverse complement strand
TCAAGGTATTAAATCATAAGATCAAATCAGAAGTGAACAAATCATTTTTTCCTCATTTAGTCATTCAATCTTGAGGCTACGTTAATTCAGTATTGGGTAAATTGTGTACAGAACTGAAATAGTCTAAATATTATATGGTTTTCCGCTCTTAATTTTCCAGTCAAACCCAATTCATGCAATTTAAAGACTGTTTACAGATCCCAGTGTGCAGAAATATTCGAATACACAATTTTGCATAAAGGCAATGTTTCTTTTCCTCGCCCAAATTTACGTAACTTTTGAAGCATTATTTGGCCCGCTTTCTGGCAAGATAGCAGAACATGGTTGGTACCAACCAAGCCTGATACAGCAGCTACTTAGGGTTTGCTTTCGAGCAAACACTACATTTCGCTTACTGTACCTTCAGCTACTGTTGTGCACTAATTTTGCATTTTGCATCCAGGTTCCTGAACTATTTTAATGAGCAAACAATTTTTGGCATTCTTCAGGTTTGCTCATTAACAAACGTCACATTTCAACCTCATTCCCAAGTCGTCAAATACCGAAGCTTGGCCACGCCCCTCAGTGGCTCACTGTTATCAACAGGGCACCAATGTGCAACATCACAAACACGTGACAAAGTGGCAGTATCTGACGCCCTCGGAATGAGAATGAGCTGCACAGTTTGCTACCACACACAAGGCAAGGTGAGCAAGTACTATAGAACAAAGGCAAATGTTCTTGATGCAATGGTCAGGAACAGGCTAACAGGTCAAATAACAGGAACAACCAACAACAGCAACAACAACAACAACAAAAACAACAGGAATAAAGTCAGGCTCAGGCTAGGGTTTGACTTCAGATGGCTGCAAAGCAGAGACATAAGCATCACTGAAAATCTGGCTGGAAATGAGAGGAAATGGGCTGTTACATACCGCAGAGCTGATGAGGGAAAGTGGAAACAGGTGAGTAGATAGGTCAGGTGGTGAAGTCTGAGGGCATCTTTTGGAGGCATCAATAATGGCAACACAGGGGGCTGGGAAAGTGGGAAGTGTCTGTAGACAGGGAGCAAGGGACAGACAGATATTGTGACAGTAATGACATATGTAGCACCCAGGGTTTCGCTCATGAATGAGAAAGATGCACATAATGCTAACTTGTTGTTCCCACTGTTTTCATGAAAGGCCAAGAATTTTGTTCATGCGTCAACTTGAAAGAGTCGTACTCGCACAAACAGCACAGTTAGCATCAGACCTTCACTTTGCTCAACATTTTTTCTCACTTCGACCTTGTTACATATCAGTGTTTGGTCAAGGGCTTTCCACGTCAAGATATGATGTGCAAGATACCCTGGGTGTGTTGGTTGCTGACGTTCTGGGACGCCGTGTCAATTTCAGCCCATTGCATGTATTGTTTTCAAAATACACAGGAAATATGCAGTTTACATACAGTCTCTTTCAAAATAAACACACTGTGTTGGTACAACATTGTAGATTGACTTCAACAACAAACGCACAAGGGTATGTTTTGCCTACACACACATGTGGTTGGGTTTAGGAAAAAATAACAAGGTTTGGCTTTACAATCTGACGGAATGTGTTCACCAGCCTCCCCGGTAAAAGTTGGTGGTTGCTGGACCCTTCCACCACCCCGCCCACTCACCCTACTCAGACTTCCATCGCTTTAAGTTTCATTGTTGTCCCACCATGTTAAACAATAAAGGTGACTGGTTGTGTGTCATGCTGACATAAAAGAACAGCTTTTTTCATTAGTGTCTGAGGCCGGAAGTCACTGACCGAGCACCAGTATTCAGCGATTTCAGAGTGAGACCGGGTTGTACCCCTCATGAAGAAATGCTGCCTACTGCATCCAGCTTCCTCATGTTTGCCCATACACCACTATAGCTTTGGTCATGAGTGAACAACACCTTCTCCATCCAGCTACCTGTTTGTCTTTAGGCAAATAGCACATTTTGCATCCAGGCACTCAGGTTCACAATAAACAAGGTCAGTGTACCTCCAGGAACAAATGAAAGACTTGACAATCTCAATAAGTCTCACCTGATTTTTGTATGGAAACCCTGTGTGTCCTCCCCTTCACCACACTGGGCTGGAGTTTCATGAGGATTAGTAACAGGAGTTAAAAACACAAACTTATTATTTATGTACAAAAAGTATTGCAAGATATTGCATTAAATCTGATCATTTCTGTGATTTTGTTGTTTAAAAATGAATCATAGCTGCTTTAAAGAAGAGCAAAAAAGCGAATAACTTTCTCCTCTTCCACGCTGTGATTTGGCAGAAATACAATAAAAAGATTCAGTACTCAGACACTGTGATGTATTACCAGAAGATTATAAAATCATTAGAAGCAAAGATGTACTTTTCTCACAATATAGGCACAAGACAAATAGCTTCCAATTAAATATTTTGTCATTAACTGGACAGCTGCCCTATAAAGTATTAAACACCATAATCTTATTCACAGTGTGTGTTATATCATTCTAATTATCATGTGCTGACGGGGTGCTTAAAATGGGCCCATATTCAGTTATGCAGTGGAAAGCTGGGCAAACCATGACCAACAGTAAGTCGTTTTTTATCTATCAGTTCATTCATCTGTCCATCTGTCCTATCTATACACTTTAATTCTAATTTACTATGTTTAGGGTCATGCTTTGGTTGGTGACACTTGCCAGATGGACCTAACTCCTCACAGAAAGAAGCCACGTCACCTGTGATAGAAGTCATAACCTTCTGGCTGTGACTCAGTGTTAACTTCGTTGATGAAAGCTATAATGAAAAGTTATCTGAGTGTAGCTGTGCTGGAAGTTCACAGTTTGAACTCAGATCAGTTTTCTCTGACAGAGATTAAAGTTTAGTTTTAATGACCAACTCTGTGAGCAGGACACGAGTTTAAACCTCCAGACTAACATGTTGCAGATTAAGAAAGAATTCAGGCTTTAATTAAGTTATTTCTCTGCTTCTTAACAGTGAGACTGATAAGTCAGAGTTTACAGTGAACCTGGGTACAAATCCTAGTTGTCTCAGATTAGTTATTTGTGGGCTCAAAGTTTTTGAGAGCATAAATAGAGAGATGTTGAGCTTTTCAAATGATGATCAGTAACAGTGTGCTCGTAAATCACCCCATAAACCTGTCAAACACTGCTGGTTTCTTCTTTGTGTGTAGAAATGATTTTGTGTTGTAGAAAAAGATGTCTAAATTAAATCTGTATACAACCTGTCACCTTGATTCTAATTTCTAATACATGACTTGGCCTCACTGTATTAGTATGAAGATTAAAAAACAAAGAGAAAACATAATTACTAAAAGTATGTAAAAGTAAGTAAAACTATGAGGGATAAATATGACTAAAACTAATAAGCATTTTTGTCTCAAGACTAAGACTAAATCTAAAATAGCTGTCAAAATTAACACTGCTGTGAGATTAAGGTATTTTTTATTTTGTGCATTTGAATTTAAAATCACGTTTTTGGCTCAGTTATTCCTTTAATAGAGAGCTGACAGTGACCAGGCAAATGATGAAATGAAATGCGAAAAAGCTCCACAGCTGGACACAAACCGGAGACGCTGCCTGAAAGGGAAACTTTGGAATTTTTCAAACTGGACCTCACACTCCCCTATGTTTTATGTCTAAGTGACTAGTGGGAACAAGAATATCTGAAACTGGTTCAGTATTGACATTATAACATTATGGAAAGGATCCCTACAGAGAAAGAACATGTGAATCCATCAACACCTGAAATTTCACTATGACAACTTTGACCATTCCATTCGTTTTTACTGTCTCTCTTGGATGACATACACTTTCAGTAATGAGAGTATTTTGAAACTTTTACAAATATATATTAACTTCGACCAGATTATCTGAACTGCATATAATTCTAATCCTCACTTGGAGAAGAAAAAAAAAACATCGCAAAGTGTTGTTAATGTGCACTCAGGTGCTGACACTTAACCCCTGCGCTTGCCTAAATATCCCATAGACTCCAACATTTCTATTTTGTTCAAAAATGCTGGCATGTAAGTCCGTTCTCTGGACTTACATGCCAACTGTGTCACTGGTGATGAGAAAATACAGCGAGTGCTGGACAGAGCAGTAAGTGACAACAACAACAAGTGAGGAGTATTTTAAAATCAACTCTGTATTTTATTGGAAGCCAGTGAAGTGTTTTGAGTATGGGAGTAATATGTTCTCTTTTTCTAGTCCGAGTTAGTACCCTGGCTGCAGCATTTTGAATAACTTGGAGCCGTCCCACAGTCTTTTTTAGGGAGTCTGGCAAGAAGGGCATTATAGGGGGTATTTTTTTATTCCAAAGGTACCCTACCAAAAGTGTTTGGTGGAAACGGCGGTTTTAATTTCCAAGTTGTCAAATACCACCGCTTGGTCAGTGATTTCAGTGTCAGACGTCAACACAAAAAGGCACCTTTTGTGGCAGTATGATACACTGTTGGACAGCGTCAGTTTGAAACGCAGCTGGTAACAACACATGTATGGAGCTTGAAAGTCCCTATAGTGCAGGCAAGAGGAGAGGTGGATGGCTCCAACCCCAGACTTTCACCTGGGCTTCCCATATGAATGTTGAGCCAAACCATGATGTTTTTTTCCTAAACCTAACCACCTGCTTTTGTTGCATAAGAAAATAAACCTAAACACAGTTTGTTTCACCTATGTTGTAAGTTCATTTTGAAAAAGACTGTCTGCATGTAAAAAGCAGAAATTGTACGTTTCCTGTGAAGACAGAAGTTTACATTGAGAAGACACAAGCATAAATTGACACAGCACCCCAGAACGTCAACAACAGACATGGGAAGACACCTTGCGCACCATATTTGGATGTGAAACTCCACTGACAGCGGAAATATTTCACAAGTTGGGATGAGAACGTGAACTTTCACCATTTGTCATAACTTTGAAATATGTGATTCAGACATTTGTGTAAACTACAGATTTAAACCTGTCTGCTCATGTAATTGCACAGTCCTGTTAGCTGCGTGTAGTTGCCATACACTGATTTTTTGCAAAATATTTTGTAAGTTAAGTGTCTCCATTACTGACTGAATGATAGCCTGCAATAACAAATCCAGTTTGTAGATTAGAAAATTCCAGAGTCCCGCTGTAGGAATTCTGTGGTTGGCATTGTGTCAGCAGGTGGGCTAATGGTGGAGTGTGTGCTGTCAGTTGTGTCCGACAGGAGCCTGTCCCTGTGAGTCTGATGAAAACCACAGGGGAGAGCTTGCAGCCAATCCAGGCTAAACGCTCCTGACAGCACAGAGGCCCCCAGGGTCAATAAGGTCTGTCCCAAGACCCCCACTCCACCCCACCCTGTTTAATCGAAGTGCCTCGGGCAAACTCTCATCATCCTCGGCTCCCTCTGTACATTCAGCTACTAAAACAGTGTGCAACAGTGGCAGCTATAGGACACATTCCCAATGTCTTTTCACTCCATTTTAATTCTGTTTTTATTCTTCTCTTTTCTTTTTTTTGTCTTGGGAAGATTTTTAAAATATTTTTAATTTTTAATTTTTCATGGCCTTAATTTTTTTTTCTGTTATTTCTTTGTGTCAACTTTACATCATTGTTGCAATGTACATTTTAGGAACTGCTTTGCAATGGTCCATTCATACATGAGTAATGCAAATTAAATAAAGGCACCAGGATGCATCCTGTACCAGGATGCATTGTGCCTGAACTCCTGACAATCAGCCCTCAAATAATCCCCAAATATTTCCAGTACGTGAAGGTGGGCGTCTCAAACACGACTCTTTTTTACAAAAAGTAAAGGCATCTGAAATGACTTACTTCACTGTTCGACTAGAACATCCATCTTCTAACCACTTATCCTCTTGAGGGTCACGGGGGGGCTGGAGCCTATCCCAGCTGACATTGGGCGAGAGGCAGGGTACACCCTGGACAGGTCGCCAGACTTTTGCAGGGTTGACATGTAAAGACAGACAACCATTCACACTCACATTCACACCTACAGTCAATTTAGAGTCACCAATTAACCTAACCTGCATGTCTTTGGACTGTGGGAGGAAGCCGGAGTACCCGGAGAGAACACAGGGAGAACATGCAAACTCCGCACAGAAGGGCTCCTGCACTTGGGATTGAACCAGGAAACCTCTTGCTGTGAGGCGACAGTGCTAACCACCACACCACTGTGCTGCCCTCGACTAGAACAACTTAAATATAATAACATTGGTGTTTTCAGCAAAAAACATGCCTTATTGTATTGTGCCTGCTAATTGTGTATCAGCGCCACAGCCAAAAGCCATTACTTTGTCACCCACAACAGCGTGAGGTGACGAAAATACTCACTCAGTGATCATCTGCCCCCTGCTGGCTTTAGTTGTTTTTTCCTGTGTCTCTGTAGAGGAAGTGATTTTCGAACCAGTCACAGTTAGCCCAACAACCGGCAAGAGTTAGTCCAACAATCAGCCACAGTTAGCCCAACAAACAATGATTGCCAATATAATCAAGCACTTCATTCAAACTCCACAGAAACAGAAAAACTCACTAAAACCACCATGGTTGATTGGCCCACTGTTCCAATAGTCACCAACTCTGGTTTGGGTGAAATAAATCCTTAATTCACAGAGTAAGATGCGAATGCTGGATCTACACCAGGGGCGTAAATATAGACAGTGGCCCATCTGCAGCCTCAACCATCCAGTGTATTCCTTCAGGTGGGTTGAGTAAATACCCTGCCTGAATATCCAAGTTGGAATAGTCCAACTTGACAAGCCAAAATAACTTGTAGTTCTTCTGAGCAGTACTGACATCAGCAGTTTGCAGAAGACCAGCAGATTTTGAAGCAGCCCCCAGAGGTACAGAGAGCACTATTAAAACATGTTGTTTTATATGACACCATACCTCAAATTCATTCAGATAACGGTTATGTTAAAAAACAGAAAAGTTTTCTTTGTTTTTTTAAGGGCGGCTGTGGCTCAGAGGTAGAGCAGGATGTCCACCAATCGGAAGATCAGTGGTTCGATCCATGTAAAAGTATCCTTGAGCAAGATACTGAACCCCAAATTGCTCCAGATGATGCTTCCATCCATGTGTGAGTGTGTTAAAAACTAAGTAGCAGTTGGCACCTTGTAGGGTAGCCTCAGCCACCAGCATGTCTGAATTGGTGAATGTGACTTGTAGTATAAAAAGCGCTTTGATGACTAGAGAGGCGCTATACAAATGCAGGTCCATTTACCATCCATTTTAACATGTAGATTAAAGTGATCACACTCAACACTACTGACGTAGCTTCAGTCCATTTTCAAACTGAGAAACTTAATCATAATGATTTGGTTCAAGACAGCAAGCATATGTTAAACACTGACATACTGTCATAGTTCTCACACTGTGTTAAAGTTACAGTTACTCTAGTAAATCAGGTGATAACTTTTTTTTTTTTTTTGTTAATCGTCCAGTGGTGAGCCACGTTTGCTCTTTAGTTGGAGAGTTTCAGTCTACGTTGTCTCTATTTGCCTGTGTATTTGCCTGGACTAAACATCTATTATTATTAGCAGTTCATGCAAAAGTTAAGAAAAGCAGCTGCCAGTATGGCCCCAGCCTCAGGTGATTGTTAGTTTTGTGCCTCAAAGACTAAAGTAGAAGAAACAAGAACAAACAGAACAAAAACATGGTATTCAATCAGCCTAAAAGATCAAATATGTTTTCAACTGAGTCAAAAAACGTGTGAAATGAACAAACTATCAAATTGTTTAAAATTGTCCCATTGAAAATGAAGCAGAGTATCATCCAATCCAGCTTGGAAATTCATCATATCTATTACGCTTTGTCAGTGTGAGTCGTGCAATCAGGCGGGTGAAATGTGTCTGTTTCACAGTGTCTGTGTTTCACACTCCCTGTACCATCACTGCTCTGGCGGCAGCAATTCATTGCATTTACACTAGTGATCAAACGGTGGGCACAGTCCTGTGTTATTGTGCAAATAACACATTAGAAAAAATTAAAAAAAACGTGCTTTACAAACCTGACTTAAATGTGCTTTAAGTGTCCTATTTACCCTCTGCTTACATTCTTCAGTTGTTTCCTGTGTATTGCTCTGTGCACACTGTGAGCACCCTAAACAAATGAACATCCATACAAGCCAGTCTATGCAAACACGATGAGACGGGAGTCCTAATGTAGCGTAAAACCTCGCAGCTCAACATCTGCAGGGTCACCAAACAGCAGAAAAAGCCATTTCCTGAGTGTATTAACCATAATCACCATCATTTAAATACTCCATTCAGAAATATTATGCAAGTAAACACTCATGGACACAGCAGGTTTTTAAATTACTGTACAACTGATCAGTATAATGTAAACTAAACAGAGGGAGCCACTGTTAAATGAAGTAACAAACACAAAGTAAAAAACACAACAGTTGCTACTGAACAAAGCAGACTGACAGCTGATTTAGCCCTGCTGCCGTCATCAGACACATACTTTGCTTCAGATGACACCTGAGAGGAAAGGACGTATCATTTCCCTAAAACTGTGTTTCCTTGATTCCTCCCTTCTTACACATTTTCCTCACATGGCATCTTAAGTAGGAGGGACTGAGATGCAAAAGATGCAATTTGTGACAACTCCTCCCTGATTACTCAGTGCACATTTAAGCAGGGTTTATACTTCTGTGTTGAATTGATGCTGTAACTACAGTGTAGGCTCTGCGTAGACACAGCCTACACCAAAGCCTGATTTGCACCTCCCAAGAAATGTAACTACATGTTATTTTTGTAAGCTGAAGCCATTTCCTTGGTGGAAACAAAGCTTTTACTTACCTTTATTTAACAGATTTAGCCCAGTTTCATATGTGTAGAAGAGAATCCACTAGCCACTAGGCTACCTTATGCAATGTAAAATGCTATAGGCTTATGCTAATAATGTTAGCATGTTGTGTGTGTGGGCAAAACATGTCTAGTATAAGACAGTTGCTTTGTCTGTGAACCTTGTAAGATACAATGGAGTCAAATTTTGTAGCATTACCTTTGTTGGCTAAATGTTGCTGTTCTTCCTGGCTTCACAGAAAAACTCTGCTAGCCGCGAGGCTACTTCATGCAATGTAAAATGTCATAGGCTTGTGCTAATAACGTTAGCATGTTGTATACGTGGGGAAAATTTGTCAAGCAAAAGACAAGTGTTTTGTCTGTGAACATGGCTGATTGTGTACTTATGTTTGATATCGTCTCTATTAAGCCATGTTTTATGTCTGTCTTTGGTGTGTTTTGAATCAATCACACTTTACAGCATTTCACAGAAACCCCATCGCCAACTAGTGTTTTGGTGTTTAAGTGTAACTGCAGAGCAAAACAGACACACCACTGCACAAGTACAAATGCTCACAATGGCATAGGCCACATGGGAAGGCTACAGTGGAGGCTCTGTGTAGAGCCGGTGCACAATTATAACTCCGCCTTTATTCAGCCTGCTCAGTTGCACTGTGTCAATTCTAAGGGCACTTTCACACTTAATCTGTTTAGTTTGGTCAAAACAAACTCAGGTCCATTTTCGCGGTTAGTAAGGTTCCTTTGGGCTCAGGTGAAAGCTGTCAATCTTACCCTTAGGAGACTTAACATTGGTAACATATGCACATCAGTGAGGGTATTTTTCTGATTAAAAAGCTGTTTAAACTGCCATCACTGTACCTGACTCTGTTTACTTTGTCTGTTCATTAAGTCTATTAACAAGAGTGTGACAGTGATCCCACAATGATGAGCCCCAAATTATCACTGTACAAGATGCCTTCTTCTCATCCTGTCTCTATGTTAGTCATTATCCAGAACATGTGGTTGACTTGCAATCTAGCAATAGCCTACTTATAATGCTTACAGTCGGTTATTTCTCTACCAGGTCTTTGTGGAACCAAAGAACAGAAATATTAACACTTTAGAAGCCTTAACGTACTGCTGCAGAAACTTTTCCCACGGGGGTCCTGATAATGCAGGATGACAAACTCCAAAACAGTCCAATCAACAAGTTACCCGTCAGTTGGTAAAACTTAATGTTTACTGCTCTTGGTTCATTTGCAAAAAAGTCAGTGTGAAGAGGAACTGAACCAAAACTAAAATGCAACAATGTATCATTTTTTCATTCATCAAATGAACCCAACTACAGGTGTGAAGTCACTCCTCATCCCAGACCCTGCCACCTCCTCCAGTTCTCTCACCTGACCTCTTCTACCCGCTCTCTAAACTGTTTTCAATCCCACTGAACACCTGGCAGTTTAAACACCTGCAACGTCTTTTGCGTTAGGGTGCAGTCACACATGAGGGATTGTGAAGTGATGCTCATGCTGAATGCTGGCAATGCCTGATGCGAAACACATGGAAAGCTAGCTTGCTAGCCAATGTTAGCTAGCTTGCTAATAAATTCGTAAAAAAAAATGATGTTATTGATACATTTTATATTTTCTTATGTTCCCTGCCTGTCCCCCAACTCACTCCCAGCCCGGCAGCATCTCTTATTGCAGGCAATTTGTATTTTTTATGGCCAATATGATGCAATAATGGCTAGTTAGACATGGAAACAATTAATGTCTCTTTGCTATTGGTTGAGGCTGTGGCAAAGTCCCACGTCAAAGGTTATCAAAGTTAAACTCCATGTGATGCAAAATTGCAAATTTGCTTTGCACCAGAATTCTCCATTGTTAATTTTGCACATGTGTAACGGGCCAACGCACTCTCCCTCTGATCTTTTCACATATCGATGTTTGGTCATGGACTTTCCACATAGACATATCACATGCAAGGTACCCTGGGTGCACTGGTTGTTGATGTTCTGGGATGCTGTGTCAACTTCTGCCTGTTACATGGATTTAGGCAACAAAAGCATGTGGTTGGGTTTAGGAAAAAAGAACAGGATTTTGCTTATAATCTGAACACCAAATTCCCAGGTGAAAGTTGATGGTTGTTGTAACCCATCTGCCACCTCTCCCGCCCACCTTACTCAGACTTCTGCCGCCTTAACTTTTGTTATTGTCCAGCCGTGTATTATGCCGATGTGAAAGGATGGCTTTTTCATCAGTGTCTGACACTGGAAGTCACTGACCAAGCGCCGGTTTTCCATGAGTTTTGAGTGAGACCGGGTTAGACCGGCTCATAGTTAAGAATTCCAGTCTTAAAACTTGTAACCTGACCTGGTCCTGCTTATCTGAATCCCTGTCTGATTTAGCAGACTTAAATCCCTGCTGACTCCCTGCCAGGTGAAGTCTGCCTTTCTTCGTTTGCCTCACTGGTTTTTGACCCTGCCTGTTTTTTGGTTTTTTTTGAATAAATGTTTGGATTTGGACTTTCACTTGTGTTTCTCTGAGTTTTCTGTGTCCACTGACTATTACACAATTGAGGGAAATGTGGATGCATGTAGATAAGGGAATGGGGATGTTTCCAAGGATTCATGGAGATGGTTGAACTGCTCCCA
Organism: Cephalopholis sonnerati; assembly: GCA_019142605.1. Lineage (NCBI taxonomy): Eukaryota > Metazoa > Chordata > Actinopteri > Perciformes > Serranidae > Cephalopholis > Cephalopholis sonnerati. The sequence goes on along the minus strand of JAGQAX010000004.1, from coordinate 6,579,582 downwards.
GTTTGTGTTTTACCACAGCCGAGACAGTAGAAGGCGAAGCTCTAAGTTTTCCAGTTCATCTCCATTTCAACCCTCACCTATAATCACACATTTAGATCAAAAGAACAAGATCATGGATACAAAGGATTTGCTTTCACAGGGTAGCCTTATATTTAGAGACTGTGTGAGAAGCTCAGATGTCTAAAACGACTTGGAAGGAAGACTTTAGAAGGAGGTGTCTGATAAGCATGTTTCCTTGACACTAGTGAGATTCCCAGTGACTGATAGAATGAGATCGCAGTCCCAATCAGTATTTATCAACTCTTAATCCTCTCCTAAAGTCCAGGTGAGGAGCTCAGGCCAAGAGCTGAGAGTAGGACTGCTTCTCTTTCTTGTCAAAAGGAGACCATTGGTCAGGGTGTCTGATAAGGATGCCTCCTGGATGGCTGCCTTTAGAGGTTTTCCAGACATATACTGAGAAGAGACACAGGGGCAGACCCATTATACATCTCATCTGGGCTGGGGACATCTTGAAATCGACCCAGGCATTGTTAATTTTGGCAGATATTTTAGATTTGGTCTCAGTCTTTAGATGAAAATGCTAGTTTTAGTAATATTTCAGTCATTTTTATCCTTCATAGTTTAACAGTCTAGATCTAACTGGAGACCTGCAAGAATCAACAGATGTGAAGTTTTTCTAACCAACCGCGTGCATGTTTACAAAATGTAACCATGTGCATTTGTTGTTGAGGGAAAAAACGTCCCAGAATGTCAGTGTCTTGCACCAATGGCTGACTCTACTCCAGTGTGAGTGTTTTGCAGGCTAGTTTGCTGACCCATAAAAGCTCCAATCTTATAACATTTATACGGCACTAGAAAAAAATTGCGAGTACAGCCATTATTGTCTTCCTAGTTAAAAAATAATGTATCATTCAGTTCACCTCTCATCTTATTTTGAATGTCCAATAGTTCATCACTAACATTTTCCTCCAGTCTCATTAACGAATCTGAAATGTACACTTCATTGATGAACATTTTTTTGATGAACATTTTTCACAAGAGTTTTCGTTAAAGCAATTCTCACTGAACCTAAAAGAAGTTGATGACATGGCTGGGGAGAGGGATGCCTGGGCTACCACATATGCGGCTGAAAATGGCTGAAGTTTGAAAAATTAGTTTTGACAGGTATCATTTCTATTAAAACATGCATTCATGGGGTGACCTCTAGCTCAATAGGCAGAGTGTGCTCCATGTAGGCTGAGTCCTTTGCACCTTTGAAGAGGTCCCCAAGTTCAAATCGATACTGTGGCCCTCTGCTGTCACTCTCTCCAGCTGTACTGCAATAAAAGCAAAAAGCCCTAAAAGATAATCTTAAAGACATTTTAAAAAATGCATTCAAGAAAGTATGGGAGCCCCCTATGCATGGTCAGACTCTCTCATTGCCTGTGGGCAGACAGAATGAAGCTGACAGAAAGCAAAAACATGCTAGAAAATCATTTGTTGGAATTAATTTGTTTACACAAAAACCCCAGCCAGGCCAGAGGTGATAGCTTATCAAATGGTTTTATTGTTAATGTACCAAGCTGTCCAAGATTATATGAGTTTAGTGTGAGGCTGTTTTTTTCTCTGAAAAGACAGGGAGTCGTAATTAAAAAAAGAGAAAAAAAATCTCAGGTGGATTTTGTTCTTTTTAGTGCCCAAAGCTTTTAAAGTGTTTGCTTGAAGTCAACATTGTTTCTATCATGTGAAATGTGCCGTTTTGAAATTTACCAGGTAATGAAACTTGAACAGATGCATTCTACCACTAAGTACAAACTGCACTAGAGGCCCAAGGCAAACATTTGTTACATGTCAAGCAAGCTCCCTCAAGGCCTGTAGTTATGTTCAGAAATTTGTCCTGAAGCTTAAAACAATGCAGATATTTAATATGCAGACCTTGATATTTTACCAGCCTTATCTAGATAAAGAATAGGCTTCAAACAGCCACAGAGAACAACAAAGCAGTAAGTAATGCCAGGAGAAACATACACTTTAATGGATCTAAGCACACTTTGAAGCAGCGCTGCCACTAAGAGAGAGATAACAGATCAGTGTAGAAATTAAAGGCAACAGAATATCTTTGAAGGTTGTCTTCGCAATCTGTTTCTTCTCTCTTCCTATCCAATTCATCAGCTCCAAACTGGCTCCAGGGTGCAGTTTGTATTCTTTGACTGAAAATATATTTATTTTTCAGTTCACATGACCTTCTATACTATGGTGATGATTTGAACCTGACAAAATGAAACTTGAACTTCTGGGTTCTATTTGAATTCAAAATCCTATCGGCATTTGTAACAGTGCTAATAAATATAAATACAATCTTGGAACTCAACATTTCTTAACAGTATGTCGTGTGGCTCATATTATGTGTTATAGATAAAGATGTCAAAACACCATTTCCTGTAAACTCTAGACACTTGCAAGCAAATGCTGCATTCATGGCATGGTACGGATCAGGCTGTTCTCACAAATTTTTTGTATGTTTTCCCAGGAAAAGCAGTGCACCCAAATTTGTACATATCCCATGTATTTTGAAAGGCTGCAATCACGTGACCAATGCGCTGTCAGTAGTAAGCAAGGAAGCAGTCCTGAGTGCTTGTAAGGAGGTAGATTGGGGTGGTGGATGGGTCACAAAAAAACAGACTTTCACACGGGACTTTCCCTGGAATTGCATTTGAACTTTGGGTGAACTTTGAGGGTACGTCCTATCCATGTTTCTTTTCCTAAACCTAACCACAGTAACTTTTGTTGCCTAAGCATAAGCTCTTTAACTTTATGTTAAGTACGTAACTGTACGTTAAGGACTCAACGTCATTTGTGGAGCGCAAAGTCATAGGACGTCACACAAACTGTTGTGCACGTATTTTTGATGGCATATCATACAAACCGTTCTATGAGAACACGTTGTATGGATGATAGAGATAATAGAGATTCCCGTGTTAACCACTTGTAAGTGATCAGCACTGTTATATGATTTCTAGTTAGCCTTGGGAGGATTAAAATACTGTACATTGAAAATATATCAACACAGGTACTGAATATGGATTTTATCACATTGACTGATGGCCTTTGGCAAATGTGAGGCATCCATATACCTATGTTTGGTTTTCAGGCCCTGCAAGCCAGATATATAGATGCTTCCAGAAATATCTGAGCCTTTTAGTTGACGTGAATGCCAAGTTAATTAAAATGACTCCAATATGAAATGACAGTAGCATAAATGCCAGAGGTGCAAACTTCAGTCACATGACTTGGACTTAGTTAGACTTGAGCCACAAATTTGATGACTTTAGACTTGACAACAAAATCAAAAAAGACTTGCAACTCGACTGGACTTAAACACCAGTGACTTAAGACTTATCTTGGACTCGAGCCTTTTGACTTGAAAATTATTAATACCTTCCCTCGAGCCCAAAGATTACAAAGTATGTTATTTAAAAAGGGTGACATGAATCAATTAATTTCCCTTAATTTCCTCAGTCTACTTATGTTGACATTAGTCTTTTTTTTTTTACCTTAGGAGAGAGCTTTGTTAAATTTCAGGGAAAAGGATACAACCAAGTTTCTCTGACATTTGTTTCTGTGCTAACAAAGCAGGTCGATCTCATTCACTGGTCACAGTTATCGCTACGAAAAGTAATGCATCATAATTCATATATAACCCACATAATTTGAGGCTGTGATCACGTGACCTATGTGCTGCAGGCTGTCCTACCTCATAAGATGGAAGCAAACGAGGGAGTGGGGTCCTGCAATATAAAAAGCGATAAAGTCCATGCAGGGAGGCAGTCTGGGTGGTGGATGGATCAAACAAGCACAGGACTTTGACCCAGGAAACCCCTGTAAAAACAAAAGTCAGGGTTGGTTACTTCATGTTACATACACAGCACCATGTTGTCATGTCACATCATCACGTCACGTCATCACAGTACATTATGTGACAGTGCCATACCATGATCCTTTCCTCAATCTTACCTAACTCAAAGAGGCACTAACTCACAAAATATTGTGCAAACCGCTATATGACTATATGTTGAACAAAGTAACCATTGCTCAACTTTGTTAAAATCACAAAGGTTTCAGTTTAAAATTGCAAGTACTGTAGTGGATGCCATTTTGTCTTCAATTTCATACAGACTGAGTGGAACAGGGACTAGCCCAGATGTGATGACCTCAGCTCTCTCAACGTATCCTCGTACAACGGTTCATATGAAATCCCAAAAAAATGCAGTTCTTATGATATCTTTAACATCAATGTTGCTATGTTCATAATGTAAAGTTACGTAATTAAGTAAAGTTACTGTAGTTAGGTTAAGGAAAAGAAACATGGTGAGGATGTACCTGAAATGACTCAAAGTTCAGAGGGTTCCAAATACCAGTCCCTTGGGGAAGTCCTGTGTTTTGTCACCCATTCACCGCCCCAACCTGCCTTCTAACTGGACCACTCAAGACCACTTCCTTCTTTACGCTCATCAGCGCATTGATCACACGATCACAGCCTTCCACAATGTGTGGATTATGCACGGACTAGCTCAACATTATGTGGGATATGACCTTTTTTTTTTTGTAGGAAAACGTACAAACAGCCTGACTCTTTACATTGTTTTGTTGTCACATACCTTAGGTTGGACTGTTGGCAAACTGTTGAAATCAAAAATAGTTACTTGAGAGCATGAATGTGCTTTATACATTTTCTAGCATTCTTCATGTCAAACATGACAAGATGATGTCAATCATGACATGTGTATGCTGTGTGGAATCCAAACCAATCAAACAAACTGGATTTTGGGGTCATCTCAGACATCCAGTAGATGATTACTGTCAGTCCATCCACAGATAAAGTGCGAGCAGCTAAGTTGCTAATGCAGCACCACTTCCTACAGCACATTTGCCAAATGTAATAAATATAGTTTGTTTTTGTTTTTGTTAAATATGGCTAAGGCAAAGTTTACACTAACTTCTTAGCAACATTATAGTTTTTATTTGCATCACTCAAAGCATGATAGAAAGTGTAGTGCCATAGCTATGAGAAATAAGAAAAAGGAAAGCAATCTGTGCAAAAAAAATCAATATTAGATTTTTGTTTGTTGTGTTTTTTTTATTCTTAGATATAACTAAGGCTCAAACTGTGATTCTTATGTACCAGGAACATTGCAGGCATGTGCGTAGACTCCAGGTGGTGCTCATGCACCTGCCCTTTTGCCCGTCTGTCTAGAAAAGTTTCCTTTTTGCAAGACATATTTTTCTCTACTTCTTTAAATAATTTTATATCTTAGTTTTTAAATTTGGCCCATGACATCAGTTCATCATCATCGAGTCCCTGCCCATCCCTCATCAAATTCACTTGTGACAGGTTCACACAAATTTTGTGCCCTGCAGGGAGCATTACATCCCCCTGTGGCCTGCCTTCATGGACAGCCAGGTAACGACAGTGTTTGCCCTAAGCCTTGGCATTGTTTATCACTGCTGTGATATTAAAACATCTCAGTACAGCCAGACAAATTTAGGCAATAACAACAAGTAACCTAGTCAGGCGTAAAATCACACCGTCTCCCTTCAACTGTCTGTCAGATTCAAGTTCAACAGCTGCCCTGTATGAGCGGAGACAAATACCAAATTGCTTCCCCACTTCCACGTGTCTTTTTAAATAAAAACTCAATTTGAAATAATGTTTGGGTCTCCCACATTTTTTCATGTAGTAAGAGAATGTTCTGTTTCTTTGAACAGCTCTCTCATTTTAGTTTAGAAAGACTGGATTTATGAACACACCCATAGTGATTATGTCCAAAGTCTAAAAAAAAGGCTCAGGGCTCAAAAGGTGGTCTGACTCTCAATTCCTTTGCATGTTGTTTTCGTTATGCAAATGATACACACTGAACACATCAACATGCAAATAAACATATGATGCCTTTACTGGGTTTAGAATTTGGGCAGGTAGATTTACATTTGAAAAGTCTAACAAACACTGGTTTCTCTTCAACAAACAAAAATATATTGACTCATATCTTTAGATACATTATGCATTACATGCATTGTACTGTGGGACATAAACCCCCCCTGCTCTCTTTGCCTCAGAATAGTTGTGTGCAGTGCCATGTGCCTTTGATGAGATTAGGGTTGAGGTGTCCACTTTCTGGGATTGTTGCACAGCGTCACGCTGTCCTTAATGAATATCTGAACATCTCCGAGCCCTCCGCAGCACCAGAAGCAGGTGTGTGGCGAGGAGGCCAAGAGTCCCCCGGTCTCCTGAAAAACTTCCAACTGTTTCATCAAGTGTTAGAGGACTCTCAACATCTGTTTGATTTCATCAGCAGGGGCTTGCGTGGGCTTTGAGGTTCCCAGTGCTGGAGTGCTCTGTGTGTCGCTCAGACAGCTGCACAGACAGACAGCAACAGGCGCGTCCTCGATGCTTCCCTGCTCGTTGTCTGCTCTAATTGAGTAAATAGCGTTACTCTAATAAGAATATCTGAGTGTGTTTACATACAGGATCAAAAGTAAACTACTGCTTGTCCAAAAAGTTTCATATCATAGGGAATATGACAACGAAACAGCTTCCAACACTGCTTGTGGGATTTGAACACACAGTTGCAGCAGGAGATCAGAAGCCCTGGAGCCTCACACCACTCAGCCATTTTGACAGCCAGTGTGTAGGGGGAACATGGTGAACATATGGTCCCACTTATCTATCTGATTCCACGCATTTCTGACACCATGTTGAATCATAAATTGCTGCTATGTGTACCAGTAACACAGAAATTAAGATTGGTTTGCACCAACAAGATTGTTGATCCAAGATGACTCTTCTAATTACAGCAACATTTAGATTTAAACTCAGATTAACAACTCCAAATAATAGTAAATCCTCAACGATGGTTAGGTTGACACTATTGTTCAGTAGTTGTATCATAATATGAGTCACATCTGTGTAGATTGGAGTTGACCTGCAGTTATTGAAGACTTTATCACTGTAAGTTACAATCAGAGCAGACATTGGGTTGTTATGGCCAGTCCTACATTGCAATTTTTTTGTGTGTGACATTTTTTTTTTTGTGTGTGGTTTTTTTGGAGGAGAGTAAGAGCTCTTTATCTTTGTGAGGATCTTTGTGCTCCCCAGATACCAGTTCCAACATGGACTAGGTGATCGTCAGTGACGTAGCTGCTACAGATTGGCTGGGCTGGTCTATTGGATGTCAAAGTTGTCCAACCCATTCTCATTCCCAGATCATGTTACCAACCCTTCTAGTGTGTCTGAAATCGCATACTTCTGTACGAAACTCTTAATATGTTGAGTGCACAAGCGGGCTAAGTGCGTTAACACTAGCATTCTAGCTAGCATGCTAGCTTACATTAGCATTTGCTAGCTAGCTAACTTGCTCTTAGCAACCACAGCACATTTTAATCAGCACTTGTGGTTCAAGTTTGGTTTGGTGTGGGCCTAGATAGCGGTTGAATATTTTGGCGATAATGCTTCACCATCCATTTGTGATTCACCATTTAAGAAGAAGATGAAGAAGAAAAAAAAAAAACTGTCATCACGCTCAGTAACAGCAAAATGGCAGTGCGAGATTTGAGAAAACGCTACCCTGTCAAAATTAGTGCACCATGCAAGTGTACAACATTTAAGTGTACTAACCAAAGTGTGTGATATGAGACACTCTTTGCCACACCAAATGGCATTCGATAGAAATGCACAGGGCGACTATTAGCGTATCTACACATAATATATATGTATATGATGTACATTTGAAACACATTGTAGCACGTGGTTAATGTTCAGAAACACTTGCAGTGAGGTTAAGTCAATAAAACTACTTGGTTAGGTTTAGGTTAACATAACATAATGTTACACAACTTAATGCAGATAAGTCACGAGTCAAATGTTAATTACATAATGTTGCATTAAAACAATGGCGTCATTTGTTTTAAAATGGGATGTAAGTGCATAAGTCACTAACAACTGTGATCTCCTGTGTAAAAGTCTTGTTTTGTCTTACCCAACCCACTTACCCTCCCTCCTGCCCTACATGCACTGTCTCACTATTCTTACTACGTCAGTTCAACCCGTTCTTATCTCTACTTGTCAAATACTGTCACTTTGTCAGTGGACCTAAATGTCAAAATGTGACACACTAGGTAGCCTCCTGCGTTGGTTTTGGATGTCCATAGCTTGTTACATGCATTGTGCCTTTTCAAAATACATTTCTTTTTTCATAGGAAATTACAGTCTGCTGTTTACATGCATACAGTCTTTTTCAAAATAAATTTACTATGTAGGTAACACACTTCATTCTTATGTTTAGGCAACAAAAACACGGGGTTAGGTTTTGAAAAAAACATAATGGTTTGGCTTAAAATAAGTACGGATTGGTGTCTGACGCTGACATCTACTGACTACAGCAGCATATTTGACGGCTCTGGTTGTGGCCAGCAGCTCCAGAAATACCCACTGCTCCTGTGCATATCGTACCATCATGAAATGTACCTTTGTACGTCAGTATCTAATGCCGAAATCATAAACAAAACTGCAGTATTTAACAATTCAGGTGTAAGGATGGGTTGGACAGTTGCTTTCAGGGTCAAGTATTGGCTCATAATGGTGACTTTTCATTGTGCAGCTTTGCTTAAGATATCTGTGTTAGCCTATTGTTAGCCACAGCTTTAGATCCTTTTGTAGTTGTAAATAGCACTTTAGATACCATTATCGAACAAAACCATAGGGGGTGAACCTTGAAACACTATTCTTTTCCCTTAAGTTTACACTACATTCACTGTACATAAATATTGACTGTGTGCAGTAATATATTGTACTGTTGGATTTACTTTTGCTCTGTTTCTTATCCTTATGGTGCTCTGTCACACCCTTAGACTGGGGCTTCACATTTGTAGATATAAAAAACTCAAATAACTAACTTAATAACTACAAGACAGGCAAACTACAACCTGCACTATATACAATATACATTCACACTACAGTTTCCAAGGCCAACAATGATTGTCCTCTCTGATTAGTGAAGGTCAGATTCCACAACCTACTGTATCTTGCACAGCTGAGTTAACTATTACTTTCAAGGCTGTTGCCATCATTTACCAGTACACAGACTGTGTCCTAAATCAAGGGCAGAATATTTGAAGTTGACATTTTCAGACTGAATATGTTATTTTATAGACTCCTGCATATGCAGCCTTCTCTCCAAAACAAGCAGTAGCGCAGAGCGACAAATCTAGTGACTTTTTTGGCAGAACTTAACTCCTCTCCCTTGAAGAGGGTTGCCAATATTTCTCAGTGCTCTCATGTGGCTGTGGCTCTCTGAACTGACTGTGCTCAGTGAGTGGTGGAGAGCAGCAGTATGTTCAGTTGACCAATCAGCAGCCAGACAGAAACGTGAATGAGCTGTGAACATACGTCCAAAACAATCAATCACTGTTGGATTGGGAACGCCTTCTACATTGTTTTTGTTCTAAATTATTTAACTACCTCTATTGCTCTTCGAAATACAGTTTAAAAAAAAGCATTTGATTCAATTTCTGGATCCTCTCATTCACAGCACTTCAATTCCACAGTCATTGGCCTTGGCTCAAACACTTGAAGTACCAGTGCCTTATTTTACGCTAACACAGTAAAAGTAACAGCTCAGCCTGCGTGTACCATTCATCTAGTTAACAGAGAAGCAGATAGCTGCCATAAAGCCTCAGTGATTCTACAGTCATAGAGGCTGTGTCCTCCATCTCTATGACCTCATTGTTGAGACTGAATGAAAACAAGAGTAAACCAGCACTTCTTTTCTCTGGTAACAGTCATCTGTGAAGGTCATATTGCTGCTTTAATCCTATTGGCTCCATTCAGAGGTGCTCAGTTGGCCTGAGTCTCTCTCTATTTGTCCATCCCTGAGGCTGGCTTTCTGCTGCGTCCTTGGACACTGTGCTCACACTTCACAGCCAGTATGACTGCCACATACACACACACACACACACACACACACACACACACACACACACAGTAACACATGTGCATATTGCTTACACACACATCCACACACAGATCTGTCACGGCCCTGGGGAGTGAGAGGTGTGAGCCAGAGGCATTTCTATCTAATACAGCTTTAACAGCCACTGTGTTTATTCCTGGATCAGTTTAACACCTTCAGCACACTGCTCACCCTCCACCCATCCCTCAGCCACTGGGAGGGCTAGGGCAGCAGGGTGGTGGTGGTGTGAAAACACTGACAATGCTCTATGACACATATGCTTGCTTGTGTCACCCCATGTGTGTGTGCTCCCAGGGGATCAGAGTTGGGGTTTGATTTCCTCTCACCAAACCCCTCCAAGATTATTGGGTGCTATTCTTATCTCAGCAGTTGGGATAAAGGGAGATTGCTCGCCTTTTGTCCCAACAAGGAGGCTCCTGATTGGGTGTCAGGCAGGATAACAGCCCCCTATCAATGCTCCAGGCCTGACTGAGCATCCACACCCTCAGACTGTTTCTCTGGATGCAAGTAATACAGACTTTAGCATTGCAGCGCTAACTACTTGAGTTTGGAGATTTATACTTTTTGCGTATATCCAATATGACTAGGATTCCCAACATACCAAATAATTACTATATTACTAGTATTCGGGGTGCTTCTCCAAGAGTTGTTTTCAAGTGAACAGCTAAATCATGGATGTCCCCAGCCAAACCATAATTTAAAGCAAGCCTATACTGAACAGCAGCCACTGTGACCACAAGAGACATGCATCCATCCTTTATCTGTAACCACTTATCCTTTACAGGAATGAGGTAGGGCTGGAGCTGATCACAGCTGATACTGGGCAAGGTACACATTGGACAGATTATCAGGCAAGGGTTGACCTATACAAATACAAAATTTCACATAAACACCTATAGACAATTTAGAGTCAACAGTCAACCCAAGCTACATATCACTGGACTGTGAACCCTGGCTAAAACCCATGCTAACACGATAGAAACACAGAAGGGCCCTGAGCACTGTTCTAACCCACAACCCTCTTGTACCCTTTTTTTCATCAAGAGTGTATTCGAAAATATTCATTCCAAGTGCCGAGGCGCACTCTGGCACAAACTGGACCATTCATAAATTCAGAGCGCTACTGAAATGGGAATGTACCATTCAGTTATTCAGGGTGGCAGAGCCCACTCTGGGTATTCTGTCCGGGGAGACGGAACAACAGAGCACGAAGCGAAGTGAATGTGTGATAGACTTAACCATTTGTTAATTCATGTAGAAATAGAACACTGTATTTCTTCAAACAACAGTGCTCTAAATTTGGTGAAGAGCAGATTTAGGAATGCAACCCAAGTTAGCTCTGGTTCTTGAACCAGTTCTTTTACGGATTCTTGGAACCTTGGTGCTATCTAGTTAACAAACTCATGTTCTCACCAGTTTTGCATGTAACCATTATAATCAAGAATTTTTCATAATTTGAGGGTGTTGCGCAATGCACAACAGCAGTAAACAGTAGTAGAAAAATTACATTGATTACCTGCAAACTTTTGTTCCGTTATTAAAGACATTTGTTTTAACCCAAAATAAGCATGCAACAACTATTAGTGAGACCACTGCGCACTCTTTTTTCTGACGATTTCTCACTTGTCTTCTAAGAACCAAGCTAAGCTAAGAACCAGCTTTTTGTGCTCTGATCTGTTTTTGGTCAAAATACTCTGAACGTCTCAAAATTAGGTGCAGGAACCAGAACCAAACCAGTTTCATGTTGGTGGAAAAGGGGTACTGCTGTGCTGCGAAGCTGTGCTATCCCACCACAAGAGACAGTTACAGGATAATGGAAAATACTAAAATGTTGTGTAACAGTAGCTCATATAGAGAAGTCATCAAACTGACTCAGTGATGCATATTACACAAAACTATCCATGTCAAATTTGCTAACATTATCCACAATACCGATCACACCAGAACACATAGCTGTAACAAAAAATTATCCTCAACTGTATTACTATTAACAAGAGAGTTGCTTATGAATAGGTTAACTTAACATTTATAGAAGGAAGATGGTGTTAGTTTGAATGAGAATATAAACTATAGTTTGCTGAACAGGGGCTACTGTGGTTACAACTGACAATTATAGGATGATGATAAATGCTAAAATGTTGGCTACTGTAATGGTAAAACAAGTATTGCAAAGTCATAAAGTCAACAAACTAACACAGTAATTTGAGTGACACAGTAATGTATCTAAAGTGTGCTACTGGGATGCCCATTAGTTCACCTGGTAGAGCAGGTGCTCCATGGACAAAAGCCTTGTCCTTGCAGTCGTGGGTTCAATCTCAGACGATGGCCCTTTAATGCATGTCATCCCCGTCTCTCTACCCCTTTACGCTAAAACAACTGTCCTATCAATTAAAGGCAAAAAGCCCTAAAAATACTTTAAAGTGTGCTACTGTTAGCACATTAGCCACTGTAAGCTACTGATCACACAACGTTACATACTTATACAGACATGCTCTGGGCATTTAAAATGCATGTAAACATGTTAGTTCAACTGAAATAGTACTAAATAGAATTTCTCAAATTCAGATTAACACACTTAGAGAATAGGATTGGGAGTCAATGTATACAGTCAATCATAACAAATCTGGCCTAGGCGCTCTGCGCATGCTCCACAGTTCCCACCCCCGGCTTTGACCCTGAAGTCAAAACTGCTGTCTACACTTGAATACAAAAAAAACGGTCTGTATGTACTTCTCTTGACAGCCAACAGAGGGACAGCAACCATCAGTCATTGTGGGTGGAGAGAGACTTGATGTGGTCGAACATTTTAAGTACCTCAGGGTAAATTTTGACTCTAATCTTAATTTTAAGCAGCATGTTAAAGCAGTTAAGAATACAATCAAATTTAACCTATCAAATTTCAAACATATAAGACCCTTCCTGACTATGGAGTCAGCGAAGACCTATATGCATGCAATGATATTTACTCACATTTCTTACTGTTACACAACATGGTCACATACATCTGAGAGTACTTTAAAACCAATCAAGTCCCTCTTCAATAGAACACTTAAAACTTTAGACAAAAAACCTATAAATTACCATTATTGTAAAATTACCCATAAGTACAAAATCTTGGACTTTGATAGCTACCAGTTGTTTTTGGATGTTTGTCGCATTTATAAGGTTCTGAATGGCTTAGCCCCTCCACCATTACAGGACTTCATAAAGAAAAAATCCTCTAGAGTAAACACCAGAGCACTGAGTAGAGGAGACTGTGATGTACAACGGCGCAGGACTAAATTTGGACAAATGGTGGTGTCCATTAGAGGAACGCAGTCCTGGAACTCACTGCCAGCTCATGTTAGAAGCTGTCACAACTACACCACCTTTAAAAAGACCCTTAAGCAGTGGTTAATAACAAATCAGACCTGCTCTCATGAGTAACCTTTTTGTCTTTTCTATGTGAACTGGAACTTATTCTGTGGGATCTTTGCATGTTTTATCTATTTGTCATAGTGTATTTGTGTATGTATAATGTATTTTCTCTATGTTTTTAAACACCTGCCTTAGGACAACGGATTAAAATTAGCATTTATGCTAACTCGGGCATATTTACGTTGATGCTTCTGCTGACATGTCAATTAATATGCATTGTCCTAATCAAATAAAAAAATAAAAAAATAAATTAAAAAAAATAGCATTAAATGAATAACAGAAGAAGAAGAAGAAGCCGATAACAACATAACACCATAATCACAAAAGATAGAGTGCATCTCATCTGTACAAAAGGTAAAGAGTATAGCATGTACGAATTGTACAGAGCTGTTAAGTTGTCCACCATGGTACCAGTTTGCCGCTAGCTAACTGTAGCTAACTTGTTGGTCGATTGTTTGGTCTATGATGTAATAGGTCAACTGAAAAAAGGTCCAATACTAACAAGCTGAAAGGGGCACATTGCCACCTATCATAGCAGAGTCGGACATACTTGGCCAATGAATCAATCTCCTCCAGTGCTTGTACAGTATACTAGGACAGTAGGCCAATCAAATGGCCTAGTTGAGCTATAACCGTAGCTCCACTTAACTGTGCATGTATACTGTATGTAACATATGCCAAATAACGGCCACTGTGGGCACAAGTAGCAACTACTGGTAAATGTTAGAGCAGTTATTAAATTGTTAAGTATATAAAAACTATAAAGTATTAACTATATTAAATACAGTAAAATCATTGCTTTCTCTTGCAATTTCTCAGCAATGCCAGTCATCTTGTGGAACTATGTCACCTTTAACCTTGGAAAATTCATTACTCAAAAATGTCTGGAGTGCGAAGTTGAAGTCGAAAACATGGAGAGACTTTTGGAAGTGGAACAAAAATAGAGTCTAGTAAGAGAGCAGAAGCTGCGGAATGTCTCTCCACATGTGGACAACAACCTGTCTCCAACTTTGCTTGCTTTGATTGATGAAGAAGTGCTGGAGGTTGACCACGAGTCAAAATCATCTGAGCCATTTGACTCCAATGTCACTGCATTATGACACCCTGCAAACAGTCTGATCAAGCGGTTTTATACCAGAATAAGAATATGCATTTCTTGTTTGTTTGACATTGACAGAATGCAAAGATATTCTTGCTTTATTTAATTGTTGCCATGGGATTTCTATGAGATCATCAAGCTCAGGAAAAAACTTGATAATGCAATGATTTGGATTTGGAAACATCAACTCAAGCTGAAATTGTTTTTATTAGCCTAATCAAAATATTACTCATAAAAGTTTAATAAAGTCATTATTTCAAGTCATTAGTACATTAGGAGGCATTAAAATGATTAACCTTAATGCTAATATTAGCATGTTGACATGTTTATAATGACAATGTTAAAATGTTCAGGTTTAGCGTTAGTGTGCTGAAGGTGTTAAATTGTTTACCATAGTTTATTTTCAAATTAGCAAACCACATGGTGGCACTATCCCAGCAGGAAAAGCAGCACTGTCTCTGTCATATAACAATTGCTTCTTGTGGCACCACCCCCTGGTGAAAACACAGCAACAGGTCACTAGAAAACATTTAGTTTTGTTGTTTGTTGGTCTCTAATAGCCTAGTAGTCATGAGCGGAAAGGTGGGTGCCGAAGGTGCTGCAGCAACCCCCATTTTTGAGGAGTGGAACAACAGTCTGTAAATAGTTGGGTATTTTAACATAACTTGTGGGCTGTCTGATCATTAATTTAAAATTTTGAACAGCATATGATAAGGTGCCTGTCAGAAGAATGAGAAAAAAGTGTTTAAAATGTGCAAATTGAATTAATTCTCCCGATCTAATGTGACATCATCATATCAAGTCAAGGGTCAGGGTCAGCTCATGGGGCAGCTAACGTTGGACTTGGAGAGAGATTTGTGGTAGTGGGAGCTAATTACTAGCATGGACAGGCCACACAGGCTGAGACAGACCAGAAGTTTACCAGGACAGTTTTGAAGCTGCATTTTAGATCCATAAACTATTTTGGATACAAGGGACTTTCACTGCGAGGACATATCTATCAGGATGGAGTTTGATAACCACTAATGATGGAGCGGACGACGAGCATACGTAACGTTATAAGTTGCCTAGGGGACCTGAATAGACGTGAAGCAAACAGACAGCTGGATGTCTGCCACAATTCAAAAGGCAGTACTAGAAATTTTGGCACATGCAGTCCAGTGACAAATATTTTCTGAGGTGAGAGAGTGCACATTCTTTGGACTAACAAAAGCACGAAGGTAGGTGCATCTGAGCAGTTTTTCTGTAGTTCCTCAACCCAGTTGCGATAACAAATGTTAGGATTGTAGGTCTCTACAAACCATGGACATGTAATATTTGTCTTCAACAGGGGGTCTGTGACCCTAAGGGGGTCCTTAAAGTTACTGCAGATGGGTCACCAGATTCTAATTTGATAATTTAACGTTTAATTGTAATGTCTTCTTCAAAATATGCCTGAAAATACACTTAACATGAATCCACCATATTATTTGCAAAATAAATCAGCTTATTCAGTAATAATAATGATAATATTAATAATAACAATAATTTAGAGTACTCAACATTTATGATAAACTAACTTCTATCAATGAATCGCTAAAGCCTAATCACCATGCGGCACCTGTCCTTAACGACGAGGTAAACTTGTTAGTTAACATTTACCTACTTTTAAAACATATTGGCCAATCAATCAATCAATCAATCAATCAATTAATCAATCAATTTTATTTATAAAGCCCAGTATCACAAATCACAATTTGCCTCAGAGGGCTTTACAGCATACAACATCCCTCTGTCCTCTGGACACCTCACAGCGGATAAGGAAAAACTCCCAAAAAAACCCCTCTAACAGGGAAAAAAAGAGTAACTGAGGAGGGATCCCTCTTCTAGGACAGACAGATGTGCAATAGATGTCGTGCAGAACAGATCAACATAATAAATTAACAGTAATCCATATGACACAATGAGACATAAAGAGAGACACAGACAGAGAGAGAAGTTGAGACAGAGACAGAGAGAGATACATGACAGACAGCAATGATAATAGCTTACAATGACATTAATTAAGGTAACAATATTATAGTCATAATTACGGCAATTGTGGTACAATATGTTGTAGGTATATATTCATATATGATAGTATATGTATGTGACAATAATCATATGTATATAATAACAGTACAAGTATGACTAACAGTAACAGCAGCAGTGGGAGGCATCAGGCAGGACCACGGCAGCAGCACAACCACGACACACCATCCAGGCACAGCTGCGATACGAGTTAACCTGCGAGACAGTGGAGCACAAAGGCTCCGGAGAACAAGCCGAGTTAGTGACATGCAGTAGAGCCGAGTTAGTGAGATGCAGTAACAGGACATGAATGTTAGTAAAGGAGGGAGAGAGAGGAGGAGAGAAGGGGCTCGGTGTATTATAGGAGGTCCCCCGGCAGGCTAGGCCTATGTCAGCCTAACTAGGGGCTGGTCCAAGACAAGCCTGAGCCAGCCCTAACTATAAGCTTTATCAAAAAGAAAAGTCTCAAGTCTAGTCTTAAAAGTGGAGACAGTGTCTGCCTCCTGGACCTGAAACAGGGAAGTGATTCCACAAAAGAGGAGCCTGATAGCTGAAGGCTCTGGCTCCTGTTCTACTTTTGGAGACTTTAGGGACCACGAGTAACCCTGCATTCTCAGAGCGCAGTGTTCTGGTGGGATAACAGGGCACTATGAGCTCTCTAAGATATGATGGAGCCTGATTACTTAGAGCTTTGTAGGTTAGGAGTAACATTTTAAATTCAATTCTGAATTTTACAGGGTGCCAGTGCAGAGAAGCTAAAACAGGAGAAATGTGATCTCGTCTCTTAGTTCCTGTCAGTACATGTGCCACCGCGTTCTGGATTAGCTGGAGAGTTTTTAGGCACTTATTAGAGCTACCTGATAATAGGGAATTCAACTAATCCAGCCTAGAGGTAACAAAAGCGTGGACCAATTTTCTGCATATTTTTGGGACAGGATAGGCCTAATTTTTGCAATATTACGCAGATGAAAAACACGCAGTCCGTGAGGTTTGTTTTAAATGAGCAAATATTACTTCAAGGTTTCTTATGGTGGTGCTAGAGGCCAGAGCAATGCCATCCAGAGAAACTATATCATCAGATAAAGAGTTTCTGAGATGTTTGGGGCCAAGAACAATAACTTCAGTTTTGTCTGAATTTAACATCAGGAAATTGGAGCTCATCCAGGTTTTTATATCTTTAAGGCATTTCTGAAGTTTAGTTAATTGATCTGTTTCTTCTGGCTTTATCGATAAATACAACTGTGTATCATCCGCATAACAATGGAAATTTATAGAGTGATTTCTAATGATGTTACCTAAGGGAAGCATATATAGAGTGAATAGAACTGGTCCGAGCACTGAACCTTGAGGTACTCCAAAACAAACTTTAGTTCGTAAAGATGATTCATTATGAACGCGAACGAACTGAAAACATTCGCATAAATAAGATTTAAACCAGCTTAGTGCAGAACCTTTAAGGTCAACTGAATGTTCCAGTCTCTGTAGCAGAATTTGATGGTCAATTGTGTCAAATGCAGCACGAAGATCTAGTAAAACAAGTACAGAGACGAGTCCTTGGTCTGAAGCAATCAGAAGATCACTTGTAAATTTAACTAATCCAGACTGAAATTCCTCAAATAAATTATTATCATGGAGAAAGTCACACAGCTGGTCTGCGACTACTTTCTAAAGGATCTTTGAAAGAAAGGGAAGATTTGATATTGGTCTATAGTTGGCTAACACCTCTGGATCCAGGGTAGGCTTTTTTAAAAGAGGTTTAATTACAGCTACCTTAAAAGACTGGTACATAGCCTGTTAATAAAGATATATTGATCATGTCCAATATGTAAGTGTTTAAGAGACACGTTGATGACTTGGGGGTCATCAGCTCTATTATTTTATAATTCCAAGTGGATGGAGATTCTTGTGAGCCACACTAGATCGTTTTACAACTTTTCAAGACTCTGACACACTGTCCACCTCAGGTGAAAGTGCAAGTGTTTTTTTTCTTCAGCCAGCCAAAGTGACTTGTGAATTTTAAATTCTCATTCTTTTATAATGCTTTTGTGTGTAATTAACTTTAGTGTAAACTTTGTCTGTATGTCCAAAGCACTAGTTGGAGATGGGGTTTCTGTGAAGTGCTGCAAAGTTTAGTTGATTAAAAATACATCCAAAACACACATTAAACATGGCTGAACAGCAACAATTTTAAAGTACACAAAGTTCACAAATCAGCTTCACAATAACTCACAGGACTTGCAAAGTACTTGTCCTTTGCTGGACACATTTTCCCCACAAAAACAACATGCTAATGTATTAAGCACAAGCCTATGGCATTTTACATAAACATAAATTAGCCTAGCGGCTAGCAGAGTTTTCCTCTACTCATATGAAGCCAGGGACAACAGGGACACAGCTCAGAAGGTTCACTGACAAAACAACTGTCTTACACTAAACATGTTTTCCAAACAAATAAATCAGCCTAGCGACTAGCGGAGATTTCCATGGGAAGCTAGGATAAATCACACACAGGACTTAAAGTGCTATGTTGCGGTGGCTTCATTGTCTTCACAATTTATTGTTTCTTATCTGCGAAATAAAAGTAAATAAAAGCTTTGTTTTCACTGAGGGAAATGTTTTCAGTCAGCAAACACACCCATGCTAACATTAACTGCTAATGCTACTCAACTTTGTGTATCATTCTTCTTTGTCTTCTTTTATGGCTTTTGGTTGGTTGCTCTGCAGTCTGCCAGTAAACACAAAAAAGAAGACGAAAAAGAAAAACCTTACTCAGACTGGTCAAGAAGATGCAGTGAGGACACACTACACTACTTAGGTAGAGCCCCCAGTCGCCTTTTCATGGAGCAGTTCAGTCGATTGTTGAATTTTTTAGCCGAAACTGTGGCGGGTAGGGTAATAAAATCCGACCGCCACCAGTCTAATTGGCAGATGCGAATTTCGAACCCTGGTGAGATCAATATATAAAATATATATGTTGTGGGGTGTCTCTGCTCTGTCTCTCTTTGAGCTAATGTGTCCTTGGTCTGAAACCGTTGAAAACCCCTAATAATAATGGGCCCAATTCAACAACACTGTGGTTAATGTGTGGTTAGGTTTAGGCACAAAAACCACTTGGTGATGGTTAGGAGAAGATCATGTTTTAACTTAAAATACCAGCTTTTGGTGCCACAAGTACAGCTGGAAATGCTTTACATGTCAAAAAACACCCAGATTGTTGTTCATTGGTCTCAAACAGTGCTCCGCAGCTGGCATCTGTCTTGCTAAGTGCATGCACATACATAATGTTGTGTGTACATTTACACTGTGCAGCACCCCTCAGCGAAAATATGTTCCCATGCCTGCATGCTTGCAGTGGTCTGCAGCTTGGTAGGCATCTCACCTAAATGTGATGCCTTCTTCTCCACCTCCCGATGACAAGGTCAGGTCATACATTTTGTCACTTTAGGATCACTGATATGTGCAAATGTAACATTTCCATGGTTTAGAGAAAATGCATACATTTTCTTCTGGCCACTGGGCTGAGAATAATACTTACGTAGGCCCACTGTACATATTTGAAATTTCATCTGATAATGTTGCTATTGTCTGTACCAAAATTCATGACAATCAATCCAATAGTTGTTGAGATAGCTCACTCATATCAACAAAAGTCAATGTCATAGTGGCTCTAGGTAAGTCAGGATTAATATTTTTGGGATAAACGTATTTATGAAGCTTAATGGCAACACAGAGACAAACTGAAGAATTACTTTGCTAGATTTTATAGTTTGGCTTTCAGAGCAGTCACAATACCCCTGAACACATAATGAAACACACATACACAGGCTGTGTTAACATGCCTGTTACAGATGCCAAAATATGACTCTTCTGTGGGAATAAACACTCACACACACTGCACATTCCCTCCACCATGCAGCTCTAGCAAATCCAGATGTACACGTGGCTCTAAGACAAAGACGGCCTATGAATGGCAGTAGATATATATGTGATATATATGTGTGTGTGTGTGTGTGTGTGTGTGTGTGTGTGTGTGTGTGTGTGTGTGTGCGCGCATAAAATTCTTGCTATGTAACAGTTATAGCAAACAATGGCTTTGACCTTCAAACTCCTAGCAGCAAAGTTAAAAAACTATAGAGGAGAAGTGCGTCTTCAGGAAACACTCCATATTCTAAAGGAACGTGTGTGTATGTGATATTGTTCAGGTTTGCAGGTCTGTCAGGACTCTTTTAATGACTTTCTGCCTGTGGTGGCGACTCTACAAAGCCATGTGGAGGTCGCAGCTTCACTCTGCAAAGTTCTAAGCTCAGAGCTGCAGAACTGTAGGCGGCTCAGGGAAGAGAAGAAAATGATTGAAAGAGGAGAGGAAAAAATAGGTCACAGCTGTTCTCTATCTTTCCCCAGCACACCCCCACTCCAAGCACTCCAGCCAACCCCACCCCATCCCACCTCCTCAGCAATCCCACCACCCCAACACACACACACACACACACACACACACACACACACACACACACACACACACACACACACACACACACTGCACTTGGAACAGACTTTGGAGCCCCAGACCTCACGTTTCATGTGTTTATTTTCTGGGTGCAGGGGGGGAAAGGGAAAAAAAGAAAAACCACATTCCACAGGACACATGATCTGCTGGTCAGATGAGGAGGAGGAAGGACAACATTAGATGTTTATCAGTGCAGCACTGTCTGCATTGATGGGAAGTACTGTTACCATGTGGAAAGGCTTAACTACATTTTACACTAATTTAGTTCAACTAAAAGGTAGGCAGGTTTACTGTGTACAGCAAGAAAACAAGATGCTGATTTTAAACCCTCTAATACTCAAACTAATATAGTCTAATCAAATCCTATGAAGATGAAACAAAGGAAATGTTCAAAAGCACAACTTTAGCACATTCTTTGAACTCTATATGTCCAGTGTACAAATAAATTTGAGCTGTGTGTTCGGGGTGTGTTTTGTCTTGCTCGGCAGAAACACTGGAAGCAGGAGGAAACAGCTAGCCTGTCCCATTAAAGGAAAATATCAACAGTTTGGGAAATACACTGACCACATCTCCCACTGAGAGTGAGATGAAAAGATCGATAGTCTCATGTCAGTGCGTTTAGTATATAGCTAGAGTCAGAAAAGCTAATCTGCCTCTGTCCAAAGTTTAAAGACTATCACCTTCAAAACCCCCCAGTTAACATGTTGTATTATATTTGTTCACATTTATGCCTCCACACCGGTGACAGAGGCATTACGTTTTCAGGTTTTCAGTCCATATATCCCACTTTAGCAAACTCAACAATCAACTGGTCAGGTTTTGTTAGTCATACATCAAAGGTCAAAGGCCAAGACCACAGGCTCGAGAATGCCTCGAGGGAATGTCTTCAGATTTAGCACAAACATTGACTTGGACTGAACGATGAAATAATTAGATTTTGGTGGTCAAAGATCAAGGTCACTGGAACCTTGCATTGGCCTCACTCCCGTGAACACAGTATCTCAAGTACGCCTTGAGGGAATTGCTTTAAATTTGGCCCAAACATCAACTTGGACTTAACGATGAAATGATTACATTTTGATAGTTATAGGTCAGAGGTCTAAGGTCAAGATCAATGTGACCTCATTTGTCTCATTCTTGTGAACATTATATCTCAAGAACACTATGAGGGAATTCCTTCAAATTTGGCACATATATAGACTTGGACAAAACAATGAAATGATTAGGTTTTAATAGTCATAGGTCAAAGGTCAAGGTCACTGTGACCTTGTCTGTCTCATTCTCATGAACGCAATATCTCCAGAACACCTTGTGGGATTTTTTTTTTTTTTTTCAAAATTAACACAAACTTTTTCTTCGGCTTAAGAATGAACTGACCAGATTTTGATGGTCAAAGGTCAAGGTCACTATGATCTTGCATCAGTCTCATTCATGTGAACATGATATCACAAGAACACTTTAAGGGAATTTCTTCAAATCTGGCACAAACATAGACTTGGACTCAAAGATTAACTCAACAGAGTTTGATAGTCATAGGTCAAGGTTGCAATGACCCTGTCCATCTCATTTTCATGATTGCCATATCTCAAGAACGCCTTGAAGGATTTTCTTTCTCAAATTTAGCACAAGTGTACACTCAAGAGCAAACTGATTAGAATTGAATGGTCGAAGGTCAAAAGTCACTGTGACCTAACAAAACGCGTTTTTCACACAAATGTCTAATAGGACAAAATGATGTAGAGATGACATTTTATATCCAATAGGTCAAACGTCCGCTTCACTGTAACATCATAATGTTCAGCAAAAACACTTTTCTGTCCATTACTAAACGTCATATCTCAGTAACAGAACGGGAGACATTTGGTCAGTTACTGATTGGTGACACTAATTTTGGGTGTCCACCTTGACACTGTGCTGATTGTATAGATCTTCTTTGCTGCTGGGGGAAGATGTGTGTGAAGCATCCATGTTTTCACAGACATGGATGTAGCTGTAACTGTAATTTGACAGGTTCGCAGAGGCATACAACTGCAAGGTGGTAATTCTAGTTCTGCTGAAATATGAGCACAAACAGAAATGTGAACATGACTTAAAAAACAATTTGGGAGTATAGGGGGCGTTACATGTTGGAACCATAATTTAAAGATCCACAGCCAGGTGCTGTGTGATGCTCATCTTGTTGTCATAGTGAGGTTGGTACAATTCGCAAAATATAGAACTGTTCTGTTGAAAAGAGTCAATGCCAGGCCTAACGGAAGTGTTTCTTTTTCCTTTGTAATTGAGAGTTTTATTTTCTTTCACCTTTGTCAGCCAGTATTGGTTGTGGTCAGAAATGTGCTCCATTCAACCTGTAAGTACACAAAATAGTCACATGGCTTGGATACACTTGTACATCACAGCAGCAGAGTTAAAGGTCAACAAAAACAAGATGTCCAGGAGATGTTGGGTTACTCTCTAGTGAAGGTGTTGCACAATGAGCCTCCATATTTAGTAAGTAAGACCATGCTAAAATAAAATAATATAAAATTTAACATCATTGTCCAAAAGAGGAAATAACTTGTTCAGAGGTGCATACAGTACAGGGGTGAATACAGTAGCAAAAGTGAAATACTGTGTATTATGTGTGTGTTCCCTCTCCTTACCTGCTGGTACCAAACAAAGTGTTTGGCCACTGTCTTCATCACTTAAGTCAAATAAAGTCTGTGGCCAGAAAATGACGTATTCATTTTTATAAAATAAATAAATAATAAATAAACCAGACAGGGTAAATAGGTGATGAAAGGTTGGCACTAAGTGTAGGAAAGTTTGGAGTGGCTCCTTATGGCTTCTCAAACAACCCCCACCCTCACTCTCTCTCCCCTCAGCCAACATATGGGTCCTCTGCCCCTCAACTGGGGACACTGGCTAACTGTTTATCTGGGATTTGATAGGAGAGCAGTTTATATTTCCATCTGTCCTCATGTTCCTTCGCTGCCTCTTTGCACACATGCATTCATATGCTGTACATATATATATATATATATATATATATATATACATATATATATGCATGTATGCTTGTACATATGTATTATAGCTGCAGTTTTTACACCGCAATGGTCTCATGAGTCAGACCCTGCCAGCCAAAGGGCTACTGTTCTGCTGCTGACCCTGACATTTGGCCTTCCTGGGGAGGGAATAGGAAAAATATGAATTCCCATGTGGGGACCACTGGTGGAAGATGCTTTTTTACTAAACTATTTACTGTACAGTTTTCACAATATTACAAGTCATAAATTCAACTCTAATTTAGGTTAAAAAAATAGCAAAATGCACCAAAAGCATCAAAAGTAGTGAAGTGCTCATTTTGCAGTCAGAATGGCCTCTCAGTATTATTTTAGTGGCTTATTATTACTGATCATTATTATTATTACTTTGATCTAAGTGCAGCATTTGATCCTGTTGACCACAGTATTTTCATAGACAGACTTAAGACATGGGTTGGTCTCTCTCTGATAGTGTTTTAGCTTGATTTAGGTTTAGCTTGGTTTAGGTCACAGTTTTTTGTCAGCCAGGGTAGTCTTAGTATTAAATGTGGGATTCCTCAAGGAAGCATTCTGGGCCCAATTTTGTTTTCATTATATATGCTTCAAATTGGAAACATGATTAGCCATCACCACGTTAAATATCATTTTTATGCTGATGACACACAGTTGTATGTCTCTGTCACACCAAATTTCCTTAATGCACTGCATGCTCTGATTGTCAGTCTCACTGACATTAATGTATGGATGGGTAAAAAACATTTTAAAGCTAAGTGAGAAAAAAACAGATTCTTTAAATTGGACCAAAAGCAATGAGGAAAAAAGTGCACTCAGTGTTTGGTGGCCTTAGCTAGCACATTAAAACTAGCATAACTCTATGTCTCTATGATTTATTTCTTGTTGTATATTTGTATATGCCCTTGTGAAGCACTTTGTGATCTATGTCTGTAAAAACACTGCATAAATAAATTTTACTTACTTACTTTTACTTACTTACTTACTTACTTACTTACTTACTTACTAGGCAGGGGTTTTAAACTCCAATTTTATTTTTATTTCTCATTTTAACAAGGTCATCAAAATATTCTTTTTCCTTCTTCCAAACGTTGCCAAAGTCGGAAGTTTTAACCATTGGTTTGTACCTTATTTTATCTCTCCTGTTTATTTTTATTTTTATTTTATGTATTTACTTTGGCCTTCTTTATTCTAAGGACTTTAATTATCTTTTTTATTAGTTTGCTTTGTTTTGTTTGGTTTGCTTTTTTACTATTTTATTTTCTTACTGCTGTTGTCTGTGTCATTCCAATTTTACTATGTGAAGCACTTTAGGTTGCATGTTTGCATGAAAGGTGCTGTATAAATAAAGTTGGGTTGAGTTGAGTTGATGCATAAATGTGTAAGAAGTGTTTTAAGGTTCAAGGTAAGGTGCCTGGAAGAGAATTGGTGAAATTCAGGACAAGGAAGGTAATAATAATGAGGGCCTTTTTGAATACTGACAATGTTGAGGGCAGTTTATACGTGGTGTGGTAGTGAATTGGACAGACAGGGGGCAGCAACTGAAAATGCCCTGTCACCTGGGTATTTGAAGGAGGTTGGCATCAGCAGAGTGGAGACAATGGGAGAGGGAGTGCTGATGGAGAGGGTGAGAGATATGGAAGAGCTAGATGTTAAGGGCCTTGTAGGTGATAAGTAGTGTGTAATATTGTAGTGTATCCTGTGTCTAACCGGGAACCAGTGGAGGTCATAAATGACTGGGGAGATGTGGTCGAGTGAGCAGGTTCTAGTAAGTGGGTGAGCAACAAAGTACAGTACATACTAAAGTTTATTGAGGACAGTGTTTGTGGTGCCGT
The DNA here is from genome assembly GCA_019142605.1 of Cephalopholis sonnerati. Lineage (NCBI taxonomy): Eukaryota > Metazoa > Chordata > Actinopteri > Perciformes > Serranidae > Cephalopholis > Cephalopholis sonnerati. The sequence continues at coordinate 6,553,633 of JAGQAX010000004.1, read as the reverse complement.
AGAGGCTGCTGTGGCAGTAGTCAAGCCTGGATGTTACAAGGGCATAGATAAGTGTTTCAGCAGCAGGAGGGGACAAAGAGGGTCAGAGGCTGGCAATGTTACAGAGGTGAAAGAAGGCTGTTTTAGTGATGTGGCTGACATGAGGCAGGAAGGAGAGGGTGGGGTCAAAGACAAGTCCAAGGTTGCGGACTTGGGTGTAGGGGGTGGTAATGGAGCCATTAATGTTGAGTGTGAAATCCTGAGTGGGGCACCAAAGGGAGAGATTTCCAACTTATTGCAGTTGAGTTTCATAAAATTCATTTGCATCCATGTTTTAATGTCTATTAGGCAGGTGGTGAGGGTGGAGTGAGTGGCAGCAGTGATGGTCTCGGAAAAGAGGTAGAGTTGTGTATCATCTGCGTAACAGTGAAACTGGTAGCCGTGGAGGTGGAGGATCCTCTCAGGCATGTGATGAATGTAGAATAATTAATGGTGTCACAAGCAGCATTGAGTTCGAGAAGGATGAGGATGGTGGTGAAATGGTAAAATGGTGAGTTGGAAGTAGGCATGGTCACATGGCCATAGTGGGAGTGGCTGCCAGTACATTCAGAGTCAAATAGCAGCCTCTGAGGCTAAAATAATGAATCCAATGTGTAAGTGCCACAATCTGCAGTTCCTCTTATGATCACTTGAGGCTGGCTCCAAAACAGAATCAATCCCCAAAGACCACAGAAAAAAAACAGTTTTGGTCTGAATAACATTCATGATAACTGTACAAGGGTGAAACTTTATGTAACTCAGTTTTTTACATGTTATTGAGACCCAAAGTTTTGCATATTTAAGAGTGGGGCTGATTAAGTGACAGGCTGTCTGCGAGGTGTCACCAGTCTATGAGTCAGATCTTGGGGATAGTTTCTTGGGATTTTTTATTATTTATTTATTTTTTTTTTATATATATATAAGCAAGCTTGATGCTCTTTTATGCACTTTTGCACCTTATTAACATAAGTCTTAATTGCTGAAAAATTGAAATGTGTATCTCAAAAAGTGTCATGTAGGCTACATTCCTATTAAAATAAGCTCCGTTTTTACCAGCTGCACCATTACAGTGATGTACACATTAATGTAACAACAATTGTGATTTTAATACTACATTTTATATTATCCTAAAATGGGATTTTTTTTTTTTTTTACTTTAGGTAGGCCTACTTTTTGTACTTTTACTTGAATGATATTTTGAATGCAGGAGTCTTTGTTGTAACAGGATATTTCCACACTGTTGTTATTTTACTTAAGTAAAAAATCAGAGTGGGCTACTTCTTCCACCACTGTAGTTTACTGGAATATTAATGGATTTTCCTCAAATCACACAGTTTTCAGACACAGTTGATGCAGTTTAGTGTGTGCACTCTCTCCATCATCTGCAGCTGTCTGTCCCCCTCTGTCCAGTGTGGCTTTAAGAAGAAGATTGTTTGTTCACACAGTTTTCACCTACAGTAAAAAATAATCAATGAGCTGTTTAACTTTTTTAGTTAGTCCTGGATCCACACCACAATGTTATGAACTGTGACTTCTGACAGGGAGCATTATTGGATTTGACGACTCCCATACAAATCACTTTTGTGAGTTGCTGAGTTAGGGGAAACTTTATAAATAATCTGAAATGCTATCTATGAGAAATTCTTAATTCTTTGGCTCCTCTTGTAAATTTGGCAGTTGGAGGAGGGTAAGGTATTCCTTCGTGTAGAAAAACGTATTGTGTCAGATTGTGCCGCTGTGTTGTAGAATAGGCTTGTAGCCAACCAACTGACAGACATGTCAGCCAATAAAACACAAATATCTCCACATATTTTCATGTAAAACCTCTCTGATTGGTTTCTCCTTGCCTCTGCTCTCTTCACTGAAGATACAAAAACACAACACTGCCGTTTTATTAAGTGGCATTTAACTGCTGAAAGTGGTGAATTATTTGGGATAATGACCCCTGTGTTTGGCATTAGTGGGGCTTCAAAAAACCAAGATGGCAACATCCAAAATGCAGAACTTATGGCTTCAAAAAAGGAGTTCAGAAAACAATGGATGACGTCATGGTAGCTTTGTTTATTATTTATACAGTCTACGTTTAGAGTAAATGAACAGTAAAACATATGAAGGTCAAAACTCACGGCTAAAATTCTTTTTGCTTTTGAAGTCAACTCTGTCATTAGGAAAAAGAAACACAATAGCTGTGTTGTATGGTATGTGTAAAGCGTTAGCCATTATATAAATTTGGTATGTTACAGTCACTTTAAACATCTTCTCAGCAATTAAGATTGTCACTAAGCTGCAACACATTTTTTAGATGTTTTTTTTTTTTTAATCACAAATTTCTCTGGTCATCTGGTTTAAAACAGGTCGTATGACATCAACAATCTGTCATCTATGATCAGTAGTGAAAACATATCAATAACACTCTTTAATAACTTTAAGCAGGAATTAAGGCCTACGAAGGTGAGTGATCAGAATATTTTTGCTGCCATTAATGCTGTTAACGCTGTTCATGCAGGTTGATATTTTAGATACAGAGATTTTTTGATTTAGACTGATACCTTTATAAAAGAATTCTCTCATTTGAATTTAGTCTTTCTCCTGGTGACAGCAGCAGCTTGTTGCTCGTATCTCCGTTATGTTAATTATTCATGAAGAGTTGGCGGCACTCCAAAATACACAGTGGTTCAGTGCAGCATTTTTCAATATTATGTGTCACGAAGTCAGGTCTCCTCAGCATTTTGCCTTCAAGTCTCAAGTCAAGTTGAGTCTCACAGCACACAGACAGCTCTTGTTTTAACTTGTTCATAGTGTTTATTACTACACCAGTTCATTTTTAGGACAAACAGGACAGGATTCTGGATTCAGGACAACTGCTTGTAATTCAGAACTGTCCTGAATTTTTCAGTACATCTGGTTGCAGCAGTGTTAGCTTATCAAGGTTGAGCTAATTCGATTAACTTTACACAGAGTGCTCCAGGAAAGAGTCCTAAAACATGGAAATGAGTTAGCATTTTAGCACTCCCATTTCCCTTGTCTCAAAGTCAATGCTTCTTTGAATGAGTTTTTAGTCTGAAATAAGGTCTGTGGTTAACACGAGCTTAAGAGACTTTAATATTTTGTTCTACAACATAAAATACACCGGTAAACCTCCCCTCATGAACTTTTAAGCTCTTACATGTCATAAGGAGGTGGTTGCTATTTAGTAGCTAAATGAGACTACAGAACATCATCACACCAAACACAGCCTTACAGCCTTGTTGTGGTAGGGATGTTGCGCAATGTGACTGTAGTGTGTTTGTTTTTAACTTATTGTGAGCTTTTTACTTATGGCAATTGCATTTAGGCCTAAAAAAATCATTAAAGTGGTGTTCATTTGTAAAGATGATCTTGCTGAACAAAATGTGTAAGTACCATAAATATTTGTCTGCCACAGAGTTAATTTTCTGCAGTATTCCAAAATCCAATGGAAAAATCTCATCAGCTTTTTAACAAAGGGAACCAGGGCAATGCTAACCTCCGCGTTGGCCTATAGAAAAATGTCAACCCTGGAGCACTCTATTGGACTACTGTGGGTCAGTTGTATCTGTAACCAAGCATAATTTCTATAAGCTCATCATATGTTTTGAATGTAAAAATGTAATCTAAAAAGTACAGTGACAAGTCACTGCAGCTGTTAGTAGTAGGTATAGGCAGGGCCGTTGCAGGGGGGGTGTGAGGCCCTGTGCAAACTTAAAATGTGAGGCCCTGCTCTTTGACATGGATGTGCAATTGCGCATGAAGAACAGTCACTCGGACACAGCTATTCTAGTTCCACTGCACGCATAATCCCGCTGCAATACGTTTTTATCAAGTAGAATAACACAACATAATCATACACATAGTCTCAGCTATGACTTTTTGCTATTTATTTCAAAGGGGGAAAAAATCAACTGTGCAACAAGTGGCTTTACATCAAGTCAGCTTTATTTTTGGCATCTTGACATTTTAAACATGTAGGTTAGGACACTTTTCATTCATAATATACGTTCATTTTCATCACAACTATACACAATATATTTACTGCACTGTAACTCTAACAAATGAGATGGACTCACCATGCATAAATTGCACAGAAACTGATCATGTCAGAGTCACTTTCCTTGCCTTCTTGGCCGCAAACTCAGCAATAAGATCATTACAATCCAGTTTGGATGCAATGTCCTTTTCAACTGATAGCAGGGCAAGCCCGCACAGTCTGTCCTGTGACATGGAGATGCGCAAATAGTTTTTAATTAGTTTCAACTTTGAAAAGCTTTGCTCGCCCGATGCCACCTTTACTGGAAAAGTCAATATGATCCTGAGCGCAATCTCACAGTTAGGGCAAGTTCCTTCAATCCCTTTGAGGTAACGAAGTGTTTTAAGTGCTGTAGTTGTTCCATTTGGGATTATCTCTCGAAGTATCCTCAACTCCGCGAAGAGGTCCGGTGCATTTATATCCTGAGATTCGGACATGCTCAGAGCATCACTCAGTCTTGTGCAATGTCTTTGCAGGTCAGTCTCCTCCATTTCACGCAGTTTGGTCAGATCAAAAAGAAATCCAAACATGTTGCCAAACTCCTGCATTTGTTTAAAATAGGTATGGAGAGCAGTGAGGGCCTGGTCCACTATCACATCAAAATAGTCCATTATATACACCTGCTCTGGGTCTGGAGTATATTCATTTTCATCACGTTTGCTTTTCACTCGCCATGTTGCTTTTATTACAGGTTCAGTGTCCATATCAGAAGCAATCTCTGTTGCAGTAGCTTTTGCAGACACAAATCCAGTGTCTCTGTATTTTTTCATGAAGTCAATTAATCCATCTAGCTGCGATAAGGCCACGTCAAGCTGCATGTCCTTTGACTGGAGCGTCTTACTGACGGTGTTCACGGCAAACAAAATATCATACCATATCACCATAGACATGATAAATTCAAAGCTTCACTGGCTTCACTTTTAATTTTGGGGTCGTTACAGTCCTCTGACACTTGGAGCAAAGCATCCTTAATATCACTTGTTTGATAGCATATTGCCTTTACACTCTCTACCTGACATTCCCACCTTGTGTCAGACAGAGGTTAAACCGTGAGATCCGGGACTTTTGTTTTGAGTATTTCCCACCGTTTAGGAACGCCTACGAATATGGTATAAAGTCGTTGTACAATACCAAAAAATGACATTGCTTTTGGACAGCATTTTGCCATATCTCCCAGTGTTAAATTCAGGTTGTGGCAACTGCATGGCATGAAGTAAGCCCGGGGATTGAGACGCAGAATATGGGCTTGGACTCCCTGATTTTGTCCTTTCATAGTCGCCCCATTATCATATCCTTGGCCCCGACAGTCATTTATGCTCAGTCCAAGGGCCTCTAGTTCTGCCAAGAGTGCGTTTGATAGTCCCTTTCCAGTTTGGTCATTCACTGGGATGAAGTCAGTGAAATGTTAAGTAGACAGAACTTCCTCTGCACAGCCAGTCTCACGAATCAGGTGCTGGTCGGCCGCAGGAACATCTCAAATGTATGAGTGTATTATGTTTTTTGTATAAATCGAAAATCCTTTTGATAAATGCTTTTGAAGAATGTTAAAGAAAAAAAATGGTGAAAAAATACTGAAAAAGAGTAATGAAATAACTGTGATTGATAGCTGGTCATGTGACCCATGTGTGACTGTTATGTGTTTTTTTAACGAACCTGAAGAAGCCACGGGCGAAACGTGTTGTTCGCTCTTAAAAAAATCACAGCCACTCAGTGTGCGGCGGTTTTTGTCTATCAATGAAATGTTCTTTTACATTCACTTCTAATGATGTCATATTGACAAAACGAAGAATCAGCGACATTTGCTCCTGATGGCTCATATGCGGTGTGCAATCAAGAAGCACAGAGAAATATTTTGCTCTCTTTGTGTCATTCACAATAGAGTTTCTGACATTTGTGGCCATAAGAGAAATTAACTCATTTTGGATCTGCGGTCCTAGATAATGTGCATGAGTTTCCTCATTTCTTATGCGTCTTGACATGTTCTTGCATAGTGGGATCAAATTTGGCAATCATCTCTATTAATCCCAAAAAGTGACCATTGTTCTCTTCATAAAGCTTTGAATTTGTTTCTCAAAATGCCAAATTATGCTCAGACAAATACTGCACAGCCGCTAAAATGCGTGTTAAAACGTCCTGCCAGTGTGCCTTTTCTCTGTTTATCTCTCTTTGATGTGACTCGTCTATAGCTGTGTGTGTATCTAATCTTTGTTTTGTCTCCATCCATTTTGCGGCATGTGTGATACGATCAGGGGACGTTTTGTGTTGTTTCAGCAGAGTACTCAAACGTCTCCAATCGTTATCGCCATCATTAGCTAATTTGGGCCGACTTGTACTGTTGTTAAACAGTTTGCAACAAAAGCAAAATACAGAATCTGTTTTCTTCGAATAAACAAGCCAGTCTCTGCGAGCTTTTTCACCATTGGGCAACTTTCTTACATAGAGGTCATCAGAAAAGTGTCTTTTTTCTTGATTCACAGGGAAATCAAAGTTGGAGGCCTTGACCGGTCCTTTTTCCACAAGTAAATCCACTGTTTTGGTATCCAGATGCACGGGCCCATTTCTGGGATCGTTAAGGTCCACAAGATGCGCCGATACTTACTGTCGGAGCAATGCTCTTCATCAGGCATTAGCGGGACCTCTTCTTCCAGGGCAAACTCTGATAAATTGTAAAAGAAAAAAGACAGAATTGATCGTGTGGTCCAGCTCAACTGAATCAGATCAGTATCAAAATGGCGCAAGCCTCATCATAAAATATTTGTCAACCACAGCTACTTATTTTCCTCATCCCTCACCTCGGACTTCATTGTCATCCTCAGTACCCACGTTCCCGTCATGCTGTTGTTGAAGCCCGCTAGGTTCTGCCACAGTGTCGGTGTGGGTGATGCTAGTTGTTGCCCCCACATCAGCATATTCAGACCTGCTAGCTTTGGGCATCTGCTCAGCCACAGTATCTCTGGAAGTGCTGATAAATTTATCCAGCGATCCCCGCAGTGACTTATGAAATTCTTCCTTCTTTTTAATTTTTTTCCTTTGCTCAGAACCCGATTCGTGCTTGTGAAATCGGTCGCATTCTCTTGCAGCCGACATGTTAGCTTTCCTTCTCTTCCTTCTTCAGTGAGGCATAATGACATAGCGACAATGAAAAACCCGCTTAATTTGTTGGATTTGTTTTTTTATTTATTTGTTTGTTTTTATGTGACCTTGACAGAAACAGACAAAATCATATGTAACTAATGTATTTATTAAAAAATAATAATAATAATGTGTGCAGTTGCACAGTTCACACAGTCCATGCGATGGCTCTGGGTATAGGTATAACCCCACTTCCATGAAACACTTTCAGTATGGTACTTTCAAACCAAAAGTAACCCTTCAGACACGGCACCTAGACCCTAGGTCCGTTTGGCGTTTCCATCACAAACGCACTTGCAGTACTTCCTCATCACCAGTGACACAGTTGGAAATCTGTTCTTCATTGATCGTACACAGAATGAGGCTCCACACAAACATGTTCAGAACAAAATAGAACAAGCAAGTGTGAGTGAAAGTCTCTCTAGATGGGATATTTAAAAACAGAGGGTTTGTGCATTTAGTCCTTCTCAGGAAAGCGCAGGATTTAGTGTTACTGGAGCCCACAGGAACGACAGTCCATAGCCCTTTTTTTTCTCCATTTGAGGATGAGAATATATGCAGTTCACATAATCTGGTCGAAATTAACATATATTTTTAAATGCTTTTAGATCCATTTATGGGGTGCCATTTGTAAAGTAGCTCACACTGAAATTAACAGCAATGTTTTGCCACATTTAGCGTCAAACAACATTTTAAACAGTGGTGTGAATTTTTTAAGGTCACTTTTTACCACGTTTACGGCAATATTTAAAGTATGTTAAATATAATGTCACAGTTAAATATAAATATTAAATATTAAATGTTAAACTTAAATATTACATCTAAATCTAAATGTAAATGTTAATGTTAAATCCAGATCTAAATGTTAAATTTAAATGTTGAATGTTAAATGTTAAATCTAAATGTGCTTGGTGAAACTAAATATTTAGCTAATATGCAAATGCACACTGCCGGTCAGCAAAAGTACCAAAATAAAAGCCTGGGTGGTCAGACTGTGTTTATAGCATCAAATAACAAATTAAAACCAAACTTATTGGAGAAAATCAACACTTAAACATACATCAGCTTGATAAGAACTACCTAAAATGACAAGAACCATGTTTGGGGAAATTTTATTTGACGTGAACTTTGAGTTTTTAGTGTCCCTAACATGGGTACACTCAACTGTCACTTAACAACATGCCAACATGTCCGGCGATTTAGCTGAAAACATTGGAAGGGCCAATTCAGAATTTCAGCAGTGCATCATTGGCGACAGCGACAGTGACAGTATCCACCATAGAGCAACCAAAGAACTCGGTAAATTTGTTTTCTAACGCGCGTAGCATATGTTCCTTATGTTAGCATGTAAGCTATATGAAACTAGCTAATGTTAGCCCAATAGAGATATGCCACTAGCATCTAAGTACTTCACACATAGTGCATTTGTTTTGTTTTTGACCACTGGAAATTGTAACGTTACAACACACAAAAGAAAATGTTGCTAATATTTTGTAAATGTCTCTTCAGGCTTCTACCAGCAATACACCTGGACCAGCCACACCCGCTACCTCCACTGGGACATCATATCACTTGGTACACTTTCATACTCATGTAGCTAACCTAGCTAGCTGGTTTTCAAATCTGGGTGGCGTAATAGATTTTAATTCTGATCAAGGTGGCATATTTCACACAACACCATTATGTTACAAGACATTAACATCTATGGTGTTTTATTTGTATTTTGAAATTCCTCAAGGCTCCAGCAATGCCACCACATATACACCAGCAACAGACTTTGCCCCATTGACCTGTCAGTCAGTGAGTATCCATTCATATTCATGTTTTTTTTCTGAGTTGGTACTATCTTTTGATTGTCCATTTTATTCATTTAAACATTCCTATACTTAACATACAGTACAATCTATAATTCTCTTTAGTCAGAAAGATAGCATTGAGCAAGTGTGAATGCTCATCTGTTACAGCATCTACAGTTCTCTCTCTTGAATGACCCATCTTTGTTATAGAAACAGGCTCAATTTCATAATCTTTGCTGTGTTCCAGGATGTCCAAGAATCAGGGCATCAGATTTTCAAAGAGGAGCTGGAACATGTTCTTTCACCGAAAACCATCTTTACTGAAGCTGCATCTATTCTTTCAGTCTCAAGACCAACTTTCTATAAGTTACTGCAAGACTGTAATATCCCAACATCAAAATTTAACAGCATCAGTGATCAACAACTGGATCCTAAAGTGTCACAAATTAAAATTGAACACCCAAGTGTAGGAGAAGTAATGCTTATGGGGCATTTGCACTCTAAAAACATTGTGGTTGAAAGACAACGTGCAAGAGATTCACTGTGAAGGGTGGACTCAGTTGGTGTCCTAGCCAGGAGAGGAACAGCAATAGCTTGGCGAGTATATTCTGTCCAAATTTCATGTGGCATGTAGATGGAAATCATGAGCTGATTAGATGGTTATTGGTTGCTCATGGGGTAATAGATGGCTACAGTAGGATGTTGATGTTTCTTCACTGCTCCAACAACAACCAACCTGAAACTGTGAAATACCTCTTTACTGCAGCTGTTGGACAGTTTGGCAGACCACTGCACATCAGGACCGATCATGGAGGAGAGGGGAGGCATTCAAAGCTGGATGTAACCATCATTCTATGTCATCTGAAGAAAACAGAACTCCAGTTCAGCTTTTTACACTGGACAGTCGTTTGCTTCATCCTCACAACCCAGAACAGCAGATGTAGCTGTTCGCTCCTCAAACTCTCAAAGAGGGTTTTCCACAGCGATATGATGTCCCAGAGAAGGTAGCGGGTGTGGCTGGTCCAGGTGTATTGCTGGTAGAAGTCTGAAGAGTCATTTACAAAATATTAGCGACATTTTATTTTGTGTGTTGTAACATTACGATATCCAGTGGTCAAAAACAAAGCAAATGCACTATGTGTGTAATACATTGATGCTAGTAGCAAATCTCTACTGGGCTAACGTTTGCTAGGTTCATATAGAGTGCATGCTAACATAAGGAACATATACTACTCGAGTTAGAAAACAAACTTACTGAGTGCTGCAGTGGCTCTATGGTGGATACTGTAGCTGTCGCCAATGATGCACCGCTGAAATTCTGAATTGCAGCCAAAACGGCCTTTCCAGTGTTTTCAGCTAAATCGCTGGACATGTTGGCATGTTGGCAAGCAAGGAGAGCATACAGAAAGTGAACGACAGTGGAGTGTACTCATAAATTCTGCACCCTCCATACACATCAAATAAAATTTCCCCAAACATGGTTTCTGTCATTTTAGGTAGTTCTCATGACACTGATGTATGTTCGAGTGTTCATTTTCTCTGATTAGTTTGGTTTTAATTCATTGTTTGATGCTATAAACACAGTCTGACCACCCAGGCTTTTACTTTGGTACTTCCACTGACCGGTAGTGTGCATTTGCATATTAGCTAAATATTTAGTTTCACCAAGCACATTTAGATTTAATATTTCGATTTAATATTTAAATTGAATTTTATGTTTAGATTTAAGATTTAGATTTAGATTTAAGATTTAGATGTAACATTTAGGTATTACATTTAATATTTAGATTTAACAGTTAGATTTGATTTAACATTTAGGCTAAACATTTATTATTAGATTTAACTGTGACATTATATTTAACATATTTCAAATATTGCCGTAAATGTGGTCAAAAGTGATAAAAAAAAAATTCACACCACTTTTTTAAACGTTGTTTGACGCTAAATGTGGCAAAATGTTGCTGTTAATTTCAGTGTGAGCTACTTTACAAACAGCACACCATGCTCATTACTAAAAGTAGAGAGACAATAAAAACTAATGGAATGGTCAAAGTTGTCATACTGAAATTTAAGGTGTGCTGCTGGATTTAATTCCTCAAGTCATGCATTGCGTAACGTTACGAGTAAATGTTCCACCTTTAAAAGTTGCCAGCAGTCAACCCATTGAATTAAATAATTTTTTCCCAGTCTACAGCTGCTGTAAGAGGCAGCAAAATGTCTTTTCATTTTATAGTTTGCATATCGAACTGAACTGAACCGTACTGGACTGCTTGGTGGAAACAGGACTTCAGTAAGTAGGCCTACATTTCCATCTGAAATGTAGTTAGCTAAAAATTTAAAGTAGCATAAAATGAAAATACTTAAGTCATTTGATACACAAAAAAATTGATTAGTAGCTTTCAGTACAATGTTGATGTACTTGCATTTTACTTAACATGAAAGGAGTCACTTGTAGCGACAAACCCACAGTTTTAAAAACCCACTGTACTCTACACGCTTAGCACCAAACAGCGGATGGACACAGTTAGCAGCTAGCTAATGCTAATGTCATTCATTTTCTGCTGCTGTTGTTAGTAGGCAACTGTTTGCTAACGCGCTTGTGACATCAACTTTAAGAGGATGTAAAATGTCAATGTTGTGTTTAAAGCTTTATACCGCTGCCCCCACAAGGTAAAAAAAATCCATTCATCAATTAATCAACCAATTAATGCTGGTTTAAGACAGCACAGAGTTTGTTTTTTGTTTTGTTTTTTGACTACTTGGAGTAAGGACTCCGCAACAAGGTAAAAATCATATGTGCGTGACATATTGGCATAGCTACATGGCTAATATTTCAGCAAACATCATCCTGTTTATACATTCCAGTATTGGTGGTGGTAATTGAGAGGTAGATCTGCTGCAACAGCTGCAACACCTGAGTTTCAACTTAAGAGACAAAGAGACAACCAGGCAGCCTGTTTTTCTCTCTTTTTTCTTTCCCTCTCTCATTTTGCCACTGCTTTGCTTTCAGATATACAAATACATGTAATAGCATTTCAGTCTAATGCAGGGATTGAACCTTCCATCCATTTTACAGTCCACACATACATGCACATGCACACTTGCATACGTTTACATCAGCTGCTAGGCTGGGATTTTCAAAGCAGCACACACACACAGATCCACACAAAGATTGCAATGTTTATCTGGAGTCTTGTGCATGCTTATGTTGTGCGGAGACGAGAAAACAGGAAATTGGTAGCGTCTCGTTCCCTTCTGCCAAGCTTCAACTGCTAATTGAGCATATGCTTTCCCCCCATAGTACCTCATTAGAGAGGGAGAGAGGGAGGAGGACGGGGGGACAGAGGCAGAGGGGAGAGACTGAGGAAGAAGTGATTGAAAGACAGTGGGAAAGGAAGAGAAAATAAATGACGGCAGGAGAAAGAAATGAGAGAGAGGAGATGTGAAATTCCCTTCAGGTGGTAAACTCTGCTGTGACTGTGGAGCCCTGTGGTGTTGGGGAGAACTCCCTTTCTCAAGTCAAGCTGACTGCCATTCCTGTCAAAGAACCGCAGGCTATGACACACACAAACACACACACCTAAACACACACACACCACACACACACACACACACACACACACACACGCAAAGACATACCGTAACTCTCTTCAGCAAATGCAAGCCCCTATTTCTCAAACACAAGAGCAGTATTGCACCTAAAAGCATCACTGACACTATTTTAAATCTGCACATTGTGTACACAAGTCATCTGCATCTGTATGTATACTACTACTCGAACCTGATGGGACCTGATGGGTTGGACTGGGTTTGTATAAATACTTACAAATGATGTTAGGGTTTGGGTCGGGTTTGGCACCCCATGCACAAAGGCTGTGTCCATGATGCAGCATCTGCAGGTTTGATTCCAACCCCCAGGCCTTTGCTGCATATAAGTCCCCCTCTCTCTCTCTCTCCCTCTTTAACAGTATAGCTGTCCCATCAAAGAGGCAAAAAGCCCCAAAAATTAATTTATCCAATTTATTACGGGCTTGGGTTATTTTCAGGTGTAGTTATTTTCAAATGTAACTTATTAGAATATGTCTTTATTTCTTTCTGACTGTTCTAATCCTCTGCATCCAGAAAAGCATATGTTAGAAAGACAACACTTGGTGGGAAAAGAGACCTAGCCAATGTGTGGCTGGCAAGCTAATGGTTTGTGATGTATTTTTTAAAAAGTAAGAAAGGAAAGGTGTAACCTCTGTCCTGTAGTTGGGTTTTGGCCCATGCAGAACTCTACTGCGCATTCACATCTTCACGTATCCTCCATCCATATTTGTTTGCCTTCTCCTGTCAGCTCAGTCTTGCAGACTCACATATTGAGGCAACCAAGCCCAAACAGCCAGTGTCCTGTTGCTTTTGCTGGGTTTTTATTTCTTCCTTTTCTTTTGTCTTTGTTCTTGCTAAAAACCGCCTTCCTGTGAATTTTTTTAAAATCACAAATTATGCACATTATGATGTCAGAAGTGTTTGCTAAATTGTGCCAATTTCATCCCAGTGAGAGGAGCACAGTGAAATCTGTCATATGAAATCAACAAAAGTGTGGCAAAAAAATGTGGGTTCATGTAGGTCACCATCATTCAATATCAGAAGCTGCTTGAGAAGAAAGGTTTTCATGGCCTTTTAGACTTTAGTTTCTTTGAAAAATACTTGTGTAGGGATGAATTGTTTCAGATTTAGCACAAATTGTGATCCAAAGCCACAATTTGTAAAACTTTTTTTAGATAAAGCTTCTAATAGCTTTATTGATCCCCTAACTTTTCCCTTTCCTTTCCTTACTTGCCACCATGAGGTTGACATTTGTGTGTCACGATTGTCATAAAATGTGGTTTATGCATTCATGCTCCTCTCCGGATGAGAAACTATGGTGATCCTCTTAACTTTTCATCAAGCACCATCATATAATCAAAATTATAATTGTCTTTTTTATGTAAAAAAAAAAAAAAAAAAAAAAACACTTTCTGGTCAATCTCCATTGCCCTATTTTGAATGTATTTTATTACATATCTAATGCCAGGAAGCCAAAACTCCACACAGTGGCTGCATAGATTTTCACCTGACAAAGGGACATCTATGTCTCTATCCAGCACATCTCAAGAAATTGACACTCCAAGGTCTTCTAATCTTTACATTGAACAACCTAAACTTCTTCTCTAAAGTCAAATGTCACAATGCCCCTTTTTAGTTATTCAACAGATGATTTACTGTAACACTAATTCAACAAAGTATACAGACATAATGCAGTAATGTTCTACCACACTTTGGTTTATGACCAAATTCTGCTAAACTAATGACATTCCCATCAGCCTCATCTGTACTTTGTGCGCAGCAAACGTTAGCATGCTAAACTGAGATGGTGACCTTAGCTCAAAGCACTGCTGTCTCAAGTACAGCCTTGTAGAGCTCCCCACATGGCCCAAGTTAAATGATCTACAGAGCTCGTGATATAATGCAAATGGTCTAAAGTGCATTCAATCAATTAGTGTCACCTCCCATTTCCTTTAGTTGCTAGGTGCGTCTGCATCTGGTGCACTACTATTTACATGGCAGATTTGGCAAATTGTATAAGTGAGCAGTTTTCTGCTGAGAATAATGCTGCAAGAGCAGTAATGTTACTGCAGCAAATATTGTGGGACATTTCTGCAGCAAAACTAAAATTTATAGTTACTAGTCTGACAGAAGAAAGAGAGATAAACTTTTAGCCTATGAAATAATAGATACAGTTATGCTGCTCCTCATTTGTAAATGCACACAGCATCTCTGTAACGGGGCATTGGGCAACAGCTCTACAGTTCTGCCCTGCTCTTTGCTATGTTCACATTTTAGATGTCATTAATATTTTCACTCATTTGTAACCTATCTGTGCATCCCTGTGTGTTTATAGACTCCACCAAGAATGAGTCCTAAAACCCAGAAATTAGTAAGTATTTTAGAGCTTCCAGGTCCATCGTCTCAAAGTCAATGGGTTTTCTTCATGGGTTTTTGGTTATGAGCCTTAAATAAGGTCTGTGGTTAACACAAGCATGAAGGATTTTCATGTTTTGTTCTGTGACAAAAAAAAACCAGAAATAAATAACCTGCTGTGAAGTTTAAAGCTTTTATATGTCTTAAAAACGGTGGTTGCTAAAAAGTGACTAAATGAGACTACTGAATGTCATTACGCCAACCACAGCTTTACAGTCTTGTTTATGATACTGACATTCATCATGTGACTGAAGTGTAGCTCATTTATAGCCTAACGTTTTTTACTTCTGGCGATTGCGTTCAGATTTAAGTAGTGGTGGTCATTTGTGTAGATTATCTTGCTGAACAAAACTTGTAAGGATCATAAACATTTGTTTGCCACAGAGCTTATTTCTGGCAATAATCCAAAGGAAAAATCCCATAGGCTTTTTGACAAGGGAACCAGGGCAAAGCTAACTTCTGCGTCAGCCTACAGTAAAACATCATCCCTGGCAGATTCTATAAAGCAGAGTGTAAACATGTAAACCCACCCATGGCATGTTGAAACATCCAGTTTTGACCTTGACGGAACAGTGCACGTGCAGAAGGGAGCATGTGGGTTTCGAGAATGGCACAATACTTGGCAGAGTTCAATTTGCCATCACAGACAGTGAGATGACCAACACCAGCAGCATTCATGTATCCCCAAACCATGATACTGCCTCCACCATGCTTGACAGTGGGTACTGTACATGCTGGAGATAATGCTTCGCCTGGCCTTCTGCGTACCCTCACATTAGCAGGAGGAAGATAAAGCTGGAAACTGGACTCATCTGACCACAGAATCTTCTTCCAATTCCTGGCTGTCCAGTTCTTGTGTTCTTGGGCCCAACAACGCCGGGCTAACCTCTGTCTCTCACTGATCAGGGGCTTCTTGACAGCCTTGTAGGACCTTAAGCCATGGTCTAAAAGTCGGCCACGTACAGTGCGGGTGGAACACTGGACACCAGTTTGGTCTGACCACTGCTGCTGAAGCTCCTGTGATGTCATTCGGCGGTTTTCCCTGTATATGCGGATCAGGATGTGGTCATTTCTTGCTGAAGAAACCCTTGGACGTCCAGGTCTTGGTTTGTCTTCCAAGCTGTTGGTTCGTCTGTATTTCTGCAGAGTGTATCCAACTGCTGAAGGACTGCATCTGCACTTCCTGGCTATCTGGCGGCAGCTGTACCCTTCCTGGCTGAGAATCTGTATCTTCAGGCATGTTTCCTGCGTTAGTTTCCTTGTTTTATCCATTTTTGTCTCTGAAGAACTTTCAAATGTGCTGGCTTTATATAGACACGAAGCACGGCAACAAAAATTTCTTTTAATAAAAAGCATGACCTTCATTAGTGGATCACTGGTACCAAAATGACCAAATACTCAAAATTTCTTACGTATTTTTATGGAACCAATCAATTTTAATTTTTTAATGGCTTTTTTTAGGATTTGTTTAGTAATTTGGCTGTGACTGTACTAAAAGAAATTGCACTTGAAGACCTAAGAGTGATTCTTAATGCAACATTTCACAAATGCATGGGGTGTCCGAAAACCTTTTTCCACCACTGTAAGTGCGGGAAAATACTGCACCACTCTCCCTTTAGACCATGTTTTTTTTTTTATTAATGGCATAATTTTCTATTGATGAGCTGCTGGACAGCTGAATTTCCCCTCAGGGATAAGTAAAGTTCTTTCTATTCTGTTCTAATTGTTTTCTCGTGCCTCAAAATAGCCAATAATGTGCCTGACCACACCACATTTTAACTACACTACTACTACCTACACATCCATGGGCACACAAGTGCATTTACTGCTTATTAAACAACGTAGATGCTGGCCGTTAAAATGATCCCCACATTGGTTTTAAACTAGCAATGACAGTTGCACTCTGCTATATGCCGCTGTGCACTGGATGTAAGACAGTCCTGTCCTGTTTCCTTATTGATGATGTTGGCTTTAGTTTGACAAGCATGTATGTAACATGTATGTATGATTAACACTACATGTTAGTGCCCTGTATGAGTGCAATTTGCATCTAGTGCATCAGTAAAACAAGTCACTACAGGGATGAGCCGAATACTTGAATGAACGAGTATCAGGTACAGATAGGATAATGTGGTTTTCACGAGTACAAGTAAATTCTGTCAATGTTCATAGTTATGATAAAGAAAGATCTTAAATTGTTTGGGTGCAACAGGTGGTATTAGGACCCAATTGCAGCACAAGGGGAAGCAGGAACAGTTAGTTATGATGTTTAACGGATACAACACAGCAGGTACCGGGCAGGGCAAGAAAACAGCACACAATACAGTACTACACTCCTGCGAAGTATCTCCACAAAATCCTTGGCAGCTCAGCTGGGGCCAAGAGGTGGGCAATTGAGTAGTGGTGTCAGCCCACCAACAAACACAGTTCAGTTCAATAATAGGCAATGGTACAGTGGAGGAGCAGACAGGGGACGTAGTTGTGGTGGCAGAGGATCAGGAACCAGGCAAGTGCTCACTCCAAGCAGACAACACCAGTAGGGGAAAGGCAGCAGGTAGGTTAAGGCCAGGCAGAAGGTGGAGGACCCCGCAGGTAAATGCTAACGGGATGCAGACACAGTGGCGAGAGTAGTGACACGGTGAAAATCTCTGGACTACAGGAAACCACAGGTAAGCAGACTGGAACATACTGTAGCATTGTCGTTGGATGGTAACGGAAGGCAGCCTCAGGCAAACAAGAACCAAGGACACCAAAGCAGGTCTCATGGTCAGGAACAGAAGGCTTGTGCTTTTAATGGGAATCAGATGAAGCAGGCAGGTCAGAGGCAGGCAGGGCTGGCAACAGAAATAAGTCCTGAATAAAGTGCTAGAGAGTCTCCCATGAGTGGCAAAGAACAATCTGGCAATGAGAGTTTGTGAGGCTGGGGTAATACTGGCTGTGAATAATGAGAAGCAGGTGAACTGAGTTGCCGTGATGGGGTGGGCATGACTAGTGCTGAGGCAGGAAAACCAGGGTGAATGAAAAATTACTGACTGGGAGCTAGGCGACTTGTCATGCAGAAAAGAGCAGGTGACCAGGAATGCAGAACTGTGACAGCAGATGTGTCCAGCTCTTAGTCTTGTGATCAAAAGTGATCTGAAGCTCAATTCTGAGGCTGTTCTGTAAGTAGTTTTCTAATAACTAATAAATATAGCAACTTCTGATCAACTCATATCAGTTTCAGCCTAAAAATAACAACTTCTGAGTATACCCTGCCCATTTTCGGCACTCCACATACTTCCAATTAAAATCTGTTCATTCTGAGTACAGCTAATGATAGAGATAATTTATATGGTTGAACAGACACAGAAAGAGATAATGGTGTGCTTGCTCATCACTGGTTACTACAAGCAAAGAACTTCTAATATTTTTCAATTAAGGACCAAACAAATTAAAAATGTATCAAAGACTAAAGATGGAATATTGGCAAAAACTAAACAGAGTAAACCTCTCATCAACAGTCTCTCACTGTTCTCATACAGACAAAAGGAGCTCTGCAGGATTTTAATAGCCTATCTGCTCTAACAAGGTGTCAAAACTTTGCTAAACATCCCTTCATACAATATGCCAACATGTCCTCAATCACCTGTCTCCATGTCCTCCACCCTGCCTGTCTCCCCTCTGTTGATGTGTTGTTCTTCTAATTCATTGTCCTCGCTGTAACGTTCTGCCTGCCTGGTGTGATTTAACCAAATCTGATGCAAAGAGGAAGTTCTCTAGAAGCCTCTCTATCTCCCTCATGCTATCTCTCTTTCAACCCTGTTTGAAAGGCGTTCCAAAGCTGATCTGAAGGCTCTCAAATTGATACTTAAATCTCCCCAAATCATAGAAGGCTCAGGACGAGGAATTTTTAATCTCCACCCACCCGCAGGCCAGAGCTCACTCTGCCATAACAAGCATATCTCCCTCTCTCTGTCATTGCCTGTCTGTGACTCTCAATCCCCCAGCTTATCTTTTGTCTGTCGCTGTGGATTTTCTTTGTCATAATCTAACCTCCATTGTTCTCAGGAAGCATTTTGAGGATGACAGTGTGCAGGAGCACGCCAAGATCAACATCGGTTTACATAAGCAAAAAGTTCTCACTTAGTAATGTGCTGGCAAAGAGTGAGAGTCATTGTGATGGTTGACAAGAGGACGGGTATCCTCATGTCAACACTGAAAGAGATGAAACACACTGGACGTCAGAAAGTTGAAAGCTTCTCGATTCACTCTGACATATACATCTTAAGATACATGTGTAAGGACAGTAGTTCATAGTTTGGCGCCTAGTCTATGTCAATCATATGACATGCACAGATCTCTAATACGGTTGCAAACTCAGATGTGTTTCTGTATTTTTAGTGTCCACGCAAAAGTCTTGTTCATTTTTTGTAATGACAGTGTTTGGTTACAAGCATTTTGATCACTTAAAAGCCTTTTGGGTGAACATAAAACTGTCTTGGTTGAATTATCAGTGCAAACCATGAGCATGTATAAAAAAAATACTGAGTCTCAAGACACATCCACTGCAGAGCACAAAAGGCTCTTGTGTGCACTGATAGTGGTAAGTAGAATCTGATGATACATTGCGCAGTTTGAATTAGTTTACTTTTGAATTGTTGGTCGGTGTAAATTCTGTAACCGCAGCTTGTTTTGTTGTCAACTGCAATATGAAGCATTCTAAATAAGCATCAGCTTTGATTTACTCCTCTCATTGCCATCTTTGCCATAGACAGTGATTGAGATTGATAGATGCCATGTTGTATTTAGAGATGTTGTTCTCATAAACTGCACTCAAATCTGTATATATCCCATATTACAATGAGCCAATGAGTCATGCATAACCCAAGTATTTTGGAAGGCTGTGATCACGAGATCAATGCACTTGTTGGGATTCACTGGACCACAGATGATTTGTCATTTGTTAAAATCTAAACTGGACATGTGAACACTTTTTCTCCTGAGATGGAGAGACTTCATGTTCTTTGTTCTTCAACAAAGACAGTTATCTGACACCCATCTCAGCAGGATGCCCACCTCACACCTCTTTGGGAGTCAAGTCTCAAAACGTGATTGGTCAGTACTTTTACAGTGTCATGTGACTCTGTGATGTCACCAGGCACACTGTAGAAGTTCTTCTCCCTTCACTACAGTCTCTCTCTTGCTCTTGGATGGCCAAACCGCTCATACCTCTTTCCTTCTGGGCCCTCGACCAGCCCAGATGTGCTCTAGGGGTTGAACAATTGCTGTACAGACTATTGTTCATTTTCTCCTAAGACGCTCATACCCTCGCTCAAAGCAGGAGCATAACTGAAACCAGAGAAGTTAATAGGGCAAACACGAACTCAAGTTGAGTTAGCACCCCAACGTCTAACTCTGCAAGGACCCCAAGCGACAGGCTTCCTCGGATCTGCACCTTTGGAACAAGGACATAACAAAGACTGCTTCTAGAGCCACAGCTCTTTCCAGCCATATTCACTGGCTAACAAGAACAGCACGCCTCAAACCAACTCTTCTCTCCATCCATTCAGGGTTTGGTAATGTAACAACTGGGCATAGCTTTATCACAGCTGTACAGGCTAAGCAAGACTGTTTAACTTGTTGTTTGTGATTTAATGCTGTTTATTGAGTTATTGTTGTGATTGTCTGCAATTAGGTCATTGATTAGTTGGTTTTACCAAAGCGATGTCATGTTTAGTTTGCTAATGCTGTTCACAGACAACATCTTGCATGCAATTAAACATCTTCTGCACTAATCCAGACCCTTTGCAACACAAATCGCATTGACTAGGGATGCACATGGTTAACCGTTTAACCGATAACAGGAACTTTGACCGATTAATACTATCGGTTAATTTTGTTTTTTAGCTACGCAAGTCAATCAACTCATGGGGGCGTGTCGACAGGTGCAACACATGCCATCACGTGCTTTCCGCCACAGCCCACTTTACAGCGAAGATGAAGAGAGCAAAAAGGAGTTCTGTGTGGGACAATTTCGACCGGAAAGGGGAGGAGGTCATTTGCAAATTATGCGGTACAGCACTGAAATACTCCAGCAGTACGAGTACAATGCAGTACCACTTAAGAAACAAGCATCCAGGATCAGACGATGGAGGACCATCACAGCTAACTTTGCCCTCCATGATGGCCGGGAGAAAGTGTGACGCGCGGCGGTCTGAGAAGATAACGGAAAAAATCTGTTCAATGGTGGAAAAAGACATTTTGCCCATCAGTGTGGTCAGTGGTGAAGGGTTCCAGGAGCTAATGGGCTATATCGAGCCTAATTACCAAATTCCATCAAGACCGACCATTACCCGACGATTAGAGGCTCGTTTTCGTCCCATCATTCCGACAATTTTTGCGTCCTATGGTCGGAATGACGGTATATAAAAAAAAAAACAAAGCATCCTGCCATTCCGACAATTCCTTTACAAGCCTACTACAGTGCATATCCACATTAAAACACAGAGGTCAAATAATGAAAACGGCAGACATCAAAGCCTCAGATTTTTACGTGATTTTAAAGCAGATGGACTCCACAGCCTCGCAAACCAACTTAATCTATTATTAAAATCTCCTGAAACTGTAAATATCATAATATGCCTATGCGTCTTAATGTAACTCGGGCTAGTCTGAAACATGTTAGATTGATGTCTGAATCTCAGGGATCACTGACTGTAAGCAGAAATACAGTGTCAGTGACCTGTCACAGCAGCCAGCTGGAGCGGAGCTCTCCCCACAGCCCGTGCGTCTTCATGCACGCTGGCATCATATGCAACATTAATATTACAGATATCAATGACGGCGCTGCAGATGACACCTTAAGTCACTGATTAATTCCAGTTGCCTTCATGTTGTACAGTAGGGGAGGGTGTGTATCTTTGTGCGCATTTACGCATGTGGCACAAAACCGGCGTTACATTGAATATTATTTTTTACCTCCAGACACGCCGCGGGTCGTCCAGGTTTACAGTGAAATGGTTCGGTATGAAGCCGCATCATCCAGATAAACATTAAGCTCCATCAGAACTGTTTAAAAATCGGATTTCAGAAGCTAAAACTTTATTTTGGAAATTAATCAGAACACACAATTAAAGAAATCACCAGCGCGCTCCCTCTCGACATAATTTAAAAAGCAATAGGAGACGATTGAAGCCTACAGTACTGTTAATTATATCTAAATCTTGTAGCTTTCTTTACATTTTAGATGAGTAATCTAACTATTTGCTGTCATTGTAAATCTGCAGTTCAGCACCCGACAGCGCCGAGTCAGTGACTCACTCGGATTAACGCACATTTCCTTACATGGAAAGCCTTGTCGGAATGGTGGGACGTTTGCGTGTCGGAATAGCAGCATGTAACCACTCAACAGGGCATTTAAATCTTATCGGTTAACGGTTATTAATCGGTTAAAGGGCGTCGGTTATCAGTCATAAAAAAAATTAAAAATGTGCATCCCTAGCATTGACATAGACTCACTTACAAATAGGCTTTCAACAGAGCTACACCTGAGCAGGCTGCTCAAGTCCCGCTTCTTTTCCTTTGTCTTTGTCCTAACCACACAGTCAGACAAACACCTCCCCCGATCTGAAGCCAGCTTTGATTCGGCCATCTTGTAGTTTTCTGTTGTCAGCCATTTTGTTTTGTAGGCCAAACGGCCCTTCGATTACCACACCTGCCTTTGTCTTTCTCTCGCTCTCGCACACAGACACACACCTACACACATATACACACACACACACACGCTTGTATATAGCTAGTTAGGATTTGTGTGTTTTGGTTTTGCTTTGCTGTCTTTTACGAATAAATATAATTTTGGAATCATACCTGCTGTCTGTTTAATATTGTACAAGAGTGAATGAATAGTCAACCTCTGCTACGTCAAGAACTCCGAAATCCTTCAGGCTTTATTATTAATTTTGGTTACAGTTATTAATTTAATTATTATTTAAAATCCCAAATTAATAGTTTAGTGAACTTTATGAGACTGATATCATTAACTGGCTATCATTTTTCCCTTTTTGGGAATGGTGCCCCACGAGGTCATTTGATGTTAATTAAGTCACGTTATTTAACATGATTAATAATTATTACTAATAATTATTAATTATTTCTGATAGCCAATTTGATACTGAGGTTGGAGATCTGTTACAAGGTCAGGCCCTTGATGAGGCCTACAAGTGTAGATTCCCTACATTTATGGTGCCTCCGTGTGACGCCAAGAATTGCTTCCAATATTTATGGTGCCGTGGTGTGAGACCTACTAGATTTCCAACAAGTAGTATCCCAGCTTTTTATAATACTATTTGTAGAACCCCTTCATATTTGGTGTCCCTTGGTGAGACCTAGTATAAACCCCAACATTATTGTTGACCCCAACATTTATGTTGCCCCTTGATGAGGCCTAAAATTGTAGATTCCCCACATTTATGGCGCCGCTATGTGAAGCCTATAAATGTATATTCCCTACACACTGATGGAGGCAAACAAGGAGGCCATCCAGAGTGGTCTGTAAAGGGGCATGTTGAAGTGGTGAATATGTTGTAAAACACCATGACTTACCTTAGGGACTTTCCCCAGGAGATGGGTGTTCAATACCATGTGAACTTTTAATCATTTCAAGGTACGTTTAGGCAACTTTACTTGCCTAAACCTAACCTCTGTAACTTTGACATTAAAGACCTAACATCATTCGTGGGGTGCTATATCATAGGACATGGATAGGATATCGTACGAGGCTTTCTATGGGGATACATTGATTTAGAGCCATTTTCCATACAAAACTGATGTCATACAGAGTCTACAGCTATGCGGATGCACTTAGGCACAGTGGTGCCTTGACCTTAATGCTATTGTTAGCATACTTGTTTCTTTATAGGAATGAAATGAGTTGAAACCAACATATATTCCAACATGTTTTTCTACGTTCAAGATAAATTGATGACAACTTGTGATTGATTTCTTTGTATGACCATCAGCTCCAGGCATGCCAGTCCAAGTGGTTACATAATGTAGCTTACACTGCCACAGGAAGCTACATGCTAACATTAGGAAGACAAGCAAACTTGGTTGCAGATGTTGTTAATTTCTTCATGATTGTGGATCATATTCCTAATGGAACATATTCAGTTCATGGGTATATCAAAAGACCTGAATACAGTACTGGTGGTGAGCCTCCGTTCATTCCTATAAATGTTGCTCAGTGGGACATGATGCCAAAATCGTTCTATTTCCACTTCCATGAAATGATTACCCGGATGACCAGTGCTGCTTCCGCAGATGCATTAGAGACCCATGGCCGCAGAGCACGGCTGGGTGGCCGGCTACCGCTGACTTCTGTTTTAGCGCTTTAACATAAATGAGAATGAAATAATTTAATCTTGAGGCTCTTTTAGACTTTCCAAATGTTATCGGACCAAATGGTTTAAATTTTGTGAATAGAATGACTCATTCTGCAATCAAAAGCTCAAAAAAATGTATCCATAGATTTCATAGATGTCTCTCTCCCAATGTTAGTCAATGGGAAAAGTCTTTTTGGGCCCAGTGGCATCACATGATGGACCCTGGACATTGCAGTATCACTGTTTGGCCACTGCAAAAATTGGCTCAAAAGTGCAATACACTTTCTGGGGGCCTGGTCCGGTTGTGTGTTGTGTTTAGAAGACCTGGAAACAGTGACCAGTGACTGGGCTTTTTCAGGAGGGGGGCTTAAGGAGATATGCGCTGAGCATCTCACACAGAGGGTAAATATGGATGTTCCAGCACAAGTACGTGGACAACAAGTGTTTTTTGAACATTAAAGCATGTTAACATATTCTAGTAGAAGAATTCACTTATGAACCTAAAAATGAGCATAATGGGTCCCTTTCATTGTTCCACTAAATCCAAAGATTGTAGTGTTTGGTTCAAGCAGCAACCTCCAGGGCTGAAAAAAACAAGCTGAGACAGATGTGCGAAAAAAAATTGCAGTTCATTGAATGGCCACTTGAGGCTGATTTCAGAGGCAAATCAATCCCTATAGACCCCCATGTTATGCATAATTAAGGACGGGCTGCTTTAAATAACAGGCTGTCTGCTGGTGGAGTCCTCGGCTTTTCAGTCAGATCCACCCTTCGCTCCTCCATAATTTCACCCTCTTACCCAAAAATGATCACTGGCTCCAAAAAACCAAGATGGCGGCAGCCGAAATGCAATTTCAAGGCTTCAGAACAAGAGTCCACGAATCAGTGGGTGATGTCACGGTACCTGCGTCCATTCTTTTTGCTGTCTACAGTTAGGTCCTCCTATGACAAGCAAAGCTCAGAGAAGTTTTCAGTAATAGAAAAAAACAGAGAGGAAAAAATGGGAGGAAAACATAAATGGCACTTCAGTCTGTATAAGAAATTTCCCAAAGTAAAAAAAGTGGTCACTGTGCAAGTGTTATTTTTACAATTCAGTTGTATTTTAAAACTGCTGCTGTCCTCTATGGCGGTGCCAGCTTAGATACTGCCATAAAAACAAGTAACATTTACGTGAAACATGTGTTAGAGTCAATTTGTTTCAGATGACATAAAGTCCCACGGCATGCCTGCATGTGCCCACGCTCTAATTGGTCTGTAGCATCTGTCCTCACACATCACAAATACACACTCTTAAACATACACACAAGTCGAATGCTGCTTCTGTTGGACAAACAAGGAGGAAGGCAAAAAAAGCTTGCCAGCATGCCACTTTATGATGTAATGTGTAAAATTTTAACTGTGTTTGGGTGTGTGTGTGTGTGTGTGTGTGTGTGTGTGTGTGTGTGTACATCATTTAAACATAAAACCAGGTGTTTATGATAGAAACACACAACTAGTAATGACCTGTAAGTGAGGTTTTAAGGAGGAGTAATCATCTCCGAGCATTTCACCAGTTCGAGTTCTGCACAAAGTGTGCATGTTCGTTTTTGTTAAGCTCACACTGGGTGAACATCTTTAATGGCACACAGTGACCTAATACTCCAGGGTGGAATGTATGCATAGCTTAATGCCACATTTTGTTTTGCACATGGTTATTAAAAGCATATTTGGTGGTGCTTGTTTTTACATCGGCTATAAAAAGACGCTTTCTCGACTTCCTGGGGCCGCTGGCAAGTTGACTCGCTCGGAAAGGATCAAGCATGAGAAAGAGACGAGGAGTTTGCATCATTCCTTTAATCTGAGTTTTCGGAGGGGGTTGGAGAGAAAGCAAGAGGGGGTGAAGAGAGAATGAGCCAACAACAAAGAGAGAAAATGACAGGGAAGAAAAGATGAGGGGAGACAAAACAAGAGAATAACAAAGGGGGAAAAAATACTTAACAGTTCTAAACTGAGTGTGGAGAGACACTCAAATGTAAGAGCATTCATCCTCAGACAGGACACACACCGAGTGCAAATACACTAATAATACACACCACACATGCCCTCCCTCATCTACTCATCTAAACTTAAAAAAAAAATGAAAAAAAGAAAAGGATTTATTCCTCCTCAGAGTGACTTGCAGTTGTTTTTCCTTTATTAAGTAGATGAATACTATGTTTTTGCTTGGGATAATATTGAAGCAAGACTATTTTCTCTCTGTGCGCCACAGTGTTCATAAAATACCAATACCAAACCAATACATCAGCCAAGATCTCCCCGTCCGTCCCTTCTTCCTTCTCTCTCCCACCCAGCTGTCGCCCCTGAGCAGCAGCATATTGATTCGACTTGTGAACTCCTAAGTTAAGAAACAGATGGGTCTCAAAGAGGACACTGACAGGCGTCAGCGGCGATGGCGATCAAAGCGACAGAGTGACAGAGGCGACATCCAGCAGCATCCAGTCACTGCGCACGGTTGGAGGGCAGATAAACATGATGCCATTCTCGATCTGGCACTCTTTACTCTGCCTGTCTGTGTTGTCACTAACAGCCAACAGCAGGCATGGTGCTATAGTCTCCATAGTTTGAGTACATAACATTTGCTAAATCAAGTGCACAAAGTAGTTCATTGTATCTCAGTTAACCCCAGGATATCCCTGTTTTTTGTGCCATAACATGTGGTGTGTTTAAAAAGGTACCCTGTGGAGTTTGAGACTGACATTACTTTGAGAGGCTGTGGCTCTTCAATTTCTTTAGTATCAACCATGCCAGTGTAGCTATTTGTAAAGGGGGCCACATAATGCTTCAAAGTTGGCTAAATTTTGTCGAGGGAACAAGTGGCATGGCCATTTTCAAAGGGCTCCCTTTTAACTCTCACCTCAAGATATATGAAAATGGATTCTATGGATACCCTCAAGTTTCACCTAAACTTGATAAGACTTGCAACCAGTAAATGTTTTGTTCCTTACAATCAATGTACTTCTTCAAATTAGGCTTGTATATTTAGCCCCTTTTACACTACCTGATAAACATGGTAATGTCACACTGTTATGCCACCTTGCCATTCTCTATAAAAGGTACTATCGCAGAATGAGGAGACAGAGTTGTCTTTCCTTTGAGCCAGTAATGGAGGTAGTAGCAGCTCTAAATCAACGTTTGTGTCACAAGGACATCCAGCAGGATGGGACCGTGGATGGGACAGGTGTGACATTCTGATGGCCTGTTTTGTGTGTGACCACAAGATTTAAAAAGTAGCTAGTAGCAGTTGGCAGCTAAATTAAAGAAGAACAAATATGTCCACGAATTGGGAAAATAATGAGGTCCAGGAGCTCCTTACCATCTGAGCAGAGGATGACATCAGCCGCCATATAACAAAGACAGTAAATGATTGTTATAGCCATGTTAATGTCATTGTTATTGTTTATGAAGTGCTGCTGACTTGTATGTTATATGTCACACTAAAGCCCAATGTTGTGGTGTTACACATCATACACTCCAAGCCTTTTTTGCTTCTGCAATGCTGGCATGCTGTGTAAAACAGGCTGTTCCCACAAATTTTGCTATGTTTTCCTATGAAAATCAATGCAACCAAAATACGTACATATCCTGCGTACTTTGAAAGGCTGCGATTATGTGACCAATGCCTCGACAGGAGTACACAAGGAGGCAGTCCCAAGCGCTTGTAAGGAGGCAGGTTGTGGTGGTGGATGGGTCACAAAAAGACAGACTTTCGCTACGGACTTTCCCCTGGAGTCACATGTTCGGTTCCGTGTGAACTTTGAGTCAACTTAAGATATGTCCTCACCATGTTTCTTTGCCTAACCCTAACTTCAGCAACTTAACTTGCCTTAACCTAACCTCCATAACATTACTTTAACTACATAACTGTATGTTAAGGATGTAAAGTCATTCATGGGGGTGCAGATTTGTAGGCTATCATATGGACCGTGATATGAGAATTAGTTGACAAAAATCACAAACTGGAGCGGCACGATCCTGCTGTTGTGTGGTTCTGTGTAAAAATGAAAATAAGGCAAAAAGACAGGACTTCATGGTGGCTTTATAAAGCAATCTCTGTGTGAAAATGGCTTTTTAAGGGAACAGAATACCAGTCTATTTGAAGAACAATAATCACCTATCATATACATTATATACATAACACATGAAAACAGGATTTTTGAAAAACTCAAAATGTTAACTGTACTGGTACTAGTCTATACACATAAAATAATTAGTATTATTAACTGTAATATAAGAAACCAAAGTATATCAAAATGTGATTTATTAACTCTCATAGCCTATATAATTAAACAACACAATTGAATTCCTGAAATTCCATTTGGGCTTTTGGTTTGGGTCTTTCACTCGAAGATTTTCAGTGGCCCCCTCTGGCCACCCCTATGAAAAATTTTAGGGGTGCCACTGCTCTAATAGTGCAGTAGAGCAATGCTTTGATGATAAAGTCTTTGCCATCTTGCAGACCTGTAGACTTAAGATTTGGAGCAGAGTCAGACGTAAACCACCAAAATGAGGGCTTTAGACTAAGAGCCTTATTTTAATTGTGCAGATGTCACAAGGCAGAAGTGTTAGTTCTCCTGTGTTTTATCTTTGTTGTGTGTTTTTATATCTTGCTGTGCTTTTATATGTTGCTGTTGTATGTTGCATGTTTTTATTGTGCTTGGTTTTACTGCTTTTATTTGCATGTTTTTATTTTATTTTATTTACTTTATTTTTTACCGTATGGTTATTGTGATTTCAGTAAGTTTTACTTCCTGCTGTTGTCCCACTCAATTAGTGCCAAATACCTGCACCTGGTAGAAAAGTCTCTTACAGATTAACAAGGTGGCCACCTGACTAGACAAAACTGTTTTTGGACTACAACCAATGAGGTGGGGGAGAGAATGGCCTTAAGCAATGAAGCAGCAGGAGAGGAAGGCAGCAAGGCAAGATGACACTGCATCGGAAACAGCACGGCAGTCAGCAGTCTATTCACCTGTGGTCCGTCGAGAGAACCTGTTGCAGAGGAGCGACCAGCAGCCACAGCACTACTGCGCATCACAACCATCGAGTTGGGAGCTCTGCCAGATTAAGTGAGTATCCCCCTGCTCGACTTGAGTGTAAGCAGGCAATGATGCTGTGGACGAGTGACTGCCAGCTGTCTCTTATAACAGGTTGCCTGTGAATGCGTGGATTTCCAACGTGGAGTAGAGCTACAGTGTCACAATGCCATATCGGCTGGAGCCTGCTCCTAGATACCTTGCAAGACTGAGTTAAGGACGGTTGATTGGGGAGGAGGCTGAGAAAGAGGCGAGGTGAGGCTGTATGTTTACTACAAGAAACCAAACTATCAGACAATGAACACAGGAAACTAAAAACGCAACATTTCAATCAAATTTACTTTTCCTCATACAGTGCCAAAAAAAGAGGTGTCTCAATCCTCATTTAATAAAGATACACCACTAATCCACAAACACACTATAACTGACCCAGAAGGACAATACATCATTATCAATGGAACAATTAACAACATCAGTATAACAATCACAAGCATTTATGGCCCAAACACTGATGACCCCACATTCTACCACAACTTCTTCACATAATTACAGGAATTCTCAACATCAGCCATAATCATAGGTGGAGACCTCAACACAGTCATCAACCCAACAATAGATAGCTCAACAAATTCACATCACACCAAAAACTGGCATTCAACCCAAGTCATTAAACAATACATGACAGATATTGGTCTTGGCGATATTTGGAGGCTACAAAACCCTTCAACAAGGGAATACACTTATACACCTCAGTCCATAATTCATTTTTACGAATTGACTACTTTCTAACAAGCAATTCTATGATGACAGACATCTCCGACCCAACCATTCATCCAATCATCATATCCGACCACGCTCCCATCAGCGTCATAATGCACAAGAAAACAGAAACAAAAACCACCCGAAGATGGCGATTCAACACATCTCTACTCCAAGACAAAGAATTTGATTCATATCTTAGGAAACAATGGACATTACTCATGGAAACAAATGACACTGCAAATACCAACTGTCATCTGGGGAACAGCCAAAGCAGTGCTAAGA
This sequence comes from Cephalopholis sonnerati, assembly GCA_019142605.1. Lineage (NCBI taxonomy): Eukaryota > Metazoa > Chordata > Actinopteri > Perciformes > Serranidae > Cephalopholis > Cephalopholis sonnerati. The sequence continues at coordinate 6,523,164 of JAGQAX010000004.1, read as the reverse complement.
GGGAAAATAATCTCATACTCATTCAAAAACAAAAACGAACAAAAATTAGACAGTGCTTTGGAAGAAAAAATAAAACAATTACACATTTCATATGCAGCTAATCCCACAGAACAAATACTGAAAGAAATCAGAGACACCAAAAATCAACTTGAATTTTACAAAGACTACAATATAACCACTACGAACAAAATGACAAATCTGGCAAATACTTCGCAAACCAACTCAAACGCAGCAAGGAAAAATCTCTCATCACAACAATTAGGGACTCAACCGGGAACATTACCAACGATCCACAAACCATAAATAACACCTTTAGACAATTCTACTATGAATTATATAACAGCAATAAGGAAAATAATTCAAAAGAAATAGATGATTTTCTCGATAACATCACATTACCATCATTATCAAAGGAACAGGCAGACATCTTAGACACCCCACTTACATCTGCAGACTATGAAAAAGCACTACAAAAAATGTCAAACAATAAAGCCCCTGGATTAGATGGATATCCTCCTGAATTTTACAAACACTTCTGGAAATTACTATCAATACTTTTTGTTAAAATGGCAGATAAAATTAAAAACAATCAACCTACTCCATATCATATGAACACAGCACTGATTTCAGTACTCCTCAAAACTAACAAGGACCCCACTCACTGCTCCAGTTACAGGCCCATTTCCCTAATTAACACAGATATCAAAATAATCAGCAAAGCCCTAACAACCCGCATTGAATCAGTTATCTCATCTCTTATTCACCCAGACCAAACAGGATTCATTAAAGGCAGACATTCATCAAATAATACATGCCGACTTTTCAACCTCATACATCTATCTCACCAAAGCAACCATAAAACAATCATCCTCTCACTAGACGCAGAAAAGCATTTGACAAGGTAAACTGGACATTTCTCATAAAAACACTGGAAAAATTTGGTTTTGGGCAGTCATTTATTCAATGTTCTACAATAAACTAAAATCAGCAGTTACAACAAACAACTTAATCTCAACAAATTTCACACTTCACAGAGGCACTAGACAAGGATGTCCACTATCACCCTCACTATTTGCACTTTTCATTGAGCCATTAGCAGCAGCAATCCGTCAGAGCAACAACATCATAGGCATTCGCACTAATAACATAACACACATAAAATCAGTTTATATGCAGATGATGTACTCCTATTCCTACAAAACCCAAACAAATCAGTAAAAGAACTTATCCAAACCATTCATACATACTCCAACATCTTTGACTATACAACAAACTGGAATAAATCTACTACTTTAACAGTTAATGGAGATGTCTGTCTTTACACATCACAGATCTCCCACCTACCACCCACTACTGGCAACATCACATACCTAGGCATACAATTCTCCTCCAAGCTGTCAGAGCTGTTCCACCTTAATTTCACTCCACCATTGAAAACAATACAAGATGACTTAAGCTGATGGAGGACAGTGCCACTTTCAATTATAGGAGGCATTACCACAATAAAAATGATGATATTACCGAAACTCAATTACTTATTCACAATGATCCCCATGCAACCCACAGCAACTTTTTTTTAACACTCTGGACACAATAATAACATCTATTGGAAAAACAAACAAAAAAAAAAACAGAATAAAACTAACAACATTACAACAGTCAAAACTTCAAGGAGGCCTAGAAGCACCAAATTTCCGTCACTACTTCTTAGCCAATCAGTTACAATACCTCACCAAATGGATCCACTCAACCCATCACCTTCACCCATGGCTGGACATCGAACAATTCGATTGCAAAGACATATTAATCAAAGACCTACCATTCATCAGTAACACAATCAGACATCACAACTGCTTTAAAAACCCAGCAATCGCAACAACTCTGACAGCTTGGTGGAAGATCAATAAAATAAAAAACATTACATTCTCACCTACAACTCAAACACCCATATGGAACAACCCTGACTTCACTGCAAATAAATAACCCCTCACTGGTATTAAATGGAAAGAAAAAGGCATCACACACATCACCACATCTTTGACCAGAACAACTCACTAACATTCCAACAGCTCACCGACATATACAGCATTGACAAGAAACAATTTATCCAATATATCCAACTAAAACAGTCCATCAAAGCAAAAATTTATATCAATAACACTTACGTAGGACAACCATCACTACTACACAGCATCAGTAAAATAGCACAATCAAAGAAAACACTCTCAAAACTGTATAAACTTATATCCTCTAATGACAATGCACCTCACACTCCAATCAACAAATGGGAAAAAGACCTCAACATCCACACAGATAATAAATTCTGGAACAAAGTCTGCAATAACATTTTTACCATGCCTAAAAATACTAACATACAGGTAATACAATACAAAATCATCCACAGAACACACCTCACACAGCAAAAGATGCACATCATGGGACTAACCGAATCAGATATTTGCACACACTGCACACTCAACACCACTGACAACCACCTCCACGCATTCTGGCGAAGTCCACCAATACAAAACTTCTGGAAAGAAATAACCACCAAACTACCCCGATTCCTTGGCCACATCATCCGACTATCTCCCTCCGTCTGTTTACTTGGCAATCTGGAAGAACTGAACATAAACTCAAAACAAATCACAACACCCCTGCTTGTAGCCCTGACTATCGCCAAGAAAACAATACTACTCAACTGGAAAAACAGGAAAAAGATCACCACATCACAATGGCTAGACCTCCTCACACATCAGATATCAATGGAACAACAATCAGCAATACATAAAAATCAACTTGAATATTTCATTAAAATATATTTAACAATTCTAAATGCCGGTGAGTTAATGACACCACAGAAATAAACACACCAGGGGAGGAGAAAGGAAAAGGGGGAACAAAATAATAATATCACAAAACATGCCTTTAGTTATCTTTTTTTACTTTTTATTTTGTTTAATTTTACTTCCCCCCAGAACCTCTATGTATGATTCAAGATTAGCTAAAACAAGGAACAACATAAAACATACCCAGCCGGAAATAATTGCCAAATGTGTAACCTAATCCACATATTCTACAATACACCATTTTGTTGTGACACAGTTCTGTACTGTCTGTCTTCGTCTTACGTATGTTTATTTCAATTTTATTTTTCATACCACTTTATTGTTATTTTCATTTTTATTTTTATTTTTTATTTACTCGATTATTCTGTGAGCCAATACCTCGGTTTGTTACACTTTTTGTTTATTTGTCCGTACTGTTTGTTTTATATGCACTTATTGGTGAATAAAAGCCTAAAAAAAAAAAGACTGTTGATTGACAGTTTTTCAATCCTTCCCTGGACATTTAAGAACATTTTTATGTGTACCTTATGTATTTATTGTCACAACATTGGATTTTTTTTTAGTAAATAGTATTTAGTATTTTGACTCATTGTTTGTTTAGGGTCTTATCAACACCACCAGTGGGTTTTAGTAGCTGTAACTATTTTAATTTTTGTAATACATTATTTTTTAAACTTAAGCCGGAGTCCTTGGTTATTTTAGTGTTGCTCTCAACCTGGTATACTCTATCCCTGCTTACACAGGCACTATAAGAAATGCAAGGTGTCCGGTCTGAGTTGTGTAAACCGTGTGGAAGTCTCTAAGCACACCTACTGTTTAGGTTTATGAAAGTGCAAAGTGTAGAAAAGCTCAGCCACTTACATCACGATTCAGTTGCCACCACTAGTACTCCCACAACTAACTGCTACCAATACAAGTACCTTTACTACAATACTAGTATCAGTATGAATTACCAAAAACTCCACATTGAAAGCTACTACTAAAATGTTTTTTTTTATTTAACAGACCATATATCTTATCATGTGTATAAAAACAACAGACTGTTCTGTCAAGTGACCCAATGAATATTAATTATTTAACTTTTTTCTTAAACACATAAAGGGATTTCAATAAGCACAACCTCAGACACTGTACAGAATTAGAAACACACTCTGAATGCTGTATGCCGTGTTCTGAGTCTCTTGTGATTTGTCCAGTCAATCAATCACTTGATCAGCCTGTTTGACTGTCAGCCCGGTCACGGCGGTGGCTCAGTAAAGCAGAGCAGATAAGAGCGAGTCCCTGCGGACGAGCAGAAAAACACTGCTGTCACTGCAATCATTCCAACAGTGTGAACTTGGCTCCAGCGACCACAGCCTGGCCACGGGGGCACCCACTAGAGAGCAGGCTGGGTGGATGGCTGGTGGAGAGGGGGTTAGTCTGAGAGGAAGTGTCTTGTGCCGTAGGAGATGCCATTCTGGGAGCAGCTGGTGCCCTGGCAGGATTAGATACAGAGGAGAAGCCACGCTGACAGAGAAAGATGGAGGGCATCAAACACCCACACAGTCATCCCTCCCTCCTCCTCCCCTCTCCCTTGCTCAGGGTAAACAATTCAATAAAAACTGTGCCAGAGATAGCAGTGATGCCCGCTATGATGCCAAGGCCAGCGCCCTCCAACCATCTGATATTGACAAAACACCCGGCTCACACTGAGGAGCAGATTTCATGGAGATGCTCGGCGGGTTGGCTCTGTGTAAATGCACACCGAGGGGAACATTCACAGTGAGGGGGGGTTGCATCACTTTGAAACAGGCAAATACTATATTTTTGTACATAACTGTTGAGGAACATAAATATAAGATGTTTCTCCATCATGAAGGTTTCACACAACTAATGTATAACAACTGTAATTGTCAATAACAAATAGAAAGGCCAGCCTTAGATAAAGCAGCTAAAACTAACTGGATATAATTAGTATTACATTTTACAGAAAATGAGACCTCTTGTTATGAGTGAAATATCCATCTGCATCAGGATACTGTCCTGTCCCACTGCCCAGGATAGATGTGTGACTTTATCACATTTGCACCCAAAATCAACACATGCTGGCTACACACTTTGACCTCTTCCTCTTCCTGTATGGGGTGTATAGTGTGTGCTACAGGTGTAAAATAATGCATCACATCACAGGATGCTATGTGAGTTTTTTTGGTTTTGTTTTGTTTTGTTTTATTTTTTTTACAGACACTGACGACAATAAGCAGCAGGAGTCCATAATAAAAACATCTAAAAAAAAATGCAAATACTGAAGAAAAAAAATGAGCTGAAACCAACATCTAGGCTGAGAAAGTTACAAGTCCTAACCCAGTGTTCCAACATCCAACAACGGCGACTGCTATCACAACTATAGATTGATGAGGTACAACAAACATGATACGACAAGGGGGAGTCAGGACGATAGGTCAAAGTGGGGATATCATTATTATCCCCACACTCAGAGACTGGGTACCAAGCCCCAAGCCCTTACGACACAGATTTGCTTACAGTAAGGGCAAATGACCTGAGATTGAGAATAATGAATGAGCTGGAATCCCGTCACCTTTGAAGCTGATTACCAGGCTGAGTGACAAAATACCCTCTGAAAATCTGCTAGATGATGTGAATGCAGTACTACATACTTTCCCCGCTTGAACCACAACTGAGATGAATCAGCTGATATACACCACGGTAACAGTGATCCTAGAGATGCTTGGCTGCAAAATGAACACCATGAGCCACAAAGAGCGTTGCCCTCCATGGGGAAGGAGGCTTGAGGCCAAGATCAAGGCAACACGGAGAGCGGTTAGTCAACTCTCAGAGCTACAGAAAGGTGTGGGAAAAAAAATGATCCCTAGGAAGTACAACAAACTGTCTATACCTGAGGCACTGGAGACTGCCAAGCAAAGGCTCACAGCTCTGGCTACCCGCCTAAAGAGATACACAAGAGAAGTAGAAGCCAGAAGAATAAATAGGATGTTCTCCACCAAACCATCCAAAGTGTACTCTCAGTTGCAAGGTAACAACACGAAAACAGATCCACCCACAGCGGAAACTGAACAACATTGGAAGAGCATATGGGAGAAGGAGGCATCACAAAACACCGATGCTAAGTGGCTAGCAGATCTAAGAGCAGACCACAGCAATCTCTCAGCTGGGCATCAGGCCCTGACATGATCTACACCTACTGGCTAAAGAAAGTAACTTCACTCCCTGAATGCCTGGCAGCACAAATGAACCAGCTGCTGATGGATGGGACCTATACAGAGTGGTTGACCCAAGGACGGACAGTCCTCATCATGAAGGATCCCCTGAGGGGTGCGGTCCCATCCACAAAGAGTGGCTGCAGATGATGGAGAAACCATCAGTCACCTCCTCTACGTGGATGACATCATGCTGTATGCCAGGAATGAGCAAGACATCCACTTTGATCTACCTCACCAGGATCTACAGCAATGACATCGGAATGTCATTCGGACTAGATAAGTGTGGTCAAGTGGTGTCAAAGAGAGGGAAAATGATCAGAACCGAGGTGGTTGAACTACCAGAAGAAAGCATAGCAGATATTCAGGACAGCTACACATACATTGGGGTCCTGCGGGCAAATGGGAGGCTGCAAGGAAGTAAGCCACAGCCAAAACTACAAAAAGTAAGGCAGGTCCTGAAAAGTCAGCTGACTGGAAAGAACAAGGTCCAAGCCATCAACATACACGCACTGCCAGTCATCATCTTCACTGGATGGACTGGAAGTCCCAAGATCAGAATGGAAGACACCTCCTCAGGTGGTTGAGAATGACTGAGCGAAGATCCCGTGGGACTTCCAGATCCAGACTGACAAACTGGTGATGACTAAACAACTGGACATCATGTTAATCAACAAACAGAAGAAGGTAGTGGTAATAGTAGCAATCCTGAGTGACAGCAACATAAGAAAAAAGGAACTAAAAAAAAATTTAAAAAGCTAAAAAGAAATATGAAGGTCTGAAGGAGGAGCTAGAAAATATGTGGGGAGTAAAGGCAATATAGTATCTTAGCTGTTCCCAGGACTGCACACTTCTAGACTGAGGCTTCAGATGTTGTTCCTGGCAGAGCTACTCTCCCAATTTAGGGGTCACTTCCCCAAGTGCTCCTACATGGGGATCACGTCAACTTTGACCTTCCACATCTGTTCCAGCTGTTCTTTCCACCTTGATACTTCTCCACCTTTTCGCATTCCTTCTTTCCGATGTTGCTGTCGGCTGGTATTTTGGATGTTTCATCCTGGACAGTGGCTCTGATGCTCACTAGTCCTCGGCCTCTCTCTTTCCGCTTAGTGTATAGTGTCAGGGTGCTGGACTTGGGGTGGAACCCTCTATGCATGTTGAGGAGCTTTCTTGTCTTGATATCTGTGGCTTCTATCTCCTCCTTTGGCCAGCTTATGATCCCAGCTGGGTATCTGATGACTGGCAGTGCATACATGTTGATGGCTCGGACCTTGTTCAAAAGCGTGGTTAATCTAATACAGATACTAAAAGATGCCTTGTGTGTTGAAATCAGACAAAGTTGGCCACTGCCCAAGCTGCCATGTTTGATGCCCTGGGAATGAGAATGGGCTGTGTGTACACAGCTATATGCGTATTTGCACTTGTACAGTATTGTCTGTGTTCATTCTGATAACCTTATAGGCCTTTTGATTAAACCTAACATGTTGATAAGGTCATGAACAACATCATCTGTCTCTTAAAACCTTTTCTCCTTACTGGTCGTTGTTTTGTTTCCCATTAAGGTGATACACATATGGCAGCACTATACTGTTAGTCCACAAGTCTGAGAATTACGTTTGTCTTGAAGTGAGCTCCAGAACAAGTGTCTCTGTGGATGAAGTGTCTCATAGAGGTCCCCAGTCAAGTCCAGAGACAAAGCCAGTGATGTGTTTTGAGTCCTAAAAGGTCATGAGGCAGATACTTCAGCAAAGCATACTGATCATGTAAGCCTTTATGTTATTTATGTGATACAGTTACAATCACCTGTAATCCCTGAGCTATGTTCTTGTTTTTATCAAAAGAAAATAGAGAGACTTAAGAGTGTGAGGAGGCTTTAGTTCACCAGCAGATTCAGGGTTTTCAAAAAGGGAGACCAGGTATCTTGAAAAGTATCTATTTGAATATATTTAAATGTTGTGATATGTTCCACTGAGATGTGCTCAGCAAACAGGCCTAACCATTGTGATATTGTTATGTCATATAAAACAATTACAGTGAAGCAGGTGTTGGCAAAGCAATTCTTTGCGCACACAATGCTCAAAAACAATGATCATATCATATGTATAGATGAAACTCACACAAGTATAAATAAGAAAAATTGAAAATCAAGTGACTGCATGTTGCTATCTGTTTTTTTGTTGGCCACAGCTGTCTTTATTGTGTGCATCACCTGCAGGAGATGAAAGATAAGGAGGTTACGCTGGGGTGGGGTGAAGTGTGCATAGAATAAAGCAGTATTCTAACTCTCCAAACAACGTTTGGTGTTAAAGGGGCTCTATGCAAAATTCAGATCATATGAGTTGGCTGCTCTCAACATGGAGGTGACTGAGCGGACGGCTAACAGCTAAGAATGCTAACTCCATAAAGAGCTCTAAATAACGGCAAAGCCAATGGTGATAATCAGGGGGGAACTGAAGGATGGGAGCTTTGCTTCTGTGATGACGCCATCCTGATATCAGTGGTAACCGCTGTATGAACACACTAAGCTTGCCAGTGGGATACACACACTTGGACTCACATGCACTAACATTCATGCGCGTCTACCCCAACAAACAACAGAGAAACTCAGATTACAATGCAAACAGAGGTAGCACGACTTTATTCTCTTCTCAGGACGCCATCACTCGACTGTATCTTTTATAGAAAATAGTGGTTTGCTGCTATATCAGTGCTCTGAATGTTGCATACAGAACCTTTAAGAACACTGCAACATCCAAATTTGATTCCTGAGGTCAGCAAGAGACAACCTTTGAGGCAGAAAAAATGAAGCGTGGAATATGGAAGTGCCAAAAAACTGCAGTTCCTTAAAAACGGGAGTCCACAAACAAATGGGTGACATCAAAGTGGCTATGTCCGTTATTTTTTACAGTCTGTGGAGGTCAGTGGTGGAATAACTACTCAAAGTACCAATACAATAATGATAATATTTCCTTTTAAAAAAATACAGTTAAACTTTCCTGCATTCAATATCCTACTTAAGTAAGTAAAAATACAGCAGCATTATCAGTGAAATATACATAAAGTATCAGGCCCAGTCAGTTCAAAAAAGTTCTGATGCTCAAGTCTGTTATCAGTTTTTGAAACTTTTTCTGATTTTGTTTTTTTAAATGATTGATCATTTTACCTCTTTGGGCCTCAAACTGTTATTTATATTAAAACTGGAATGTGACAAGAGGTACGAAACCATAGACTGTAAAGATGGACAACATAACAGCTCCCCAAAAGTGAAGCCAAAACATCTTGATTTACCCTGGTTGCTGGCTGCAGTATAGGTCATAAACCCCGCCCCATCCACGTAAGCAGATGGGACACTGCTGTCATCTGGCTCCAGATGACATCATCTGCACAAGATGGCAGTGGCTGTATCCAAGATCTTTTGGCTTCATTAACATACAGTGGGAGTAGGTGGAGACCCATCGTCCATCTTTTATAACCACTGATTTAATTATAAAAATATTACATTAGCTTAATAAAGGTTTTTTTGTTTGTAGTGAGGTGAAAAGCTTGCCTCTGACATGAAGTGTATTGAGAGTGTAAAAATCACATAAAATGGAACTACTCTAGTAAGGTAGAAATACCTCAAAAACTTTTCATAGGCACTGATCTTAAACAGTGTTGGTAAGGTTACCACAGAAATGTTATAGGTTACAGATTACTAGTTACCTTGGTAAAAATGCTGGTTAGTTGTGTTACTACCATAAAACTTCAAGTGAAAGCCTAGTCTGAATTAAACGCCCAGTCCCTTTTACTAGCCTAGTGTGGCTACACATTTTGACAAATAAACTTTTGTCTCAATTAGACACCTGGTCTGGTTGCCAAGCAGTTAATTTTTAAAAAAAAATTTATAGAAGTTCTTTGAATGTATAAACCCAAATTATGTGTCCATTCCTCAATAACCATGTAAGTTTATGATAGTCTTCAGATCAAAAAAATCAAAAGGGTTTTTCATAAAGTTCATCGAAGGTGTGATTATTGTTTTAACAGGATAAAGTGGTGTTGTGTCAGTATGCCGGGTGCCATAATCCTCAAGTGCTGTAACTCTCTCTCCCTCTCTGATGCGCTGTCTGTCAAATGAATGATTCATAAGTAATATATTATCTGAAGCCTACTATTTTAAACAAGTCATATTTTTACTGGTTTAATAAAAAGAAAAGACAAAAAAAGACCTGTCCCATATAGACACCTGTGCCAAATATAAGCATGTTGGTGTCAGTGACTTGAGAAAATAATAGCCTGGGCCACTAATTGAAGTTTTACGGTATTTTAATAATGTCATCAAGGTAATGTAACTTATTACATTTGATTACTTTTCAATTGCTTTTCTAACAGATGTCTTAATGTGGGCAATAAAGCTGAAAAGTCCTCAACACATAAGTGTATAAATGTTTCACTCAGATTTGTCCCAGTGGCTTTGCTAAAAGATGCAAAGCAACACAATTAATGTTTTATTGAACATATAAACTTTTTATCAAAAAAATGTAGTCATATGTAACTTCTGTGTAATCACCAACATTTTTACATGTAAGTATTATTTTATTACATATTTTTCTCAGCATCTGTAATTGATTACAGTAAAATTTATTTTGTAATTTCATTAGTAACTCTATTACAACTAGTTACTACGGGCAGCACTAGCTCAGTCCCTGGGGACTTGGCTTGGGAATTGAAGGGTAATACATTCAAGTCCCTGTATGCACCAAGAATGGTGCATGGACTGATAGCTGGAGAGGTGCCAGTTAACCTCCCAGGCACTGCCAGGGTGCCCTTGAGCAAGGCACTGAACCGCCAACTGCATGGGGTGCCTGTCCCAGGCAGCCCCCTTGCTCTGATGTCTCACATTTAATGTATGTATAGAGTATGTTTGTGCATGTGTGTGTGTATTTCAGGCCTGTGTGTATATGACAACAGAGTGAAAAAAAAATTGAATATCTCTGCGGGATTGAGAAAGTTCATCTTCTTCTACTCCAAAACACTGATCTTGACTTGATGTACTTGATTACTTTCCATCACTTATTGTGGTATCATCTGTTGTCTACCTGCTGATGTGCTCTGCTGCACTCATCCTGCTCGCACAAGTTTGGCTGTCAGGTTGAGTCAAAGTATATATGGTCAGGAAATTGAAGAGCTGGTTCTCTGCACAATTTTTGATAACAGCTTGGCCTTGGGTTGGATATCAAGTCATATCAAGTCAAAGGGCCAAACACACAGTTCATTGGTGTTAATGTCAAAGTCAAGTCTTTCATGTCTTTTTCAAGTCTAAAGTCATCAGATTCCTGACGTGAGCTCAAACAGCTCATTCAGGCATCAGTCTTTTAAACAGTTTCCACAGCCTGTAAGCAGGTGAAAATGTGTCAGTGCACACATGTTTAATAGGAACTTGATCAGTTCTGGTATTAAGTTTTAACATGAGATTCCTGCACATGCTCACCTGTTCATCAGACCAACATGAACTGTTTTTCTTCGACTTTAAAGAATGAGCAGTGCTGCTCTGGCTGAAATCCATCTAGATGCTGTCCTTTCTGTTGATTACCACAATTTCACAGTTCATGTGAAAGTCATCTAAAAACCAATTAAAACAGGTTCACGCTACATTCCTCCTCATTTCCACAGATCACAGGGAACTGCCAGCAGAATTAAAAGGTAAGATCTGGTAATTACCTCCAAACCGGCCAAAAAATTTCAGATCTATTATGTGATTTCTCCACTGGGCTTATCACGGCCTTATCAGACTGCAGGCTGATTACCGAGCGAAACTCTGTGATGAAAAATTAGGAAGAAATAGCTAAATGGAGTGTAAAATAACAGAAAACAGCATACACACACACACACTGAGACATACCAGCGCCCCTCAGGTACGGAGGTGATTGTGGATTCTGGATAAAAACTCCCCAGGCACCCTCCTTCTCCTGGCAGCAACAGACGGATAGAAAGATGAAAGGACGGATGGATGTGTGGTGAAATGAAAGGGGGAAAGAGTAGATGAAAGAGAGGTCAAGTGTGAGAGATGGAGCGACAGGTTTTCATCATATCTTTTTTGAGGGTGGGGGATTAATGGCCTGTCACCTCACAGCCCTGATTAGCCTGGTTTACTCTGCTCATTTACAATTGGTGATAGCACTTCATGGGTGAGTTGGTTCACATCTGGTGGCCATGAGAAGATAAAGGGATGGAGGAAACCGCAGACTAAGATGAAGGCATGGAGTCAGCGGCCCACTGACAAAAATGAAGAGAACAGTGTCAACTTCAAACAATTTGCCTTGGCTTTGTGGGTTTACAGGAAAACTTGATGTGTCGAGGATAGGTTGCTGGTGAGTGATACACTGTATTTAGTCCACACTGACAGGAAAAAAAGGAATTTATTCATCTGTAAAGTATTTTAGAACAAACTGAAGTATTTGCAGCCCAGTCACCAAAGCAAATTATTCTTCAAACCACAAACATGTTACATTTGTACGTACGTATCATATCAGCACTTCTAAAGAGATGTAGTATGAGACCTGATTATGTCATCAAGAGGTGGAGGGGACGGTTGATGGTGTGACATGATGCAGACTCTTGTTCGAGGAAAAACAAACTGCAAAAAGTTTTTTTGGTTTTTTTTTCACAACCTGTCACTGTTTTTCCACCGGGGATAGTGCCATGAAAAGCAGTTGTTTTTTTACCAAGGTAATGGCACTTGGGTATTTTCAGCCAAAACTGGATCTTTTCATAACCATAACCAACTGGGTTTTGTGCCTAAATAAAAATTTTTTTCTGATGAATGGGTTGAGTATTAGTGTTTTTAAATTCCAAATAGTGGTAACAATATTACAATTAGTTTTTTAGGGGGGATTTGTCATAGCCCAGGCCATCAGTTCTATCAGTAATGATAATGTTGTACTCACCAAAATACTTGCTGAGATCTCAGAACATAGCAACATCTTGAAAATAAGTAAAACAGGGCGACAAGCACAAGCTGTCACACCATCAGACCAACCTGGTCTCACTTACTTCCCGCATCAGACACTGACAAAAAAACCTGCCCTTTCACTTCAGCATGATCCTTACAAGAGCTCGGGACTGCTTTCTTGTTTACTCCTGTCAGCACATTCGTCACTTGACCGCAGACTTTAAAAATACTTGTGATATGTACGAATTTTGGTGTATATACATTTTGTAGGAAAACATACAGTTTATGAGAACAGCCTGGAATACGTTACATTTGTAAGTTTCATATGTATCATATCAACGTTTCTATTGTTAAGTAGTTGATGAGCTGGCTTTGTCATCAAGAGTTGGAGGGGATGGTAAATGGCATCACACCTAGGCGAGACACCTGCCAAGCTGCAGCCACTTTAGCCCCTAACTAAATATGGGTGTAGTGACCCATTGCTGTTTTTTATGGAGTTAGATTAGTCTCAATATTAATAAATGCACACAGAAGGATTCACAAATACATGTTAAGATTTATATATAAATGACTCTCTCCACACAAATATTTTCAATGCACACACATATATTTGGCATTTTATATAAATGTAAAAAAAATCCACAAATAACCAAAAAAGTTTCACAAATGTATTTCTGATGCACACACAAATATTTATTGTTTTAAATATATGCAATTTTCATCAAAACATTTGTGGATGTTGATACATTCATATACAGATGCTTTTATTTTGTGAACCTCTGCAGATTCGTGTGTGAATCTTTTTGAGACTCCCCTGACGTGACCCGATCCACAAATGCATTTTTTCTACCAAGGGGATATAGGTAGCCAATCAGATGTCTCCTTCCTCTTCAGCCAATCACATGAGCGTCTCGCTACCACCCCCACGTGGGGTATGTTTTAACGTCGTAGTGTCAGAGGGTGGCAGTAATGCACAACTACATTGTTTGCCGACCGCCACATTAATAAGGACGAGAAGAAGAAGAAGAAGCAGCAGACAGCGGTCAATGCAGAGCCCCGGGTCAATGGTCAAGAGCAGGGTTTCCCCTAGAAAAAATTGGCACCGGACAACGTGATCGGCTTTCCGACGTGTTGATCGTGCCCTTGTTCATTTGTTTGTTGGGTCCTCTTTTCATGTTATTTTCTGCAGTTATTTTGCATTTGTTCGTGCCCATAGCTAGCCTGTCTGGTTTAAGTGTTTTTGCTTTGTGTATTAATCTGTATTGTAACAATAACCTCAAGCTGTACATCCGTCATCCATTCATCCATTTGTATATGTCCGTGTGTGTGTGTGTGTGTGTGTGTGTGTTTCTCAGTGAAACGAATTTCCCGAGTTGCAGAGAGGAGGGGAGCAGCAGCATCAAAATAATTTTAAAAATCCTCTCATTATTTCGGTTTTTATGTCTTTTCTTCTGCAATATTTTATAAAAATTCACTATATAGTCAACAATATAGCAGACTAAAAGTTATATACTATTTGTTATTTAAGAGTGTACTAAGAGTGCTAATTGTCATTATGAATGGAGACGTGAAGCAGCGAAAAAAAATGCGCACGGTAAAAAAATTAAATACATTTTAAAAAGCTGACTTGTATATTGACATGAGGCGTTGAAAGGTTTGCTGATCCTCTTGACTGTGACATTTTGTTCATTAAATTTAACTGCTGGTACGTTTATCTAAAAAAAAAACAACAACTTCTTGATGTGCTTCTGAGCAAAAACAATCGAATTGTGTGTGACGGTCTGGCTGACCGCTGCTAGAATGTTGGCGGTCCTAGTGTTAATAACGCGGCGTGCTGCCAACTTGAAATAAAAAAGTCAGTTCGCTATTGAAATATATATGCAATAAAAACTCTAGATAAACAAAATGAAAAAATCCTTTGACATGTTTAATTCAAATTGTGCTTGGAGGGAATATTTTCACCGGACTTCGGCAGATTTTACCGGTCAAAGTCCGGTAATTACCGGATAACGGACCATTGACCCGGGGCTCTGCATTGACCGCTGTCTGCTGCTGCTTCTTCTTCTTCTCGTCCTTATTAATTTGGCGGTCGGCAAACAATGTAGTTGTGCATTACTGCCACCCTCTGACACTATGACGTTAAAACATACCCCATGTGGGGGTGGTAGCGGGACGCTCATGTGATTGGCTGAAGAGGAAGGAGACATCTGATTGGCTACCTATATCCCCTTGGTAGAAAAAATGCATTTGTGGATCGGGTCACGTCAGGGGAGTCTCAAAAAGATTCACACACGAATGCGCAGAGGTTCACAAAATAAAAGCATCTGTATATGAATGTATCAACATCCACAAATGTTTTGATGAAAACTGCATATATTTAAAACAATAAATATTTGTGTGTGCATCAGAAATACATTTGTGAAACTTTTTTGGTTATTTGTGGATTTTTTTTACATTTATATAAAATGCCAAATATATGTGTGTGCATTGAAAATATTTGTGTGGAGAGAGTCATTTATATATAAATCTTAACATGCATTTGTGAATCCTTCTGTGTGCATTTATTAATATTGAGACTAATCTAACTCCATAGTTTTTCCACCGATGACAGTGCCACAAAAAAGTTGTTGTTTTTTTCAGAGCGATGGCTGTTTCCTGCCGAGATAGTGGCACCAAAACTAGGTATTTTAAGCGAAAACATGATCTCTCCCTAACCATAACCAAATGTTTTTTGTGCCTCAGCTTAACCAAATGATAACCATGTTGTTGTTAAAATGTTATGATTCAACGTATCCACTACATAATAAAGTACAAATGTAAAGTATCAATGGTTTGCAAGAACATACAATGACAAAAACATTTCTGGCAACTGGGTTGTTTTTTTTCCATAGCCCAAGCCATCAGCTCTTTCAGTTATGATGATGTTGTAAGCACCAAAACAGGGCATCAAGCACAAGTAGGAAGACCATCAGACAGGTTGTAAACAAAACCTGCAGCTTAGTCAAACTGAAAAGATGATAAAAGCAAACAGTAAAATAAGTACCCCAACTGTCAGTTGAAAATGTCCATCACAGTTTACAGACTAACTTCCCGCTTCAACTTTGACCTAATGAACTTGCTGTTGTGCGTACTTGAAGTTTTCGCCTTCGGTGACAAATTTTTAACATTTTCTGGTCTACAACAAAAAGTGGTTTTGGCTAATCTTTACTAAGATACATTTTAAATTACATTAGTTAAATTAAACATCCAGACATGGTACAGCTGAGGCTGACAGCAATGTTGTTACCTGCAGTTTTACAGATATGTCTTTGTAGACTAGAGTTTTGGACAAAAAAAAAAAAAAAAAGTCTCCCAATGATTTGGCTAGATCAGGTGTAGGAAACCTGTAGCTCTGAAGCCACATGTGGCCAAAGATACTCCATAAGAGAAGACACCCCATTGCAAGTTGCCCCAGTGGTGCGAAATGGTACACACTTCCGGTCTCCTAAGGGCCGTGGTCTTCTCTCACCTGCATACTCCCACCTTATTTGGAAGTGTGGATGGAAGAAATCATGTTTAAAACACTGCAACACTATATACAGTACAAATTTAATGTTTGCTTCTTATTTTGCTGCTCGTTATTATCTGCTAGATTAATATCTGATGTCAACCAGTGTAAGATAATGTCAGTTGTTGCCAGATCTTAGAGTGTGTTGCTAAAATAGAGACATGTCCCGAACAAAGTTAATTTTCTTCTGATTTGTGTGTCTGAAAAATGTCATTTCAGTGTCAGAATGTTAAGAGGGGTTAGGGCTTGTGAAAAATAGGTCCAGTATTTACTATGGGGTGACTATTCTGCACTCATGTCTTCTTCTCCCATTGGAATAAAGAGATTTAAGACTACTGCTGTAATCCCAAAGAGGTAGAGCAGTTGCGAAACCCACATGACGGAGGCACAGGAAATTAATCTAAAGTAGGCCGTCTAGGTTTATCACCGGACTCTGATGTGGCTCTTAAGTCCCTCTCCAGTGGCTCCCTGTGGCTTTGACAAAAAAACTTTATGAAAATGAATTACAGTTATTTTTTAACATTCACATTTTTATTTATCATTGTTGTAAGCTTAAAGTGATTTTTCATTTCTGCGGTTGTAAAATGTGTAGCCTATACACAAACCTCCATAGCAGTGGCTAGTTCTGAGTCTCCTAGCCTGCCTAGTTAGGGATTCCAAAAAACAAAAAGCCTACGGGGAAAACAAAGAATTTCATTGGCTTTCACCGCCAGCACCGCAAAGTTAAATGACTAAATAATCATAAATGGTCCACTACAGAGTAGTTGTGATAAAACATATTAATAAATGCTCATATTAACGATGACCTAATAGGCTGTGCTACCTTCATATAAAATTTAAATATGTTTTGCAGCTCCAGATAGATTTTTTTCTCTGTTGTTGTTTATTGTCCCAAATTGACTCTTTTGATAGTAGAGGTTGTTGACCCCTGGACTAGATGAAAAATTAAGAGATTACTTTGTGTCTATGAATACCTCCCCCAAATTTTGTGCCAATCTATCCAATAAATAATGAGATATGGAGATGAAAACATTAACCTGCTGATGGCACCAATAGGAAAAGCCAGAGGATCATTAGGATCCATCTACTGGGTGACCATGACTGTCTGCAGTAAATATCAGAGCAATCCATCCCATATGGTTGTTGAGATATTTCAGTTTAAACTAAAGTGATGGACAGACAGACCAGCCGACTTTGCAAATCCTACAGCCTTGCTGTTGGCATGGCTAAAAATAGATACACTATTTTCTCAACCTTTACTCTTCATCATAATATCAATTTAACAATCTATGCAAGCATGGTTATTTGACAATCCTATAAACTTCTAAGACATCCCTGGAGCTCTAGATACATTTATACAAAGGCCATGAAAAAACAAGTCTCAGATTTCAGACATCTTCAACATATTACAAGTGAAGAGTTAAACCAGAGCTCAGAGTCACTGTAAGAAACCGCTGTACTGACAACACTGCTGTAGCCATACAGAATACAGTTTAGAGCAGCGCTCTGCATACACTTGCTAATTAGTGTGGAAAAAAAATATTGTAGAAACTACTGGAGCTCCTTCATGCTTTGGAACATTCATATTAATACCACATACATATGCTATGTGAAGACAAGTGTGCTGACATGGAAATATTTGCACATTAATGCATTATTTTGCTTCATTAATTAGTTCATTACCATAACTGTTATGTTTAATATATCATGGTGACTGTGGCAGGACATTAGGCAGATCAAGTGCCTCTTTTTTATGTTTTACTTTTATACATATTTAAAACTAAAATGAATAATAGATTACTGTCTCTTTGCCAGTAATAGACAAAGATTGGGTTCAATTTCAGGACTTCCTGGGAGTCAACAACCACCAAGCAACTTCAATGGAAAATACTGTACAAAACAAATAGACAATACAGAATCTAAATAAACCCAGCATTATAACCCAAGGTTCATTTGACCAGAAGAAACCAACAGTTCTGATACACTGCTAAAAAATGATGGGAGCTGTAGTTTTTGCTACACTATAAATGTACTGGTTGTTGAAATTGTTAAATTTCAAAGAGCATGAAATGTAACAGCAAGTTTTGTAGTTGACACTTATTTATCTTATAATATGGGTAATAAAGCCCTGGGTCATGTGTCACTTTTTTCGGAAAGACAGATGAAAGAAACATTTAAGGTGAGACTGTATTTATGTACATGAACTAGTGGAAGAGGACTTTGAACAGCTGGCCTGGGGTGGGGTGGAGCTGCTGCGGTTGGAGGGGGTCACTATAGATTTTGTCGTAATGTTATGGCGCATTCAATGTGAACACTATGCAAGAGTTTTGGGGGTTTTCTTTAAAGATTTTTATTTGGCATTTTGTCTTTATTAGATAGAAAGGCTGTGGTGTGAAGGCGGGAGAGAGAGAAGTGATGACATCAAGCAAAGGGCCAGCGTTGGAATTGAACCCATGGCCGCTGCGGCAAGGATATGGCCTTTGTACATGGGCCACCTGCTCTACCAGGCAAGCTAATGGACACCCCTATGTGAGTGATTTGCACAGCAAAATTGTGTACAAAGTCAATGCAAAGATGCAAACAGATCGTGCTGGGTAAATGCTGCAACGCAAAGACAGGAAGTCTCTGCTTTTCACATATTCGAATAAGATGAATTTTTCAACTTGTGTGAAAAATTGTGTCGGGAAGGCCTATCAACACTTAGATCTACTTGATATTTTCCTGACATTACCAAGACAGAGGACAAACGACATCGCTGTCTGTGGTCACCGTGAGCTTCACCACTCAATTGGGGCACTACACAGAGACAGATAAAAAAAGGAGAGGGTTCGGAGGTAGTGAGCAAAGCTGGTAAGTTTTAAAAAAAAGTGTTTGTGAATTATGAAAGTTATTTTTTTGAGTTGTTTTTTAGCATTTTTAAACATTTTGCCTTTCATCCACACGAAACCGGCATTTTCGGAGGTCGAAACCGCATCTTTTTAAAGCCAGGTTCCAGAGTGCACAAATCTGAAGACACCGCCTTTGCGTATTCATGTGTACAGCCAATACGCTAGGGATGGAAATCTCCATCCCCAGGACGATACGATATGCATCTCTATATGTAGGCTACGGTACGATACACTAACGATTCACATGAAGCTTCTACCAATTCAGGACGATACGATTTATCTTCCTACCACGATGCAATCACGATGCAATCACGATGCAATAACAATGCAAAATCTGTGCAAATTCAACTCAACTTTATTCTTCCTCCAGCAGTGGAGCCAGTGGATTATTTGTTAAACATCAACATCAAAGACAGACATCAAAAACAGTCTTTCCTGTCACAAACAGGTCTGTCATCACTAAAAAAACCTGAAGACTAGACCTACATGAACAACACCAGCCTTGCCACTATCATAACAGAAAACTTAAGACAAATGTCTTTTTTTAAGGTTTTTCTTCATGAATACCAACTGATCTACATGTTCAGGGGAAAGTAAACTGCGCTGGGCTGTGACTGTGTCCCCTGCTGTGCTAAATACTCGCTCAGACGCTACACTTGTTGCTGGAATTGACAAGTAGTGTAGGTATTCAAAGCCCTCACCCTCCGTAGCACTGTACGGCTGGATATCTTTGCATATGTAGAAAGCGATGGCTTTAGTTATTACCTTGGCGCGGGCAGAGTTTACGGCCAGCGGAGTTTGGAAAAAATTACTGATGCTTGGCTGCTGTGTGTTGTTGACGCCGCTGGAGCTACTAGCATGAGGTGAATCCGAGGGCGAGTTGCAGGGGGATTCTTCAGCCACACCGTGTCGTCGCTTCAGGTGAGTTAACAGGTTGGTTGTACTGCCTGTGTACTTTATAGCAAGACGGCATATCTTACAAATTGCCGAGGACTTGTCAAGGTTTCCGTCCTTTTTGAAAAATCCAAAGTGACGCCAAACACTGGACTTGTATGTATGGCCCCGTAAACTATGAAGTTGTTGTTCGTCGTCTGCCATGTTTGCCGGTAGCCTACTTTAACGTGTGTTTGTTGATTGGAGTAGTCTGTTCTTCTTCTCCTTTAGGCGGTTGGCATCCTTGTTGATGTTCAGTGACTAGTGACGCCTAGTGGTGGTAACTGCGTAGGTGAATGAGAGTGTGTTGTTCCGCAATAAACAGTCCACTCGTGAGAATTTAACGGCTGAGAGATAATTATGGAAGTGAATTGACTGAAAATAATAATTTAAAAAATATATATATCATAACATGACATCGGATTTTACCGACGCAAAGCTTTTACAAGGCGATGCATCGTGGTTTCAGCCCAGTTTCTAATCCGATGCACACCACTCCAACCGATGCAATCTACCACAGACCCTCGCATCGATGCAATGATTGCGCATCGGATAAAATGCCCATCCCTACAATACGCAACGTTTGGCCGGCGATGATGTCATAGCCCCACCTCTCTAACCTCTGACTTTACCCCGGCAGGAAGCCATCCCATCACAACAACAATGGCAGATTACAGACAGCAATAGACAACTATTTACACTACAGTTTGTTTACAGTAATCTATTCTTCTTTCCAAGAGCAGTTGGGAAATAAAAGGTGGAACACACCACCTGTTATAGCTCAGACAGGATTATGTGATCATACCTCTGCCATCTCTGACAGCCATCTCAAAGCAACCGAGCATGCTAGCAATTAGCTTGCCTTGCTCCGTTAAATATAGTTAACTTTAACATGTCCCAAGCTAGCTTAAGGTAAACATCTGCTCCTTCTAAAGATGATTTCTGATGACTTATTAAGACATTCTAACACGTAATTCAGTATTAACTGTAGCTCCATGTAAAGTGAATAAATGTGATGTTTCCCAGCTACTCCTCCGCTCGTCTGCGTTAACCACGCAGTTTACATGTTTTTATAACTTGTGATTTATTAACTGTTCTGAGTGAAACATGAAGCTGAATTTAGCAGCAGACTTCAGTAATAGTAAGATAAAGTAGGAGGAAAAGACATTCATTTTTTATATGACATAAAGGAGGTAGGGTAAATCAGTAACACATTCTCAGCCCGAATGACTAAATACATATTTCACAGTGTGTTGCTGAGTTTATTTCCTGATGTAGCGGGTGAGGAGAGTGCTTACAAAGTATCTTGACCCTTAACTAAAGACTGGCCAACATGGCTGACCAAAACATCAGCTGGTCTTAAAGCTTTGTGCATTCTCCAAATGTGACCTGTACAGTATACTGCTGGTTTGAAAGTGTGTGAATCGTGTGTCTAGTGAAAATAAACATGGCAACGACAACAACTTCTCAAACAGTATCTTTTATTTATTATAATTACTGGAAATGTGCAAACAAATCACAATGACTGTCCGTAGGACAGATAAGTGGCCACTCATCCCTGGCCACTCTGACGCCCAGTGTCCACTGCTTGTCTGTACTGCGCACGGATATTTTTCAATTGGCGGTGATCTGAGATTTTGATATGCCGATAACGTCGTGCAGGAAATCTTTCTCTGTCTTTTGTTTTGGTTTGGAGTCCATTATATCAGCGTACTTCGACTGACACGACTCCCAATCAATGTTTTGTTGAAGTTTACTGGCTTTATAACCCAGCGTGACTCATTTTCGCCATCTCCTTTTGTGCTTGTTCTGGATCTTCTTCTTCTTATGTTTGTATACACCACGTAAGCTTTTTTTTTTCTTCTCCGGTTCACAGCTGTTTTTAGTGGTGCGCCATCTCCTGGCTGGCATATATACTGCAGCCTTTTTATGCGGTTTCAGTGGCTTGAACCGGCTTCATTTTGACGCCTGCATTCTTGAAGTCGACTCCGTGTTTACAGAACACTATTGCAATCCGATCATTTTATTTGGCGGTTTCAAAAAGACACGTCTTCGTGTGGATATAGCCATAGAGACAGACAACCATTCACACTCACATTCACACCTACGGGCAATTTAGAGTCACAGATTAACCTAACCTGCATGTCTTTGGACTGTGGGAGGAAGCTGAAGCACCCACAAAAACCTACACTTACATGAGGGGAACATGCAGACTCCGCACAGAAGGGCTCCCCATCCCCGGGATCAAACCCCCCCATCCTGGGTTCAAACCAGGAACCTTCTTGATGTGAGGCAACAATGCTAACCACTGCACCACCATGCCGCCTGCTGTGACAATATGAAAAATGATAAAAAGCGTTGCGGTCTTGGTTCACGCTGATTTAAAGCAGAGTTTATCATATTCACATCACTTTATTTCAGCTATCAGTTGTACTTTACTGCAAACAAATGTAGCCTGTAGTTTTTAACCATTAGCACAGCCGTGAAGTATTCCCCAGTTAATTTACTAATAAACTAATCTAAGTTTAGTTTAGATATATATGTTTTCTACAACTACAAATAATTCTACATGATAACAAACTTACAGAGTTTTTGACAAGATTAAAGCATGATTTCTGACCAAAAACTTACTGATCATCATTTGAAAAGCTCAACATCTCAAACTTTTAGACCATGAATAACTAACTAGTTAACTAGCTAAATAGGATTTGTACCCTGGTTCACCACAAAGTCTGACTTAATAATGTCATTGTTAAGACGCAGAAAAAAATAACTCCCTATTTTAGCCTTAATTCTTTCTAAACCTACAACATGTTTGTCTGGAGGTTTAAACTCGTCTTCTCACAGACTCGGTGATTGAAACTGGACTCTCAGCTGTCAGAGGAAACTCTGCTGAGTTCAGACTGTTTTCTTTCAGCACAGCTACACTTACAGATAACTGAGCATCCTACCTGCCTGTCAAACAGCAATCAGACTTTAAACCTTTGCTGGACAGTCTGTACCTGTGTAGAGTCCTGTGGGGATCAACAGATGTGATGTCTGCTGCAGTTCAGCAGCTAACAAGCGGTGCTAACTGGTAACTGGCACTAACAAACTGCAACTGACAAACTCCACAAATCCATTCAGCAGCTCCACCATCCACAATCAGACCCACATGGCAACTTATTTATTGCCAAGTTAGAGAAAACAACTCATGCTAACAGCTGATGCTGCTCCAGTGTGACTTTTTTGCAGTAAAACATAATGGCACCAACTACTGCTGTTTACCATTCTGTTGGCGCTCCACTCTGATACTGTCCGACACCCCACCACTAATCCCGTTTAATAAAAAAAAAAAAAACATACATTTCGTCGTAGTTTCATTTATCAAAGATTTATTTTGAGCTCATCAATGTCTCATCTTAGTCATGGAAAATGGCTGTTGATGAACATTTAACAAATTAACACTGATTCAGCTAAGTTTAGGTCTAAAAAGTGCTAGTGGTGGTGTCATCCCTAAACTTCACAACAGAGTTCTGTCGAGGGTTGCAATCATGGGTGTGTGTCATAAACAAAAGGGGGCTGAGCACACAGCTCCGGGGGGCTCTGATGTTCCACACTACAGTGGAGGAGGTATGGCTGCCACTCTAAGCTGACTGGGGTTTATCTGTGAGGAAGTTCAATATTTAGCTCAAGAGTGTGTCACTCAAGCCCAGAGTGCTAACTTTGCCAATCAGTTGCATGGGGGTGATTGTGTTGAATGCTGAGCTGAAATCAGCAAACAGCATTCTAATGTAGGTGTTGTTATTTTGGTGTGTGAGGGTGGAACAGCAGTGAAGATGGCATCCTCTGTCAATCTGTTGGCTCTAAATGCACACTGATGAAGGTCCAGGTTGTCTGGGATGTTGTCCTTGATACGCTGGTCAACCAGTGTCTCAAAGCACTTCATCAGAATTGGAGTAAGTATTGCAGGGCGGGAATCATTAAGTCTACACAGTCCAGACTTTTTTAGGTACAGGGACGATGATGGCTGTTTTGAAGCAAGTGGGAACACTCAGCTGTGACACTTTGTTAACCCTTTGAACTCTGCAAATCTGTACAACCTAAGCTAAAAGGTTAAGTAAGTCAATAAACCATAAAAATGATAAAAGTATTGAAATTGTGTCATGAAAAATCAGACTTTTTTTTCACAAAAAAAAAAAAAAAAAAAATATTGGTCCAAAAGATTTTTAAATGTAGAAATATAAGCATAATATTCCTTAATGCTCCAAAAGTTATTTACACCATGTACATTATTTAGTTTTTGAGACATGCTCATTTTTATTAGCTGAATGAAAAAGTGGTGCTAGTTCCTCTGGCGCAACATTGTGAGTGCATTGAGTGTGGTGCAATGATGTCATTATGAGCGTACAACGTGATGATACAGAAAACAGAGGCCTTAGCTTTCTGCTGCAAAAGAATGAATGCTGTAGCTAATATGGTTCTTATTTTAGATCTATGTAAACAGGATCATGCTAACAACAATTTCCCGCAGCTATTATGGAGACATTCCCAGGGAAATTCCAGTGTAAAGAAAACAGAAGACAGAAGCCTAAAGGTCCCATATTATACAGTTTTTCAACAATTTCACATAGGTGTCAGAGATCAACAACATTGTATTCAAAGTGCAATGCCCCAAACCCAGCCTTGGTCCTGAATTTCAGCCAGTCTAAAAGTCCCTCTAGTGAGCTCTACTTTTAGCAGGCTGTTTCTGTGTCTGTACCTTTAAATGGTAATGAGCTGTGTCTGTCCACGCCCACTCCACGCCCCTCTTGGGGAGAGGATGCGGCTTTCGCTCGCTGTAACATGCGCTAATGTTTATGGTGGACTTATGGCAATGGCTCGTAGAAAAGCTGTGGTTCAACCATACACATTTGACCCAGAATCTGACCCAGAAGGAGAGGCTCCTGAAGAAGTTCAGACTCTGCGGCTGCAGCAGACGTTTCAGAATGGTTAGTTAAAAATATTGTGTGTCTGAATATGTTACTTAATTTGGTCATTACAGTTACTACCTAGGGATGGAAATCTCCATCCCCAGGACGATACGATATGCATCTCTATATGTAGGCTACGGTACGATACACTAACGATTCACATGAAGCGTCTACCAATTCAGGACGATACGATTTATCTTCCTACCACGATGCAATCACGATGCAATCACAATGCAAAATCTGTGCAAATTCAACTCAACTTTATTCTTCCTCCAGCAGTGGAGCCAGTGGATTATTTGTTAAACATCAACATCAAAGACAGACATCAAAAACAGTCTTTCCTGTCACAAACAGGTCTGTCATCACTAAAAAAAACCTGAAGACTAGACCTACATGAACAACACCAGCCTTGCCACTATCATAACAGAAAACTTAAGACAAATGTCTTTTTTTAAGGTTTTTCTTCATGAATACCAACTGATCTACATGTTCAGGGGAAAGTAAACTGTACTTTATAGCAAGACGGCATATCTTACAAATTGCCGAGGACTTGTCAAGGTTTCCGTCCTTTTTGAAAAATCCAAAGTGACGCCAAACACTGGACTTGTATGTATGGCCCCGTAAACTATGAAGTTGTTGTTCGTCGTCTGCCATGTTTGCCGGTAGCCTACTTTAACGTGTGTTTGTTGATTGGAGTAGTCTGTTCTTCTTCTCCTTTAGGCGGTTGGCATCCTTGTTGATGTTCAGTGACTAGTGACGCCTAGTGGTGGTAACTGCGTAGGTGAATGAGAGTGTGTTGTTCCGCAATAAACAGTCCACTCGTGAGAATTTAACGGCTGAGAGATAATTATGGAAGTGAATTGACTGAAAATAATAATTTAAAAAATATATATATCATAACATGACATCGGATTTTACCGATGCAAAGCTTTTACAAGGCGATGCATCGTGGTTTCAGCCCAGTTTCTAATCCGATGCACACCACTCCAACCGATGCAATCTACCACAGACCCTCGCATCGATGCAATGATTGCGCATCGGATAAAATGCCCATCCCTATTACTACCAAGTAGCTAACGCTAGCTCCTGCTAACTGTAAGGGTAACTGTTACGGTGTTTCATATTATACTGAATTTATTCAGTATATCAGTAATCTTTGTAAGTTTTTACACTACACTACACTGTTCTCCATCACCACTTTACAGGCAACAAGTCATGTAACAAATTACCTATGAATTATGCTCTTGGAAATGTTAGGTCAAGTTTACTTCTAATCAACATCTGCTTGTCCACTTTCTTAGTTTTTAAATTCAATAAGCTATTTTTTGTGTGTGAGAAACGTTCGCTTTCTGTTTGTTTGTTTTTTTTGATAGGTGCTCCTGTGTAAACTGCAACCATGCCCACAGAAGCTGAGAATATTTGCTGCTTGGAGATACCACAGGTAGCAATCTCATAGCTAAACTGAAAATTAATTTGTCTAATTAGGGTATTAGTTACACTTACAAATAACAATGACATTTTCTGTTTGTAATTCACTGTAGGTCACCAGACAGCTACGGGAGGTCAATGAAGACCTGTCGTGTATGGTTGACCATCCTGGGTTGGAGCCTGCCTGCCTCACACTACGTTTACACGTAGCCGGCTATTTTCATAAACAGACATTTCACCCTCTCCGTTTTCAAAAATAATTGCGTGCACACGTGTCCGTTTTCAGAAAACGCAGTCTACTCTCGTCGGACAGGTAATACAGGGTGCAGGCAACTTTTTTTATGACACTGACAGGAGTGCGCACGTATTCTAATGCTTACGGTAAATGCATTGACACGGCTGAAGCTGACAGGGGGGGAGCCTCTCGTGAAATGAATGTAATAAGAAAATAAAACAACTTTCCTGATATCAGTAGTCAAAGACACCTGTACTATTGGACAGAGTACTTCTTGGACAACATGTCCTATTACTATCAAGTACTTTTACTGTGTTCTTTTGCAGTAATCCTATGTCAAAGTCTCCCATATCAACTATAAATATGCTTCATTCACCCCACTGTGATCTTTAATAAAAATCATATTTTCAATAAGTAGTCAAAGACACCTGCACTATTGGACAGAGTACTTCTTGGACAACATGTACAAATAATATGAAGTACTTTTACTGTGTAAGTTGTTGCTGCAAAATTGCTGACCTCCGAGCACTCATCCGTCTCTGCTCCTCGATATAATAGAGCAGCTGTATTTGCACATGCAAACATACGAAGAGGGCTTGCACCAACATAAATGCGGCTGCTACTCTGAAGGCATCCATGATCACCATAGCAACATGTAAACATAGGTCGCACTTTTGAGGCGAATTCAAGTTCTGTCGCATAATGTGACGTCTGCTGCCTGCGTTTTCTCAGTTTTGCTCAGTTTACATGCAAACGTGCAGCCGGAGTTTTCCAAGATCTCCACTCTGGCCGGAGTTTTTAAAAAGCATCGTTTTCAGAGGCGAATTCTCCGTTTGCGTGTAAACCAAGGGTGCAAACGAAGGTTTATGTCTCCGTTTCTAAAAATATCCGTGTACGTGTAAACGGGGCATCAATGTCTACTCCCTGCAGAATGCCTGCCAAATATACCAAGCTGACTATAGTCCTTTGCAGCCGAGAGGAATACACCAGTATGTTGTGCTTTGTAAAATGCCCTAGTTGGAATAAAAATCAAAGATGTTGAAGTCTTGCTTTGCTTCAGCAGGCATAATTTTGCAACTGTAGTAACACATGACAAATCTAAGTATAGTACATCTTAATATATTGAATTTGCTGTTTTTTTATTTGTATAGTTTTCATAAACAGATGTGCATATTTTTCATGTATTCACATGTATTTACATAAAACAATGTGCCTAAAAAACAGTCACAATTGAAACACAGGGCCAACCTTGCATAATCCACATTAAAAAAGGTATGATACACACCATTAATAAATCTCTGCAAGACTAAATATTGTGTCCATTGTTTTTAGTCGTTACAGGTATCTGGCCTATCGGAGTTTTGTGAGCTGGTGCTCGGGCTTCCTGGGGTGCAGAATCCGGGTCGTCATTCCAGCTTGTGTGGTCCTACGCATCCACACAGTTTCCTGATGCCGAAGGCCCTATGTGGGATTCAAACTGGCCCTCGATTAAATCTGGACACATAGCTGGCAATGACCTCCTCCTTGTCAGGCCGCTCATACTGTGCAGTTAGGTCCTCTGGGACAGGGATGGCCAACAGTGCATTTGTGTATGGCGTAGGGTCCACAAAGACTTTTTCAAATATGAGGTCCATCATGTCAGCAACATACCCTGTTTCATAAAACACAAACACAAAGATTTTGTTTACTTTTATTATTACTTTTTCTTTTAATTTTTTCTTTTACAAAACACTAAAAATGTCCTAAATACATCCTGGTACTTGCCACGACTTTATTAATTAATTTATTTTTATTTTTATTTTTTAAGGTTTTGGTTTTACTTTGTTTTGGTTTTAATTTTTTTAAAACGTGAGCAATACCTAGTACAACATGTTCAAAACATATTTTGGTTGAAAATGAAAAGAATTTAACACTTACAGAATGTCGGCTCTGTCTTGTGTGGTTTAGCTCTGCATTCTCCCTTCATAGCCTTTGGAAAGTGGACCTTGAAGAGAGGTACACCTTCCCGTGTTTTGGCTTGTGGTCGGTCAGCGTTTTCGTTATAATACATGGCAGCCAGGTAGAGTCTGGAAGTACAAGAAAGACAAAATCACAGATGTTCATAATGAAACAAAGTTTAGGCTACAACTCTCACAAGTTCTAAGTAACCCAAGTTTGATTTACCTGCACAGCATTCCAATAAATGGAAAAACAACATTCTTCGGGGCAAAACGAAGGATGACGCTATGGAAAGCCTCCAAAGATGAAGTCTGGTGGTGAGGGCTCAGTTTTGCAACATCCTTCAGAGTTCTTTCGTTTGTCAGCACCTTCTCTAACTTGTAGAAAGCAGGAGTTGCTAAAACAATAAAAATGCATATTTCAAAATATAATACAGTAATAAATATTACTGACATTACTTGTGATGAATTTCTAAAAGTTACTAAATTACTAGGTGTAGTTGCCTTTTATACAAAATGTCTAATCACTATTTAAAATTGAGGACAAATGTAATAACTTTTAGTCTGTCTATAAGTAAAACACCTGCTTGGAGCCATTTTTTCTTGTCCCGTGTGTGGTGGACGTCATGCAGGCACTTGGGGTAAAGAGGATCCTCATGTGTGTGGATGTCTTGCACATGGTTCAGGATCAAGGTCCACTTTGCTACCCTCTCTCTGGCCCGGTGGTTGAGGTAGCTGCAGTCCAGTATATGTGGTTAACGACGCTTCTCATCCACTTCTGGAGTTTTTCACACTCTTTCTGCTTACTGATCTTCTCCAGTTTCTTTGAAATTCCTAAAGTGCATGGAAGATCCATTCCTTTTAGTAAAAACAGCGCTAAATTGAGTGATAAGTCAAGTGCAGCATATGATAATTTCAAAGCATTTGATACTAATTGACTCATAGCTTTACAGTGTTACTGTAGGGACACCAATTGTCTTTCATGTTCCTCAGATGTAATGTGCAATCATACAGACAAGCGCTTTGTTCATGATGCACTTTTGGTAGCAGCTACTATGAGGATGGATGAGGATGTGGATACACATGAAAATCAGGAAATATACCTTTTGCCATGCGCCAGACATCGTAGTAGTGGGTGATGTTGTTCTCCCTGAGGAACTTCTGAATTTGTGGATGACGGTTGGTGACAATGCAATCAAGAGTAACACCGCGTGCTTCCAGCAATGCCAGACTCCTCATCAGGCCCTCTTTCTCCATGTGGTAGCTACCACCAACCTCATTGCTCTGTTGTCCCACCACAAAAACCCCAAAATACATAGTATTAAAAAATGCCAAATGGACATTCATTTTCAAATTTCACTGAATAACCTTGTTATAATTTGAATTTTAACCACCGACCTGAACCAACTGGATGTCCTAAACAGTGTTTGTATTCAGGTCCATCATTGTGTAACTCCCAAACTTTGCAGAGTGCACCATTAAAAATGTGTTCAAATCTTAATATTAGTCATCACATTTCAGTACTTTTTGATTATATGTGGCATTTTCTTTATGTCACTTCTTTTAACTTCACAAAATATCAAACACCTATATAAACTGTAGTATTTCAGTAAATTATAAATACCTGGAGAGTCAGCCCTCATGTTGCCACCAACTATTACTTTGTCCTCCTGACTGAGCCGCTGCAGCATCACATCCTGTGATGTTTTCCAGTGGTGAATGACGGCAGGTTCAATGAAGGCTCTGGCATATCTGCGAAACGTGTCATATTGAAACAACTGCAGCTGCTTTGCCTTGAAGACCTGTTGGTGGGAAAAAAAACAAAGGTGTTTGTTGGCATAATACATGTAATTTGATCTGAATTAACTTCATATTCAGAGCCATATTCGGAATCGAACGAAATACAGTTGCACATCATTTACCTTTGCAATTTTCAAGAAAGATGCACCACTCAGGTACACAGCTGCAGAAAGGTGGAGGTTCCCAGCTGGTGTGCTTCCAAGGATAGGCTGGCTATTCCAGTGTCTGCAGAACTTGCAATGGGGGCACCGCTG
This sequence comes from Cephalopholis sonnerati, assembly GCA_019142605.1. Lineage (NCBI taxonomy): Eukaryota > Metazoa > Chordata > Actinopteri > Perciformes > Serranidae > Cephalopholis > Cephalopholis sonnerati. Next base: position 6,492,195 of record JAGQAX010000004.1, on the reverse strand, counting down.
CTCCACAGACAGGAGTGTCCCCAGCTTTCGGGTCCTCACATGACATGCCCACATACAGACAGGACACACAGCAAACAGCTCCATAATGCAGCTCTCGTACACTATGTATTTTTTGATGTTGTGGGTGGGAGTGGATGATTCTTCTCTAAATCAAACAAATAAATGGAAAATGCATTGTGAGCAATTAAAGAGCTTGAGCTCTCGTCAGTAGCAAACCATTACGCTCTTTCCAGTTGGTCTGTGTATCTTTTATATGCACATAAACATAGCTAAAATTAATGCTGTAAACCACAACAGTCCTGCAATGAAGAGGGGGCTTATAGGACATTTCCAGAGCAGTTAAACTGTACTTCAGCTTCCATAGAGACTGATCTTTTATGCATATGTGCCATACAATGAAAAACAAAAAATAATGTCAGTATAATGAAAAAAGAAATGATCATGAGCCAAAAATACATCATAAGATCTACATGAATCTGTCTAAAATTCTTCCAACAAAACTGAAGTAAACAAAAATGAATAATTAAAAAATCATGTTAATTTTACAGGACTATCATGTTCTACTGCACTGGTTTCATCTAGTGAACTATCATCACCACATGCACACTCACTCACACACACAAACACAGACATATTGGATAACTTACGACAAAACTGTTGACTTTGTCAATGCTGTGACAGAATCTGCAGGGTCATATGTGGAATCCAGGCCTTTTGAAGCTGCCATTGAAGAGCTGCCCTCTAATGGATTGTCCTCCTGCTCCAGCTCCTGTTCAACGTCCAGACAAGATCTTTTTGAGGGTCTCTTCACAGGTGTTGATGAAAAATAGAAAGGGTCTGCAGTGGATGTCCCAATACCAAAATCCTTGCAGGACACAGTAGCCTGGACAACTGTAACCAAATATAATTTCACTTAAGAAAGTCCACGAAAATGACACAAAGACAGCAGAAATATTACATAATAAGTATTAAAATGAGTAAATGATTAGTAACTGCATCATAACTAATTGTACTAAAGGTGGCTAGTACATACCAGCACTTCTGAAGTGGGGCTGGAGAGTCCTAAAGGATAGCTGTGTGCCTACAGTGCGTGTCTCCAGTGGGTTGGTCTGGCATGCAACATCCCTTGATGCGGGTAACTTAGTGGATGCACTTGATGTGCTGGCCTGTAATGAGAAAACAAGGTTCAAACTAACATCTTCTCAAATTTGTAGTTACAACAGCTGCAGGCAATGCAAAAATTGTGACAGCCAACGCACTCAATTATATAAAATAAATTACTTAGAATATTTCACTTCCACTGTAAATTGTAAGACATCCAAAGCCTGTAAATGCAGTAAATGTTACATGTTCACCATCTAGAAAACGTGCACTCTGTCCACTTTTTACATACACACTGTAACTGTGCACTTATCTAACTATACATGCGACACTGAGACAACAACGTAACATCAGATAAGGAGTGGGGGACAGGAGACGTGATCGTGAATCACCACTGAATCAGAGAAATAAATACAACGATCGTTTCACAGTAATCAAGCCCAAACATACCTCAAGCTCTGCAAAGCCTACATTTGATCTAACTGCAGCCTTTATCAGCTCAACTTTGCAGACATGTACAACACCTCTCAATAAACAAACAGCACCTCTCATTAGCCTCAGCTGTTGCGGCTACTATCACGTATGAAGAACTAACCAGCCTGGTGCTAACAAAAGTAACGTTAACACAAGCATACCAATCAGAATTACTGCATATAACTCATTACATCTCTTTACTCTTTACATGCGATAATTAGTAACAGACTCGTTGGTGACGACTGCAGACCGCGCGTTCATACAAACAGTGTTGCCAACTCCCTAGTAAGGAAAGTAGCTATTGGCTGTCCTGAAAGTCGCTAGAAGTCGCTAGATGACGTCATCGCCTGATTTGCATAATTGGCAATTTGCATGTAATTGCAATGGACGCTGTAGGAGAGAGGAATAACCTCGTGGGAGAGACAAAAAGTGAGTAAAAAACACCCTAAATATGTTTAGAACTACAAATGAACTTATTTCTGTTGATTCTTGGATTGTTTTTTTTTATTTTGCCTTTGAAATAGGTAATCACTTATCAAAATAACTTAAGGATTTAAATGCTTTGTCTAGACCCACATTACATAAATCAATTTTGTCCTGTATTGCTGTATTGTTAAATGTTAGAATATCAAATTTAACCAAAAGACTGTTATGTGGGGTAGAATTGAGGAATTGCTCTACCTGCAACCCTCCTCTTTTATCCGGGCTTGGGACCGGCAAAGTGACCCAAAAGAGACACTTTGGCAGAGTTACTTAGGTTTTTCTTTTTTTTTTCTTTTTTTGTTTTGTTTTGTTTTTTGATTTTTTTGTTGTTGTTTTTTTATTTATTTAATTTTTTTGTGTTTTGTTTAGTTTTCTAAAGTTTGGTTTATGTACTTATGCTCCACTTAGGAGCCTACAAGTCAAGTAAAACATGAACATTGCTATATATACTGTATATATATACTAGAACATTTTTTAACAACTTCTTGTATAGACGGTTTTAACTTAACAACATTAACAATCTAAATGGACCGAAAATACAATACAATACAATAGAAAAAACTGTCTGTGGCAATGTGAGAAAATGATGGTAACTAGTCTGGCCCTAATTCAGGTTTATTGTCTTTTTCAGACCTCCCTCCACACACACGCTGTGCTGGCTCACAGGAAGAGTAGGTCATCATCATTTTGGTCAAGGCTTTCTGCGGCGGGTTCAGCAACTGATGGAGCTGACTTAAATGAGTAAGCAGCTGATGTGCAGCTTCAGACCATATCGGATGTACAGGATGGAGTTCAGGGTCTGCAAGGACATTCGATTTCTAAGCTTGCTTTTTACCACACTCATCTGACTGAATAATCTCTCGACTTCAGCATTTGAGTGTGGCAAGGACAACACAGACACAGCAGCCATGGCAAGTTCCTGAAACGGGTTGATACCAGCTGCATCCCTGAACTTCCAAATCTCACTCCAGAAGCCCACTGTGTTTTTTGTTTCATTCCACTTGCTAAGATGGATGGCACGCCATTGCTGGACAATCTTGTCTATCTCTGCAGGAGAGTAGCCAAGGAGCGTGGCTATTTTTTCTATTTCTCCTAGGCTCTTATTGTGTTTCAGAGTTTCCTCTACATTGAAAACTGACATGTACTGCAATGCTTCCATGTTGTCCGGCAGTCTCACCCTCAGCTCGTTAGTGAGGGAGATGGTGAAGGCTACACACCGCTTTCGGACATTGTTCTCCTCCTCAGGTGAAAGGTGGAGCTCAGCTGCCTTTGACTCAAAAAGGTAACCAAGGTATGGTTTGGGACTGATGTATCCATCAATTGGCTCTTTGAGTACATCGATATTTGCCAGTGGATTCAGCACCCTGGTGCTCACAGACTTGATCAGGCTAACCAAGCTGTCAAGAAGTTTCAGAAGATCTACCTGCTCTCCCTCAAAAGCCTTGATGGCCAACTGTACCTCACCCAGCACTGACTTCAAAAAAGTCAGATACAAGATATTACTACACTGGTCATGAAAAGGTCCACGCTTCATACTGATGTCCATATGCTCATTTATTCTTGAAAAAACGTCATGGATCACCGTGAAAACTATAAGATAAACAGAATACAGTTTCAAGCACAAAGCTCCAAAATAACAATAAACATACCTTATGTGTCTCATTTCCACACAAACCCAAGCATAACAGCATTGAAATAGCGTAATTGATCAATAATTTTTACCGTGTTCGCCTGGTAGACCAGTTGTAGAATCACAGAAGCAAGCATAAAAGTCCGCTGTTTACGCTCGGCATTTTTCAGTCACTCTCCGATTTTGCCCGCCGTTTCCTTACGCTAAAACTTCCGGGTCATTGTCATGTGACTTGCGAAGGAAAACACATTTAATGTGAATTTAAGACAATATAATAATAACTCTAGCTCATAAAGTATCTCAAAATGACAGCAACAAATCTTTTACAACAGCATGAAGAAAACATTTAACTTTTGTAGAAAGGATCTCACGTATTACTTCCTGTGTTGTCATGGCAACATGTAAACAATGCTCTTAGCAGCGTCAGCTACACTCCCACCAAATTACCTTGGATTCATTAACAACAAAATACAACAGTGATGTTTGGTACATTGAATCAATGGTGATTTCCCAGCTGCCCTTTTTCACTTAAAGTTCACTCAAAGAATGTGTAAAAACGGAGAAATATTGTTGAAATTCACCAACTCTTCAGTCAAAACTAACATGTTTACCTTAACACAAAGTTCCATGCAACATTAATATGAAATGACATCAATTGAGCGCACTTTCTCAATACACATATGCTCAATAACAACTTTTCAACACTAATTTATAAAGGAGAAGAGAGGTCACTGGCGGACTGGGCTGAAGCTGGCAGAATTTTTTTTGCTGGCTTCCACCAAAACGACCAACTTCTGGATGGGTCGCTGAACAATGGATGGCTTGCTGAGACGTTCTCCCCCTTTTCCCAACCTTCTCTCTCCTATCTGTATTGTAGTTTTCCGTACCAGTCCATCATCATCCTGATGTACTTCAAGCACCTTGGCAAGTTTCCATTCATTTCGAGGGACCTCCTCTTCCTTGACGATCACAATATCGCCAACTTGCACATTTCGTCTTGGGGTATGCCATCTTCGCCTAAGTGTGATGTTGGCTAAATATTCATTTCTCCATCTGTTCCAAAATTGTTCAGACAAATATTGCACTCGTCTCCATCGCTTTTTGGCATACAGATCCTCCTCAACAAAGTTACCTGGTGGAGGCAGTGGAAGAGAGGATTTCATGGTAACCAGGTGGTTGGGTGTTAATGGCTCCAGACTTGTGGGATCGCTGATGCTGTCAACAGTTAGTGGGCGGTTATTTACGATGGACATGGCTTCATAGAAGAACGTCCTTAATGACGCATCATCCAATCTTCCAGCGCTGTGCGCTAGGACTGAGCTTAGTACACTTCTCACCGTCCTAATCTGGCGTTCCCATACACCTCCAGCATGACTTGAGCCTGGTGCGTTCATGTAGAAGTCACACTGCCTCTCTGCCAGATATGCAGCCACTCTTTCCTTGTTCATTTCCTTCAGAGCTCTCTCCATTTCATTTTTTGCTCCAACAAAGTTAGATCCCTGATCTGATCTGATGTGTCTAACAGCTCCTCGGATGGCCAGGAAACACCGTAAGGCGTTGATGAGTGCATCGGTCGTCATGTCTTCCAACATCTCTATGTGAACTGCTCTGGAGCACAGACACGTGAAAAGGAGACCATAGCGTTTGTGTTCTTTGCGGCCTTGCTTGGTATGGAACGGGCCAAAGCAGTCCATACCGCAGTATGTGAATGGTGGTGAAGGATCGACCCGGTCACTGGGTAGGTCTGCCATACGCTGTTCTGCCGGTGACCCACGAGCTCTCCTGCAGGGGACACACTGCCTTACATACTGGGCTACTGCCTTACTGCCGCCAACAATCCAGTAACCATTGGCCCTTAGCTCGTTCATGGTTTGTCCTCTGCCTTGGTGTTGTGTTTTTTCATGATGATGTGCCAAGATCAGGCGTGTGACAACGCCATCTTTTGGAAGGATTATTGGGTGTCTCAGATCAAGAGGCGTAGAAGCTCTCCTCAAACGTCCTCCTACTCTCATTACATCATCTTGAAGGACTGGGTCAAGCTGGTGCAGCGGGTGGTTACATGGCAGCTTTCCAGATCTCTGGCTGAGTATATCCATCTCCTCTTCAAAGGCATCTTGCTGTGCGAGCTTGATGAGAGTGAGTGAGGCCCTCCTTCTTTCCTCCACATTTAAAGGTTCTGTTGTCTTAATCCTCTTAGCTAATCGCTGAATCCGTGCAATGACGTTCACTGCCGTGGTCCATTTTGAGAACCGTGCTAGTTGCTCTTGAAAATTAACTTGCCTTACAGCCTCAGTTTTCAGCACTTGGGTTGCCTTGACTTCAGGATCTCCTACTAGCAGCTCTGAGGTTCCTTGGTTTGTGACTACTTCTCTCTCCCATAGGAACCTGGGTCCTGTGAGCCAATTTGAATTGATCAGCTCAGCTACGTTGAGGCCCCTTGAGGCATGATCAGCAGGGTTCTCTCCGGTATCGACGTAGTACCATTGTTCTGGGTTAGTGGTTTCCCGAATTCTCTGGACACGGTTTGCAACGAAGACGTGAAACCTTCGAGCCTCGTTACTGATATAACCAAGGACCACTTGTGAATCCGTCCAGAAATACTCTCTGTCCACCCTGAGCTCTAGCTCCTCTTTCAGCATGTTGCTCACAGCAGCCGAGATCACTGCTGCAGTCAACTCTAGCCTTGGTATGGTGACTATTTTTGTAGGTGCGACTCTCGCTTTGCCCATGATCAAAGTGCAGTGCACTTTGTCTTCACTCACCAGTCTGAGGTAGGAGCACTGACCGTAGCCTTGAGTGCTAGCATCTGAAAAGTGATGCAGTTCAACTTTCAGGATCTTCCCGAAGTTTTCTGGCGTGAAGCATCTCGGGATCTGAATCTTTCCAAGATTTCTTAAATCATTCACCCAACTCTCCCACCTTGGCTTCAACTCACTGGGTAGTGGTTCGTCCCAGCTGATGCCCCTTTGACACATTTCTTGTAGCACTCTCTTTCCCACTAGGATGAATGGGGCTAAGAAGCCTAAGGGGTCATACACTGCGGCAACAATGGACAAAATTCCACGTCGTGTTGCTGGTTTTTCATCAAGTGTGACTCTGAAGGAGAAGGCGTCACTCTCTACATTCCACCTTATCCCTAGCACTCTCTGTACCGGAAGATCGTCGTGGTTGAGATCCACATTCTTCACCTCAGCGGCACGTTCGGTGACAGAGACAGACTCCAGTACCTCTCGTTTATTGGAAAGGAATTTATGGAGGCGTAACTTTCCTTTAGTACAGAGAGCTTGGGCCTCCTTCACCAGCTTGATTGCCTCATCAATGGATTCTAGGCTTATGAGGCCATCGTCCACATAGAAATGCTTCCTGATGAAGCCAGCTGCTGAAGGGTACTCTTTCTCATGCTGGCTGGCGAGATGCTTCATGCCATAATTGGCGCAGCCTGGAGATGACGATGCTCCGAAGAGGTGGACTTTCATACGATATTCTTGAGGATCTGAGTCTGTATCTCCATCTTCCCACCACAGGAACCGCAGGTAATCTCTGTCTTCTTTGCTGACATGGAACCTGTGGAACATTTTTTCCACATCACACATGACTGCAACTGGATGTCTACGGAACCGGCAGAGTACTCCAGATAGCCCGTTTGTGAGATCAGGTCCTGTCAGCAGATGATCATTCAAGGCAGTTCCTTCGTACCTTGCAGAGCAGTCAAACACCACCCTGATCTTCTCTGGTTTCCTGGGGTGGTAAACCCCTTGGTGTGGGATGTACCACACACTTCCTGACTCAGCCTGCTTGTCTGCTTTCTCTGCATCGCCATCTTTGAAAACACCGTCCATAAATTTCACGTAATCGTTCTTAAATTTAGGATCTCTGTCCAGTTTCCTTTTGAGGTGCCTCAGCCGGACTAAGGCGAGTCTCTTGTTATCTGGGAGATGTGGACGCGCCTTAAAGGGAAGGGGCATTTCAAGATGGCCACACTCATTCTGCTGGATTCCTCCCTTCAAGACTTGCAGGAACTGAATATCTTCTTGAGATATGTTCTTTTCTCCAGGTCTGGTGTCCGCAAAATCAGACTCAAGCGCCTTAATGACAGCAGCTGGCGTCACAGGTGGAAGCTCCCTGACTGATACACGATGACACAAACCAGTCACATCCTTGGAGTTCACACGTTGGGGTGCGCTTCCCACAATGCTCCAACCGAGGTCAGTCTTAACAGCATAAGGCTCACAGTCACCTCCAGTGATAACTTTTCGTGGTGCTAGTGCTCTGGGGCAGTCATAACCAATCAGAAGGCCAACCCCACAATCCATTAGTGAGGGCATCTCGTGAGCTATGGCTGCAAGGTGTTTCAACTTTCTAGCTGTTTTGCAGGTGGGAATGTGCGCACGTTCGAGGGGAATGAAGTCTCTTGTGTAGGCAGGGGGCAGGTCAATAAAGCTATCTGAGGAGAACCCTCTGACTCTGAGTCCACTAGCTCTCTGACTCTTCACAATTGAGTCCCTTGTCAACATAGTGGAAAGCTTTAGCTTTACTGGCTCCGTTACTGCCTGTAACCGTTCACACACCTCCTGATCAACAAACGTGTGGCTGCTCTGAGTATCCAATAAGGCATACACCAGGGTTTCTGCATCATTGGTGTTAGGTGATGAGATCCATACTGGCACAATCATTGATGTGCTTTCACCTTCCCCTCCATTCACACAGCATGAGAGAGAGGATGTACTTTCCTCAACTTGCGGGACACTTTGCGAGGAAGATTTGTCTGGAGGGGGGCGCTCTTCATGCAATGGAGTTGGATGGTGCCTTTTGCATATGCCACACATGGCTCTGTTTTTACAGTCTTTTGAATTGTGTCCTTTTCTCAGGCATGCAAAACACAGCTTGTTATCCTGAATGAATTTTCTCTTTTCCTCTATGGTCATGTCCATTAATTTTTTACATTTATGCATGGAGTGGCTTTCTCCACAACACATACACTTGACTGGGTTTGGGTTCTGTGATGATGTGTTCCATTTCTTTGGTTTGTTAAAATCTCTTGACTTCGTCTCATCAACGTCGTTGGATTTGACCATGTTACTTGAGGCATCTGAAGCCTTCACATTGGTGGCAAAGGTGTTTGCCTTTGGACGCTTTGTTTCTCTAAATGACCTTTCTTCAGAGGGCTTTAATGCATGCAATGACGACACTGGGTTGCACGCTATGCGTGCTTCCTTTGAGATGAATGAAGCAAACTCTTTAAAGCTTGGGTAGTCTTTGGCTTGATCTAGCTGTTCTGTTACATAACGATTCCACCTGGACGTCACCCAATCTGGGAGTTTGACTAACATTTTCTGATTCTCTTCGCAGTCATTCAGTACCTGAAGACCCTTGATATGAGGCATAGCGCTGCTACATGATTGCAGGAAGTCACTGAATTCCCTTAGCTTAACATACTCTTTTGCACCAATCTTTGGCCACCTGTTAAGCTTCTCCCTGAATGCACGTTGCACTACAAAGGAGTGACCATATCTGTCATTCAGCTTTTCCCATGCTTGTTGATAGGCCTCCTCATCCTTTCTGTAGAAGCTGCCCTCCAGAGCAGACCTTGCTTCCCCACTAATGTATTTTTGTAAGTAGAACAGCCTGTCTGCGGGACTTGAGCACCGTCTCTCTATAAGAGCCTTGAAGCTTGCGCTCCATTCTGTAAACTTCAGTGGGTCACCAGAGAATATAGGAGGCTCTGGAAGTGGAAGTCGAGTGAGGGCCATTGACTCTTGTAATGTATGTATTAAGGATGTCTCATTTTTTGTAGCTTGCCCTTCCTGACATGTTGCAAACGGAGTGATTAAATTTGGCTCTCTCACTTCACTGCATACAGGACTGCATCGCTCACTCCTTTCCTTTGACTCCTCCTCAGTATATACTCTGAGTTTTGCCTCAATTACCTCAATGTCTCTTTTATCTTCGAGCCTTTTCAGTTCTAGACGTTGTGCGTCTATGACACCTTGCATTTCAACTTCGGCTTTCTTTGCAGCTAGCTGTGCAGCTGTCTCTGCTCTTCTAGCTGAAATACTTGGTGACTCTGAGAGATGATTGGAGCGATGACTGAGAGCAGTGGCTCTGGAAACTGTGGATCCATATATGGACCTGGCATATTCACTGTTCAGCAGCATGCGTAGCCTAGATTTTTCTGCCTCAGCATCAAACTCTTCTCCTTCTTCAGTGAGGCGTATTCTCATCAGTCCCAATAAATCAGCTGTTACAGCTGAGCATGCATCAACTTTTCTACGAATTTCTTGACTTGGTGCTGTTTGGAGTCGCATGCTATCATATAAGTCTTTCAATTCAGAGTCAAGCTTCTCCACCACATCCATCATGTCATACAACTCACTCTCAGAGCATTCTCGTTTTAGAGTCGTGCGAACATCCTTTACTTGAATTTTCCATTTCTCGTATACCGACTTGAACTTCTTCTCCTTTTGAGCAAGTTCTTGCTCCTTCAGCTCTTGCATTTTAGGTGTTAAATGTCTTTCACGGGAGGATTGTCTTGTTTTAGAAGCAGTTGAGTTAAGTTCTTTAAGTGTTGTTGTGGATTTCTCATTTTTGGTAGATTGGTCCTTTAAGACACTCCCCCTCTTGTCTCTCTCTGCTGCATCAGTCTCAGAGTTTGAGAAAACTTGGGCTTCTGACTGGGAATCAATCTGCCCAGCGAACCCATCACACTGAGACGATGGTTCACCCTGAACTGACATTTGTAACCTTTCATGAATTAACGCTTAAAGAAGAAGACAAGCTAGGTCGTAGCACATGAATTGCGGCAACTGACAATGAAGCACTTTGCTTAAGCTAATTGACCATGCACCTTTAACTTATAGCTACAATAGCCCATATCACTCTGAAATTTTTGTTAAATGACAAAAAAGGCTCCAATTGTACCACCACTTAGGATTACAAATGGTATTGACTTTACAGCAGTTGTGAGGTGAGATTGGCAGTTACAATCATGACAATTTAATATTTTTCCTTTTTTTTTTTGTCACCAATTTTTTTTTTTTTTTTTTTTTCACAGTCCTGAGAACTTAGTCTTCTTAATTTTAATTATAAGTTTCCTTATAACTTATTGTGGAACTGTCCATCATTTAACTGAGGTGGAATTGTAGTATTGCAGTCTGACCCGAAGCTGAACGATGTGCCTGCAGTCCACTGCAGAAGATGAATCAGACCTGCACGATGAAGCCTGTAGATCCCAACAGGAGGAAACGCAGAACTGCACGCTGAAGCCTGTAGATCACCGCAGGAAGAGACGCAGAACTGCACGCTGAAGCCTGTAGATCACCGCAGGAAGAAAAGCAGAACTGCACGCTGAAGCCTATGGTTCACCGCAGGAGGAGACGCAGAACTGCACGCTGAAGCCTGTAGATCACTGCAGGAGGAGACGCAGAGCTGCACACAGGAGCCGTGATTCACCGCAGGATAGTAGACACCTCAATGGGATGGATTAGGCCACGTTTTCACTATTACTACACTGGTCATGAAAAGGTCCACGCTTCATACTGATGTCCATATGCTCATTTATTCTTGAAAAAACGTCATGGATCACCGTGAAAACTATAAGATAAACAGAATACAGTTTCAAGCACAAAGCTCCAAAATAACAATAAACATACCTTATGTGTCTCATTTCCACACAAACCCAAGCATAACAGCATTGAAATAGCGTAATTGATCAATAATTTTTACCGTGTTCGCCTGGTAGACCAGTTGTAGAATCACAGAAGCAAGCATAAAAGTCCGCTGTTTACGCTCGGCATTTTTCAGTCACTCTCCGATTTTGCCCGCCGTTTCCTTACGCTAAAACTTCCGGGTCATTGTCATGTGACTTGCGAAGGAAAACACATTTAATGTGAATTTAAGACAATATAATAATAACTCTAGCTCATAAAGTATCTCAAAATGACAGCAACAAATCTTTTACAACAGCATGAAGAAAACATTTAACTTTTGTAGAAAGGATCTCACGTATTACTTCCTGTGTTGTCATGGCAACATGTAAACAATGCTCTTAGCAGCGTCAGCTACACAAGATGTTTTGAGGATCACTATACATCGAGTATAAAACCTCAGCCATGTAGCAGTGTTCACTGGACTTGGTGAGTGCAAAATGAAGTTTAAGCGCCTCCCACTGGTCCAAAATGCGCGAAACTGCTGGTTCGATGGACAGCCAACGTGTGGCACACACCTTTGTTATCTGCAACGGTTTCTCCCCACAGTTGATGGTCTCATATAGGGCTTTGTAGGCCTCCCTGCGCTTTGGAGACACTGAAAACCAGTTGTAAGTCTCCCGCACCAAGTACTCCACACTACGGGGCATGGTGTCATTGGATGCATGACTTACGGCAAGCTGCAGAGAGTGACACACACAGCGAATGAGGACCAGATCTTTGAGGCCATACTCCTCCTTCAGCACTTTATGCACCCCATTGTTAATCCCCGTCATAACAGAGGCATTGTCAGTCCCTATCCCCAGGAGTTTCTCTTTTTTAAGAGCACACCTCTCCAGGAAAGCCACAACAGCTCGGGCAATAGACCTGGCATCTCCTCCCTCCAGCTCAACAAGCCCCAGAAATGTTGAGACAGTAGTGTGTTTAGTGTCACTAAAGTACCTTATCACAACACCCAGGTACTTAGAAACACTCACATCTGTGGACTCATCAAGGAGGAGGCTGAAACGCTGGTCACCCACATCTGACACCAACTTTTTTAAAAAGTATGGTGCTAGAACACCATTAATCATTTCTGTGCACTTTGTCCTGTGCATTTTGAAGTGAGTCGCAGCAGTGGAGTCTGAGAACGCAGCTTTACATGCTTCCCCAATGTGGTCACAGGCCAACATGGAACAATGTTCAGCAATAGCTAATGCCATGGTGGCTTCAGCCTTTTTTGCAGAGTCATTTTTTTTACTTATTATTGGCAGCTTGCTTTGGGTGAGACTGTTGTATGGCTTTGCCTTTTGAGTAGGTTTTTGAGTTGTCATATGTTTTTTTATATCACAAAGTTTGGCGTAGAAATCAGCCTTACAGTACAGGCAGTATGCCCGTGTATCATCTCCAATAAATGGTTTCAACCAGCCTTTGAATTCAGGGTTTGATTCCCATTCCTTTCTATATTTTTGAGTGTACAGTTTTGACTGAGACATGTTCAGCTAGCTAGCTAGATGTTTGGCTAATGTCACAGACAGGTACACACACAGTGAACGAGGTGAGTAAGTGACTGAGGCTGTGAGAGTGAAGTGCAGTGATTTATTTTAGTGTGACAGTTAATCATTTACATTTACATCCCGCTCTGTAAGCCAGGGCGGGCTCAGTGGCGGCTTTGCGCATGCGCGATTCATTTGCAGTCTGGACGCGGAGTAGTGTGAGACTCCTCTCTGCTCTGACTGCAGCTGGGAGTGCTGCGTGAGATTGACCGCCGGTGAGTGCTTTGGGACGGGGGAGGGGCTCACAGCAGCACCCGCTGCTCGATCGTTGAGGACAGTAACTGCAGAACGATACGCGCTTTCACATCAGAGTCTCCAAAACACCAGAAAAAGTCGCTAGATTTGTCGCTAGTCGCTTTTGACAAAAATGTCACCAAGAGGGTTTGAAAAGTCGCCAGATTTAGCGAGAAAGTCGCCAAGTTGGCAACACTGCATACAAACAACAGAGGCTAACGTTACTCTACAATGCACGGACAGTACCGTGAACACTTGTCACAATCATCCAAATTACGAATCAGTGTATACACCTAGCTTCAAATGAGGCTTGTGCTCACATCTTATGTTGAATGTCTCCTGATATAATTACTCTTGCATATTATTCAAGGACACAAACGTTAGCAACAGTAACTGAGCTACATTAGCTGCAGTGCTAATGTTACAGGGACATTTTAACAGGCTATCACGCTAAGTAAGCCTACGCAGTAAAGCAACACAAAATGAAATAACTTACAGCTCCCATGTCTGTAGTTGAGTCACGGGCAGTTGGTACCGATCCATGCTTTATCTTGAGGTTTTTAGCGAAGCCTGCTGTGTATGGGCCCATGTTAAGAAAGCAGTCCTCTGTGAAATGCTGGGTGCACACGTGCAAAACTTTGGGACGTTTTGTTGGTAAATTTCCAGCAAAAATAAAATCGATCACTGGGTCCTCAGAGGCTCAGACAAAGGGAGAAAAATAAACTTCTGTGCTCCTTGATACAGCCAACAACAGAGCAACTGCAGTGCTTTGCTCGTACCTTTGCCATGTCTGTTTTCCGATAGTGCTTACAAGGAGAAAAAATGTGAGCTAATTTTAGAGGGCAGAGCTCATCTACCTGTGGGAGGGTCAAAGGTAGTATCCACTACCAGAGGGAGTGGTTATTTCCCCAGATGATGTCATGAAGGGAAAATATCTGATTCGCCTGTTTGAGCACACTTTCGCTAAAAGGTGGAGCAAGAAAGTGAGGGAGATGACAGACTTTCTTCACTTCTGGGCCTCATACACAGGCTATGGGGACAAATATAACTGTTAGAAAACCATTATAAAGTGAATTTTGCATAATGTGGGACCTTTAAAGCCTAGTCTAGACCAATGATTCACGATGAGACGAAACTGTTTTAGAACATTGTCGAGAAAAGTTGCAGTGGTGTGAACTGGTTGCTCTGAGCTCGATTTAAGTCTGCTGATCGTGTGACCTGTAGCTCAGCTGGCCGGCAACTAGTTTTAGAACATAAGGCCAGTCACCTGTTTCAACAGCCAATCCGCTTGTAGTGAAATCCGCTGGTTGAGTCAAAATGACCGCAGCCAGTTTGTTTTCTTGTTCCGGCAGGTGCTTTGTTCCCACTGAGCCCTCTGCTTCCATCCTCACAGTGTGAGGGTGTCCGACGGTGGGTCGCTGCTGCTACTGGCTGTGCGTGTTTATCCAGTTGCATTGGTGTAAACTAGCACGTTTTTAGAACACTGCAGAATGGAGCATTGCAAGTAGCTGCCTGTTTCAACATGTCTAATTTTCTAACTGGGCTTTAGCTTTCTGCTGTAGAAAGAATGAATGCTCTATCTACACTGAACAAAAATATAAACGCAACACTTTTGTTTTTGCTCCCATTTTTCATGAGCTGAACTCAAAGATCTAAAATATTTTTTTTATATACACAAAAGACCATTTCTCTCAAATATTGTTCACAAATCTGTCTAAATCTGTGTTAGTGAGCACTTCTCCTTTGCCAAGATAATCCATCCCACCTCACAGGTGTGGCATATCAAGATGCTGATTAGACAGCATGATTATTGCACAGGTGTGCCTTAGGCTGGCCACAATAAAAGGCCACTCTGAAATGTGCAGTTTTATCACACAGCACAATGCCACAGATGTCGCAAGTTTTGAGGGAGCGTGCAATTGGCATGCTGACTGCAGGAATGTCCACCAGAGCTGTTGCTCATGAATTGAATGTTCATTTCTCTACCATAAGCCGTCTCCAAAGGCATTTCAGACAATTTGGCAGTACATCCAACCGGCCTCAAAACCGCAGACCACGTGTAACCACACCAGCCCAGGACCTCCACATCCAGCATGTTCACCTCCAAGATCGTCTGAGACCAGCCACCTGGACAGCTGCTGCAACAATCGGTTTGGATAACCAAAGAATTTCTGCACAAACTGTCAGAAACCGTCTCAGGGACGCTCATCTGCATGCTCGTCGTCCTCATCGGGGTTTCCACCTGACTGCAGTTCGTCGTCGTAACCGACTTGAGTGGGCAAATGCTCACATTCAATGGTGTCTGGCACATTGGAGAGGTGTTCTCTTCACGGATGAATCCTGGTTTTCACTGTTCAGGGCAGATGGCAGACAGCGTGTGTGGCGTCGTGTGGGTGAGCGGTTTGCTGATGTCAACGTTGTGGATCGAGTGGCCCATGGTGGCGGTGGGGTTACGGTATGGGGCAGGCGTATGTTATGGACAACGAACACAGGTGCATTTTATTGATGGCATTTTGAATGCACAGAGATACCGTGACGAGATCCTGAGGCCCATTGTTGTGCCATTCATCCACGACCATCACCTCATGTTGCAGCATGATAATGCACGGCCCCATGTTGCAAGGATCTGTACACAATTCCTGGAGGCTGAAAACATCCCAGTTCTTGCATGGCCAGCATACTCACCGGACATGTCACCCATTGAGCATGTTTGGGATGCTCTGGATCGGTGTATACGACAGCGTGTTCCACTTCCTGCCAATATCCAGCAACTTCGCACAGCCATTGAAGAGGAGTGGACCAACATTCCACAGGCCACAATCAACAACCTGATCAACTCTATGCGAAGGAGATGTGTTGCACTGCGTGAGGCAAATGGTGGTCACACCAGATACTGACTGGTTTTCTGACCCCCCCCAGACCCCCCCAATAAAGCAAAACTGCACATTTCAGAGTGGCCTTTTATTGTGGCCAGCCTAAGGCACACCTGTGCAATAATCATGCTGTCTAATCAGCATCTTGATATGCCACACCTGTGAGGTGGGATGGATTATCTCGGCAAAGGGGAAGTGCTCACTAACACAGATTGAGACAGATTTGTGAACAATATTTGAGAGAAATGGTCTTTTGTGTATATAAAAATGTTTTAGATCTTTGAGTTCAGCTCATGAAAAATTTTATTATGGTTCTTATTATATATATTCATATGTACAGAATTAGTGCAAACAATGATCTCCCACAGCAACTATGGGGAAAATCCCAGGGCAATTCCTGCATAATTACAGCAAAATACCACATTTGCACCGCCATAAGGTAAGGTAACATGAGGACATAATGTGATGACAAGGAAGACGGAAGTCTTAGCTTTCTGCTGCAAAAAGTATGAATGTTCTAGCTGTTATGGTTCTTATTTTAGATTTAGTATCTTTAGTAGTAAGTATCTTGCAAACAACAATCTCCTGCACTGATGTATGTTTTTAAAGGGTTAAAAATGTCAGTGATGACATCAACTAGCTGTTTGGCACATGTTCTGAGTATTCGACCTGGAATGTTATCAGGCCCAGCAGTTTTACTCCTGTTCACTCTCAGCATGGTTTTTCTTACATCAGCTGTGGACACTAACAGCAGATCCACTGGAGGTGAGGCACACTTCACAGCTGACTGCTGCTGCAAAACATGTAGCTTTTATTTATTTTTTTATCATAAACACCAGCAGCATCTTTAATAGTGTCTAAAATAGATGGCCAAATGGACTTCCAAAAACTTGTGAAAGTCAGAGCAGACAGATTGAAAAAGATGCTTATGGAAAGAAATGAGGTTCCAATTTGTTGGAGAATGGCTCGTCTGATAAGAAAAAAAGAATCACAACAATGAGTGAGACAGAGAAAGTGGAGATTAGGCAGCAAAAAAGACAGAGACAGAAGGAGAGATTCACAGACAGAATATTCAGAGCATCTGTTGTCGAAGCTGATGATAATGCCTCATTATTGTAGTCATTAGGGAAGCAGAAAATGACAGAAAAAGACGGAGTGGGAGAAAGCAGGAGAGTAATAAGGGTACAAAGAGAGAAAAAAACCCTTATGAGACACATGCACAGTACAGGCTGAGAGATAGGATGGAGAGTTCACCTACTTTTTTATTTGGAATAGAGTTTACCATTTTTAAAGATAAGATAAAACTTTATTGATCCCTGTGGGGAAATTGGCTTTCTACAGCAGGTTATAGGGTTCAGCAGGGAAATAGAAAACCGTAATATGAACCCTGAACTCAGTATAAAGTGGGCAATAAAAACAAACAATAAAAACAGAGCAAACAAAACATTAGAAGCAAAGTAAAGGGGTAATTATATACAATAAAAAAACATCTGCAGGGTTATGTAAACATATGCTGCCAAAGATGCAGAAATATGTTTAAAAGGAAGAAGCATATGAGTCTATAGCCAAACCAGTGTCTCTGTGAGGATGTATGCTCTTATTAGTGTTGATACATGTAATGGATAATATTTATTTGAATGCATTGCAGCATCCCACTTGTATGAAGGTAGGCTATATGAGTTCAACAGTGGCAGTTCTAGCACATTTAGTGCCCTAGGCGAGCCTCCCATTTACATCTTCTTGTAGCCAATCATAGCAGGACAGGCCCTGATTGGGCCTTTGTCTCTATTCCTTTAAAGTTTTGGTATGTATGTAGGTATCTGTATATGTGTGTACCTGTGCATATGTATATTAAAAAAAGGAAAAGTGATGCTTGGAAACATATCATTCAGGAAATGAACTACATCATGCACCAGTGTAGAGGCAACATGAAATGCTAACTGCCCATTCAGAACTTCAAATGTAATTTGGAGCTCAACACAAACATGCCTGTGAGCTTCAAGCTTGTGGGAGACAACATATGTTGTGCCTCTTTGAGTATTTGTGTGAACAGGTGGTTAGTTTAGCACCATAGCATGCTAATAGCTGGGGTAGATGATGAGAATTTAGTTTGCAGGTATTTGGGCATAAACCAAAGTGAGATGGTCGACATGAATAAAATCTTTGACCGTGGTTTGTATAATTTTGTGTGATATATTACATTTTCTTAAAATTAAATTGAAGAAACTTTTGTTGATTAAACAAATAAATGGGATATCTGTTTTTGGCTAAAACAGCAAACTAAATGGATAAAATCAAGGTTCTTTAACAAGCTGAAGATTTAAATCCTCATTTATTTACATTGCCAAGTGCCCTCATTGCCTAAGAGATATTGATGGACCAGATACTTCAGCCAACACACAGGCAAAAAAGTATACAAACCTTTAATTATGTGTAGCCTTGACAACATTTATACGGATTAGTTATAGAAAAATTCACCGTCCTTACAGCTGCCAAGAATAGGGAGAGCTAGCTACAGAGACCATAGACTGTATGTAAGGATAGATGACATGTCTCCACTTCCTCTTTCTGTACAAAATTAAAGCCAAAATATCCCAGATACAGCTGCTGCCATCTGGCTCATTTGGAGCTAGAGTCTGCACAGTGGCGATCTCTGTGGTGTCCAGTTCCTGCTCAAACATCTATCTGACCAATTGCAAGCAGTGCCATTGATTGTGAGCACACCAGTTGGCACACTCAGCTGTCAATTATAGCATCAGATAACTAAGAAACAAAATTGTGAGAAAATTGAGCAGTTGAACAAATGTCAGCATGATAAGAGCTACATAAATGACAGAAGCCATCTTTGGGCAAAAAATGTATTTGACGTATACTTGGAGTTTTTAGTTTGGCCCATATCCCATCCCCTAACATGGAGAGGGCGGGATTTGTGACCTATATTGCAACCAGCCACCAGGGGGCGATCAAGATGGATGGCTTCACGTTTGGGAGTTGTCATGTTGTCCGCCTTTTTTGTACAGTTTGTTATAGAGACCAAAATCTATTTTTGCACCAGATTGTACATGTATATGTGACATGTTTATTTCAGCTGTGAAGTTAGGCATTTTACCATGGGAGTCTATGGGAACTGACTGTCATTTGGAGCCAGTCTCCAATGGCCATTTCAGGAGCTGCAGTTTCTGACACTTCCATGTTGGCTTAATTCCGCCCCGGAGGTTGTTGCTTGCTCTGAACCAATGTGCTGGATTGACCAACAAGCAAGCAAAAAGGGAGATGGCTAATGCCGCACCCATCCAACCACACCCGTCCTCTCTTTCTTCTTTTTGATCTCAGCTACACACCAGTAAGGTTTTGTGGCTGCATCTTGAATGAATATAGACAAAATCTGTCCACAGACAGACACACAGACATATAAACACCTGGCAAAATACTCAAAAAGGCTTCTGTGGTGGTTTCTGCTACGACTGGTTGCCACCAGTACCACATAGCGCCACAATGACACACACAAACACACACACACTCACAAGGTGAAAACAATACCAGCCGTCGTGACTGGTAATCAAGGAGAAGGACAAGCAAAGATCCACTTTAAAACACAAGGATGTTGATCTGGATGGGATTTAAATTACAGGAGGACCAGCATGTTCACAGAAAAACAGCAGGTAATTGTAGCCATAATTATTACTAGGATGCCTGGGGATGAAAAATTAAAATCACTGACCAGAGTGGGTCAAGCTGAAAATGCACCTCCTCCCCTAGAGACACAAATCCAGTCTGAATAGCGTTTACATGTAAGTCTCTGTCATGGCTGTACTACTTGTTGCACCTCAAATTCCAGAAGCTCCCAATCCTTTCCCATGATGAGAATAAGGGTCATCATCTCCTTAGTGGTTGAATGCAGCCAACACAAAGAACTCAGGCTGTAGTGGAAGACTTGGGGCAGCACGAGAAGGGGGATGAATGACATCTGCCACCACCTGATGACCACTGGGAGCATTTACTGATTAGAAGTCCTCAGCTGAACCCCGGGTCACAGTGTGTAACCTTGAGTCACCCTGATAAAATCCCATTTTTATCTTACTGTTGTCATTCTTTCTGTTCATACTGACCATTACAAGATCCTAATACGCTTCTTATGGAAGAGATGGTGGATAAAATTCACAGTCTTTGTCCTGTGCAAAAAAATAATTCAAAAGTTTATCTAATTTTAAAATTAGGCTTCAGCAGTCTAAGTCAACAGATCAAGTGGATATGTTCCAAAGTTCAGTATTTTTAGCACCAAATTCCATGTTCTTATTTTGAAGTTGACAGATTGGGTCATTCATAATAACATCCTGCTGTTTCTGGATGAAATATTTATATAATGTGTTTACATGCAGCTGAGAACTTAATCTGTGGTTAAGCTAGCTAATAGCTTTAACTTCTGTATATTGTTACTACTAACACCTGTGAGCTTGCACAATAACATTTCACGATGCCACCCAAGACTAAAAGCAAAAAGGCAGTGAAGGGGAAGTCGCCTGCAATGATGGAGGTCTTTCAACGGATGAGATGTCCAGGGATCAGCTGCAGTACATCGTCCGCCTCCAGGAGGAGCTGAACAGAGCTCAGGAGGAGAGGAGCTGCTTCCAGCTGGAGAGGGCCAAGAAATTTCCAAGACGAACCTCAAGGAGACATTCTTTTTACTCAGGCCAACTTTGTGAGAGGATACATAGGTGTGACAACAGGTAGACGAGGCTATCACAAGCGCATGTTCAAGCTAACAAACAGTGTCCATGGATACAGTAGAATTTTGCTGCTGTAATATCTCTGTTAAAACAGTAAATGCCTTTATGTCTTTCCTTGACGAAGGAAACCTTTTAAGAGATTGTGTGCAATGCCCTAATTTCTTTAGCTAAGGAAAAACTAAACCTTAATTGACATACTTAAGGAGCAAAGTTAAGGTGCTTTGTGCAACCAGCCCCTGTTCTAGTGGAAATAGATTTCACATGTTTTTTTGTGATTTGTCTCTGTTTTCTATAGGCATCATCATTTTTCTCAAAGCCTATTTGTAAAGATGTGTGTGTAAATATTTATATATTTTTTTCTGGGTATCTCATCCCATGATGCTCTGTTCTTTTTTTTATTTGTTATTTTTTCATTATTTTCTATTTGTTTAATCTGTCTTGACATGATCTGGGTCATGCGATGGCCTGCTACTGGTTCCTGCTACTATATAGATAGGGCCATACCTATGTTGTATATTTTTAAAGCCCTGACAAATGCCTACGGCAGTCGAAACATGTTGGCTTTTTTAATGATTTAGCCATAACAATAAAGGCTTTTTAATACTTCCTTCCCTACTCTATATTTTTGGAGTGCCTGGATTGCCTTTCTGTGTATCCTGTTGTTTCCCATTCTCCATGAGCACCTGACACAAAGTTCTACATTTGATTATACAGAGGAACCAATCATCTCTCTCTCTTTTTCCATTAACTTTCAAACCAAATTTTGTGACAAACCTTCTTATGCATGTTGAAAGTGAAGACAAAATAAAAGTCAGGGATCACCAAAATCTGTAGGATTCATTCTTTGTTGAGTGTTAATGTCTGCACCAAAGGTCAAGCCAATCCATCCAGTAGTGGTTGTGACATTGAGTGGTGGACCAACTGATCAACCCTGCTGTCACAGGTCCTTGTTTACTTGTTGTTGGTTTGTATCTTCTGCATGAGGACATGGGTGTTACAATTTACAATCCTGCTGACTTTATCATGCTATTCCCCCAATAAACAGTTGGTGGCAGTAATGTGTACACATAAAAGGAAGTTATGTGTAGCCCGGAGAGTATTCGTAAATGCTAATGTGATGGACAGCATTGGGTAAAGAATGGAGACAGAATAAAATGGACTTGTACAATCCCATTGTAGTCTTCAGACCATTCAAAACACTTTCACACAACTTGAATTTACCAATTCACACACACATTCATACACTGGTAGCTAAGGCTACCATAAAAGATGTCACCTGGTAATCAGTTTACAATGTACTCACCCACCAATAGCACAGCCATGGGGAGCAATTTGTGGTTCATTGTCCAGCCCATGGAGACTTCAACACACAGACGCAGGCGCTGGGGATCGAAAGAGCCAATCTTCTGATTAGTGGATGACTCAATCTACCTCCTGAGCCACACACACACACACACACACACACACACACACACACGCACAGCTAGTGGTGTAGTGAAGGATATACGCAGGTATACGCAGGTATACGCACCTCTTTCTCGAACTGTTTACAGTATACCCATCTATCAGCCAAAAAGCCATTGGAATATATGAAAGAGTATACCCCCTTCCTTACCCTCTAACTTTCCAACCTACTTGGTAGTACACTACCTACTCATCTACATAGTAGTACATCCACCTCATACAGTATGTATAATGAAGGTGCAAAAGGGCATAACTGTATATTGAAATTCCAGTAGATGGGAAATGCATGTACGCATGTTCTGTAGTGTATTTTCCTCAACGTGCATTGTAAGAAATCATACAGTCTCTGCACTAGTCAGCACAAGTAAATAACAAAACATCATTTTGGTGTTAAAACAGTATCTGATCCTGATCGGCAGTTATGTTTCTGTGTTTTCATTGCTGCTATAAGCTGCAGGCCTGTGTGTGGAGTTTGTCAAAGAGATGAATTGCAGTGAGCTGTGGAGTGAAAAACAGCCTTCCAGTCTGAGTGATAAGATGCCCTGTGCCTGCCCATCTCCACAGCCACCCAACCTGATGGGGAGAGAGAAGAAAAAAAAGTTAGAAATCACTCTGTCAGCTCTCTGGCCCTCACCGTAATGGCTCTCAGAGGGGTGATAAGGAGCATAGAGTTTCCCAATGAGAGAGGAAGGTGTGGAAGAAAGAAGTGGGGGCAGGAGACACAACTGTCTGTGTGTGTGCGCATGTGTGTAAACTTGCTAGCAATGCTAGTTTCAACAACCCCCAGTCATTTGTCCATCCCCTCAGGACTGGGCCAAGACACCGAGGTACGAGACATACATGAAGATGGGTTAAGAGTTTGGGTGCAGTGGAGCATCACGATGCAATCCAGGTAGGATAAATCTATTTGCATGTGCATGTATATGTGCAGGTACATAAGTAGATAGGTGTAGCGGTGTAGACATACATGCATGCATGTATATACATACAAGTCAGTGTAGTTATGAATACAAACACATCTATGTGCAGTGGTATGCAAATGTCTGGGTACCTGACTTGGTCAAAATTTTGTTTACTGTGTAGTTAAGGGAAAGATAAGCTGTTTTCCAAAAGGCATGAAGTTAAGATGACATTTTTCTTTAATATTTTAAGCAACATTATATCTTTATTTAAATCTTTTACACTTTCAAAATAACAAAAGAGGAAAAGGGCCTGAGGCAAAAGTTTGGGCACCCTGCATGGTCAGTGCTTAGTAGCGCCCCCCTTGGCAAGTATCACAGCTTCTAAACACTTTGTGTAACCAGCTAAGAATCTTTCAGGTTCTAGTTGTGTGATATTTTTGGGCTGTCTTTCATACACTGCTCTTTTGAGGTCTATCCACAGATTTTTAATGATGTTTAGGTCGGGGGACTGTGAGGGCCATGGCAAAACCTTCAGCTTGCTCCTCTTGAGGTAGTCCATTGTGGATGTCAGGGTGTGTTTAGGATCATTGTCCTGTTGTAGAAGCCATCCTCTCTTCATCTTCAGCTTTTTACAGATGCTGTGATGTTTGCTTCCAGAATTTGCTGGAATTTAACTGAATCCATTTTTCCCTCTACCTGTTAAATGTCCTCCTTGCCACTGGCTGCAACACAAGCCCAAAGCATGATTGATCCACCTCTGTATATAACACTTGGACAGGTGTTCTTTTCAAGAAATTCTGGACCCTTTGTTCTCCAAACATACCTTCACTCATTGCGTCCAAGAAGTTCTATTTTAACTTCATTAGTCAGGACTTGTTTCCAAAAAGCATCAGGCCTTTTTTTGTGACTCTTCGATGAAGGTCATATTTGTACAGGTGTATGTATTGTATTGTGACAAGTTTTCAGGAGTCAGGGTAAAGTTGTCTGAGAGCTCAAATGTCTTGTGGTGCCCAAACTTTTGCATGGTGCCCCTCTCTTTTTTTTTACTCTTTAATTGTGCAAAACAAAAATAATACACTAATCTTGCTCAAAATGTTGAAAGAAATGTGTCATCTTTAACCTAAGGCCTTTTGGAGATCAGTTTATCTTCTACTCACTTAACTATTCACAGTAAAAGAAATTTTTATCAAAGATGCCCAAAATTTTGTATGCCACTGTAGGTGTACTGGTGTAGACATACATGCATGCATGCATGTATATACACACAAGTAAGTGTAGATATGAATACAACCACACACACACACACACACATATATATATATATATATATATATATATATATACTGTATATATGTATAATTTTGAATTCAAGCCACAAAGTACAAGTAAGTTGTGTTTGCTAGATGTGTAGTCAATTGAAAAGCAAACTTCTTCTTTTTTTATACAGATTTTACTGTCACGAAACATGAAAATATTGAAAACCTATGTATGAATTAGAATTAATCCAACTTTCCAGTTAATATGAGCCATCATTTGGATTAAATATTCAACACATCTTGCTGGGATAAACATTTCTTACTGTGTTAGGTAACCCAGCATGTGGTTGGTTAAATAGTTACCAGGCACAGGTTTTTTGGAGGGTGCAGGACACAAATGGCCTTCTTTGGAGAATGATTGAATGATCTGGCTGCTGTCGTGGCAGTCTTCATTTCACTTTATATTTTGGCAGTAATGATGTATTTGTCTCTGAAAGTGATGAACCTACAGTAAATTATCTACTGAATCCCAGATCCCTTGGCTTTACAGAACTTTACAGTGAGTTACAGCTCATTGTTTAGCTGTCTAGCTGTAATGTTACTGTTCTGGTTCACTTTCACTGCTCTCATATTGTTGTTGTCATCTGCAGCAGGCAGCTATTTTCAGAGAAACTGCTCTGATAAAGTCATTGTACACCACCTGCTCAGCAGCAAATAACAAAAAGACATAGTTAGAGACTAGCTGGTGAACATATTGGGGCATTTAGCAGCCAAAGAGTCAGATATTTTTCTCAGGAGTGAGTAGAGACTAAAATCAGAGCTAAAACAGAGTAAATATTGGACCTATATTTATCAAGTGGACACAAATATGACTTTAAATAAATGCTAATGTTGCTTTTAACTGCTTGATGTGTAAATAAGCAACTGTTTACTAACAAGATCACCATATCAACTTAAAAGGTGACAATAAGTCAAGTTGTGTTTACAACTTGTTTTTGCTGCCCCCAAGCAACCAAAAAAAAAAAAAAAACACAACTTATTGTTATTGCATGTTAAACTTAAAGTTTTGCTTCATGTCATATATGACTGACTGTCAGCTCTCCTGGCTAATGCAACACATTGGCTACACTCGCATCACTGTGTTCATGGACCATTGCTTTTGTATGTGTCTTGACAAACAAGGATGCAGACAATTAATGCAGCCAGTAAGAAATCGAAAGAACCTCTTTAACCAATTACGCTTGATGATGTATAAACCTCACCCAAGCCTGAAGCTTTAGTTAAGACATTGGTTCATACTCATCCCTAAATCCCATATATTGTGAGGTAATGAGGTATATAAAAGTGATAGTTTAGATAATTTATTATAATAAGATTTGTTGTTGCCCCCATCCACAGCAGATTTACTTTCGTCCCGGGATTTCTGTCTGTTTCTCCAAACTGGGGGTAAGCTGACCACCATCCACCGTAGGTAATACACTGACTATATGTAGACAAGTACCTCATACAATCCCAATTTAGAAAATCCAATCTATCTCTTCAAAGTTAACTATGTAGCAAAACTGTTTGATTACAATAGTAATCATTATCTAGATGACGGTGCAGTGAAAGTACAGGTCATGTCTCGGCTTTAGGGGAGTAAACTAAGTGTGTAAATATCCTGACCAAGAAGCCATAAGCATTAGGCATACCGGTCTGACATTATATGCTGGTATTTCTTTGATATTTTAATACAATAAACAATCTCCCAATCTTGTACACAGTGGGAAAGCGACAGCGAAGTAGAAATGCTTGGCAGTCACCAAAAATGCTCTAGGCAATGTGTTCAGCTAGATCAAGGTGGAAAGGATGCTTTCGCTGTCACCGTCTACATCTTTCTCAGTCATGGATAACAGCAATTTAGCAAACTGACGTCGTTGCTCAAGAGTGGCAATATCGATGTGACATAATGCACATATATTGGACAGAACCTGTCAAAGTGGCCACAGGGCCTGTAGATTAGGCTTCTACCTACCACAGCAGGACCTTTGATGTTCCTGTCGGGGAAACTTCAGTCTCCAAGAAAGCATTTTTATCGCAGCACAGTTGCGGCAAATTAAAAATAGGTGCATTTTACACCATTTCATATGTATTCCCTCGTAATTCAGCCTGACAATCAGTACTTTGTTCTTTGGAAAGTTAATATAAAGCTTGTTTGAGCCATTTGCACCCACACAACACAAGTTTGTAATGTACCTGCCAAATCATGTGTTGGGTTCAATGAGTTAATTTTGAGTTTCCAATTAGGTTTTTCTATAGCCATTTTACAGCATATGTGAAGTTTATCATTATAGTATTTCAATATAAATCCATCCAATCCAAGCAATCAATTTCATGAGCAAATCCCTCAGGGAAGTGAATCACTTTTTCTTTCCAGTAAGGGATTTTTCTGCCATCGCAACATTGGTTTTGTCAGCGTAGGCGTCATGTTTTCCAACAGTGGATTCAGTATCTCACTTTAAAACAAAAGCCTTCAAATAATTGCATAATGCAAGCTGGATTACCTGTGATAATCCAATATGCTGAGCGTCTGACAGCTGTGACGAAGCTCGGAGGCAGTAATGTGATCAGTGTGCTGTAATTGGTGTAATCATAAAAATAAATCTCTACATACATATTTGCTCATAGGGGGAAACCTTGTCTCATCTTTCCTTTTTAAAACACGTTTGTGTAACAGCAGTTATTATCAGAGGAAGCCTAAGTCAGTTGTTTCTTTTTCGGAAAAGTTAAGATATGTGAAGATGTTTGTCAGTGTCTTGACACTCTCCATCATTTATTGAAATTCTATATAGCAAGGAATCTGAGTCCTTTCATGTTCTAGGTCAACAGTGACTCTTTCAAGTGAACAAACAAGAAAATAAAGTGCAGACGGCCTGTAAGTGTGATAGACATGGCAGTGTGCCTGTGCAATTATGCAAGGAATAAAGGTCTGCAATAGTTAACCGAAAACTCTCCATCTATACTGCCTGTTCAAGGCAGGAATATCGTGCCATTGTACTGTCTTACTATTTTGTATATAAGGTACAGTCGCAGAATGGGAAGAACAAAGCTGCTGTAGCAGTTAGAAGAAAGACGAAGAACAGCAGCAGTAAATGTCTGCAAATTAGATAAACAATAAGGTCCAAGAGCTCCTTACACTCCAAGCAGAGGACCAGATCAGCCACCATGTAACAGGGATGGTGAATAAGAAAAAGAATAAGAACATAGACTTTATTAACCCCAAGGGGAAAATCTTTTTTTTTCACTCTGTTGTTATTTACATGTTCCATGCTACATGCAGGCCCAACATAAACACACAATGCACAAACAGGTCCGATACATATGCATTAAATGGAGAGACATCAGAGTGAGGCTGCTGCCCATGGACAGTTGCAACAAGCATCTGGGGGTTCGGTGCCTTGCTGAAAAGCACCTTGGCAGTGCCCAGGAGGCAAACTTTGTACTTGAGGCTGTGCTTACCTGCCTGTGGTTCTTTGTGTGTAACCTACTAATTGAGGTTTAACCTGTGACCTACAGCTAACACAAATATATTTTCTCAAGAATTACGTGTGGAAATTCTCTAACTTCATACACCAACGCACATCCTGGGAGATTGAGCTGAATTTTACTTAAAACATTTTACTTTCACATCCTGAACCTAAAAACGGCTAAAGAAAAGAAGAATGGAAATATAGTTTCTACTAGAAGGTGGTCCTTTGTCTTAATTTGCCTCAGGTCAGGATTAATAATCCCAGCAATGGAGTGATTCTCATAGAATGATTTGTATGATATCCTATGAAAAATACATGCACAACAATTTGTATGATATCCTACTAATTTGTGCCCCAAGAATGACAGTTACATCCTTAACGCACAGTTACATAATTAACGTAAAGTTACAGAGGTTAGATTTAGCCAATAAAAGTTACTGAGGTTAGGTTTAGTAAGAAAAAAAGGTGAGGATGTACCTTATAAGGACTCAGAGGTCATTCAAAGTTCACACAGATCTGAACACATGGCTCTTGGGGACAGTCCCAGGCGAAATTACCCATCCACCACCCTAACCTGCCTCCATACAAGCGCCCAGGACTGGCTCCTTGTTTACTACCATCAGCACATTGGTGATGTGATTGCAGCCATTTAAAATACATGGGAGAGAACAACCTGGGTTATTATTACAGTGTCCTAATTCAACACTGTACACCAAGGTAGGTTTAAGTTAAAGATCTAAGACTTTTTCCAGGCAGCTGATAGATATATTTCTCTCAGACTTTTCGAAGATAATCCATCCACCTTACAGGTGTGGCATATCAAGATGCTGATAATGAACAGCATGTTCATTTCACTGTCGTAAGACGTTTCCAATGTTGTTTCCCTGAATTAGCCAGTACATCCAACCAGCCTCACAACCACATAAGTCAGTTACGATGACAAATTCCTGTCAGGTCAAGACCCTGGTGAGGACGATGAGCATGCAGATGAACTCCCCTGTGACGGTTTCTCATTTTTTTTTGCAAAAATTCTTCGGTTGTCAAAACCAGTTGTTGCATCAGCAGTTTGGGCAGCTGGTCTTAGATGACCTTACGGGTGAAGATGATGGATGTGGAGGTCCTGAGCTAGTGTGGCAACATGTGGTTTGCAGTTATGAGGCTGGTTGGATGCCCTGCCAAATTAACAGAAATGACATTGGAGACATCTTATAGCAGTAAAAGTGAACATTCAGTTCATGAGCAACAGCTCTGGATGACATTCCTGTAGTCAGCATGACAATGGAACACTCCCTCTAGCCTAGCATTTTGATATGCTACACCTGTCAGGTGGATGGATTATCTTGGAAAAGGAGAAGTGCTCACTAACACCGATTTTAACAAATTTACGACAAAAATTTGAGAAGAATATATCTGTTGAGTGCATAAGAAAGTCTTAGATATTGAACTTAAACCTGTGAAAATGGGAGCAAAAACACAAGTGTTTCATTTAAATATTTGTTCATAAAGTTCAAAACTTCCAAATTAATTGCAATGCAGTCCTCTTAGACAAATCTTAAACTACACTGCAAAATTAACCTGGTTACTTTCTTAAACAGTGTGTTTGGTGCCTCACTTGAGTGAAAAGCTAAAAGGTGACTTTAGATTTGATGACGTTTGGTAACATTACTGTAAGATAGTTACATTTCTAAAGGGCAATAAAAACCTTTACCTCGATCCACGATTTATCAATTTATGGTGTTAAATTCAAAATACTTCCACACATTGCTTCTCAGATGGCTTGTTGACAGTAATTATCCATTCAGCATGGTTTGCTAGTTTCCTCCATTTTGCATATTTTTGTTTGTGTTTTTTCCTCAAATGTAGCCTAAATATCACAGCCTAAGCATTATTTTTATAACCATTTCATATGAACAACATGAGATCACGAGGAAATATCACAAATTATTTTGTCGATATGGGCTCTTTTTGTTTGTATGAGCCCAGACTTTTCTCTAGGTCCTTTGGCTTCCACCCAGTCCAAAGACATGCAGATTAAATGAATTGGCTACTTTACTAAATTGCCCATAGGTGTAAATGTGAACATGTC
Source organism: Cephalopholis sonnerati (assembly GCA_019142605.1). Lineage (NCBI taxonomy): Eukaryota > Metazoa > Chordata > Actinopteri > Perciformes > Serranidae > Cephalopholis > Cephalopholis sonnerati. Next base: position 6,462,218 of record JAGQAX010000004.1, on the reverse strand, counting down.
AGCCCTGTGATTGAATGGCAACCTGTCCAGGGTGCACCCTACCACTCACCAAATGTCAGCTCTGTACGACCCTTTAAGGATAAGTGGTTATAGGTAATGGATGGATGGATATGTAAGCAGTGACCACACTTTTCTACCGAGAGGGAAATACTGTTCGAAGGATAACACACTTCAACACAAGGCTGGGATGAAGAGGGGAGGAAACTTGTCTTCAGTTAAGGTGAGAAGACTGTACTTTTCATATTACTGTTGTGACATTCTTTGTTGTGCATATGGGTGACGCGAATACAATGACTTAAAACATCTGCACCCTGAGCAGATGTGTGCTAAAATGTAGTTGCTAACAGCAAGAATTACTCATCAAAAGCCCACTTACTGAGTAATTAGCTAGATTAGGGTCACGCCTCAACAGGGCTGACATCTGATCATTTTTGAGCATCAGATTTGATGAGTTACAATATTTTAATTTTCCCTGAAACATCTGGCCTAATAAATAATTTCCAGTGTTCAAAAAACACTGTATTCATATTCTGGCTTTTGAATACTGACTTCACAATCAGAATATCAAAAAAGACAGATGCAAATAATGAATAAATAATATAAATGCATTCTTTGACTCTGAACAGGACACAGTAACAGATAGAAAACGCGGGTTGATGTTCATGTGCAGGTGTTTGTTAAACAGAGAGTTTCTCTGCCACTGATAACTTTATCTTTATCATGTACACACACACACATACATATATATATATATATCAATCACTAACAGATTTCCGGTAAAGATGTGTTGTTCCAATAAAAGACTTTTGTGAAGACTGGTCTTGTGTGTCTATGCTCATGTCTTCTCAGAGATCCCTCCTCACTCCTTAGAGCAGAAATAACAGAATTGGGACAGCCTGTGGACTGGGAAAATTTGTGGGTCAAGTGAGGATCAAGAAGGGATCACATAGGAAAACTGGCGTACCTATAGAACCTATCAGAGGTTGCCGGTGCCACTTTGTCGGCAGTTAAGTGGAAGCTCCTGGTGGTAAACTTTTGAACCTTATGATTTCTTGCGGACTGCCTGAACACATAATTACTTTTAGACTTGGGGCAGGAACTGCCCATGATGATGAAGTAAATCCTTTGCAGAGTCTCTTATTTGTGGATGAGGTGTAGGTTTTGCCCACCAGCCTTCAGTCCTCTGAAGGCTCAAGAATTGGGACACTTAGTGTGTCACCCAGAATCCCTGTCATTTAGGTAAGAGCCCCTAAAAACATTTAACCTCAAATATATCTTCTTCCCCTAGACATTTACATGAACACATGGCAGAATATTGCAAGTGCACTAAGGCCTAACACCAAGCTTCCTTCCTGCTGTCTTCCTGTAACTTTGTAGACTGAATGGTTCAAGCTTATTTTTCTGCTACATTCACTGTAAGCCAGTCAACAGAATAGCGTCAGCTGAATGTCTACAATGTAAAATGTAAATGTAACCTCAAATCACATATTCTTTTACTCTGTGTCACTGTGCTCCTCTTCATGTTCTTTATCATCGCCCAACATGTCAGCCTCCCCCTTACCCTCTCTCCTCCACCCTCCCCTACCCACCTCTTCCTTCCCTCCCTCATTCTGGTAGAACAACAGAAACCAAGTCGATGGCAGTGACAGGTGACGCTTTGGATGAAAGTCCCTGACTCCAGCGGCTGTCACAGTGCTCAGCAGAGAAATGAAAGAACCAAAAGAAGAAAGGTTTTAGTTGGAGGGGAATGGAGGGAGGTGAGGAAGGAGCGGAGGTGGAGATGTGAACTGAAGTCAGGGAGTGTCGCCCCGGGGGCTATGAGCCTCTAATTGACTGCAGTGGGTTGACGGAGGTTCTTTGTGACTGTCACGTCTAGCGCACACACACACACACACGCACACACACACACACACACAGAGTTTGTATTTCTATAGCTGTGAGGGCCTCCTGTTACTTTCACTTCCTCCAATCTTAACACCTACCCTCACATGCCCAGACTTAACCCTTAGCCAAACCTTATCAAAATTCAAATTTTAGAAATCCACACCAGCATTTCTGACACTAGAATATCAGACAGAATAGAGTATATTAAATGGAATGGGCAAATTGCTACATGGCACGCAATCAATGTCTGCAAAGACTAATGCATATCTACCTATCTAATCAGTGTTTGCATTTCCATAGGTAAAAAACATTGATTTTAAACACTAAACCAATCACAAAAGCCCTCTACATAATAATAATAATAATAATAATAATAATAATAATACTAGTGAATGTGAATGTGAATGTGAATGTAAGTCCAATAGTCACTTCCCTTTTAGCTCTGATTTGGTCTCCACCAACTGTGTCTGCCAGCTGTTTGGTTGTGGGCAGGTAGTGTGGGTTTTCTTTTTTACTTTTTTACTGCTACTAGAACAGCAGTAAAGTTTTGAAAAGTAAATCAAATAAAATATGCAGGCTAAGAAGCAGAGCTGAGGACAACTGTAGGATTGGTCATCATTTTCTGTAGGCTCGTAACTACAAGGCACCTTTTTACTTATAAAAAAGATAATAATTTATTTATTCATTTTCCGTAACCACTTATACTGTTTGGGGTCGCGTGAAGGCTGGAGCCTATCCCAGCTGGCATTAGGGGGCAAGAGGTGGGGTACACCCTGGACAGGTCACCGGACTATCACAGGGCTGACATGCAGAGACAGACAACCATTTTCACTCACATTCACACCAATAGGCAATTTAGAGTTACCAGTTAACCTACCCTGCAAGTCATTGGACTGTTGGAGGAAACTGGAGTACCCAGAGAAAACCCACGCTGACAAAGGGAGAACATGCAAACTCCGCACAGAGGGGCTCCCCCACCCCAGACTGAATCCCCCACCATGGGTTCAAACCAGAAACCCTCTTGCTGTGACGCAACAGTGCCAACTACTGCACTACCATGCTGACTATTATTCACAAAATAATTTTTTTAGGGTAATTTCGCCTGCATTTGTATAGCACCTTTCTAGTCATCTGGCCTCTCTACGAGTCACATTCACCCATTCACACACACATTCATACACCGGTGGCCGAGGCCACCATACAAGGTGCCACCTACTACTTGGTTTTTAACACACTCACATAATGATGAAAGCATCATCGGGAGCAATTTGGGGTTCAGTATCTTGCTCAAGGATACTTAGACATGCGGACTGGAGGAGTCGGGGATGGAACCGCTGATCTTCCTATTAGTGGACGACCTGCTCTACCTCTGAGCCATTGTTCAACTTCCTGGGTGTAAAATTATCCAGATCTTCTGCATCTTCACGCCTATAGAGCAGGCGCACAAGAGACCTTCACTGGCTGAGTGGCTAACTTCCTGTTTAGCACTCTGCTACCTTGAATGGAGATAAAATTATTTCATTGTGCTGCTCCTCGAGACTTTAGAAATGTTATTGGACCAGATGGATCAATTTCCAATAGTAAAAGGAATAATTTTGCAGGGCTTGTGATGTTGAAAATATGTATCCAATAATTATGGACATCTTTTTCCCAGTGGAAAAGTCTCTTTGGGCCCAAAGGCATCATGTAATGGACCTGGAAGTTGTGGTTACACGGTTTGGCCACTATGTCAAATTGGCATTGAAGTCCAGTGCTATTCCTGGGGGTATGAATAAGATTTGAAACACAGACTCCGAGTCTCACACTAAATGTCTCCAACCATTCACCCCCACCTCATCTCCACAACCTTTGACAGCAGTATAACAGCACCACACTACTTCTGCCCAAGTGGTACTGTGAGAGGACACTAATTCCGAAGAAAAATGCTCTTAAATGTAAATCTGTGGTTTTTTTTGTAGGCAAGCTCTCAGTATTGGGGGTAACACATTACAAAAGTAATGCGTTACAGTAATATGTTTTTGGAGAAACAAATTAACATAATGCATTACCAGCAGGATTTCAGGTAATATTATTACATTTACATTGTCATGTAACATGTTACCTCCCAAAATAAACTGTGTATTGTTTTCATTTTTCATTCATCCACATTGATCCAGATTGCTCCACTTCTGCCAGTGCGCCAACAGTGAAAATATCCCCGAGAGGTTATTGTGTATTGCCATGTTATTATACACTACAATACAGAAGGGTGCGGCTACCTGCTGTGAAACAACATGACCCTCATCCACTTAAAGTGAAAATTAGTTCTTCTGAGGACATTTTGGTGAAAGTAATGCAAAAGAAGTGTAATAAGTAACTTTTTCAGTGAAAACTATTAATGTTGGTATCTGTGGATCATCCTGTGGAACGCTTTTTGAAAGAAGATGTAGGATTTTGTAATTTAATTTAATTTAATTCATTCATTTATGGTATTGTTTTAGCACCATAAAAACCAATGTGATGGTGGCAGAAATCTAATTAGCAGTGATCTCAAACTTGTAGGAAACAGAACCTAAATTACATAAGTACTAAATCTAGAATATATCATGTCTCTCTGGGGAAAATCAAGATTTAGTTAAATTTTAAAACCCAGAACTAGAATTAATGAGAAAATTATACACATTGTCAGTTTTTATCTTCATTCTTCATCAATATCCATTATATTTAATGACATGTTTATAAAGTAATTCAAATAAAGAGCACTTAATAATCCCTATTGGTCTATAGCAATTGTATTCATCTCTAGTAATTACTGTGTGTATGATAATCTAAGGAGAACCTGTCATATGCAGCCATTGGATGGAAACGGACTGCATGTTTGACGAAGTCAGTTGTTGAATGGCCTGAACTAAGTGGTACTACATTCACATTTTGCACCAGAACTGACTAACATTTCCTTACTTGGGTGGATTTTTCTCTTTGTTTCTTATTCAAACAGAAATACTTACACATACACATTGATGCAGAGACCTGCATGCTGGCAGAGTTGCGCAGAAAACACATGCACCCATGGGCATGTCTACATATAATCACAGCATGCATGCACATGCACCAACTCCCATGACGGCTATGTCTTGGATGTATTCCAACAAATTAGACTCTTTCCTCCTACCTTGCTTTCCTTCTCACCACTCTCCAGATACACACATGCAGTTACTGTAACTCTAGAAAACGGGCGACAGATGTACTCATGGAGGTTTTCAAGCCTTTTATCATGCCAAAGTTCCACTGGGACTCATTCAGATGGACTGCTCTGACAGAAACATGTTGATAATGGCCACGCCACATATAGCTGGAACAGGGGAGCAGAGGGGATGTGAGGATGTTTGGATGACTGGATGAATAGATGGCTTGATGGAAAAATGTATGAGTGGTGAGGGAGGACAGAGGAGGGCGCTGCTGCGATCCCAAGAGGTGCAGCCAAGGCCAGATGGCATTTGTCTGCGGATGTGTGACCACGCTGTGACAGCAGGGAAACACACTTAAACAGACACAGACATAAACACACACACACACACACACACACACACACCCACACACAGGTTTTAGTAGGAAAAAGTAAACAAGTAATACTCAACTATGAAGAGGCCTTGAATAAGGAATGTAAGATTTGAAAGATGTGGATTATTAAGTGTCTGCAACATTTCATGTAAAGGCCTAACGGAACTTTTTTGAAAATTATGTTTCAGGCATTTTATGCCTTTCTTACATATCTCACAGCAGAGAGATGGTAGAAAATGAGGAGAGAGAACGTGGGAGGGGAAGTGACATGCAACAAAGCATCAACACGATGACATGGAATACAGAAGCTTTGTTTTCTGCTGCAAACAGAATGAGGTTGTGAACTTGTTATGTATATCACTGGGACCACTTTATTCAGTACGGTCAGTAAACACAGACACAAGGAACAGTTCAAGTTCTTTATGTTGACTTGAATGATTGACAGCATTACAGATGAATCTTCACTATATGTGCACACATGTATGAGAATGAATGATCTACTGAATAAATGAACTGACTTTAGAATGAAGAATGGTTCTGTAAAGCTGAAAACACACTGGCATGGATGTGACACAGTGGGTTATGCAGCGCATGTCACTTACCGCCTCTCGCACACCCTGGATGCGTCGCGCTGTATCTCATCAACAGATGACCACGCAAAGTTATTGCTACTTTTACTGAAAGATCTGTACCTCTTTCGACCTTAAACATATAACGTAGCTGGCCAACTAGCATTAGCTGGATTAGTGAGTGAGTCAATTTCCACACAATAGTTACTCAGAAGCCAGCTCAGAAAATACACACGTCACAGCCACTTAATAGACTATAATGCAGCCTTCATACAGCATTTATCCCTCATGAACAACCAAATACATTCTGTAGGCTATTAAGATTTACTCTCTTCATAAACGTATTCTCTACAGATGAGGGTTATGCAGCCGTAGCACAGCCCATGCTCACATAAACTCCACACCCAAACACACACCCAAAACAATCCTAGGACCCTACAGCGCACCTGAGCTGTCCAAGAAGGAGTAACAATAACATCATAACATCCCAGTATAATGAAATAATAGGGAATTTCCAACAGTCCTAGCTATTATGGTTATTTTAGCTCAATTTATGCAGGATTATGCAAACAACTATCTCTCATGGTATAAAGGGAGATTCCCAGGGGGAAATTCTGATGTGATTACAGGAGAGTACTACATTTGCACCACACGTAAGGTAACATATGGTTATGACATGGTGAAGGGGAGGACAGAAACCTTAGGTCAATCTGTTATGGTTTGTATAATATACATGTTGGCCGGGGCCCCTCTGTGTGGAGATTGCATGTTGACCCCATGTCAGCATGGGTTTTCTCTGGGTACCCCAGCTTCCTCCCACAGTCCAAAGACATGCAGGTTAACTGATGACTCTAAATTGGCCGTAGGTGAGACTGTGAGCCTGAATGCTTGTCTGTCTCCATGTGACAGCCCTCTTATAGTCTGGCAACCTGCCCAGGATGTACACTCTCCTGTCCAGCGTAAGCTGGTATAGGCTCCAGCACACCCGATACCTGATGAAAAATGAATAAATTAATGAATACACAACTGGGATTATGGAAACAGCAACCTCCTGCAGCCATTGCAGGGAAATACCAGCATAATTACAGCAAAATACCACATTTGCACATCAGGTAAAGTAGGGGTAACATAAGGTCATGGTGTGATGACACTATTATAGTTCTTAATTCAGATCTGTTTAAACAGAATCATGCAAACAACCTGTTTTGAAAGGGTTAATAACTATCTGTGCTTTTAGTTGAAGCAAATATTCAAACCCCATTTACTTTGGATAATAAATAGAAAATCTGTTGTGTCAGCATGATTACTGACAATTCTCAGTTTATGTCAGTGGTAGATTACTTTACTTATAGTTTATACAGTAGTGGTATTGTTTTGTACCTTGCTATGACTAGCTGAGTGCAACTGACTGACTAATTCAAAATACATATAATCAACCTAAATTAATAATGGAAATATTATTAAATGTAGTCCAAACTGTTTTCTAAAATATGTTTAATTCCAGTCATATACATACTGACAGGGGTTTCAGTTTCTCCTGAAATTAATCCTCAGATCTCACCTCAGGCTGGCAAAGTCTCCACCTTTCACCTGACTAATGACATTACAGCACATGCTTAGGCACCTGCACAGATTCCTTTCAAGTGAAATATCAGCAGCAGTAATGTGTGCGGCTGTTTGCTGTACAATCTTCAGTTTTCTGTTGGCACTATTTATATGGTGCCAGACACAAGTTTTCTCATCACACTTTTCAGAGATGGTAGGTCAAGACCATGCTCTTTAATTTACAGAGACCCAACATTCCCCCATGAGCAAGGTGACAGTGGCCAGGAAAAACCGTGGGTGTTGAGCAGGACCACAGCAACACATGCAACCACAATCCAGGTGCAACATGATCCATGCAAAACCTGTGAGATTAGAAGGCCTAAAAACACTAGGGAAGATGTCAAGTTAGTAACAGCAATAATGAAAAATCAGTTTATGGAAAGGAAGTGGAGCTTAATGAACCATGGGAAGTCACCTGAGTCTTAACCTATAGCAGCATAATTAAGGGCTGGTTCAGGACTCACCTGAACCAGCCCTAACTATAAGCTTTATCAAGGAGGAAAGTCTTAAGGTGTTTTTATACTTGTGTGTCAGCTCAATGTAGAGCCATGGCCTAGACACATGGCTAAAGACATTTGTGCGGTGGTGTATCTGTGTCAGTCTGTTGGCGGGGGGGTTTCTGCGAAGTGAAGTGAAGTGAAGTTTAGTTTATTCAAAACACACCTGCTATATTATGTTAAAGTCGCTTGTGCATTTTAGTGTATTGTTTAAGTTGTGCATTAACACTTACCTGTCCTGTCCTGTGTCCACTCCTGGGTGTTCATGTAAAAGAGTTCCCCGCGAGTACGAACACCGAAACGATCGTTCCAGGCAAGAACAAGTGACAGGATGGGAGAAGAGTGTTTTGGCAATCGGTGCGCATGTTTAAGAATTATTATCAGGTTTACATATATTTTTTAAGTAGCGGTAGGCATTTATTTGTAAATGTTATGTTATTTAATATTTAAACTTGTAGGGAATCCACACTTACAGGCTTCACACGGCGGCACCATAAATGTAAGGAATCTACCATTTTAGGCCTCATCAAGGGGCAACATGAATGTTGGGGTCAACAATAATGTTGGGGTTTATAATGCTAGATCTCACCAAGGGACACCAAATATGTAGGGGTTCTACAAATAGTATTATAAAAAGCTAGGATACTACTTGTTGGAAATCTAGTAGCATCACACAGAGGCACTATAAATGTTGGGAACAACACTAATAGGCCTCATCAAGGGCCTGACCTTGTAACAGATCTCCAACTTAAGTATCAAATTGGCTATCAGAAATAATTAATAATTATTAGTAATAATGATTAATTATGTTAAACAAGGTGACTTAATTAACATTAAATCACCTCGTGGGGCACCATTCCCAGAAAGGGAAAAATGATAGCCAGTTAATGATATCGGTCTCATAAAGTTCACTAAACTATTAATTTGGGATTTTGATTAATAATTAAATTAATAACCATAACCAAATTAATAATAAAGCCTGAAGGATTTCGGAGTTCTTGACGTAGCAGAGGTTGACTATTCATTCACTCTTGTACAACATTAAACAGACGGCAGGTACAATTCCAAAATTATATTTATTCGTAAAGGAAAGCAAAGCAAAACCAAAACATAAAAATCCTAACTAATTACAGTATATACAAGCATGTGTGTTTTGCATAGTTTAACAATACGAATATTGCATCTGAGTAATTGATTGTAAGCAGTAAAAAAAAAATAAAAGCAAGACATATATTAATAAATAGAGGCTGAGTGGCAAAATTTACATTATTGCATGTATCAAGTGTTGATATTTCATAGTTAGTATATACTGATACAGATATTGCATATGAGCAATGACAACATGCTAATGTTATTAGCAAAAGTCTGGCATTTTGCATTGTATAAATTAGCATAGCAGCAGGCAGAGATTTCCTCTACTCATATGAAGCCAGGGAAACCAGCACCATTTAATAAAGATAACGTTACAAAATTCAGCTCCATTACAGCTCACAAGGTTCACTGACAAACAACTGTCTTATACTAAACACATTTTCCAAACAAATACAACATGTTAACATTATTAGCACAAGCCTATGGCATTTTACATTGTATTAGCCTAGCAACTACCAGGGAATTCCTCTGCTCATATGAAGCCAGGATAAATCACACATAAGACTTAAAGCTATTTTGTGGGGGCTTTATTGTCTTCACAATTTATTGTTTCTTATCTGTGAAACAAAAGTAAATAATAGCTTTGTTTCCACTGAGGGGAATGGTTTTCAGCTTACAAAACATAGACAGGTCTGCTTAGCTACAACATGTAATAACATTTCTAAGGGAAGTGCACATTAGACCAAGGCACATGTTGTTGAGGCAGAGCTTACGCTGTAGGTACGGCGTCGATTCGATGCAGAAGTATAAATCTTGCTTTAAGCCTACTCTTGAATGTGAAGAGGGTAACTTTTTCACGAACTTAAAAAGGGATCTGGTTCAGCAGGAGATGAGACTGACAGCTGAGGGCTCTAGCAACCACAAGTAACCAGTGTTCTAGTGGGTCAATAGGGCACTATAAAAAATATTGCCGCTTCGCCTGTGATTTTGGCATCAGACAATGGCAAATAAGGCATCCTTTCGCAGCAGTAGCAGCAGTGTCGGTGTATAGCACAGTCGGACAATGTCAGTGTGAAACATCACCACCACCACCATTGTGTAAAACACCGCCACGTGGTCGGAAGGATCCAACAAACACTGGATTTTCACTGACCAAAGGTGATATTTGACAAGTTGGGAGAAAGGAGGTGTTGTAACTAACTGCTGAGCTAAAGTACAATATCTAACAGAACTGAATAGTGTGTAAACAACTGTGGAGTTAGAAAGTTGTAAGGAAGGAGGGAGCTGTAAATGCTTAAGCAGAGGTAGTGTAGGTGTTACATGTAAAGCTGGTAATTAGCCATAATGTAAGAATATCACAAAATGAACTTAGATGAGCTAGCGCAGCAAAACTGTACTATCAATAACTGAGAAATGCCAGCACCCAGAAATGAGACAATACACTTACGAAAGCATGTCAGTATGTCCAAGTGAGGTGAGCCATAAGCTGTATGGTTTGTGGCCATACCAACAGGATTATCATGCAAATGCTTCAAGGTTGTAGCAATCTCATTTTCTGCTTCCTCTAACTTAATGTATTTTGATTCTTGCTGTCCACCTTGTAGTCATGAAGGAAACATCTTGCATGAAATCAAGTCAGCTACACTTACCTGTGGGAACAGGAAAAAGAAATACACTAGCAAACAGCAAAACATGCCCTAAAATGCAAGGTACATTACTTACTGTTAATGTTTCTTCACTGCTCCTCTGCTCCACGCTGCCTCACACACTTTCATTAAATATTCCTGATAAATAAATCAGTGCACACACACCGACACAGCCACATGGTCATACTCACACACACACACAGGAACATGCAAGACACACTGTCAACATCCTGATTCTGTTGCCCTCTGGACTGATTTCACTCTCATACATAATGCATTAGCTAAATGCTTAAGTTGAATTATTAGGATGTTTTATTCAGGAAGGGGCTGGGGCTGCCTCTTCTCTCCCCATTAAGGACGGCTGGTTCGGGCGGGGGGGAGTGGGGTGGTGAGGGGCCTAAGCGTTTGGGCACTGTGGAACATGATTTGGATTAATTAGTAATGGTGAGTGTAAGGTGCTGGAGATGTACCATTAATGCAGACAGGCTGAGGGCTACGGTGCTTAAAGCTGCTTCCTCTTATCTACGAGAGTGGAAAGGATGCCGGGGTTCAGAGTTTAGTCCTCAGGTCAGTGCACCAACGTACAGCTGCTGAGCCTCATGTCTCTTTAGAGACACTGTACAAACTGGACAGTAATTCCTTTCATAAAAATGGAAATTAAAGTTTATAAGACATAGACTGATACATGGATCATACATCAGTGATTTTCTAATCAGTGCATTCAACCAACATGTTCTCTGTAGGCTTAATAATGCTTCTAACATTTTTCCAGCCCCCCAAGAAATATTAAAATGAATTTGGCCTGTCCGTAAAGATGGCAATGTCAATTGGTTAGTTGGTCCGTTGGTCCAGTGCTTTGCTTCTGAATGAAATGCCTCGACAGCGACTGGATGGATTGCCATGACATTTGCTGGACATACCTAAGGTCTCCAAAAAATAAATCTTAAAGACTTGGTGATCCGCTGACTTTTCATCTAGCACAACAGCTGACAATCTCCATCAATGACTTCATATTGCCACTACGATAAGGGCTCATTTATGGTTAACATTAGATGCGGAGATAGACAAAGCCTTCAGTCTGTACTCTGTGTTCATTTCAAAAGCACACAGGTACAAATTAAACAGAGTAGTACCAGTGGATTTCATGGAAGCAGTGCAGCGTAGTTCAAGCGAGATATGACCATAGGAGCGGAAGAAATTTAAATAATGGTAGAGTGGAACAAATCAGTACTATGTAATACTATATAGAAATATGTTGTGAAAATAATGAAAGGAATTTTCCATCAACCGTAAAGCTGTGTTCGGTGTGATGGCGTTCTGTAGTCTCATTTAGTCGCTTATTTGCAATTGTCTTTTTTGAAGACATGTAAAGGATTCAAAATTCATTACTGATGCATTTCATGATATAGAGCAAAATGGGAAAGTCTCTTAACCTTGTGTTAGCCACAGACCTTATTTCAGGCATCTAACCAAAAACCCTTTAAAAAAAATCCCACTGAAATTGAGACGAGGGAACATGGAGTGCTAAAATGCTAACTCATTTCTGGGTTTTAGGACTCGTTTTTGGAGCACTCTATTGGTTGTATCACCTCGTCTACATCATTGAGCTTACCATGCCCTGGGAGGATGCTGTGGGGGAGGCCCTATGAGGGCAAGAGCCCAAAGTATGCCAAGCTGGATGTCGACACTGAGCAACGCAGCTGGAAAGCAAAGGTTTGCCCAGTTGAAGTGGGCTGCAGAGGCAGCGTAGGCAAGTCAGCTACAAGGCTGCTCAAAGAAAAGGGAATTCAAGACCAAGCCCGATGTCAGGCCATCAAAGCCCTCGCTGGCGCAGCTAAAGAGGCAAGACAGTGGCTATGGATCAGGAGGAGAGACACCACTTGGGTGCAGGGTTCGAGGGAGTAAAAGCAGAGGGGGGTACACCTAGGATGCCAGGTGTTGCCGATGAGCCCTCTGGAGGTGTTGTGGGCCTATCATCGAAACACTAGTGAAGGAGGGTACCCACCTCCAACCCCTCCCCCAGCATTGCTCTAACTTTTACTCACAATTGCAAGTATGTGCAATAACAATTGAACAGTGAAATTCCACCTCGATTAAAGCTAGGTGAGCTTTTCCCTTGTGAGCTTCTTCTCTCTTCTTCCCTCTCTTCCCTAATCAAAATGAGGGAGTAGAGGGAGGTAGAGTGTACAGCCCGATCCAGCGGGGGAAAGTTCAGTCCACACAAACATCTCTCCTTGGCCCTGCCTTCCCTATGATCCTTCTTACTTTTCTGTCTACCTATGCTCTTTCCTACTTTTCTATCCATCTAACTTTAACCCTTTGGCTCTCACACGGAAATCCATAGACAGCACTATTACTCCCACTCATAGTCTCAAGTATGTGCATCAAGGGATTGTAACATCAAGTCCTAAACTGAACTGATCACTATCTTTTAGAAGGTGGCACAACAAGGACATCAATTAATTATACTATACCCTTCTTCAATGAGTAACAGGCTGAGCATCATCATTTTATCTTTAGGAAAATAAGAAATGATTGCTGTACTTGTTACTTCTCAAATACTGGTGAAATTGTTTGAGGCTGACATGACAACCAATAGTCGTCATTTAGGGCCATTATTTGACTAATCGCCCGCATGTTTATGATATTAATTTAATTATATGTTCTGGGTGATGCAACACAATGGTTTGAGTTCAAGGTCTGAGAAAGAATATTATAAGTAACATGGTTAACACTGTGCTACATTACAGAGAAATACAAAACCGTACTAATGAACCTCCATTAATATAGGCCTATATTTTGCACATCACACACTGAGCAAGCCGCCTGTTAATGACGCTGTCGGCAAAGCAGTAATGATTGTGCTAAGTGGCTAATGGGCATCTAGCTACTTACATGTTTCAGATGATATGTCATCCTTGTAGTCGACAAATGATAGGTAATTGTTTGCCTGCAGAGTTTACATATCACCTTGGGTTCGTCCTTCACCTTCTCGAAATGATCCCATACTTTGGATTTCATGCCTGACATGTTATTAGCCAGCTTGTGTAATAACCGCAGGTACCAGCCCTGGAAATTAGAGGCTGTACACATGCCACATCTTTGACCACCTGGAAAATGCGAGGTCGGGCTCTGGGCGCTACTGTGGTGACGCTTTTTGTGCCAGCTTAAAAAAACATAGCAGCATGTTGCATCCAAGGTTGCTAAGCATCCTTAACAAGCATTGCATAGCCTGTTTACCTGAAGTCCTGAGTGCAGAGCTGATCTTCTTCCAGGCGCTGTTAATAAGTGTGTAGGCCTTTCGTCCGTGAACCAGATGTAAAGCTCTGAGTAGTTCTGCACTAAAATGATCAACTTTTCCGTATTTGTCACAGACTGAATATTTATGGAAGAAGGAAAAAGATATCTGTTGGCTGTGACTGCTTTGTAATGTGACTCCTGTCTGACTGCTGGGCATAGCCTCTTCCTGTGTCTGTCTTTTCAAATTAAATTCCCACATATTCCAGTCAATTTTGATTTATTTTAAGAAGGCGCAGCTCCTGATAGAGCTTCACATTTATTTGTTTGTTTGTTTGTTTGTGTTCTGCGACAAAGCAACCAATGAAATCTTGCCAACTAATGAGCTTTCTGGTTGACTAATGTTTGGTTGACTATTACTATTATAGGCAATACATGACAATACGCTTTTAAAGAGACTGTGATGTCATTACGTCATTGCGAATGCACCTGATGGCTCTCAAGGTGGTTTATGTTCATGTCCATAATCCTTTCAGTATAGGCCCCAATTTACATATAACTTAGCAGATAATGATCATTAGGTTATCAGTCCACCAAAATATAAACACGGCTGTGGTGTGATGGCCCACTTTAGGATGTGTGTGTGTGTGTGTGTGTGTGTGTGTGTGTGTGTGGGTGTGTGTGTGTGTGTGTGTGTGTCACTCACTGACTGCAACCCCTGAGGGGTCAGTATGTCAGGCTGCACCCTCATTGTACAATATGGTACAATTAGCAAATTAGCATGGAGTCTGACCACACCTGAACACACACACAATCTGTTGCACCTATGATAACCTGGGAAAACACCATCTCCCTCTCTTTGTGTGTGTGTATGTGTGTGTGTGTGTGTGTGTGTGTGTGTGTGTCGTAGGTCCAACAGATGGTCAGATCAGTGTTGCATATGTTCTGCCCCCGCTCCTCCAGTAGGGACAATTAAAACACATGACTCTATTTACAACTTCATTTACACCACAGTTACTCTGCTTACCTGGGGGCATCCCATTTCCTCTTTAGCATATGCAGCATATGCCTGGTTTGAGCATTTTTTAATCACACCAATAATAATCGCTTCCACAGGGTATTGTCGCTAGACATTGCATATTAAAGCCATATTACACAGAAATTGAGGGAACTGTTGTATTTGCTAGGACTCAGTCAGCTGCTCAGACATTCCTGGCTTGTGTCATTGTGAGTCACAGCTCTACTGGTGGCTCCAGGAGAGAAACACCACAAGACACAACACAACAACATCAACCCAAAGTAACAATTAATATAATGCACTCTAATATTAATGACAATAATAAACATTTACTCAGCACTTTTCCAAGGAAAGTTACACAGTACTTTGAACAGATAAAGATAAAAAAATGTTTTGATAAGATGAAAAAAAATGAGACCAAAATAATGATCAGTTAAAAGTACACAAACAAAACACAATAAACAACAAGAAACCTCACCAGCAGCTCTTGAGGCTCTAATGTTGTTTGTAAAGAAAACCAATCTGGGAAGCAGGTGTGATAAAACTTCTGGGGCTCTTTTATCTTGAAACAAGGTGCAAACACATCTGAGAAGCAGTGCATGGGAGTATTTTGGGTTCTACACCGTAGATGGTAAAATTTAAAGGCTGTTTGCTGACTTGGTCTTCCTCTGACATGACAAGAAATCTCATGACTGTAACAGCATGACCAGCTACATTATTGCCAAATCACCATTAAAAAGGCTGCTCAAGTGTTCATTAGCATAGTTACATCGTCACTGGCTATGTGTGTCTGCTACCTGCCACAATGCACCCTGACTGAACATCATCTTAAGTTTGTACATCATCAAAAAAATATAAGTGTTTCATCAATGTCAGAGCCCCATTTTAACATCACATTCCGTTGCCCCATTACATCCACATGTGGACCGCAATGCACAGAGGGCGAACATAGCATCAGCTGACTGAGCTAAATAACACAGTATAACAGCCAAAAACAAAATCATATCATTGGTTAATGCTTTAGCGCATCATTGGAGCGCTGAAAAAAAAATCAGGCCAGCTTAACTCTGATTTGTAGCACATTGTGCCCATCAGAAGCATGGATGTAATAAGAGACTGGGATACAGCGTTGGAAGCAGGACACCAATCACTACCATGAAAGTTGCACAGTGGCACATGAAGCCAAAAAAAACCTCAATTTCCATGGTATAGCATTACCTGGATGGTCGGCTCTGCTTCTGCATCATTGAGCCCATAGAGCAAGTGCACTAGAGACCTTTGGCTACTTCTGGTTTAGCCATCTGCTAACTTGAATGGGGATGAAGTGATTTAATCTTGTGGCTCTTGTAGACTTTCCAAATGTAATTGGAACAAATGTATTAAATCCTGATAGTGAAACGAGTAATTTCGCGGGGGCTGTGATGCCCAATAAAATGTATCAACTGATTTACAGACATATCTTTCCCTATGGGAAGAAGTGTACTTGGGCCAAGTGGCATCACATGATGGATTTGTGAGACGTAATTCCACTGTTAGGCCACTATGAAAATTGGCTCAACTTCCTGGTGGCCTGTCAAGTGTTGGGCGTCAGTTTGTAGCTTCATGTGACCAGCTACCATTGGAAAATTAATTATAGCCTGTTGCTGTGTTGCTCCTAATGTGAACACAATATTAGGTAGTGGAGACACATGAAACAAGTCATGTAACGTCAATTATACAGTCTTGTCTGACTGAGTTTTTTTTACCACACTTATCCTCAGGATCCTTCCAAGGATATACCACCCATTAGCACTATTTCAGGAGAATGTTCTCAGGATAATTACAGAAATGGAGCCACAATGTAAAATTCTGAGTTGCACCACAATATCAAGGCACACAGTATAGATGTATGACACCACACAGGAAAATACAAAAGACTGCACTGAAAGGTATTATACTTCTTCATTGCTAGGTGCAGGGAGGGAATATTGCTTTGGAATAAAGCAGTACTCCTGAAGGGGACATGAAGGTCTGAACAACTGTTGGATGGATGGCCATGAAGTTTTGTTGCAATATTTCACTCAAAAACAGAAATGTCAATCATCCTCATGGAGGCAGTGAAGGAAAAGCCAGTGGAACAACAAAGTCACTAAAGGAGACCTCCTCTGGTGACCATGAATATCAGTACCAGATTTTGTGCTAATTGATCAATGTTATTTCACTGGAAGTGAAATAACACAAAAATTATTTGAATGTATCCTCTAGGGACCATGAATATACAAAATGACATGGCAGTCCATCCAGTACTAACAGTGCCTTACAAAAAAATTTACCCACCTTGGTGTCACAGAGGTAACATAATTTGTTAAATTAAGTCCACCTCTGTTCAATCTAAGTGTCACATGATCATACTATATATACACTTGCTCTGGAAGTCCCCAGAGTCCGCAACACCACGAAGCAATGGGTATCAAAGCAAGTGCCCTCATAAAGAACAAAGAGCTCTTCAAAGAGGTCAATGGTAGAGTTCTGGGAAGGTACAGATCAGGGTTGTTTTATAAGAATATCAGAAACTTTGAACACATCACTGCACACCATTAAATCCATTATTACAAAATGGAAAAAATATGGCACCAAACAAACCTGCCAAGAGAGGGCTGCCCACCAAAACTCAAATACCAGGCAGGGAGGGCATTAATCCGAGAGACAACAAAGAGACCAATAATAACTTTGAAGGAACTGGAAAGCTGGAATATCAGTCCATAGGATTATACACTCCAAAGACCTGGACTTTATGTAGGACTGGCCAGAAAAAAAGCCATTGCTTGAAGAAATAAATAAGGACATGATTGGGGTTCACCAAAAAAAAACACGTGGGAGACTCCTCAAGCATACAGAAGGAGGTTCTCTGGTCATATTACACTAAAGTTGAACTTTCTGGCCACTCATTCTAAAAGCTCAGCTCTGTGCTCCAGTGGATAGATATTCCAGTCCCTGCTGTGGAGCTTTCCAGTTCCTTTAGGGTTCTCTTGGTTCCTTTGGTTGTCTCTCTGATTCATGCCCTTCTTGCCTGGTCCTCGAGTTTTGGTGGGAGGTGCTCTCTTGGCAGGTTTGTTGTGGTGCCACATTTTTCCCAGTTTTTAATTATGGATTTAATGATGCTCATTTGGATGTTAAAAGTTTTATTTTCCAGAACTTTGTAGTCAGTGGAGGCCCTTATAGAGCACTGTTATTACGAATAGGGTAATCTTGAAAAGCATGTATCTTAATCAGGATGATCCAATCCAGAGTTACTGTGAAAAAACGGCACAAATGTGATATGGATTAGCTGATCCTATATAGCAATAAAATGGGGTCTCCAAACCCTTATCATTCTGATACATATTACATTTTTTTTTTGAACAACTGAGCCCTTAGGACCTCCGTAATCTGCACCACCATGAATGTCTGTATCAATCCATCTAGTTTTTTTTGTGATTTTTCAGTCTTGACCGAAGAGCAATATCAATCTCCGACTTTTGTTTCTTAAAAAAAACTACTGGTCATTAACTGCCAGTAACTCTGATAAAGATAACTAGCCTGAACTCCTGTGCTACCACCAGTGAGACAAACTAAGTTTTAGTCAAATGGTGATCAAAGGTTCATTCAATCTAATATATATTGTGATGCACAGTAATCATTACAGCCTCTGTTGGACATTAGTGAGTCTTTAGACTTTTTGTCTCACTGTTTCTTTTCTGTTAACTCCAGACAGATTAAGTATGATTTCTTATCAAATATGCAGCCAGGCAGATATGATGGAGAAAATAAAACTATTTTGTGCTCTCAATTTAATAATTCATAAGCACTTCATTGATGCTCTCGATTTAATAGCCTATTGTTTTGGCATGAGACATCAGATCTTAAGCACTGCCTCTTGTTCTTTCGCTGCCAAAACAGTAGCTGTACTGTTAACTAGGTTGCCTCCACACACAGGGCAGTACCTGAAAGTTAGGCTTTTTTTCCATTTTAAAGTTTCAAGAAAAAAAAAAAAAACACAATTTGTGTGCATCCAAATAAATACAGTTATTACAGCTCTCAATTGCAACTAGTAGCCCAAAAGTAACAACATAATAGATCAGATTATGTGCTTGCCTGATACGAAGTCAGCTATCAGACTCTCTGTCATATATCAAAACCAAGTATATTAAAAATATACCAGATCTATGATGCCAAGTTGCATGTTCAGTCCTGTTGGGGACAACTGATCCAAAACAACCTACAGTTAAATACCAGAACATTGATACTGATGGTGAATAAAACTTCAATATTCGCTCACATACAGTACACAAGAAAGCAAGCTGTGAGAACCATGTGTTGTTACTCTCTTCACTGCGTAGCTCATTTTCACACAGCTGAGGAGGCTTTTGTGCATGTCGACATGAACAGCTGTTACCACATGGGTGAAATAGGCACAGACACCCCTTAAAGCTGTAGTTGGTAACTTTGAGAAAAAATAACTTTTGTCATATTTGCTGAAACTGTCACTATATTCACACAGCATTAATGAGGCAGATCATGTGCAGAAAAAAAAACATACTCCTTTTTGATTTGATAACAAATAATATTTTTTTTAATATGTAATATATATAATATTAAACAAAAATAACATTACATAATAACTGCCACCAAGCCATGACTTGCAGGAAGAGGCCTTCCAAGTTTGTGATACTGTGGCTGCAAAAATACTCGATAGAGCCCATTGGCCTTCCAAACTAGAAGTCCATGCTGTACTCCGGCGGTGTTCTCAAGTTGAAAAGTACATAGAAAAGCTTGGGGACACTTTTATTTTGTAGCCAGCAAGGTAAGAAGAAAAAGTATACTCTTTACACTGCAGGAAGACAAGAGAGTAGTAACTTCGTAAGAATTACAGTCCAAACTACGATTTGATAAGATAGCATGCAGTTAGCAATGGATTTACATGACAATATTCATGACTGGATCCATTTTCTGAAAACCCTTCAGATTCTTTCGATCAGTGGACCCTTTATGGAGACTTTATTTAAAATCACCTGTCTCTGCCCAGACCAAAACCTCTCTCTTGAGATTATCTTAATAGTGATTAGTGTGTCTTTAGAGTTATATAATTAAGGTAAAGTTACAGAGGTTAGGTTTGGGCAAATTAATTTACTGTGGTTAGGTTTAAAAAAAAAAACATTATAAGGATGTACCTTAAAATGACTCAAAGTTCACATGGTTCTTAAAACGCATTCGGAAAAAAGTCCTTGGGGAAAGTCTGCATTTTTGTGACCCATCCACTGCCCAAAACTGCCTCCTTACAAGACCACTCAGAATTGCTTCCTTGTGTACTCCTGTCAACGCATTGGTCACATGATTACAGCCTTTCACAATAAGTGTACAAATTCTGGTGCAATACTTTTCGTAAGAAAGGTAAGGGACTTAATCTGCTGATGTCAGGACTACAGTCTACTCCTAAATATCAGCAAAACTAAGGAGATGATAGTGGACTTTGGGAAGAAGCAGGGAAGGAATTACATAGCTTCAGCACTCTGAGGGTCAGGAAGAGCTTCTACCCTCAATCCACAAGGATCCTAAATGAAGATCCTACCTTAAACCTTCGACAGACTGTGAGATATTAGCAATAATATAAGTTTAGTGCAACTACATTGTGCGACATGGATCTAATAAACTTGGGTACAACATCAAGTCTGATTTATGCAGACTGTGAGATGACAGCACCGACTGAATTGCAGGCTAGGTTGGGTTATTACTTCTTCAACCGTGAAGCACAACATAGACAGTCACATTATTAAATAACCTGAAGTTCAGTGGGCACTTTACACTGCAGTGTGTCTGTGTGTGTGTTTGCTAGCTGCTAGTTGCACACTTGGCAGCTGCAACTCCGCCGCTATGTCCTTCCTTGCTTCGTCCTTCTTTACAAGATCATGATGAGGAGTTGGAGGACACCTCATACAGACAAGGCTTGTGGTGCCACAACTACTCAAGGTTTTCCTCTTTGTTGGAATCCCAAACTATGACAACAGCCATCCTTGAACCCCTCTTACTGTGTGACGTAGGGCCACCGTTTTAGAGCCACGACAAAAGATATCGCCACGTTTCTTTCATGTTCATAATCTTTCATCTGGGGCAGTCCAAAATTGCACAATTTATACTGGGCTTTAGAATGCCCAGTTTTATACTCACGATTACAGACTTCTTTGATGCAGAACTTGAAGGAACTGACAGGATTACATTTCACTAAAACTGAATTTCATGTGACAAATAAATTGATTGATTGCTTGATTAATTTATCTAGCGCAGGAATAACTAATTTAAGGACACCTCCTGGTCTTCATAAATATAGTAAAATAATACACTGAAGACAAGAAAATCTGAGTTCTGCCCTTTTTTGAAGTTACCAGTTACCAGCAGCAGGTGACAGATGAAACAGAAACATCACTGCATATTCAACACGCCTCTGATCTCTATTTGTGTAGTGTTAATTAACTTATGTATGCTCCCTCTGTGTGTGTGTGTGTGTGTGTGTCTATGTCCTTTGAAACGTCTTTGTTTTTGTCACCATCACCAGGGAAAAATGTTAAACTTCTAAAGTTTTAGCCTGCAAAATTCCTTTTGTACGGTCATTCACATAGATTTTGTTTTTAATAACTATTATTATACTTAATGTAGGCCTATCACCCTCACGACAAATTTTGCATTTTTGCCTCACGTCTCGAAGAATGAGAACAGCAAACTCATCATTGCATTATTTGCTTGAACCAACACTTGTGCTTTTTTCCAGATGTCTAGTGTCTGTAATAGGATTGTTGCTGCCTTTGAGTGCATTTGTCCTCTCCCAAGGGAACTCTTTTGATCTGAATTATCCTGTGGTCGTTTCTTTAGCTCAAAGATCATAATTTGTTTTTTACTCTGATGAGGCCATGCAGCATACTTCCTCATTCTGTGATAGCTTGTGACAAGTGCATACTTTTGAGACATAAGCTACTTTGTGAGCTAATTTGTTAAGAATAAATTATATCCCCAAACCAATTCTCAATAACAGAGCACAAAAAGCACCTCAGTCCACAGATCATGTCATTTTTTGAAATTTGACACAAACATCTTTTTGGACTTAAGAATAAACCTATGGAATTCTGTGGTTGAAGGCAAAAGTTCAAGGTCAGTGTGACCTCACAAATTAAGTTTTCAGCCATAACTCAAAAATTCTTATGCTAATTATGACAAAACATAAAATAATGATAAATGATAAAATAATTAAGTAATTTTTATCTAAAAAGTCAAAGGTCAGCTTCACTGTGACATCATAATGTTCTGCAAAAACACTTTTCTGGCCATTATTCGATGTCGTATCTCAGGAACAGAAGAGGAGACATTTGGTCAGATACTTAATTGGTAACA
The DNA here is from genome assembly GCA_019142605.1 of Cephalopholis sonnerati. Taxonomy (NCBI): domain Eukaryota; kingdom Metazoa; phylum Chordata; class Actinopteri; order Perciformes; family Serranidae; genus Cephalopholis; species Cephalopholis sonnerati. The sequence goes on along the minus strand of JAGQAX010000004.1, from coordinate 6,439,732 downwards.
CCAATCTTGGGTGTCCACCTTAAAATTGTGCTGATTGTATTGATCTTCTGTGTGTTTCAAATGTGTGTCAAGCATACAACTTTCACAGACATAGATGTAAACTGTAAGAGAAACTTGACTGGTGCACGGAGGCACACAATGAGGTGGTTCAAATTCAAATTTGACCTTACTGGACAAAGTGCTTTAGAGTTTGCTTTCATTCACCACTTCACACAAACACACACACTCACACACCAAAGGTAGATAGCCACTTAAGCCTTGTTGACATTACATGACTGGCTGACAAGTCTTGAGTTGTGGAGACTATTGTAATCTTTTGAGTGTTCATACTTGGCGACGTGTGTTTCTCGCTAACTGCGTTACAACCTGTGTGTGCACACCACAAAATTTCTTCAGTGAGCCCTCGCCCCAGATAACGCGGTGACGTCACCAAACTACGTTTTATCACACGTGTACAAAACGGGATATTGTGAAGTTCCCTGGCCCTAAACTTTAACACGGATGTCCATCAGCTTGGAGCTCTGCAGGTCATTTGCGCCCTGCTCTGCGCTGAGAAGAAACAGGAAAAAAAGAAAAGGGTATGGGTGAAGGAATGTGTTGCTTCATGCAGATTGCATGGGTTGTCAATTCTGCAGAGAGTTGGAGGTGAGTTCTATGAATGAAAATCGGTTGCCACTGTGCCGCTAGCCTATTAGCTTGCATTGTACTGTCTATATAGTCTATGCATGTATTCTGACCCAGATTATTGTACTTTTCATAGCTGAATGATCAAACAGGTTTTCAGGAAATGCTACGGATGACAGCGGAGGACTTTGATTTCTTGCTGGGGCTGGTAGAACCATACATCGCATCACTTTATCTCACCTCTCATTGGCTGATGCTCTTTGTCAGTCGTGTCAGATCACTCCAGTTTGCTAGCATGCCTGATATCCAGTCCCAGTCACAGACGAGGGCGTGACTTGCTCGTAGGCTTGTTCACACATGAGGACTTGTCGTGGCAGACTATCTGCCGACTCACCTCCAACCCCAGGACTTCTTAATGGCTCTAAAGATCCTCTGCGACGTCAAAATCGGGATGAAAATCGTGTAATGTAAACTAGGCTTTAATTTCCGAGGGCAGTGGCTTATCTTGGTGGCTAACTGCTGAATTGAAGTTGAATTACCTTAAACTGTTGGCAAATACTACTTTCTTTTTTAACAGATATTTGACTAACATTAAATAGCATGTTCTAAAAAGTCCTTGAGGGGCTCTGGTACCTTTTGCCCTGTTGTCCACATCTGTAATGTTAGCTATAACCATCACAACCAGACTAAGCTATATTTCCGGCTTCTACAATACATGTTGAACATGCAGCCAGACCAAAAAGGGATTGTTCCTGTTACCAACAGTACAATTCGCATCGCCTGCCTACACAGGGGAATAGGTTACCACACATCCTGTAAAATACTGGAAAATGCCGTATTGAAAAAAGAAATGCACACCCTACTGTAATGCATACATTACGTTTTCACATGCCTTGAATGACATTTAAGAAAGAATAAAACCAAATGAATTTCTAGAGCAGAGAAGTATTAGATCAGAATTTGCTGAAGAGAATGACACCTAGAATGACCAAATCACTCAATGTCAGTACATGATATTCCTGTCTTTCCCTGTCTGACTGCATTCTCAACATACATAAGAAAACTGTCAATTATGAAATAAATTCAGTAGCACACCTTGAATTCTGTGTTTAATTTATCTAGGCAGAGAATTTTTACTTATTTGCCTTACTTTTTTCATGTCATAAAATGAATGCCTAAAGTTTTTTTTTTATTTTACTAGTAATTTATTTCACTTTAGTCTGCTGCTAAATTTGGCATCATGTTTCACTCAGAGGAACTGCGGTTTAAAATATCAGCAGTTATGACAATGTGTTAACTGCATCATTAACATTAGCTTAAATTAATACAGAATAATGTTAAAAATTTGCTGAACGTGTTAGTGCACACTGGTGATGCGTAAGAAATAAAAAAAAATATTTTCTAAGGAGTAGATGTTTACCCTAGGCTTGCTCTGGCTCTGTTAAATTTAACAATATATTTATGTAGCAAGGCAAGCTAATTGCTAACATGCTTGATTAAAAAGGTAAACGACCACTGCTTTAAGATGGCTATCAGAGATGGCAGAGGTATGCACGCTCTCCCGTCTGAGGTGTAACAAGTGATATATTCCACATGTTTTATTCCACAATCATTCTGGGATAGAAAATAAGTAGTGTTAGCTAACTATTATCATTGGAAAACACCGGTTCCAGTTTAGTGCAGGAAGTTCCGCCAGTAATTCACGTAAGGTATCATGGGGGCGAGGAATAAGGTGAGTAGATAGATTTATTTGACATTTGCTTGCCTGCCCATTGGGAGTAACTTGGGTTCGGTGTCTTGCAATTACTCTCCCACGCCTTCAAATTAGTCTTTAAAAAAGGACTGCCATTGGTTTGTTGAGTACCTCTGGTTGGATAAGAAGCAGGATGACGGGTGGACAGCAGCCTGAGTGGGTGGGTAGCTGTTTGGGATGATTCCTGCTCTGTCCTAGTTTCCAAATCACTCCAAAAACATGTTGATTGAGAAAACTTTTCTTTTTTTCCACCATGTTTTTTTCTCTTTTGTCCTCTCCCTCCCTAAACTCCCCTATTCTCTTGTTCTTCACTCAGCCCCTCACTATCTCCCTCCCTCACCACCCTCGATAAACAGCGTTTCTTTCAAGTGGGGTAAAATGGCGTGCCATACCAGGGTTTGACAGATTCTAGTCGTCAACGCCGCTGTGATTCCAGCCTGTTTTTTGGGTTGTTTTTTTTTAAGTCACTCAGAGATAAACACATTTTTGGCTGCAGGAGGAAGAGAAGGAGAGGAGAGTGAGGGAGCAAAAGGGAGCAAAAAAAAGGCAAGAGGAAACAGAGAGTGCGTAGGAGGGAGAAAAGGACAGGAGGAAGGAATGATAGGGGAAATGTGAGTTGACTTGTGAGGTTTGTGTTGGAGGGTTCCTCTGATCTGCTGCCTTTACTGATTGGAGGGACAGACATTTCCTGTCAACCGTCCCACACACACAGCTGGACTGTGAAGACATTAAATGACCGTTGTCTGTCAGGTCATTTGTGTGTGTGTGTGTGTGTGTGTGTGTGTGCGTGTGTGTGTGTGTATTTGTATCATCCAGCAGGATTTGAATTTAGAGCTCTCACTAGCTGATAATAGTGTGTCCATACTTTCTGACTTCTGGAGCAGATTACATTTCAATAAGAGCATGATACTGACACATCACTGCTATTAAAAAAAGTCATCAGGGATATTAATGAATGCCAACACACTGGAGTTACAGCAGTGTAAAGAGCGACCCTCTGCATTTGTTTGTAGCAAGATAAGAGTAATCCTGCTTAGTGTAATCACTTCCTCCCGTGCCCAGCAGCAGCAGCAGCGGCCGCTTGCTCACTGTGGCCTGTCAGAGCTATGATGTGCTTGAAGTTCAAGCCTGTGGGAGACAGAGGCGGCTGTTGTTTGGTCTCGGTGTTGTTGATGGGCGAGAGACGGAGGGGAAAGGGCACAGAGACCCCAGGAGAGAGAACGAATAAGAAAAGGCTGGAAGATGAAAAACATCATGTGATGAAAACAGAGAGAGAGAGGGAGGTAATGGAGACCTTTGAACAGCAGCACTCTGGGCCCTTGAAAGGTTTTTGGTGTCTCCAGAGTACTCAGTGACACTCAGCTCATGCACACACACACAGACACACACACCTACACACACACACACACACACACACATACAGTGTCACACACCAGCAAACAAACAGACTTCCTCACACACAATAAGATGGAAGACTGACTGGTAACAGAAATAATGGGGGTGCCATTAGTACTTGGTGAAGGAACTAAGGCTTTGAAGTGGAATGATTTAAACTAAAATAAAATTTTAAATATCTCTCTTGCCTTTCATAACTTAGGGTGACATTTTCCCTGGGTGAAAAGCACATTTTGTTCTTTTGATTCTTTGGTTGACGGTTACACACCGTCTTGACTTTACTTGTTTGATATTTTATGTAAAGACCAACGAAATGATGGAACAAAAAGGGTATGAACTGAACTAAGAGTTGTGTGGGTGTAAACTACAAACGCCCCACGTTACAGAAAAATCAACCTCCCAGAAATAACTGGGCATTTTGTTTTCAGCAGTTTAGATAGGAAAAGTCCAGTCTAAAATGCTAGTGCTGTGTGTTTCTGCAAACCACAGCTAAGTGATGTGGTAAATGAGATGACTTTGCCATCGGAAGGTGGAGGGGTTGGAGAACAGCATGACATCTAGGCTAGATGCCTGCCAAGCTGCAGACCACTGTTTGAGAACATCTAACAACAAAAGCAGTTGTTTTTTAGTAACCCGTCGCTGTGTTTCTACGAGGGATAGTGCTACCAAATGTGGTTGATTTCTAGCGAGACATCACTCAGTGCATTTACATGACATTAGAGGAAATCAATTTATTGCATTAGTCTGACAAAAACCGGACTTTTAAAATACATGTAAACTTGTTAGTCCGACTGAAATTGTGCTAGATTGAATTTCTCAAAGTCGGACTAACACACCCAGATAATGCGATTGGGAGTCAGGTAACCGCCGGTCAAGAAGCCGGTAACAACATGGCAAATCTACATTCAGTGTGCATCATGCATCTCATCTGTACAATAAGTAAAGTGTGCTGCACATATGAAATGTACAGAGCTGTAAAATTGTCCACCCTGCTACCAGTTTACTGCTAGCTAACCGTAGCTGCAAGATTGTCGATTGTTTGGTCTGTGATGTGATAGGTCAACTGGAGAAAGCTCCAATACTAACAAGCTGAAAGGGGGCATATCACCACCTATTATAGCAGATTTGGACATACTTCATATACTGGGACAAGGAAAGTAGTCCAATTAAATGGCCTAGTTGAGCTATAATCACAGCTCGACTTCAATTGTGCATGTCAACGTACTTACTGTGTTTCCAGCCTTGATTGTGCCCTGAAAGCCAGGTATTTTAAGCCAAAACATGAATTTTTCCTAACCATAACCAAATTGCTGTTGTGCCTAAACTCAACCACACATTAGCCACAAAGTTGTTGAAACGTAAATTTTCAACGTAACTGTTAAACAGTTCTGTACAAATGTAACATATCTGTGATGTGCAGAAATGTACATTGCCAACCTTTATGCTGGTAATTGGGCTGATAAGGCTGTTTTGCACTCGTAGAGTAATGGACACCTGGTTGCAGATGTATTCTTCCTAACTTTGACCTACCATTTAAAGTTTTTTTCTCTCGTGGTAATTGTTATACTCTTTTATGTTTTTATTACTTGTTTTCATTATTTTATGTTGACATATTTGTGTCTGAGAAATGGTTTTACTCCAGCTGAATGCCTTTAAATATGTGAATCTGAACAGAAGCAAATTCAAGACAAATCTTTATTATTGCAGTTATTAACAAACCACAGAGCTACATTTGTTAAAAATTGACCCAGAATATAAAAGTATGTTGATTTAAGTGGCAGACTGTGTTATTAGTTTTCTAAAATGTTTCATCTTCAGCCCCACACAGCAAAACAGCAAACTTAACTACAAACTACTCAGTCTAGCAGAAGGCATGATGGAAAAAGTGGGTGTAGTTTAGGGATGGGACGATTTACGATATTATCGTTTATCGCGATAAAAAACGGCCGCGATTATTAATCGTACAGATTTTTGAATATTTTGATAATCGTCATAATCGTCATAATCGTCATTATCGTATTATCGCCATAATCCTGAATTTGTCCGTCTTAAAATCCTTGCGAGGCGCGCCGCGCGCAGCACGCCATGTTAAAAAAAACAAGGAAGAATGAAAAAAAGTCTGTCTGACTCAGCCTGCTCGCTCGGCACACACCCACACTGGTCAGTGGTCACAGTCGTACCTGCTCTGCAGCACCAGAATGGAGGAGGCTGAGGCTCCTTTGTATCCCCCCGTTAAAAAGGTGAAGTCGGACGTGTGGACGTACTTTGGATTCCTCACCAAAGAAAACCAAGATGTGAGCAATCCCACATGCCGGACCTGCCGCAAAAAAGTTTCTGCTCCGTCGGCCAACACAACTAATTTGAAAGTGCACCTTAGAGATAGACACCCCACCATCTACACATCACTCAAGGTAAAATGTACTTTCTTTGCCTTTCTCAGTTTCCTCCTCCTGGCTAAACACCCTGTGCAATGTGAGTTAAGGATAATTTTAAGGTGAATATCGCTGGTTAATGTTAGCACGTAGCTAAATGTCTGATAGTAACTTGCAACAGGTGGAGACGACGAGTCGACGAGCTTGCTAATTAGCTGCTACTAACATTAGCTTGTGATGCGCGCTAGTTGCTAGCCAACATTGCCCCGTTGTGTTTGTCACGGTCGGTTAATGAGCTCACAAAATGTCCAGCTAATGTTACGGCCAGGCAATCACACGAGAAAAATCTCTCCTCTGTTGCTAACCCGTTACTTACACGGTTGAAAATTAACTTTTATGTCCTCCTGCCAGGCTATCACCAGGGGTGGAAGTAAATTACAAATACTCAAATTAGTGTGATTAAGTAGTTTTTAGGGGTACTTGTACTTTTAAGAGTAGATTTTCAAGTCTGTACTTTTACTTGTACTTAAGTATTCATTATGCCATGTAATAGACTACTTAGTTACTTTTAAAATCATAGTTGAGTTCTTAGTACAGTTTTAATTAATAACCAAACCTTTTATCTGCATTTCTGTAGCCAGTAAGGTGATTTGATAGGAAACAAGCTGATGAAAACCAGGTCATATGGAAAAAACAAAACAAGGATGTTAATTATTGATCTTTATTTAATTTTGTGTGAAGATTAATCAGTTAAAAATATATTTGTGGATATTTAATCAACAGTCGTGGCAGCAACTGCACCTCATCTGATTTTGATTTTTGTCCGCCTGAGATATTTGCTGAGTAGGGAAATAAAAACTTAAAATGAGAAGAAAAAAAAGACAAAAACACAACCAATGAGGGAAAACACACTTGTTTTGAATCTTATCAACTAAACTCCACTAACGAAGTATTGTCTTTTGAGAGTGGTGCGTGTACACCTCCACAGAGGTTAAAAACCTGAGTCTTACTCCACTGTTTGTCAGACTAGTGGGGACTAGTCAGACTGACTAGTTCCCACTAGTCTGACCTGGATAAATGAGAATATCCACAGACAATAGACATGATTAGGCCTAAATCATGGTGAACTCAATGGCTTTAAAAACTAAGTGATCAATATTCTTTTTTCATCCTAGGCTGCAGCAACCCCCCAACCCCAAACAACACCACAAACACTGGAGCAGACTCTTGAAAAGAAGAACTTTTATGGACCTCACTCGAAGCAGGCCAAAGACTTGAACAGAGCAGTGGCGTACTTGATTGCTAAAGAGGGTCTGCCTTACAATATTGTGGAGCGTCCTGGCCTCCAGCACCTGATGTCAAAAGCTGCTCCACAATATAAAATGCCAAGCCGTCAGTTTTTCTCCAGGAATGAAATTCCAACAATGTATTCAGCCTTACGAGCCACAGTGACCGACAGCGTAGCTCAGGGGACCTTTTATGCTGCCACCACCGACCTCTGGACGAGTAATGGAGGAGGAGGGGAACCTTACATGAGCTTCACCCTTCATTTTATAGATCAAGAATGGAACCTCAAGTCACACTGTCTCGAAACTCTGATGTTTCCTGAAGATCACACAGCAGAGAACATTCTCGAAATGACTGAGAACATTCTGGAGGAGTGGGGCATCAAAAAAGAGACTCTGATCTGCATCACTACTGACAATGCCACCAATATGCAAAAGGCATTTAAGGAGTTCCCTGACCTGTGGCTCAGCTGCTTCGGCCATAATTTGAATTTGGCCATCACCAAGGTAGTATGGCTTAGCCTTTTTGTGGTACGGTATTAATTTTTATACCTCTCTAGCCTGTTTATTGCATTCACTGTAAATGTGTTGCTGCACTAAAAATTATCTTTGTCATCCATTTGAAGGTGCTGAAAATCAGCCGCATAGAAAAAGCGGTTCGAGCCTGTCGCCACCTAGTCCAGGGGTTTTCAAGGAGCTGGAAAAGACGGAGGGAGCTGAAAAAAAAGCAGGCAGCACTAGAGATCCCACAGAAGGCACTAATACATGACGTTGTAACCCGCTGGGGGTCAACATACCAGATGGTTGTACGTTTTATCAGTCAACAACAAGTAAGTGTGTTGTGCAAGAACTCAAATTTCCCACACTTGGATTAGAAAGCAACATCTCTCTGTCTCTGACTCTCTCTCTCTCTCTCTCTCTCTCTCTCTCTCTCTCTCTCTCTCTCTCACTCTCTCTCTCTCAGGCCATCAGTGCCACACTAGCAGGAGAGCGGTCAATGTGGCACTTGATGCCAAAAGATGCGGACATCACGGTCTTGGAGCAGCTATGTGGCGTCCTTGGCCCGCTCAGCGAGTTCACTGACGCTCTTGCAAGTGAGAAGAGGGTAACACTCTCAGCAGTCAAGCCAGTCCTTGAGCACATCATGACAGAGCTGGCCTACAGCAATGAAGACCCCTCGCTGGTCACAGAGATGAAGAATGTCATTAGGCTGGACCTGGACTCAAGGTGAAAATGCGGATAGAAACTAACATTGTACAGTTCATAATGTATGTATTTTCTTATCCCTTACAAATAAACTGTTTTCCTCTAAGATACAATGAGAAAGCCAAGCGAACCATGGATTTGGCGTCCTTCATTGACCCGAGGTTCAAGGCCAACTTCTCGGATGATCCCGAAGCCACACAAACCAACTGTGCCCAGGTATGTGGCGTGGAAGGAATATTTAAACAGATGGGGGCATGATGTTGTGAATTAAAAAAATAGGTTAAAAGTGGGATGCATGCTTGCAAATTTATAAATGTGGTGCACAGGAATTAAGATTGAGTTGCCGCAAAACACAAAAACACCATGATTTATGATTTCATATACAGGAGGCCCTAACACTGGCACCTGTAAGAGTGAGACAGGAGGAGGCTGATGAGCCATGTCCTTCAGAGCACCCTGCAACTTCCACCACCACTACCCATAAGGGCCTGGCTGGGCTGCTGAAGAGGATCACTGCAAGCAAGCAGCAGAGACTTGAAGATGAACATGGGACCACAGAAGAACAGGCAAGGACTGAGATGAAATGTAATACTTTTTATTCCTGTGGAGACTAGAAATTAGTTGTTTATTTAGTGCAGTGTTTTTTACTAACCTATATGAATGTGTTCTGATTACTGTTGTTTGTGTGTGGGTGCTTGTGATCATTACAGGTTCGAGCAGAGATAAAAATGTACACATCTCTCCCATCCATTGCAGCCGACGCGGACCCGTTGCTGTGGTGGTGTGGTCATGAAGAGGAATTTCCTCACCTTTCAAGGCTGGCACGCAGGCTGCTCTGCATACCTGCAACTAGCGTTCCTTCAGAGAGAGTTTTTAGTGGCAGTGGACATATCTTAACACCTCTCCGTGCGCAGCTTAAGGGAGAAAATGTCAACATGTTAACATTTTTGATGTTTAACCTGCCGTAAGAGTATAAGGCTGGGCCTGGACCACCACACACAGTTCATGATTGTTTTACTTCTTCATGGTTCTTCTGATTGAACAGTTGATCTTGGTTTTACTGTTTTTAATCCCGAAAGATCAAATTGAACTGATTTTAAGGTTTTGACCTTAAAAAAAGAGTTTGTAATGGTTTACATTTATATTAATTATCTGCTTAGTTGTATTAACAGGTAACTGAAAATGGTTAAAAAATATATACTTGAACTGTGCTCTGCTGCTTTTCAGTTCTGAATTGTGTTGCACTTGAAAAATTAAACTTAACTGAATTGATTTGATTGAGTTGTTCACTTGAGCCCCACCAGACATGAAGGTGTTGACTGATCAACAGCATACCAGTGTTAATTTTGACAAGAATTTTAAATTTCTTTTTAGTCCTAGTCACTCACCAAAGACTGAATTTAGTTAAACTCACATTTTAGTCTTCTAGTTTTGTTTTATTTTAGTTAAAATTTAGTCAGTGGAAATCAGTATTAGTTTTAGTCTCATTTTAGTCTTTTTAAGTAATTTGACAGTTTTGTTATACTGTAATATATTTTGCAAAATGATGTTTGTCATGGTAGTAAAAACTCCATCGTAAGCATACCTTTAACTATAATTAAAGCTAAACACATATATGTGTTTAGTCATTTAAACTAAGAATATACCATATTACTCTTGTATAATAAAAAAATATCTCAGGTCTGTTCTTCACAAGTTCTTGTTTATTTTCTGTATATTTGAACAAATGACTTACAACTTGCAAGAATAAAACTCAAATCCTCTTAAGACAGAGATACTCAGTGTGCAGGTGGCTCACATGGATGATGGTAGTTTATAACAATATGATAAAACAGCCAATAGATTTTTTTCAATCTGCTACATAAACATACAGTGAACACTGCAGTACAAAAACACAAACATCTGCATTATACTTCTCCCTTCACCTTAATAATTAAGGTGAAGGGAGAAGTATTAATTAAGGCTTCATTAATGGCGTTTCCTAAAGGGGGTACTGTCAAACCTGGCAACGCAGCCCGTTTACGGCATTGTTTACAACACCGTCACACTTGACTGCAGCGCACGTTTGGAGCCAGGTTACGTTAGCTCCGCTAGCCAGCGTGAGATGCCTCACTGTGATCGCAACAACGAACTACAAATACAACATGAAGAAAGTTAAGGACATGCATGCCAGCTTCCAGTCATCCCAGTATGAAGGTAAATATAGAAAAAGGAAAACAATCGCGGCACTGAGGATGTTGTAATCCAGATTGTCCTGCCGGCCAGCTTGTCCTGCCGGCCAGCTTCATCTTCTTCGTCACGTTTTTACTCGTCAGTTGATAATGACCAGAGATTTCGTTTTAATTTTTGTTGTCAGTACTTCTTAAATTTACGTTCTCGTCACTAATTAGTCACGGAATAAAGGGTCGTCAACGAAAAGTTTTCGTTTTGATAAAATTAACACTGCAGCACAGTGGTAGTCATTGATTTTGATTAAGCATTTTGCGCCACCTACTGGACTAAAGTAAGCACTACTCCTCTGCATTACACAGACATAAAGTGAAGACAGGCTCCGCTGTACCCCGCTTCTAAAAGGGTTAATCTGATGACGGGAAAGACAAACAAGATGTTGACAACCCGACGTCTTTATTATCGTGATAATATCGTTAATCGCGATAATTTGTGCCACAATAATCGTCACATGAAATTTTTATATCGTCCCATCCCTAGTGTAGTTATGGTAATAATCTAAGAAAACTCCCCCTAGCTGCTAGGTTAATGTATACAATAGTGTGCTTGTAATGTTAGCATGTTGACTTTGTGGCGAAAATGTTCATTTTGTTCAGCAAGATCTTCAAGTCTTCAGAAATGAACACCATTTTAATTCAATGCAATCGCCATAAGTAAAAAGTCAATGTTCATTGCTCATTTAGCCAGTTGTTCATGACTGCCTTATTTAATACACATAGAGGCTTCAAAGTTCACAATTGGTGATTAGTGTCATAGAACAAAACATTAAAATCTCGTAAGCTGTTGTTAACCACAGATGTTATTTCAGACATCTAACCAAAAAACCATTCAAAAATTCCATTGACTTTGAGACTAGGGAACCGTGAGTGGTAAAATGCTAACTCAGTTCTGGGTTTTAGGACTTATTCCTGGGGCACTAAATGTACGTTTTAGGCTTGTTTTAAGTCAATCAAACCTTACAGCACTTCACAGAAACTCCACTGCCACTAAAGATCTGTTTTTGACATGCAACTGTAGAGCAACACAAACACACTACCGTACAATTACCTTATTAGGGGGATGTCCTCAGGTCAGTGGCGGTTCTAGCACATTTGGTGTCCTAAGCGAGCCTGTCCCTTTAACTTAACTTTCTTTCGTTTCATGTTGGTTTTTCCAGTTTTTCAACTGGAACTCCTGAAAAGTCCAAATGCTGTTAACTGGGGATCACTGGACACCAACAACTGCACTTTCCCAACAGGAACAGTGTAATCCCTCAAAAAAGACAGAAACAAACAAACAAACACTGTCTCCTTCCTCTAAGTCATGGTTTCATGACCACACTGTTGTGGCACTGCAGCACTGATTTTAAAGAAATAATCTACAAGATCATGAAGTAAATTTCTTTGCATTTATTTGATTCTCAATATTGATTTTCAATAAAGAAATTCTTATAAGAACTGCTTCACCTTTTTAATATGGACTTCACAACAGCTTTAAAATGCAAAGTAATATAATTCTAAATATTATAAAAAAAATGTGATTAATTGCAATTAAGTATTGAAATACAGTGATTTATTGCAATTTTAAAGCAATCTATCTATACATGATTAATATATAGTAATATAGTGTGTGTGTGTGTGTGTGTGTGTGTGTGTGTGTATTGAGGTGGTTATCTATAAAAAAAAGAATAAGAAAAAGAAAAAGAATATCAAATAAATGACAATTTACATTTAAAATTCATACTCTAATAAGCATTAATGATGACTGGTCATGTCAATATCTAATTCAGAAATGTCCCATCTCTATTGCATTGCACAGAAAGTGTCTAAGGAGATAGAGTGATGCTGTTGTGGTTTCTGGCTGTATTGTATCAGTGTAGATGTGTTTTCTGCCTCTCTCTTTCAGTCTTCCCACAGGGCTCTCTGGGCTCTCCTGGTATTTCTCTCTGATTTCCATCTTTGCATCATCTGACATTGCGAGCCCTTCTCAGACACTGGGATCAGCGCGGTCCTCCACTTCACAGGCAGCACTGTCAGTGTGTGTGTAGGTGTGTGTGTGTGTGTGTGTGTGTGTGTGTGTGTGTGTGTGTGTGTGTGTGTGGTAGTGATTCACACACCCACACACACTCACACCTACACACACCAATGCATATATATATACATATATATATGTATATATATATATATATATATACACATATGTGTGTGTGTGTGTGTGTATGCATGTACTGAGCCACCCCTAGGCCTTACTGCAACTTGCAAATAGCCAAACTGTAAAGTTAGCAACATGACAGCACACACACCACTGTGAAGACAATGTTCTCATTCAAATATTGATGCTTTGTCACCCTTGATGCAGACAACAACAAACAGGGCACCCTTTTGCGTATCTTTGTGACGCATGGCGGAAACACACTGTAACAAGTGGTTAATGCTGTGAAGGGTCCCAGTTAAGTTTAGGCAATAATTAAACCTAACCAATGACTTGGTTAGGTTTAGAAAAAAGATCATGTTTTGGGGTAGAGTAAGTATGTTTGTTATGTAACGTAACATGATGTAAATATGTACGACTGAGCAAACATAAATCACATAATGCTGAGTTAAAAAATGGTGAGTTTTGATTACACACGGGATGTAGTTAGACAAGTTATTTTACATTGCGTTAAACAACATTGACTTTTGGTATGTTACAGGACGCAAACTGTAGTTTCCTGGGTGAAAGTCTTTGTTTGACTAATCTACCTCCCCTCCCTCCCAAGCTATGTGGACTTTCTTGCTCTTTATACTCCAACAGTTGCTCTGAGCGTGAAGGATAGCCTCTGATGGGTTTACCTTGGAGTTAGCTGAAAGCTCAGTGCGTCTCATAGAGACACTGAAAAGGTGTCTTTGGCGTCAATATCACACACCAAGAAGCATGACAAAGCATCTGTTGTTGACGACCTGGGAATGGAAACAGGCTGCTAAAAATGAGGTAGAATGGGGGGTTACAATGGCCTTTGCTTGTCCCACCCATGGGTGCAGTAATGAATGTATGAGCAGTACAAACACCAAACTGCCATTAAGAGCAAGTGGAGATTGTAGAACAGGGGAAAAGGAGCGTTTCAAACTCATACCTTAACTCAGCACATGTCAGTCATACCTGATTGTGTGTGTGCATGTGTATGTGTTTACTCATTTGTGTGCAGTGTCCTTTCTTTTGCCAGCAGTTGAGAATAAAAAGAAAAAATCCACTGCGGCGTCTCAGAGCCTGTAGTGTTTTCTTCAGGTGCTTGTTGAGTTGTTGTTGCCAGGTCTGAAAGGCTTCTGGTCAAAAGCTTTACAACTTATTACAGTCTTCTTTTCACCGCAGTTGCATTGAAAGATTGATTTATTTTCCACTTCACAAGTCAGACTTCTTGTGCTTGTCGAGCAGGTAAAAAACACAGGTTTAAAAAAATGTTTAAAAATACTGATGCAATTTAGGGCAAGATAAGTCCTGCAGTGATGTGGTCACACGTTCAAAGCATGGACCCCCACGGTGATTTAATCACGGGTACATCCCGGCATCACATGTTCTGCTCTGCATGGCCTCATGGAGCAAACATGTGGGCAACCAGCGTGCAAACAGTGGTTCAAAAAGAGCTTCATATTTTACATAGTTACATTTGGATTAACCTGATACACCAAAGCTGGTAAAGAGTAATATATGATAAACAGTCCATTACTGATTCTGTTGCTGAGTCGCAGTATTTGTCATCTTAAATGTCATCAGAAACATGTTTTAGCTTACTGTTTAACTGTAATATAAGATTGTTTGTTACCAGACAGCTGTCATTGTTTCAAACAGATGAGTTCGCATTATGTCACCCACCACTGGGAGCATTTATTGGTCTGGTGCAGCACAGTTCTGGTAGTTGTAGGTTTTGTACCTCTTGAGCAAAACGAAATGCCACAGTCCTTTTTCTCTGTTCTTTCTGGTCATGTAGTACCAGTTTCAAAAGTATTTGCGTCTTTTCACTGCATTGACAGCCTTGTTTTATAAAAAGACCAATCTACAGTACTTGAGTAAATGGACTTTGTTTCCCTTCTTAGTTATAAAAAATAAATGGTGGAAAAAGAATCAAAATTGATGTCACAGAACTGGAGATATCATCTTTTTAATTATAATTATTATTATTTTAAGGACATTTATAAGACTGCACACTGCTCCCTCATTTTTGTTCACATATACAGTAGTACCCACAGTCTTTGATAATTGTGCACAACTAAAATGGTGGCTTTGGAACTTGCGCATTCCCACATTTAAAATTGTGGCTCTGGAACTCACGCATGCCTAAAATGGCAACACTCAGGCTCTGCAGGGGGATATTTCTTATTTGAGCCAATAGAGTGTAGTGCCGGTGCTGTGCGTCCTGCACAGGTGGCCAGTCAATTACAGGGCTGACACAGACAGGCAACCATTCACGCTCACATTCACACCTATGGTCAATTTAGAGTCACCAGTTACCCAACCTGCACATCTTTGGACTGTGGGAGGAAGCCAGGCACCCAGAGGAAACCCATGCAAGGTGCAGGGAGAATATGCAACCCTCACACAGAAAGAAAAGCTCAAACCCAAAACCTTACTACTGTGAGGCGACAGTGCTAACCACTGCCCATTATGAAAACGATCCACAGTAATGTTTAATGCAATAAGACAGGGTTTTATAACCCTGGAGAGTTATCGTGACAATAATCATTTTATCTTTGGCTGCAACGACGATAGTAGAAATACAACGCTGAGCCAGGCACATCGTTTTTTTTTTTTTTTTTTTTTTCCGAGGGCCATGCATCTTTTAGTGATGAGCTCATTCAATGCTTTTTTTGGAGAGGAAATTTGCTGTGTTTGAGGAGGCATTTGTCCAAGCTTGAAGTTCAGCATGGTGTGTTTTTTAAACTTGTGGTGTACAGGTGCCCTGTTACAAGTGATTTATTTTACATTGTTGCATTTTGGTACCTGACTAAAGCCACTTTTCATTTGCCATTCTCTGCTTCAGTGACCACATTTCCCCTCAAACACAGGATGAGACTTAAATCTGCAGTTGTCCCACAGAGAGAGAGAGAGAGAGAGAGAGAGAGAGCGAGCAAGGAAAGGAAAGATGCTCCCCCAATCCCTTTCTCTATTGTCCTCCAGGCTACTGTGTCTATCCCTCTAATGAGAGCTCTATGTGTGTGTGTGTGTGTGTGTGTGTGTGTGTGTGTGTGTGTGTCTGTGTGTGCGTGTGTGTGTGTGTGTGTTGCAGAAAAGGTCATGTCTCCCTCAAGGCCTGTGCAGTAATCAGGCTGTTTCCAACAGATAATAAAACAACAGCAGTGTGGAACCAAAAACTGCACATCGTCCACCTGGAGGGACATTTAGAGGATGGACTGGGACCTCCAGGGTTCACCCCTGACTTTCAGCCTCCTCAGCACCCCCCACCTTGCACTTAAATCCAGCAGCAGCAGGTTCCTCTTTTGGGCCTCGAGTCATCTAAACTTCCTCTCAGTAGAGGCTGATGTTTTAAAGATGGTTGAAACAAGCTTCCTGTCTGTCAGTGCTTTTCACAGCTGCATTCAGGGAAGACAATAGTGAAAAATACCACTTCACCTCAGCCTGAATGAAATGACATGAATACAAGAACTACTAAACCATCACAGGTCAACTCACAGTAGAGTGTATCCAGTTTCTTCACACCCAGTTGGCAGAATAAATGTTGGCATTGTGTGTTTCTGCAACCCATGGATATGTTACATTATATGTTATTATTTAGAGGATGTTGGAAGTGTACACATTTGTACATTTCAACAATCCTGTTGTTATCATGTGGTTAGGTTTAGGCACAAAAATCACTAGGTTATGGTAATGGTAAGGAAAAGAGCATGTTTTGGTTTAAAATACCAACTGTTTTGGCAATATCCAGGCAGGAAATGCTGCGATGTCTCAGTTAAAAAGAGACGCTTTTGTGGTAATTTACTGGCAGGAAACGTGGCTATGTCTTGGTAAAAAACAGTTACTTTTTGTGGCAATATCCCAGCAGGAAAAGCAGCAATGTCTGGGTAAATCAAAGCTGCTTTTTGTGGCAATATCTTGGCAAGAAACACGGCGATGTCTGGGTAAAAAACAGCTGCAGTTTTGTGGCAATATCATAGTAGGAAACACAGCAATGTCTAGGTAAAAAACAGCCAAGTTTTGTTGCAATATCCCGGCAGGAAACATGCTGATGTCTCGGTTAAAAACAGCTGTGCTTTGTGGCAATATCCTGGCAGGAAACATGTCGATATCTCAATTAAAAGGCAGCCGCTTTTTGAGGCAATATCCCTGCAGGAAGAAACAATGTCACTGTTACAGAAAAAAAGAAAAACGCTGCAATGACTCTCCAGCTCGGCAGGCTTCTTGCGTAGGTGACATGCTATCGACAATCCCCTCACGTTCTGATTACATAGTCAGCTCATATAGTACGTCACTTTAGAAACATTGATATGATACGTCAGTATGTTCTCATTTCTACTGCTGCTTTGTCAGTGGATCTACACATCAAAATATGACACACAAGGTACTCTTCTGCATCAGATTTGAAGGTTCAGAGACAACTTGTTAATTTACACTTGTCCCATGGACATGGTCTTTTAAAAAATACACCTCCATTTTCACAGAAAAAGGAGTTTCTTGACATCACATGTATACAGTCTTTTTCAATTTAAGCTTACAATATAGGCAAGACACTTGTTTTCAGACTGATTTCCTCAACATAATTTGGCAGACAGGAAATGAACAGTGGGCTACTGGGTGAAACTCCAGAGTTTGTTTGACCCATCCACTGCCCCTCCTGCCCTATGCAGACTTTCTCACTATTTATATCATGGTAGTTGCTGACGGCATTACAAACTGCCTCCACCTAGTTTGTATCATACGGCTGCAAAGGGTGTCTCTGTGTGTCCTTGTCTGATGCTGACATCCATGGACAAAGTAACAGTATTGGATGACTTGAGTTGTTGCCAGCTGCCTCTAAAACTGCCAAAATGTATTTAAAATCCCCACACAAATACACAGCATCCACGTCAGACAAACTATACATCTGAGTTGTTAGATATCCAAAAAAGGGAGTGAGAACCAGTTGATCTTGTTGATCCTTCTGGAGGTAAATAGCAAGTGAAAATAACAAAACAGTATCCAGAAAACCTAAAATTGTAGTGCTAGTATCCCCTCCACAGAGTTCTCCTTTAACTTCATATGACTCAAATAATTTGTTTATAACTAGAAAACCACTCTCCCAGATCTGTTAAGTGTGATAACATTAGAATAATGATCAAGTTGTATTTTTTTTCCCACGTTCACAGTCCCACAGTCGACCCATTTTATGATCTAGTGCACTAATATGAGTAGGGGCAGTTACTGATCAGTTCTCCAGACTCTCTCTCTCTCAGACGCCCAGCTCCTTCGGCTGTGGCTGCCGCCATTTGCTGGCTCCTGCTGCTCGTGCCTCATCAGCCTCCTACTGCCGGTCAGAAAGTACTCCTACCAAACGGGAGCTCACTGAGAAGAGTTCGAAAGTTCAGGCTGATCAGCCTCTCTCTGTGCAACTTGGAGTGAATGAAAACAGCCAAATCTTTCATTACCTCTCAAACTCTGTTTACGACGAAGCGCGGCCATTTTATCCTGCTGGATTTGCAACTCCACTTTAATCACACCTGGCCCTCATCAACTTGGCCTCATCCACTCGACATTAACAATCTCTGGTACGGGATTACAGTGTAACCCCCCCTAATAATAGAGAATTCACTCTGTCCAGGGGGGGATTTCCCCGTTGACAAACAGGCGGCTCACAATAACGATAGACACATCAGGCTGGAATTTGGAGGCTGAGCAGTTATGAAGGTAGATTTGTGTCTTTATTATTCAATCAAAAAAAAAGTTGCTTTAATCCCAAAAAATATTTTCAATTAAAAAAAAAAGTTGCTTTAATCCCAAAAAATATTTTCAATCAAAAAAAGTCAGACATGTTTGAGTGACAAGTGTCTACACCAATGACGTTTGACAGAGGGATCTCTTTGTAGAACAAGCAAGTCACCATTTGCAATGTACAGCTATGCGGTGAAAATCCCTTCTATCCATCTTTTCAAACGACAGCATTTCTTCTCCACAGACAACATTAGATGCCTTTTGAAATGTACACCGAGGGGTTTGTTTACTTCAACGATGTGGACATGTTTGTAAAAGGAGTAATAAAAGTCAGCTGCAGCAAGGACTAGCTCGAATCGTGGCAGCGGCAGCAAGCAGTGGGTCTTCCCGTGGCAGCATGGACCTGTCGCGGCTAATGCCGCTGTTTGAGGCCGTTGTCACGGATCTGCCGGTCCGGGGCAGCTGTCACAGACTTGCTGCGGCCAATGCCGGTGTCTGAGGTAACAGCCTCGGTCGCAAGTGTTTTTTCCCCTATACATTTAGTGATGCGATGTGCTGCCACAGACACGCACACACACGTATGTGACTGCGGTCAAGCCGGCTGTCTCTCGTTTATATCAAGTCAAGCTAGCCGCTCCAACATTTCAAGTGCTCCTGTATTGCACACTCTATGGCAAATAGACGGAGGCGGTTGACAAAGACAGCGCTAGGATGCTACAGCGAGGACCAGCTTCCGGTTTTCAAAATAAAATGTGGGCTATTAAAGGCAATAAAAAGACGTGACAGTGTGAATCTGCACTGGTTTTGAGGCTACTGACAAAAATGATGATATTTGTTATCATTATATATATATATATATATATATATATATATATATATATAGATATATATAGATATATATAGATATATATATATATATATATATAGATATATATAGATATATATATATATATATATAGATATATATATATATATATAGATATATATATATAGATATATATATATATATATATATATATATAAACAGGGATTAAACAATTGTGATCTGTAACATACAAGACAATATTTGACCACACAAGTCCTGCCCAAACCGGAGAGAGAAGGGTATGTGTGCCAGTACAGTTTTTAACAGGTTGAGTGTCCTTGCAGCTTTGTTGTTGTCTACACCTTCAAGTGTGGTGCCACACTGCCGGAGTTCAACAATGAAACGACGAAAGCAGGGTTTAGAGTCAGACCATTTACATTTGTGTAAATGAAATTTTCCAAGAACAATTAGAAGTTGTATTATGTAGGTAGTGTTGTCCATCCTACTAAAAATAAAATATAGCATCACATCAAACACAGTAAAATGTACAGTAGTACCAATTTCTTTCATTTGCAAAGTCTTGCATATCATTCCAAAACTGCTTTGAATGATGACAATGATTAAACAACTTAAACAATGTCTCTTTGTCAACACTGCAGAAAATAGGCCTACAATAGTCAATGTTTAGCTTAAATCTCTCTAAGACCTCCTTAGCGGGATAAACTCGGTGTAACACTTTGTAGGATAGTTCTTTCACTTTATTATTAATGAAAAATTTATTTTAAACACTACAAACTTTTTTCCACTCTATATTGCTCATGATAGACAACCAGAAGAATCTTCCTACAGGGGCTGTAGGGTTAAAGCAACTTTTTTAAATTGGATAATAAAGATATAGTGACCAGCTCACTATATCTTTATCCCACTTATTACACGGCTTCTTACTAAAGAAATCACAAGCTTGACATAAAATGTTGATTCAAATATGATTTTATTGATTCAGAAAAGATTTCATTGTTTCCGCTTGAAAAAATAGTCCGTTCGTTTCTACGGTTAGAGCTGCGTCCATAGCAACGGCTACTCTGTAGAGAAGATGAGCCTACTTAGCATTAATTCAACACTTCACAGTCACGGGCCATACCGTCTTTCGTTTAGTATTTACTTCATCGGCTGTCTTTTTCAATTTTGTCAATTTCCTTGTCGTCCAGCTTCTTGTGTTTTGTTTTTTTTTTTACCCCTCTCCTTCTCTGCGCTGTTTTCCCTCTTCTCTTCTTTTCCTTACTGGGGACTGGTCTACGGAGCCCCTTAAGGGACATGGGGGAGAAAAAAAATTGATGGATGAAAAAAAAAAATGAGGACGAACTTTTGCGAGATCTCGCAAAAGTTATTGCGCGGAAGTTTTTCTTTTAAATTGAAAGCGCAGGAGCGCGCAATAGCCTATATGGAGACCGCAGGACGCATCCAAAGCAGCTTCTGATGTAGTTTATTTTACATGAACATCTGCAAAAATCAATACAAGAAATGAACCGCAAATGCCATGCAGATATGTAACTGGTTATGTTTTACACTGAAGCACCTTGAAATTGTGTTGTATTTTATAATTAATCATTACCTTCCAGCTCCCACCTAATCCTCATCTCCTCCTCCCACCCTCCTCCTCTGTCCCGCTACAAAACAATCAAAAAGAGTTTGAAGTGCGCACAATGGACACAGCCAACCAGCTCTGGTAATGGCACACATACCCTTCTCTCTCCGGTTTGGGCAGGACTCGTGTGGTCAAATATTGTCTTGTATGTTACAGATCACAATTGTTTAATCCTTGTTTATATATATGTATATATATATATATGATAACAAATATCATCATTTTTGTCAGTAGCCTCAAAACCAGTGCAGATTCACACTGTCACGTCTTTTTATTGCCTTTAATAGCCCACATTTTATTTTGAAAACCGGAAGCTGGTCCTCGCTGTAGCATCCTAGCGCTGTCTTTGTCAACCGCCTCCGTCTATTTGCCATAGAGTGTGCAATACAGGAGCACTTGAAATGTTGGAGCGGCTAGCTTGACTTGATATAAACGAGAGACAGCCGGCTTGACCGCAGTCACATACGTGTGTGTGCGTGTCTGTGGCAGCACATCGCATCACTAAATGTATAGGGGAAAAAACACTCGCGACCGAGGCTGTTACCTCAGACACCGGCATTGGCCGCAGCAAGTCTGTGACAGCTGCCCCGGACCGGCAGATCCGTGACAACGGCCTTAAACAGCGGCATTAGCCGCGACAAGTCCATGCTGCCACGGGAAGACCCACTGCTTGCTGCCGCTGCCACGATTCGAGCTAGTCCTTGCTGCAGCTGACTTTTATTACTCCTTTTACAAACATGTCCACATCGTTGAAGTAAACAAACTCCTCGGTGTACATTTCAAAAGGCATCTAATGTTGTCTGTGGAGAAGAAATGCTGTCGTTTGAAAAGTTTGTGCGTATCGATAGGATGGATAGAAGGGATTTTCACCGCATAGCTGTACATTGCAAATGGTGACTTGCTTGTTCTACAAAGAGATCCCTCTGTCAAACGTCATTGGTGTAGACACTTGTCACTCAAACATGTCTGACCAATGGGGAAGCATCCGCCAACAGTGGAATATTTGTGTCAAAATGATTCAATCAAAAAAAAAACGACTTCAAAACTTTTTGCACTTCAATCAAAAGAAAAAAGTGTTCAAATGCAGTTTTTTGGGTCTCAAATATTTTTTTGCATTCAAACACTTTTTTCTTTGATTGATTTTTTTTTTTTTTATTGAAGCAAAGTTTTTTTTAATTTGAAAATATTTTTTTTTTTATTGAAATGGTATTTTTTGGGATTGAATAATAAAGACACAAATATCCTACCCATAATATGGCCCAAATACAAAAAATATGACTTCAATCAAAAACATTATTTTTAATCAAATAATAACTCACTTCAATCAAAAATGGCTATTTCAATTAAAGAAAAAAAGTGTTCAAATGCAATTTTTTGGGTCTCAATTTTTTTTTTGCATTCAAACACTGTTTTTCTTTGATTGAATTGTTTTTTTTTCCATTGAAGTGAAGTTTTTTTTTATTGAAAATATTTTTTGGGATTAAAGCAACTTTTTTTTTAATTGAAAATATTTTTTGGGATTAAAGCAACTTTTTTTTTGATTGAATAATAAAGACACAAATCTACCTTCATAAGCAGTTAGCTTCATCCAGTTTTGCTTCCAGCCTTACCATTCTAGAAGAAAGTTGCCCAGTATACAGATTGTGATTGTCTTGAATTTTACATACTTAGTTGTCCATCTCCGCTTTTGGCTCCTCTCTGTTTTCAGCGACAAGACGCTCAAGACGTTACACTTTACAGTCCAAAAGTTTTTCAAGGCAGGTATGCACCTCATTAATCTGTGATTTGAGTGAAGCACTTTGTGACTGAAGTGTCTTAAACTCCTCACAGTGTGACCTGAGCTCCACCAGGATGGCGTTCATGTCACTGTCTTCAGCTTCTTTCTGTTCTTTCAGTAGAGTGGAGACCATGGAGGCCTTGGAATGGTCACCTTTATCCAACATATTGTACACAGATGTCTGACTTATTTTAGTACAGAAATATTCAGTGTTTACCTTGATATAGTTACTTATTCTCCTTAAATTTACTAATTTAATTATCTTCCAAGCTTATTGATAACTTTTCTTTCATATGCTGCAACATCTGTGGATATACAGTCTATTTTTGTGCCAGTAATCTACTTTTTACTTCTCTACATTTGCCATGTATACCTGTTACAATTAGTCTGCTCTACAAAGTCTAAAAAGACAACAGCTGCATCTCCCAAATGACACTGAGATCTGCACTCTTAGTAACCCCTCTTCTGACCTCCGCAGGCAAATTTCAGGGTTTCCATCTGGCCAGTGTATTGCAAATCAGGCAGCCTGTCCAGTCTAAATTGACCCCCTGCCTCGCCTGCAGCATTAGGAATTTTTTGAAGTGTATTTTTTAAGATAAAAAATCCTGCTAATGTTATGATGACCAGCAATGGAAATGAAACTGACTGCTCACACTGTTATGTGCAGCAGCCTGTGTTCTCTCTCTCTGTCTTTCTGTCAGTCTTGTCTCCCTCCTTCCTCTGCCTGCTGCGCACCTATTACCCCCTTTACACCTTGCATTAACATGCGTTTTTTGCAATCGGATTGCAATCTGATTGGTCTTCACCACATGAAAGTTCAGGTGTAAATACACTCGAAACGCATTGAGGATGTATTGTTATTCGATCTGCCAAACCACTTGTGAAGATGGTCAGGGACGCATTGTGACCACCGTCTCCAATCCACATGCAACAACTCTGTGGACGAAAACACCTAAGTGAGGTGCGCCAGCTGGACACAGGAAGAAAGAGGAAGAAGATAACAACAATAGACCCCTTCACAGAACGTAAACATCCGGGTGGGCGGGGCGATCACTGGAGGCAGAAGTAGAATGAGCACAGTGGCGAGTCCAAGCGCGGCTAGCTAGCTTATATTGTTTTGGGCCTTTTTGGCGATCGTTATCGTGCACAACATGGCCAAAGAAGATGCTAATTTATCGAAGTATGTACAGACACTCACTGTACGGGATCGGGAGTGTTATTTTAAAAAACTGACGTTATCAGATGGGACCATCTTGACAGACCCCTACGCGCTCACTCAATGGAAGGACGACGTGACAGGTTTACCCTCTGTTGAATGGCCGGAGATTTACAGTTACTTAATAGAGAAACCAAGCGTCTACAGTAAAGAGAAACTAAGGGCATATAAATCGTTTTCATCTGTAGAAGCCTCGCCTACAAAATAAGATGAAGCTTTATCAGTGTCAGGCAGCCTAAGCTAACGTTATATACTGGTTGGTTGGGCTGGTTAACTTTAGCTACTAAGTTAGTTGATTACTAATTTCTGAAAATGTAATGTTAGGCACGGCAAGATACACCAGAAAATGATTTATTTAGCTAGCTACCTAGCTAGTAACGTTAGTAGAAATTACCTGAGGGGTGTACTACGAAGCGAGATTAATGGGTTAGCGAGGTATGTTGAGTCTAAAGTCAGAGTTTTCAGTGTCACGAAGGTGGCTCTCTTTTAACCTGGCTAGATCACCATGGTAACTTATGCTTAGCTCATAGCCTGGTCCCGACCAGGTTATGTTCAGAGTTTAATCTTAAAATCAGCTATAAAAGCGCCGCTGTTTCACAGTTTAGCGCGTTTGGAGCTGGCGTAACCTTTACTTTGAAAGTCCAGTGGAGCTGGATCAGAACCGAGCATCTGTACGGAGGGAGAGATCGCACTGATCCGCTGGTGTTTACTTTCTCTCTGAGCGTCTCCGCCTACAGATGTTCAGCTGAGGGAATACACCACTCACTGTTGAGCCGAGCGTCAGGAGGACACTGAAACAAGCATTACAGATAATCAGATAGCTAATCAGTGAAGTTAATCATTTCACTTTGATGTGGCCATGAATAAATTAATTTCAGTGTTTGGCCTGTTATATGGCAGTGTTGCCCAAACACAAATCTTGAATAGGTCTATGCTATTTTCACAGTTAAAAAGGTCTTTGTTGTCATTGTACAGAGACAATAGGCTATGAGATTTACTGTACAGCACCTAAAAAGTTCACTGTATATTCATACGCACACCCAGCCTCACTTTCAATAAAACACACTCATTCTATAATTGATCAGTAAAATATATGAAAACAATATAAAACACAATTTAAAAATGACAGTTGTTGCTCTAGTTTATTTTGTTTAAATGGATAAAGCTTCGTATTTAAAAGTACCACAATGTTCAGCTGTCAGAAATTAAAATCAGCCTCCTCTCTTTACGTATTATTAATTATCATATTTGCAGCAACAGTGTTGCTTTTGGCTGTGATCACGCTTTTTTATATCGCTCATACTCGCTCCATTAAAACAAGCTGCTCCTCTTGGCTGAAATCAGCGACCATGTGCGGAAGTAGAATCATATGACGCCAAACACCTCTTTTTATATGAACGTGCAGGAGCACAAAGCTGAGAGCCGGACTTGACAAACCAAGTTGATAACCACCTTCGTGACACCGTTTAACTCTGTTTAGGGGCTTTAGGTTTTGTTAAGCCAGAACATGAACACAAAGCCTGGCTGTGTTGAGCTTCCTTCGTAGTACACCCCTCTGATATGAAATGCGCGCTGCAAACACGAGCATTTTTTTTTGGCGAGCATTCAAACAACCTATCATACCTATCATACTTGGCAATATAACAACATAACATCAAACAAAGAAAACAAAACAAAACAGAAAATACGACAAGACAAAATGAAATATAGGATCTCTTCAAATATTCAAGAAATAAATTTACAATAGCATCACAAGATAACAAAATAGCATAGCATCACCCTATATCATATGGAAGAGCAACATATGAAAGAGCACCGTATTTATAATTGTATATAATCCCACTCTTCTATCAAGGAGATTTTTTCCCATTTCATATTATGTAATGCTACTTTGCAGTTATTTGTTGCAATTATTTTTTCCAAAAGAAATTGGCGTCGCAATATATTTTTAAACAAATTTATATTTAGGCTAAACTAACAAAACAATTGTATTTATTATCTGTGGACAACTTCCATCCAAAACTCCCAACATAATATTTAAAGGTATAAAATTAAAGCAAATATCCAATGTCCTCAGCCAGTTTTGGATTTTAATCCAAAAGCTTACAACACAGGGACAATAGAAAAACAAATGCATCTGGTCTTCCTCTTCTTCATTACAAAATCTACACAATGGAGACTCTACAATATCAAACATATTAAGCTGTTTTTTTGTAGCAATAACTTTATAAAAAATCTTCAATTGAAAAATTCTAGAATAAGAATCAATTGTTGTTTTATAGATTGTTTTGAAAAAATGTTTCCAAGGTATTGAAATATTGAATTCGTCTTCCCAAAAAATACAGACTGAGTGTGGAAAAGCGGTGAGGCCTCTGCGCTGCAAAATAAAATTATAAATTTGTTTATTAATTTTTTTTCTAGATAACCATTTCTGACATCTTATAATAGGTGCGCAGACCTGCAATTTGTAACCACTACATTTTAACTTCCGTTTCCAATTGATTGGGATGGCTGAAATCAGTTGGTTGAAGTTAAAAATATTACAAATTTGGCCATACAACCTGCAAAATTTATCATATGAAAGAAATTCACCTGTACTATCTAATATGTCATTTACAAAAACAATTCCATTTTTCCAAAATGTTTCCCATAAAACAGGCTTCTCATCTATTAATACTTCTGAATTCATCCATATTACTTGATTTTGAATATCCTCTGGGGTATCAGGAGGATGATACTGAAAACTCAACCAAGTCTTTAGTAAATCTTTAAAAAAGGGTGAAAGATTCACTAATATACCTTTAAATAACAAATCAAGATGATGAGATTTTAATTGGAAAAACGTTTACAATCAAAGAAGGAATATACTAACAATAGATTTTGACTTGTTCTCCAGGAACTATTGTGGTAAATTTTATCTATCCAGGATGCTTTTAAGGATAAGTTCATTGCTACAATGTTTTTTAAATTCAATCCACCATTTTCATAAGAATTATAAATGTATTGTCTTTTAATTTTATCCGGCTTGTTATTCCAGAGAAACTTGAATATTTTTTGTTCAAAAGTTTTAAAAAAAGATGTCTCTGGTGAAGGAAGTGCCATTAGGAGATAAATGAACTGAGGAATTACAAGGGTGTTAATCAATGTGACTTTTCCTTGTAAGGTCAAATTCCTTCCTTTCCAAGGTTGTAAAACTTTTTCGCTTTTCTTCAATTTTCTTTCGTAATTTACCTTAACTAATTCTTTCGGATTATCTGGAATATGAATTCCCAAAACGTCTACTGAACCATCACACCATTTAACTGGAGCTTGGCACTGTAAACCAAAATCTGTTCCTCTCAATGACCCTATTCTCATTATGGTACATTTACCAAAATTCGGCATTAGTCCAGACAATTTTGAAAAAAGGTTTAAATCGAGTATGAGAGCATCAAATGAAGAACACGAGCATTTTTGATGATTGCCTCCGTCCAGTCCTTTCTTCTGATCGCATTTAGCCATAGTTGTCTTCGTTTTTTTTTTGACTGGCAGGTGGTATCCGATAATATTTTAGATTTAAGCCATTACTCTTTGGGTTCTGGCACCCGACCGCACAGCAAGATGACACCATGATAGCAGAGATGGCAAAGTCCTGGCGCCAGCTAGCGACCAACGTTAGTAGCTGCCTGTTTGTTTTGCCTCCAGCTGAACACGTGACCTAATCGTGACGTAGGCTCAGAAAGGGTCTATAACACTCACCGGGGTAGTGACTGCGTAGCCCACTGCGTGGTTGGCCCAGCGTCTTCCCTCCTTTTGTTGCTTTTGGCCGGTCTCCAGTCCCTTTTGTTTTCCTTTAGTTTGTTTGTCTGTTTTTAATGGGTTTAACAATAAAGCTTGTGGGTAAACTGTTACCTTTTCTGTGGCATCTCCTTTAATATGTTGCAGCCTCCTGCCCCTATTGAGTCGGGCGGGGGGGGCCAAGTCAGAAAGGTAAGCTTGCTAGTATCACTGTAACATTATCAGTTAGCTAACGTTAGATTGTTTGATGTTAACGATATAGTCATATTTAACGCTATCAAGAAGCAGTCAACATTCACTTTTGTGAGCTAATGGTAACATCACGTTAACTAGAGGAGTCATAACACTGCTATAGAGCTCCGGACGTCACGTGACTCGGGTTGTTTACACCGCCATGTTGGCAGGAAAGTCTTGAGTGAAAATGAATGGTGCCAGTGCTGATTTCAGGTTGTCAGAGTTCACTTTGCGCTTTAAAGCCCCGGAAATTGAGCGATATATTGCAAAGCTTGACCGGTTAAACGTATCTGACCCTTCGAATGCCCCCAGGGTGCTTTTCAGGACTATTGAAACAGCCAGAGCGGATAATATTCCCATACTGCAATATCCCGACATCTACAATTACTTGATCAACTTTACCTCGTCCTACTCCGGAGATTCCCTGAAAGCCTACAAGAGCCTGGAGGGGTACAAATGGACACAAGCTGGCTTCATGTCAAATATTCAGTTTTGAAGTCTACCGGTTAAAGATAGCGCTGTCCTCAATGGAAGGGTAAGTGTCACTTAATCGTACATTACGTTAGCGTAATGCTATGTTATGGTACTGCTACCGTCAGTGTGTATGAATTGCTAAACATACATGAAATTATATTTATGGCAGTAATCCACTTCTGCCGCTTTTCTGGATTTGATAAAATGTTCTCCCCTTCGTGTGTCGACTGTTCTGACACCCTGGGGCACAACAGCTGTCCACCATGTTCACTTTTATATGAATACAGTTCTGTTGACTACACGAGTTAGCTGTTAGCTGCAGTGTTGCCAACTCCCTAGTAAGGAAAGTAGCTATTGGCTGTCCTGAAAGTCGCTAGAAGTCGCTAGATGACGTCATCACCTAATTTGCATAATTGGCAATTTGCATGTAATTGCAATGGACGCTGTAGGAGAGAGGAATAACGTCGTGGGAGAGACAAAAAGTGAGTAAAAAACACCCTAAATATGTTTAGAACTACAAATGAACTTATTTCTGTTGATTCTTGGATTGTTTTATTTTATTTTGCCTTTGAAATAGGTAATCACTTATCAAAATAACTTTGAGTGTACAGTTTTGACTGAGACATGTTCAGCTAGCTAGCTAGATGTTTGGCTAATGTCACAGACAGGTACACACACAGTGAACGAGGTGAGTAAGTGACTGAGGCTGTGAGAGTGAAGTGCAGTGATTTATTTTAGTGTGACAGTTAATCATTTACATTTACATCCCGCTCTGTAAGCCAGGGCGGGCTCAGTGGCGGCTTTGCGCATGCGCGATTCATTTGCCGTCTGGACGCGGAGTAGTGTGAGACTCCTCTCTGCTCTGACTGCAGCTGGGAGTGCTGCGTGAGATTGACCGCCGGTGAGTGCTTTGGGACGGGGGAGCGTTGTTTGGATTTCAACTGTTGCATGCCGGAATTGCTTGACGTCAGCTCCCGGAGCTGTATAGCTTAAATCATGTTACTAACATTAACCAATTACTGACTTACAGACTCCTCCTCATCCTCTGTGGGACTGAAGACTACATTGACATCTCCCCATCACATTTTGTCCCTGCTAACATGCTGCTCCTCTCTCCATGACAGCTGCATCTTATCTATTAGACACACCAGCTAGCAGGGCTGTTTGTAGCTTTCTAGGGGCCCTATACAAAACCTTGTTATTCCTCTTATTTCAATAATCCACGACTACTCCAAATCTGCATCATATTCCAAATGAATATGAGACTAAATGCTATGTTTTACTTACAAAAACTTGATGTAACTTAGCTTTCATTTAACTTAGCTTTAACTTAACATTAAAATCAAAACTAAGTGCTGTTGGCACTCCACCAGGCCCAGTCAAAAGGTACTTGTCACCTTGCCTAACAACTTTTTGGGGGAAATTCCTGCCTTGAAGTGAGTTCCACATATTGTGAATGAAAATATAGTTAGCCAGCAAAGTCTTCCTGTGTAACCTTAATCTCTGATGTTATGATAACCAAAAGGGGGGTAGAGAGGAAGAGATGGAGAGAGAGTGGGAGATTACTCATATCTTGATTCTATAGGCTGTCCTTATTTGTGTGATTAGCCGACCAATTTATCAAAACAAGTACTGTTCTATATTTTGCACTGGCGTGCACAGACAGTAATGTGTACTTTGAGACATTTATTAACCAGGTAAAAAGGTACCTGGCATATAACTCCTGGCAAGTAATCTGCATGTGGATTGACCAATATGGGTAGAATGGGGATTCGCCCTTTAAGTGTGCTGTAAAACAGGAGCTCAGGTGAGTGTGTGCATAGTGAAAAAAATAAAACATTCCTCAAAATGATTTCGGCCTGATTCTGATGAGAGACTAAAACCTCTCTGCCCTTTCTCTCTTCACCAAAAACCTCTTTGTTGTCATGGCAACCAGCAGTCTGTCCCCTGTTTTCACTCTAAAATTACTCTCTATTTGTACTCCGTAGTGCTGCTGGTTACATTTATTTATTTAAGTGCATTTTACCTGTTGAGAGTTACAATGAATTCATCATACACATCCAGAGGTATCAGTCTGCTGTAAATGGGCAGCTGCATGGCACATGGACAGAGAGGGGTGACTAAGGGAGGACTAGCTTTACCTCCACATGTTGATGTTTAGTCATTTCCACTCACCAAGCCCTTTTGTTTTGGTTGCTGCCACATATGTATGGGAAGTTTGTCCCTGTCCATTCTCTATGAGACAGAAATGATTCGCTTCTTAAAGCATTGCAGCTGGCAGCATAGGATGGGCTTTTTAAAATACATACAGGCATTATTTTCCTCATAAATTCCCACTAGTATTTGGGAGTAACTAGTTACATGTAAAAGAGTTACATAATTAAATAGCAAAACAAATGTAATTGTAATCAGTTATTGAGATAAAGAAATTAAATTACAGTTATTGATCAAATTGTGGGTGAATACATGGGGTTACATCTGCATATATATATATATGCATTGTATTCTTATATATATTCTTCTATGTAAAAAACACTTAATATTAAAGCCAGAGAATTACAATGTAATTATCCAACACTTACCAGGTAAGACCTCTGAGCTTATGGTGTAATATCTGTGCATGAATCAATACATGTAAAATACTACCTGGTTCCCACTGGTACTTAAATGTAGGTACAGCGGAACAAAAGAGTGGACATTTGGAAACTTGGAGAAATTTGAAGACTTGCTTATACTGTAGGAATTTTGGATGTACGGGGTACCTACAGGGTACTTTATAGGAAAGACGAAATAACTTAAACTGTAAATATTTTGTAAGTGCTAGGTAATTACAGGGTATTTTAAGAAAAAGAGTAGGCTAAGTAATCTACTAAGTTTTGATACTTGCGGGGTATTTTATAGGATAGGATACATTACTTATGCTGTTAGTATTTTGTAAGTACATGGTACTTAAAGGGTACCTCTGAGGTAATTTTTGTAAATTGTAACTCACAGTTGTAATGTGCTAGCAAAATTGAATATAATAAAGCATGACATACAATAAAAACACACACCAATGTATTTGCTCATTGCAGTTGTGGCAATAATTTTTTACAGGTTTGTCTTCGACAGGCAAGGTACACCCACATTTCAGGGATTTATTATGCATACATCCTCTACTTCATTGTATCATTTAAAATAATATGAAGTTGAGTACTTTTTAAATGGGTCTTATGACAGTTAGCTCCTATCAGGGTATGTTCAAAAACTAACTTGCCTGTCTTAAGTCCACAGACCCACATGAGTAACTCCCTCCACTATCCACTAACCATCAAGTAAACTGCTAACAGTTTCAGTTTGTTGCAGTTTGCAGCCTCACCGCTAGATGCCACTAAATCCTTCACACTAGTCCTTTCCGCATCCTACGCTAAGAAAGACTGGAGGGGAGAAAATAGATGTGACACTTAAAAACGATGTCTAACCAGTAAGACTTTTCTTATAAATGGACTCATATCTGACTATAATTACATGAGTGTTACATGGTCTAATAAGAGCATTATCAAGAAAATAAGCATTGCATTATCAAGAAGACATGATGACACCTAATATCATCTTCATCTTTATGGCAGGAAATGCGCAACATTTTTAACCACAGTTTGGTATGTGTTCAGAAGAAGTAGATTAAAAGAGATTAACAGGAATTGTTTTCCTGTCATTACTCACTGTGTAGCCTGACTCACTGGATGTGGACTGGGGCTGCCATTGAGGTGCTGATTTCACCTGAAATTCTCCCGTCCTTCCTTCACTTCAGGCAACAACAACACCCTCTGAGCTAACAACTTACACACTGAAAAGATTTGGGTCATACAACAGGGCATGCCTGCTATTCTTTCAGTATATAGTTGTAAAGATCTACAACGAATAAAACAACTTGTATATGCACCTCGGCAAAGCCCAGACTCTGTCTCACAGGACTCTGACGCCCAACGTCCATCCGTTTTCTGACTAGGCAAGTTGGAGTTGATTCGCCACATCTTTTAACCAGGCTGTTCTCGCAAATTTTTCACGTTTTCCTACGAAAAGCAATGCACCAAAGTTCAAACATATCCCTTATATTTTGAAAGGCTGCAATCACATGACCAATGCGCTGAGGGCAGTAAACAAGGAAACAGACCTGAGCGCTTGTAAGCAGACAGGTTGCGGAGGTGGATGGGTGGAAAAAAAAGGACTTTCGCCCGAAATTTTGACCCAGAGTCATGTGTTTGGATCCGTGTGAACTTTAAGTGAACTTTGGGTTATTTTAAGGTACATCCTCACCATGTTTCTTTTCCTTAACCTAACCACAGTAACTTTACATTAATTACATAAGTGAACGTTAAGGACGTAATGTAACTGTTGGGCTTTTTTCATAGGATATCATACCAACCATTCCATGAGAATACAGTGGTGGAAAAAAGTTTTCAGACACCCTTAAAATTTTACACAATCTCAAATATTATCATGAAATATTTGTGGAAAAATCTTTTTTGTGTTTCAAAAGGTGTGGCTGCATTAGACAGACACAAACAAATACAAATTATATTTTTTTGTTTATTGTTTACAAGAAAAACTAACAAAACTAAATTCTTGACAGTTTCAATATGTCAGTTCTCAACATTGTCGGTATCAAAGTCAACAAATAACAGAGAATGTGTTCAAAACTGAACAAAAAATAAATAAACCTTCACATCATCAAATTAATATTTAGTAGTCCTGCCATTAGCATGCAGTAGAGTTCTAATCCTGGCTGGCATGTTCCCCACGAGCCTTTCACACTGTTGAGGGGTAATCTTGTCCCATTCTTCTTGAATTACTGCTTTTAATTCTTCTAAATTCTTTGGTTTACGCTTTGAAACAGACCTTTTGATAATCCACCACAGATTTTCAATGGGGCTCATGTCCGGGGATTGAGCTGGCCACTCTAAGACCTGGATACTGTGCACCTGCAGCCAAGTTCTACTGACCCTGGATGTGTGGCAAGGGGCATTATCTTGTTGAAAAATCCTGTTTCGACCTCGACAGAATAGTGCACGTGCAGAAGGGAGCATGTGGGTTTCGAGAATGGCACAATACTTGGCAGAGTTCAATGTGCCATCACAGACAGATCAACACCAGCAGCACTCATGCATCCCCAAACCATGATACTGCCTCCACCATGCTTGACAGTAGGTACTGTACATGCTGGAGATAATGCTTCGCCTGGCCTTCCGTGTGCTGCGTACCCTCACATTAGCAGGAGGAAGATAAAGCTGGAAACTGGACTCATCTGACCACAGATTCCTGGCTGTCCAGTTCTTGTGTGCTTGGGCCCAATGACGCCGGGCTAACCTCTGTCTCTCATTGATCAGGGTCTTCTTGACAGCCTTGTAGGACCTTAAGCCATGATCTAAAAGTCGGCCACGTACAGTACGGGTGGAACACTGGACACCAGTTTGGTTTGACCGCTGCTGCTGAAGCTCCTGTGATGTCATTTGGCAGTTTTCCCTGCACATGTGGATCAGGATGTGGTCATTTCTTGCTGAGGAAACCCTTGGACACCCAGATCTTGGTTTGTCTTCCAAGCTGTTGGTTCATCTGTATTTCTGCAGAGTGTATTCAACTGCTGAAGGACTGCATCTGCACTTCCTGGCTATCTGCCGGCAGCTGTACCCTTCCTGGCTGAGAATCTGTATCTTCAGGCTGTGTTTCCTGCGTTAGGTTCCTTGTTTTAGCCATTTTTGTCTCTGAAGAACTTTCAAATGTGCTGGCTTTATATAGACACGAAGCACGGCAACAAAAATTGTGTCTTTTAATAAAAAGCATGACCTTCATTAGTGGATCACTGGTACCAAAATGACCCAATACTCCAAATTTCTTATGTATTTTTAAAGAACCAATCAATTTTAAGTTTTTAATGGCTTTTTTAGGATTTGTTTAGTAATTTGGCTGTGACTGTACTAAAAGATATTGCACT
This sequence comes from Cephalopholis sonnerati, assembly GCA_019142605.1. Taxonomy (NCBI): domain Eukaryota; kingdom Metazoa; phylum Chordata; class Actinopteri; order Perciformes; family Serranidae; genus Cephalopholis; species Cephalopholis sonnerati. The sequence continues at coordinate 6,405,093 of JAGQAX010000004.1, read as the reverse complement.
TCAAGATCTAAGAGTGATTCTTAATGCAATATTTCACAAATGCGTGGGTTGTCCGAAAACTTTTTTCCACCACTGTATGTTGCTTTTAACCCTTGCAGCAGCATGTTCCGGTGACATTGTCATCACTCATGTAATGATTTGTTCGACTTCACCCAAGCTTCTGTGATATCGTAATAATGTTCTGCTAGAGCCACATAAAGCCAGCAAATCGTCCATGAGCTCCTCCAGAGCTAAAGTATAGCCAGGCTTCACCTCGAGGGCCCTGATTATCAAATCATGTTTGTCTTTTTTATTATTAAAAGTTGAATCACAGTTCTTTATGGCGTTCTCTTTTATAGGGTCATTTTAATGACAGTGTTGCTTCCCCATGTACAAATGTTCCGCCATAACAAGTTCACCCGAGGCTCTATTTTTGAAGAGCATCGCTGCATCTTGGGCTTTGTGTCGCCCAATACTAATGTGATTGGTTCAAAGAAGCAAAAACAAGGCAGAGCATTTTTTCATCAGTAATTCCAGACCTTTCTCTAGTGCTAACACAGCACTGTGGTGACAGATCTGGATACAAGAGACTACTGTGTGGATACAGTGGACAGATCAACAGATTTTTGAAAAAAAGTAATTTGTTTTGTTTTGTTTAGGAACCTACTGTGTCTTACCTACTGTAGAAACTAAATCTATACCTTTGATGTGTGTTATGCAGAGGCTCAGGAATGAAAGAGAGTATTTTCCAGTATGGTAGAGAGCTCTGCATGTAATGTTATGAACACAGTATAAACTGGTGTTTGTCAGTTCCTTATAAAGCATCGTGTGTTGTGGGATGTTAGCCCGTTAATGATATGAACAGTGAACAGGTTGTATGTCTTAGCTTTGTTGTAAAATTTTGCTACAGTGTGGGAAAATCAAAAACTGAGATCCACATGGTGACCAGGTTCCTGTTCTCCAGAAGCACTCAAATGCTATCAGGTATAAAATCCATCTTCCCAAGCTGTTTAAAGTCAGAACATCTCATGTATGTCAAAGTGTATTTTCAGTAGGTGGGTGGGTTATGACTTAATGTTAATGGTCTGATTACCTCTTACTTTGTGGTGTTTTATCAACCCATCACCCTCTTGTGCTAATATTTTTCTCTCTTCCCTTGAAAATAGTGATAATCTACACATCACAGTAAAGATTATCATCAACCTACTGCATGTCACAACCCACTATATTTATTGTAGACCATTTGGGTGCTAAGGACTGCATTATAATGTAGCTCATTTTCAAAAATGTTAAAAGAAACTGAGGAGTTTTGTGATTTTAATTTATTTTAATTGATTGTGGTTATAATGTAGGAATACTGCGTGTACTTTGTGTGAACTTGCAACTCACAGCTTTAGTGATATCAGTTAACAATATTAGGTGGACATTAAAAATGTTTCTTTTCCACAACAGGATTCACTCTGAAGACTGGAAGATTACAAATATGACAGCTCCTCGCAGGTCAAAAGCTATACTTTCATAACAAGAAACATCCCTCCCTTCCATGTTACCGACATCCCGCTGTTCATCAACGTTAAGCCAAATGGGGTATATATGTATACCCCATTTGGCTACCATGATTAAAATGAAGATGGATTCATCATATATGTGGTAACGTACATCATCATTTGCATCAGCCTTCCTTTGACCATCATGGCCATCTATGGTCTTTATTCACTGGTATGTACTTTATGACTGATGTATTAATTCATTGTGTGTGCCAAGGATTTGATCTGGATTGGGGGCCAGGTGTTGGGGCCTGAGATGAAATGTTATAATCTATAAATCTACAAGAATGATTTACTCCATAATGAAAATGTACATGAAGCTGATTGGACCCTGAACCTATGCAGTTTACACATGTGACTCCATCCAGCCTTCTCTTAAACTGTACAGGTTAATGATACCATTTAGCTACAACTAAGAAAAAAAAAAGAAATAAAATAAATTTTTTTTATTTGGAAAAAAATAAAGAAATCCTAATAATGTCTGAGGTTTTGCAGATATTCATGGTCTCCACAGGATGAAGCTTTCTGATCTTGTTCATTCACTGACTTTTCCTTTAGCGCTGCTATGAAGTTGACGTTTTTGATTTTAAAGTCTCTTCTGATATCGGATGGATTGACACTAAAAAAAAAAATGACAGATGGACTTCAGAATATGTTTGTAACTGCTTTCTTCTCTTCTGCCAATGTTTTCTTGTAGGTGAAAAATGACCATGTTGCTCCGATCTACGTCATCAACCTCCTCATATCCGACCTTGTTCAGCTCTGTTGCATGATCGCTGAGGTGGCACGGCCTGAGCATAGCACATTAATCGATACATTTACGTACAGTCATGTCTATTGTCTGGTGGCCAGTGTGTGCTTCATGATGTGCATTGCCCTCAAAAGGTATCTATCTGTCTACCCAGTATGTGTGGAGCTACTTCTGTGTCTGACCATCTTATTTCTATAGAATCCTGAAGCTGTGTCTTATCTTGTATTCCAGGTATTTGGTCATTTGGTCATCTTTGCACATTTTCTCACCTGGAAAACACTGGCCTTCAAAATACCACATGCTAATTATCAGTTTGACTCACATCTCATCTGTTCAAACTCAACTGGCCAAACAGTCCAATCATGTGTCATAGCAGCATGGAGAGCAGAGAGGAAGGCCTACAAATAAAAACATTTCTTTTGCAGTCAGTTTAGTCAGCCGAACATTTGACTGTTTTATAGTCACAAATGAATATTTTCTCTGTCACCTTTTTTGTATTTGTGCACTGATTTCATTGTTACATCTCCAGGAGGACAGTCTGAACATTGTCTTACAATACTGTAGTGTTTCTCATTTGACTTTTAGTATCAGTTCAATTACTGTGACTTTTGCCAAAGAAGGTAACAGTTGTGTTTTCTCCAAACTCTGACAATGTGGCAATATCAACTTTAGTAACAGTATGACTGCGTGATGCTGGGTTGTGAGTTTAGCCCACTGAAGCTCAGAGGATAGACAAATGTGCGTTGCGTTTGTTGTACACTGTGCTGATACAGTGATTGTCATATTTAAATCAGTGGCTCCAAACTGGTCCAAAGGTCCACACAGTTTCGCCTATTTAGTGTCATTCTTGTGTTTGGCCATGTCGTTAAGCTAGTTTGCTGTTTCTGTCAAGCTGTCCATTTGTCAGTCACTCTAAAGCAGGAAACAACACTTCATAATAAAAGCCCTGTGCTGGAAATTCACTGTCCTTTAAAATAAAGTTGTATTTTTTACAAACTTCCATCCATCACCTAACCTTTAAAATAAACTTCGGTTTTCACAGAAAATGTACCATTTGCATACAGTCTCTTTCTAAATAATTGCACTACTTTGGTACAAGGCAAACTGATTTTTTTTTTTCTCCTTCAACAAACGCACCTGGTTACATTATGCCAACAAAAGCGCGTGGTTGGGTTTAGGAACAAAGAACAGGATTTAGCTTTACAAACTTACAGGAAGTGAACACCAGCCTTCCCAGTAAAAGTCGGTGGTTGTTGGACCCATCCACTACCCCCCCCTGCCCGCTCTACTCGGACTTCTGCTGACTAATTTTTGTTATCTCGCTGCGTTTCCTTCCATCTGTTTCTTCTGCTGGGTGCCATAAAACAATAACGACGACCAGCCATGTATCATGGGGACATGAAATAACAGCTTTTTTTATTAGTGTCTGACACCGGAAGTCACTGACCAAGCGGCAGTTTTCAACAAAGTGAGACTGGGTTGATCAAGATGCTTTGGCTTTACTTATGAGGAGCTCTCATGTCTCTCTTTTTTATACAGTCTATGGTGGCAACACACAGCTTCTGATACTCAGATGTGAAGAAGATTTGAATCAAAATGCTGTGGCATCACTGAAATGAGATTCAGTGCAGTAACATGGGCAACCTGCTCTTCTACTCTTCATTGTGTTGTTTTTCTCAGCCCTAACTGAGGATGAATGTCTGCATCTCCTCCAGGGACTGGAGGAATTTGATTTGTTTGCTTCAAGTTTGACCTTTCAGTTTGATTTGTTGTGCAGGACAGAAATGCAACATGGAAATTAAATGTAAAATCACAACACTCATAACAAATTTTTACGGCCTTGGTTTTGGGTTCTGATTAAAACAACATTCTCACAGTGCATTGACTATTTTACACTGGGGGTGGTAATACTGTATATTTGATGTCATTTTGAACAGTCAGGTGAAAGTTTTAGGGGTTGAAGTAGTTTGACACAAATGTACAGTACACACCTTCAGAGGAGGAGATATGTAACCTGATGACTTCAGATATGACTTGTTTCTGACAGCCTGTCACACAGTCAACTTCTACCCACCTCTGGTGCTGACACCGCCGAGATCTGAGAGTATCACACACCTACACACACACATATTCACACACACACACACACACACACCTACACACACACACACACACACACACACACAGGACCATCAGACATCCATCTCATGTCTGGTGCACACTGGAGGATTTTCAAATTTGACCTGATTTAAAAAAAACATGGGGACCACAGACACATGACAGATTTCAATGATTTTTAATATTTTAATTGTAAAAACACACACACCATTCACATGATTCAGTCAAGATGCACAACCTCACACTCAGCATCTATACAATGATGTTGGAGTGCCAATTCCAAGGCTTGGGATCTCAGAGAGTCACATGATCAGAGGAGACTTCAGAAGAAAAACAGAAGAGGTAAAAGATGTAGATGAAGTCCTGGCTGAAGGATTGAATCAGCATGGCTTATACATTTTGCAGCGTGAACTTGAGTTGATGGATGGAAATAAAGTTTAAAGTCTCAAACATGTTTGTGGTGCTTCAGATTGCTCTTAGCTGTTAGCTATTCCTGGTTTATGCATGGTAATCCATTGCTGCTTCCCTCACATATAAAGATTTCAAATCATAAATATCAAATGTGATCTCAGCCTCCAACATTCACAAAGAGAAAAGGGGAAGAAGAAGAAGGAGGGAAAAAAAGAGGAGGAAAATAGTAAAATAATGGAAAAATAAATAAATAAATAAAAGGCCCACACATTGGGTTGGGATAGCTCTGGCTCCCCCTTTTTCACACCACTGGCATAATGTGCCTCAGGCATCCACTTTGATGGCTGGGTCTGTACTGGGGATCTTGCAGGTCACTATTTGCAATATTGTTATCTTCACAAAAAAAAAACAAGGTAAGCCTACTTCTGATCTAACCTTAACAACTTGAATGCTTGCTATTAGCCAAGCAAAGCATCCATTTCAGCTGAACATTTCTAGCTTCATTTATATAAGTGGTTACATGACGTGATTTTTAAAGATAGTAATCTTTAACTGAAACATATAGTTAGCTCGCAGGCTAATTGCAAACATTCCAGTAGGTAACATTAGCTTGCAAATAGCCTCTGTAGTCGTTGGCTCGCTAACTATAGCATACCTGCAGGGTATTTTGAGGGCTGCAGCAAATTCTGTCCACTTTTTTCTCCTCTATTCTCTTTTGTTGCACAAATGGTAAGACATGTCAAGAGGCACTATGGGTTACTCCACAACTCACCCTTCTCCTCCTTTTCCACAGCCCAAGAGAAATTACACATTCGCATCACTAGCATTAAGCACTCAGTTTTAGTCCCCCCCATCCACACACACACACACACTTTCTGCCTGGTCCTGGCATACTGTCCTGTGATTGCCAATACCACTGTCTTATGTTTGACTAGTACTCGTTTCTTACTCAGTTTCTTGTTGATTGAACTATTTTAATTTGCATATTTTGGTAAACATCTCTTGGGCTGTGTCCAAAATTATCCACTCATTCACGACTCCCTACTAACTATATCCACCTTATTCTTAGCCCCCATGATCCCTTGCGTGAATTATGGGCGCAACTTCTGCCGTTGCACAAAAACGGTGATTTCCAATGGCAACAGTTTGTTTACAGTACTACGTTCTTCTTTCCAAGAGCAACTGGGAAATAACACGTGGAACACACCACCTGTTATAGCTCAAATGGGATTATGTGATCATACTTCTGTGGCTGTAGAGCGGGTCGTCCACCAATCAGCGGTTCGATCCCTGGCTCCTCCAGCCTGCATGTCAAAGTATCCTTGAGCAAGATACTGAACCCCAAATTGCTCCCAATGATGCTTCCATCAGTGTGTAGCAGGTGGAATAGCAGGTGGTACCTTGTATGGTAGCCTCGGCCACTAGTGTATGAATGTGTGTGTGAATGGGTGAATGTGACTCGTAGTGTAAAAAGCGCTTTGAGTGTTCAGATGACTAGAAAGGTGCTATACAAATGCAGGTCCATTTACCATTTACCTCTGCCATGTCTGACAGCCATCTCAAAGCATTGTTTTTTTTTCCTTTTCTAGCAATTAGCTTGCCTTGCTCTGTTATAATATTGTTAACTTTAACATGGCCCAATCCAGCTTAAGGTAAACATCTGCTCCTTCTAAAGATGATTTCTGATTTCTGATGACTTATTAACAGATACTAACACAAGCGGCAAACATTTAACAGAATTCAGTATTACCTCTAGCACCATGTAAAGTGAATAAATGTGATGTTTCCCAGCTAATCTTCAGCTCGTCTGCGTTACCGACACAGTTTACAAGTTTTTTAACAACAAGAACAGACCTTTTTGTTCTGGTTACATGTTCAACACACAGTTCCTGAGGACAAAAATGTAGCTTAGCCTGGTTGTTAGACTGTTATCGTTACAGACACGGACAGTGCAACAGGTACCAGAGCTCCGCAAAGATATTTTAGAAAATGCTAAGTTAACATTAGTTAAATATTCATTAAAAAATAAATCAGTGTTTGCTAAACTGGGGGCAAATTATGGTTAGCCACCAAGATTAGCCACTGGGACTAACCACAGACAGTGTTTGGAACTAACTATCTTAATGCTACTTCCACTATCTCACTGGAAGTCGCACGTATGATCATTTCAACAGTAGGGCCCTCAGGAATAAGGTGGATAGGGAGTTCTATGTAGAGGACTATATAATGAGCTCATTTGTAGCATTAAAAAATACTTTAGGACACTACTCAGGTTATTTTCTCATCATCATCAGTTACATTATTGCTGTCACACAATTAAAACATGTCATATCAACATGGGTTGGTTAACATTCTATAACGAATGCTGACAGACATATTTGTGATAAAAACATGAAATTATACTGAGCGTATTTTCCTTAATTCATTAATAACATTACAAAGTACTTTGGGGCTGTTTGTGTTGTGTTGGGGTGCTGCTCTGCTCACATTAAACATATTGATAATGTTACACTGGCAGAGAGACAAGAGGGAGAGAGTAATTTTAATTTTCCGTTTAATCTTTGTTGTGTTGAAGTATGTTTACCAGACAGTCATAAAATAACTTATGAATTTAATGTTTATTGTTTAATATTATGCATCATGCTATTATGGCACAAATCAGAGCTAGTAGCGACTCAGCTTGCTAACATTAGCTAGCGTTATTAGCCCTACTCTGCCCAGTAACTGTTAAGCACTAGAGAAGATCAATAGCCGATTTATTTTTATCTCTGTGAACCGAAGACTTCACATTAAATTGAAAGTTTACTACATGACAAAGAAAAACTGGTAAAGCAAACTTAAACATGTCATTATAAGTTAAACATGTACAGCAGGTTGTAATCGAGTTGCTACCTCTCCCCTTATCTGTCTTGGCAACTGTCCCATATAGTCCATCCGTTCTTTTGGCGCAATGCATGATGGGATATATTGCTTGGTTAGTGACCATCAGTTGTACATTGCTTTTCACAGTGCATTGTGGGACACTTTGAGTCCACTATATAAGGTATAACAATTCCCATTATACATTCAGACAGCACTTCAAAATGTCAGATTCACTATAAAGCGGACTATATAGTGAGTTGTGAGTAATTTCGGACACAGCCTTGGACTGTGGAAAAGATGAGAAAGTGGAATTGTAAGGGGGAAGGAGTGTCTCTTTGATATGTCTTCACATTTGTGATGGCTCTCTTTCATATGTGTTAATCTCTATTTGTGCAATCTGCTTTGGCGTTGCTCACAACTTTCCTTCCTACTGACCTAGAATTAAAAAAATTGCCACACATCACTTTTCAGATTATCCGGTTTAATCGCATATTAAATTTCACAATCGAATGTCCTTTTTTTTTTTTCCATATTCAACTTCGAACATTATTTTACCTTTTCTATGACACATTATCTTTAGATGTGAGAGGATGTCAGACTTCAGTCTTTCAAAAGTATTTTCAAAGTATTCTAGAATATGGTAGGCAGTAATCACTTATGAAGCAGCATAGATTTGTTTAAATACATGAAAATGCATCACACCTAACACCAACAATGAAATGTTATTATGAAGCTTACATTATAGATGCATCAGTTTGTATTTCACTTAACTTAACACAAGCAGTGATAACTCATGATACTGCATGGACTATTATAACATACTATGAGTCCTAACTAACGATGACTGTTGAGATGTGTATAGGTGAGTGAAGGTATTCATTATGCATTATAAGCCCCATCAGTCAACCTAGTTTATAACTAGTCAAGAGCATCCATAAGACACTTATAATTCATTATAAGTCACATCTGTAATGTTTTATGACTGTTGATATAGTGTATCAGGAAGCATAATGTGTGTTTATGAGTGTAGTTGTATAGCATTATAAGTGCATTATAATTCACTATGAATAGGCCTTATAATGCATTATAGATGTGATCTTCATAGAAAGTGTCACAGAGAAGTCTGCAGCTGTTGCTGTAAGAGCTAAACGAGTCACAATCCTGTCATTAAACAAAGCTCTGGAGATTGGCTCCTCAGGTAAGAGATCAACTTTTATTAGTGGGTGTCCACACATGATTTTAAGCTAATGCATAAGTAGAAAAGGTACAGATCTTTCAGTAGCAATAACTTTGTGTGTTTGTTTGTTGATGAGCTGCAGCATGATGCGTCTGCTGTGTGCTTGGGGCAACACTGAATGCACGTCACGAGACAATTTGGAGTGTATCAGCTTTAAGGTGTCAAGTTCTAACAAGGAGGAAGAATGTGTTGAATAAAAAGTCTGACATCTCTGGTTCTGCTGTATCCTTTCGACCCTTTTTCTTCTCACTTTTTAATTTCAAATGCATTATAGCCCTTCTACTGTGTTTCAAGATACTGACCAAAGGCTTTATATCATGGTATACCTTGAAATCTGTATATTGCTGCAACCCTATTGATTTGTAATGGTTTTAATTAAACTTTAGTCGCCGGTGGTTTTAACAGTCAAAAATGACCAGCCGTAGGAAATGTGAGAAACCATATAATGTTCAACCAGTGGATAGAAAATTTCCCTATGTTCCCTATTTCTCCTTTACACACCAACCACTGACCACATCTCAACGGATCACATCTTTATCAGTTGACACAAAGCATACAGGATGCAAAAGACAGAACACACAGTCAGGCTACATTGTCTGCGATGTGCAGATCCAAGGAGAGACTGTGATTACACTGCTGTGTTTCAGGAGAGTTTAGTGATGTCAAGACACCATTGGTATGGGATTCAGTGTTGGCAAGGTAACTTCGGAAATGCAACAGGTTACAGATTACTAGTTACATCAAAATGACATCACAGTTTTCCCCAATTGTTTTGACACATTTCCTGAAACTATAGCTCAATTTCTCAAAACTCTAAACACAATTGAAAAGAGCTGACCACTGTGTCAACACTCTACAAATCTCTTGTAAAATGAAGTACCACAATCAAAATAAAGGTTCTCTCTTCGCAAAACTGATTTTCTATCAAAATGATACACACAGCTATCATATGAGTGTCTCCGACAGACCATCCATTAAACACTGGTGGATAAATTCAAACATTACCATCAAAATACTGTTTGTGTGTTTCTGGCTTCTTGAGGCCACATTACATACTTACTGTAAATGTATACAATTACATAGAAATTGTTTCCTTTTTATCCTTTTTTTTGTCCCAGAATAGGCTGCATTTTTTTGGTACAGACAGTATGAAGACTGTTGCCATATTGTAATACAAAATTGTGAATATCGTATACAGTGGCATATCTGGTTACCAATGTGTTAAGTTTGTAAAAAATAAACTCTATTTTGAAGTACAGTGAATTTCCAGCACAGAGCTTTTGTTTTGAAGTGTTGTTTCCTGCTGTAGAGTGAGTGACAAATGGACAGCTTGACAGAGACAGCAAACTAGCTTAACGACATGGCCAAACACAAGAATGACACTAAATATGTGAAACTGTGTGGACCTTTGGACCAGTTTGGAGCCACTGATATAAATTTGGCTTTGACTCAATCATTGTATCAGCACAGTGTACAATGCACATTTGTCTATCTTCTACGCTTCAGTGGGCTAAACTCACAACCCAGCATCACGCAGTCATACTGTTACTAAAGTTGATATTGCCACATTGTCAGAGTTTGGCGAAAACACAACTGTTACCTATTTTGGCAAAAGTCACAGTAATTGAACTGATACTAAAAGTCAAATGAGAAACACTACAGTATTGTAAGACAATGTTCAGACTGTCAGTGCACAAATTCAAAAAAGGTAACAGAAAATATTCATTTGTGACTATAAAACAGTCAAATGTTCGGCTGACTGAATCAATCATGTGTCAGAGCAGCAGGGAGAACCCATGCTGCTCTGACACATGATTGAACTGTTTGGCCAGTTGAAATTTGAACAGGTGAGATGTGAGTCAAACTGATAATTAGCGTGTCGCATTCTGCAGGCCAGGGTTTTCCCGGTGACTAAAATGTACAAAATGATGTGATTTGTGCTTAGAATTTTGCAAAAACGTGATTTGAAACTTTTGTTTTGAGTTGAGCAGTCTGGCATCCTGTTGTTTATCCATGAGCTTCAAGTTGTTAGAATGGTGTGCATAGTTCTCTTTTTTGTGTGTATACAATGAAGAGAAACTATAAATATAGATAAACAGTAGCAGGCAATAGTTTATTATCTGCACAAAAACTAGAAACAAAACAAAGAGCTTTGGAAAGACATACATTAGTTATAACCAGTGTTTTGCAAGTAACTGAAAATCAGTAAGTAGTAACAATTACTTGACAATTACTTACTGAAAATCTGAAAATGCAGTGTGAGAACTGGAAGCTGTTAGCTGCCGCTGCTGCAAGCTGAGGGAAAAAGTGGGAACATGCTGCATTTGCTATAATTAAGTAAAAAAAAACAATTAATCAGCCCATCTTAATTTCACTAATTGTAATTGCATTATTTAATATGAAAAAAAGTTGTAAGTTAAATTTTAAGTTACTGCAAAAAGTAGTAGAATTACAGAAAATAGCTGCTGTCTAACATGTTACTCCCAACACTGATTGTAACTATACAAGAAAATACACAAATAAACAAATTAAAATGTAAATTTCTCACTGGAAAAAAAAAGTGCTGGTAGTCGTTCCACTCCTGTACAGTAGGTGGCCCCACCTTACATAGGCTACTACTACCTACAATGACGAATGATGCCCTCCTGCTAGTAAGAAGAAGAGGAAGAAATATTTCAAGTCTTGCATTTCTCACCTCCAGGTATGTTGTCGTGTGTGTTGTGAAGTACTTAGTCTTTAGCTTTTAAAGTTTATGTCTGGGGTGTCGGTGGCTTAGTGGATAAATCAATCACCCCAAACACTGTGGCTGTTGCCGTAATCTTCCATTCTTCAGAGTGAAACCTGTTTAAGAGATCAGGTTATAGAAAGGTAACATGTTGTTTAATATCTATCTAATATTGTTAAATGATATTACTAAAGCTGTGAGTTGCAAGTTTATTTATAGATTCGTTTATTCCACTGAACTCCTTGGCAAATTTTTTTATTTGTTTTTCTTTTTTTTTTTTTTACTCATCTATTTATGTGTCTACATGTTACTGTATGTTATGTTATTGTATTTGTGAAAGGCAAGCTGTTCAAAGAAACAAACAAATTAATTGATTAATTAAGATTAATTAAGTTGTTGTTGAATCTGAATCATACAAAGTACACAGAGTATTCCTACATTATAACACAATCAGTTCATATCACCTTTTGCCTGTCTTGTATTGGATGCCCCACTACCTGTTAAATGGCCCTCTGCCCTCTGATTTTGGATGAAGAGGTTTACATGACTGATTGATCCACTTGGTGAATCATTTGCATTTTCTTTTGTGTCAACATTCATGTTGTGAGCTCATGAAACTTCATTAACTGAATGTAAGCTGTTTTGGGTTACACATTATCACAACACATAGAAATCTTTTGCATATTTCAGCTGTCACCATTTGCTAACTGAGATCTGACTATAAATACCTGTCAGTGGATTAATGATGGTGTAGATCATACAGTGAATACAAAACAGAAAATGTAAAAATAGTAATATTGATTTCTTACCAATTGTGCATGCTCTTTTTGTCCTCATTGATTCTTCTGATTTCATCTTTGTGTTTTTTTTACACAATCCTATACTTATAATTCTCCCAATTTAAGAGAGAAATATCGTAAAAACACACAGTATTCTGTTCAGTTACAGGCCAAATCTGTCTGTCTCTTAAAGGTTGCATAATTCATGACTGTTAAAGTGCCTCTATCTTTTTAATAATCTGTATAATATAATGTAACAAAACTTACCTTTGAAAGCTGCAAGACCCCACCTGAATGAGTTCCCTCCAGCAGTGTCCGATGATGTGTCCTTAGCACCCAAATGGTCTACAATAAATATAGTGGGTTGTGACATGCAGTAGGTTGATGATAATCTTTACTGTGATGTGTAGATTATCACTATCTTCAAGGGAAGAGAGAAAAATATTAGTGCAAGAGGACAATGGGTTGATAAAACACCACAAAGTAAGAGGTAATCAGCCCATTAACATTAAGTTATAACCCACCCGCCTACTAAACATACGTACTTTGACACAGATGAGTTGGTCTAAATTCAAACTACTGCTTTGCAGGAGAGTTTATTGATGTCATTACATCATTGATATGGAATTAAGAGTTGGCAAGGTTACTCTGAAAATGGAACAGCTTACAGACAGTTTTCCCGATTGTTTTGAGACATTTCCTGAATTTCTAGCTCATTTTCTCAAAACTCTAAACACAAAACTGAAAAGAGCTAACCATTTTGTCAAAAGTCCACAAATCTCATGCAAAATGGAACACTGCACTCAAACCCATGTTCTCTCTTCTCAAAACGGATTCTTTCCACCGAAGTGATACACACAGCTGTCATATGAGTGTCTCTGACATAATATCTTTCAAACACTGGTGTGATAAATTCCATACATTACCATCAAACTATTGTTTATATATGTTTTGACTTCATGTACCAACATGCAGTTGGTACATACAGTATAAAGACTGCTGTAATACAATACTGTAAATGTAAATGAGTGAACCAACCAAGATTGCCTCGAAATATAAAAGTGCCTTTCCCTTTATTTTCTAATCAGTGTGCTCTGCAGTGTACCTCCGGGGACATTTTGGTCCCCAGATTTTGCTGCTAAGTGGGCACTCCTGACTTTCACAATACTCTTTGGTACAGACAAATGCGGACGTGATGCAGCAGCATGGGGGAGAAGACACTTTCCACCAAAAGGCTCCAAGATAACATCATCTTCTCTCCTCGGCTTAGAAGTGGTGAATTTACAGCTCACAGGTACTTACAGTTTTTCCTAGTTGCTAAAAGACATTTCTTGAAACCTCCAGCCATTTTCTCAAAACCTTAAACACAAATCCAAAATTCAAACTACATTCACAAACTTGTCTATCACAATCAAACTATCACCTCAAAACCAGTTATCCTGTGTTCAAAACCAAACAATGTGCTCAGATCACACACCCAGCAAGTGAAAATATAACCACAGAGCATTTGTTAGACACTACATAAAATAATTTAGGACACAGCATCCAGGGCATGTAGTTAACAGAAAATGTGTTATCAAAGTGATATCTACATTCAGCAAAAAAGAAATGAAAAGCACATCACTGTACAATCAAAGTCACTGAGATTCATTCTCCAACATCATGTCTTTGTGCGGGGTCCAGCCAGAAGACTTCATCCACGTCACAGGCAATATTTTCCTTGCCAGATGGTTTTCATGGGGGCTTTCCATGGAATCCAGCTCAAACACTCTCTATGAAAATAGATAAAAAGTAGTTTAGTACAGGAAGTGATACAGAAAGACAGACTTCTGCAATAGTGTATTTACAGTATGCACTCCAGATTTACGTACATTACAATATAGTTTACAACAAGGTATGCCAAAGCTATTTTTATCATTGTTGCCATTGACAAGCTTAATTTACTAGCCTAGCTTGCTGTCTATAATGTGTATCTGGATTTGATAGTTTTGAAACTGTATACCTTGATTATTTATTTATCTTACCTTGATTATTTATGATGTATTTTATCTATTGCCACTGCATGGCACTTTATTTTACATGGCTTGATTATGCATTTACTGTGCTGTTATCACACCGTTTCAGTTTCTGGGTAAGTGTTGTATAAATATCTCTGTTTTCACTTGAGCTGGGGAATTTTTGTATTTTATATTTACCTCTGATGTTGTCATTTATGTATTTCTTGTGTCGTGATGCCTGCTGCAGATCGAATTTCTTTTGGGATAATAATAAATTTAAAGTTGAAGTATAAAGTGCAATGTCGCAGAGGTAGAGTTATTTAAAGCCTTGAGATTTTGTTGATAAGATTCTGGAGGTGTGGTTGCAGTATTTGTGCAGGATGGGGCCTGTCACAGACTGGCTCTTAGGGTGGACAAAAGAGGGAGACATACGGGTAAAATTAACAAATAAAATGATTTATTAACTGAACGTAATCACAATAAATCAATCAAGTTCCACATAATGGGCAGGAGAAATCTGTAGAGTCAGTTGTGTAGGGAGTGGAGGAGTTGAAATGTGCTGTAGGGGTGTTGTAGGTGTAGGTGCTGTAAAAAAAAAAAAAGAAGAAGGAAACAAACAACACAAAGCAAAGGCGTGCTAAGGAGATCTGCCAGCAAAGAACAGATTGGTATTGTTCTGTCTCATATGCATGGAACACACCAGGCCCAGGTGTGTCCCATGACACTGATTGCACTTGTCAAGTCTGCTGCCCTGGAATGAGAACGCAAACAGCACAAGCAGAGGAATCTAGCAGAAGGGCTGTCACAGGCCCAATGTGATATCTTTTCATGGGGTCCAAAATCCCTGACAGTGCCCCTGCCTCTAATTTCATGTCTAAGGCCAATGCAACACGCCCAGTCCAACCCAGTAGTATGCATTGTTTAAATGCACATTTGTTTTTCAGCGTGAACCTTTGTTTAACCACTACAGCAGAGCCTCTCTGTGGCCGCCAACTCAGGACTGTGGATGCACAGGTAAACTCCTGGTGTTCAGCAGGAAAGTCTGTGGTTTTACTGAGCAGGTCACGCTTGTAAATGTGTAAAAGTGTGTTAATGTGAAGCAGCTGCTGCTAAAAAAACTCCAAAAGTGAAGCTCAGTCATGGTTTCCTTGATAAGTAAATGTTGAAAAATGAATAGATTTTAATATATTTTATGGTCTTTACCCTCAATAAGCGGAGCGCAGGTGTAGCTGGGAGGATATCAGACTGTGCTCCAGTTCAAAGAGCAAAGACTAGACTGCCTGAGGTGTTTAATCACTCATGTATTTTGAATAGTATCTTTAAATTCACTCTGGCAGAGAGACAAATTTTATTTGATACTACATGTGTTTTTTTTTTTCTCTGGTGATATTGTGTCTTTGCTGAGGATGTGTTGATGACTTTTATGTTTGTCCATATTTTTACCTCTGCATATTTGTAGTGGTGCCCGACAAATATGCTAAGGGAGCAAGGGAGTCTTCAGATGATACAGAATATTTACCCAGATATTATCATACTTTACTAACAGTTCAACTGAAGAAGGATTATTTGTGTCAGAAATGCAGAATGGATGTGGGGATTCTCCTGCACTGAAAATAAAAATGTCCCATAGACCATTGTGGGTAGAAGCTTGCAAGTCCTGAGAGGATAATAATAATAATAATGATAATAATGATAATAATAATAATAATATTAATAAACCATATTTATAAAGCACCTTTCAGAAGTAAGTTACAAAGTGCTCTGTGTGGTTGAAACTGGAACAAATATCATTTTAGGGCTACATAAATAAATTAATAATAAAACGAGACAATTACAATTCAGCCTTAATGGTACGTGCCCTACTGGTGGGCTATCAGGGTACCCCAAAACATCAAAAGTTAATATAACAGATATAAGGCAATACCATTACAGATAAAACATGCTGGAAATAATGCTGCAGTCTCAGATCTTCAGGCAGGGAGTTCCAGAACTGAGGAGCCCTGACTGCAAAACCAGTTTTAGTCTTAAGCTATGAATTATGAACAGTGAGCAAAGCCTTGCTTGAAGATCTGAGACTGCACTCTGGCTAATATGGAAGCAGTAATTCAACAATGTAACTAAGAGCTAAACCATGGAGCGCTTTAAAGATAATCAGTGAAATTTTAAAATCAATAATAAATAGAATTACCTCCTTGCGGTTGTATGGCTCTGCGAACAGTCAAGTTGCAGATACAGTGTACACCTATGTCTGTGAAAACATGGATGCTTCACACATAATGTCGACCTGGCAGCACAGGGGATCTATACAATCAACACAAGTTTCAAGGTGGACACCCAAGATTTGTTACCAATTCAGCATCTGACCAAATGTCTCCCCTTCTGTTACTGTGTTATGGCATTGAATCATGGTCAGAAGAGTGTTTTGCAGAACATGATGTCACAGTGAAGTTGACCTTTGACCTTTTGGATATAGCATGTAATTGCTTCATTATTTTAGCCTATTAGACATTTGTGTGAAAATAACGTATAAATTCTTGAGTTATGGCCAAAAACATATTTTGTGAGATCACAGTGACCTTGACCTTTGACCTTCAACCACCAAACTATAATCAGTTTGTGTTATTCTTGAGTCCAAGTGGACATTTATGCCAAATTTGAGGAAATTCCCTTTGGGCCTTCTTGAGATATTGTGTTCACAAAATAGGATGGATGCAAGGTCACAGTGACCTTAATCTTTGACCCTTGACCAACAAATTCCCATCAGTTCATCCCTGTTTCAAAGTGGACGTTTGTGTGAAATTTAAAGAAATGCCTTCAAGGTTGCTAGTCAATTGTTTTTTTTGTGGTACTGATTGAGAGGAGGATGTTGACCACATATGTTGACCACACCTTCCTTCCCCTAGGTGCTCATTCCAGAGAGATCCGTCAGAGTGCCCCAGTTTGTGCTCCAGCTGGCCTTGAACGGGGAGGGGCACATCCCTGACAGTTCCTATGTGCCTTATTTATTATGATGGAGGAAGTGTAATGAAAATAGATAAGCAAACAACTAAGAAATGATGGAATTAGTAAAATACAAGGTGATGAGTATGTGGGAGGGTATAAAAAAGGAACATGGCGTCCTTGAGATATTACATTCACAAGAATGAGACAGATGCAAGGTCAATGTGACCCTGACCTTAAACATGTGACCACCAATATCTGACCAGTTCATTCAAGAGTCCAAGTGGATGTCTTTGCCAAATTTGAAAAATTCCCTAAAAGCACTCTTGAGATATCACATTGAAAAGAATGGGATGGATAGACAGACAACAAGAAACATAATGCTTTCGGCCCCGGATATTGTTGGCACGGAGGCATAAAAATCACCAAGGTGAAAACTGTTCGGATGTGATCATGTTTTCTAGTATTTGTCAAAAGCAGCTGTGTTTTGTACATAAAGGCAGAAGTAAAAGCATGAGGGATCTGCTTAAGATCAGGTCGACAGAGAAAAGACCTGATTTTTGAGACGCTCCTCAGCTGATAAAAATATGACTGAAATTTGTCATTTTTGTTTTAAAATGAAAGAACACTTTTGAATATCACACCTTTGAAGTTTAAAGGGAACCAGAGCTCATCAAAGTTTACCTGTGTAGTTCTCTCAAAGGATAATGGAATTTTTTAACCCTTTGTTCCCATGTTTTTGTATCTAAATGACTAGTGCAGACAACAATTTTTGAAGTTGGTCCAGTATTAAGTGGGACCGATAGAGCTGCAGCAGCAGCAGCAGCAGCAGCGAAACCGTCTGCATTGTAATCCCTCCAGGCAATTGTGCACTATCAATTTACATCCACACAGAGCGCTTCTTTTTCCACTGATAGGCTCAGATTGTTATTATCGGTGTCTCACATGAAAGAAAAGACCCAACAGAGATATGAAACATTTTTCTTTACTTTTCACTGGTCCAATCCACTTGTTAATGTAACAAAGTCTCACTCAACGAGAAGGTTCATTCTGAAATCCCAGAAACGTTTCCACATTGTCAAAATAAGCTAAAAACTGAGCCATTACATCGGAAATATTTTAGACAACACTATCCTTTCTGTTTTCCAACACAACAAACTTTTCCTGCCACTCTCTTTCTCTCCAACTCTCACTTACATTTCCATTGTTTTCCTGCAACAAGTCACCTCTCGCAAGATTTCATGAAGAGAGGCAAAGACAAAATAATAATAACTGATGTATATTGCCTACTTCACTGGTTTTTAAATGAGATATAATGTGTTGATTTCCTTATCCTAATGAGTGACTTGCAGCAACATGCCACCACAGTCCAACACCTACCACAAAAATCACCACCAAGACTTGCAAATAGACATAAGAGCCTAAATTTAGCACAAATTTTGCGGAACTGACGGAGAGGTAGCTGAAAGCATCCATGCCTGTGTCCAGGTAGTTCTTATTATGCTGATGATTGCTCTAGTGTTTGTTTTTCTGATAAGGTTGGTTATACCTAGTAATTTGAGGAACACTGCTGAGATTGGTACCGCACAGACTGTTACTAATGTACTAATGCAAGATGGCAGTGGCCGTGTCCAGATACTTTAGCTTTATGGTTGTTCCTTGCCCCAAATTTGAAACTAAAGTGGGCTATGTCTTTTAGGTTGTGGCTCATAACCACTGGTGCTCCTTCCCTTTGGACATAAGATCTGTGGAAACTGTGGACGCCTTTAAAAAGTAGCTCAAGACTTACCTGTTTGGACTATCCTTTGTGTAATTCTTTACAAGGCTCATTTATTGTCCTTCTATGAGCTCCAGCCCTCGTCCTTCCCCATGGAAAGATCCCAGGTGGCACACATCATCTCCTTACTCGGGGGCAGAGCCAAGGACTGTGGAACCGCTGAGTGGGTGAAACAATCTCTCATCTGCTCTTTGTTGAAGTTGTTTTCTGCTGAGCTCCGGGAGGTGTTCAATCATTCAACTCCCGGTAGAGGGGCGGCTCTAGGCCTGTTTAACCTGACTCAAGGAGGAAGGATGGCGGCAGACTACTCCACTGAGTTTTGCACCATAGAAAGTAACTGAAATGCTTTTTCTCTTTTTGATGCATTCTACAATGCACTTTCTAATATTGTGAAGGCAAGCTGGAGGCTCAGGACCTTCCTGCTGACTTGGGTGCTGTCAATGCCCTCACCTCCTGTATCATTGGCCTTCTCTGTGTGCAGAGGAGGGACTGTTGACTTTTTCTCAAGGGCTGTCTTACCAGCAGTCCTATTCTCTGGTGTCCTCTCCAGAACCTCATGGTAAACTTACCTTTATTTTGACATTGATTGCTCTCTGTGTCATGCATTTAGGTGGTTGTAGTCTGCTATTTACCTCAGCACAACCACCAGGGCTAAACAGTTTTAGCCAACATAAAAACTGCAGTTCTTTAAATGGCCCTTTGAGGCTGGCTCAACTTTACAGCAGATGTAAACATGTTTACAGCCTAGTACAAAAAAAACAGTCTTGCTCTCTTTATTTAATTTCCCCTTACATGGCAACTATATAGGGACTGAATTATTATGTAACTCACCTGTTGAAATGTAATTACGCCTAAAGTTATGTATAAGTAAGGGTATGGCTGCACTGTGTGACAGGCTGTCTGCGGATAGTGTCCACGGGTTCTCAGTCAGATCCAGTGCTTGCTCCTCTAAAGCTGCCGCTTTGACAAGTCTCTACCATGGCAACAACATTGGTTAGGTAATGCAACCATGGTGTAACCCCAGATTTGTGAGTATAGATTCAAGTATAGACACAGCTGTAACTGTCTGTATTTCAGTGTGTTTTACTTCATTAAATTTAATTGTAACAATTTGGGCACCTAAAAAAATCTTGCTCAGCATTTGGTGGTTCAGTTTTTCTGGCAAGCAAAAATTGTTTTCATCATTTTAAGCCTCTTTTTATTAGCAAAAATTTGCATTAGCATTGTCAAAGTTAAGCGTAATTGTAGACACACCGTGCTAACTAAGCTAGCAGCTAGCATCCACCCTCTTGTTCAGATATGGTCAACTGATAAAAATCCAAGATTGTGAAGGCCAAAATGCCTGAGACTTAAAAACGGGAGTCCACAAACCAATGATTGACCTCACTGGGACTGTACATTACTTTACACAGTCTCTGTATTTATTCCAGAGACATCACACAAATATGTTTGTGGACAACCATAGAAAGTACTGTCAGTCAGAGTTTGGCTGGGATGTTCACAGTCTTTGACAATTTGGGTAATAATTTTCTCTACCAAAGGCTAAACTGGCTTTTTAATGTTACCATTACCGATGTGTCAAAATATAAAGATCTTGGGAAAAAACTTGCTGAATACAGTGTTATTATTACCAATAGTAATGATGGCCAAAACTATAAAAATAAGACCCAGGCGGTAATGAAAGAATGATCTGTTAAGCCTAGATGTAGGATGAACAGACAGGTAGAGATCTACTCAATGCAAAAGAATTGGGTTGTGTGAAATTTTTCATTTCATTCGATGTATGTATTTTAAAATGATCCTTTAGCATTTTTACCCTACCAGACAGTTTTCCTGGGAGACTGTGAAGATTGGATAAAGCAGAAGAGAAATAGTCTGTATTTAGTGATATGAAGTATTTCCCTGTGTCATCACTTCTCCTTCTCTTCTAAAAACCCACCGCGCCCGCATCTGAATTTCTTCCCCATTTAGCCGCTGACAGAAGTTTGGAATGTGTGTCCTGAGCAGCCCTCCTGCAGGCTATCAGCCTCCTACATCACACACCATGCAAAACTGAAGCGTACATCTTCCGTACCGTGGATATTCTTCAACGAGAGATGAAGAGGGAAAACACAGAGAGACAGGCTGAAATGGACTGAGGCAACAGCGCGTCTCAGAATGCTCTGATCTTGATGCCGAGTCCAAATCAGAAAGCGCAAAAGATTTTCCACATCACCTTTGAAATACTTTAGAGAAAAACTGAGCTCAAACTTTATGAAGCCACACAGAGGTACACCGACTTCTCCAGGCAAGTATTTCACTGTTGTCAGGTGAAAACCTCATATCTCCAAAACCTTGTTTTAGCTGGAGGACAGTGCATTTATGATATTATCCAATTAATTTTGAAAGGGTTTCATGTGAAGCCTCGCAGAATGGAAAATACTCTTAACTCCTGGAGAAACATGTAATCCTCTGAGTTGGTTTAAGAACATGAAATGTACAAGGAGATACAAGGTTTTTACCTGACAGTAATGATTTGACCTCTTTTACAGCACCATTTTGTGGAGCTGCCAATAAAAGGTGTGTGAGTATTCAGGCTCTTCTTCCCTAATGCATAAACTCCTACAGACCCACAGTGTTGTATTATTTACACTGTGACACTGAGCAAATGCAGCCGACAGATAACATAATCTTCTCCTAATAAAAGATACAGTAGGCAGTGCGAGGTGAAGAAGATCCGTGAGTGTGAGTGTGTGTGTGTAGGTGTGTGTCTGCCCTTCCTCCCACTAAGCTGATATTTGGCTATTGATTTATGACTGGAGCATCTGTCCTGTTTACTGTAATAGCAGAGTGCCGCCTGGACACTAGGCCAATAGAAACAGCTTCCACATGATTAAATATCAGTGCAATTGCTGTGTGTGTGTGTGTGTGTGTGTGTGTGTGTGTGTGTGTGTGTGTGTGTGTGTGTGTGTGTGTATGTGTGTGTGTGTGTGAGAGAGTGTGTGTGTGTGTGTGTGTGTTTGGCATTCATACAGTATATCCAAGTTGAATCTGTTCGGTGTTAGCAAGGCTGTGTGTGCCAATGTGTGTGTTTCTTCTATCAGTATTTCCTTCCCCTCTGCTGCTCCCATGATGCAGCTGATAATAAAGATGGAGGTTACCAGGGTTAGTGCCATGCCCCCTCCACCACCTCCCCCAGTGATCTATTGGGCCCACTGCACCAAATGAGATAGTACTGTCCCATGCCCTGTGTGTGTGTGTGTGTGTGTGTGTGTGTGTGTGTGTGTGTGTGTGTGTGTGTGTGTGTGTGTGTGTGTAAACAGACAGTGGTTATCCCCCGCTGCACATGGCAGTGATTTGTTTGCATGTATTCCATGTCAGGTTTGATGTATGTTATTATAGCTAGGCCCCTGCAGCCGACAAGGCTATTATGAAATAGAAAGTGCACACACACACACACACACACACACACACGCACACACACCCAAACACGTATACACACACTTCATCCCTCCTGGCAATTCAAAAGTTGACACAGCTGACAACTAATATAAACTAATGTATTTGCAGTTCGTGGGGCTGCTCTGACCTGTGCCATCTCTCTCTCTCTCTCATATAATCCCACTATCTTTCTCTTTTTTTTTTTTTGTTCTATTATACTCCAATGTTACGGACTGGTTGTTTTTGCTTTGTCGTGTGCATTTGTCTCAAAATCTGCATTCTGGGGTTGTAATAAACCAAAGACAATCTTGGTTGACTGAAATTCTACCTACTCTTTAACCGGTTCGCTGGTCACTGGGAAAAAAAATTCTGCACTTCATTTGACTAAATCACCACAGTGTACTGAGCGCACTCTACCTGGTAGCGTTGTGTGTTCACCAAAGCATTTTTCCTGTCATAGAGCTTGCCACTAACACAAGGCCAGGGCAAGTTAACTCCGTGTCTGGGTAAGTGTGATGCCTCAAGTGAAACATAAATGTGATGTCCACTGTATTATTATTTGAAAATAAACTGTATTGCAGGAAGCAGCCAGCTGAGCTGCATGTGTCAATCTACTCAAGTCACAGTTCTCTGCTGCAGATGAGCCAGCAATGTAGAAAGCATGTTTTAAGTTGATTAAAATAACTCCTTCGTATTTTTAAGAAACCTGAGCTTAAATCTGCTAAATACCAACTAATTTAGCTAAACGTGTTATATTTCTAATCTTCTGTCATGTTTAACTTGCATATTTCATTTCATTTTCATTTCATCTGCATATTATATGACACACAATACAAATTAAAATGATAATTTCTAATGATGACAAGCAATATTTATGTGCATAACTTATTTACACAAGCACTAACGAGCAGTCAGAAGCAGGTGTAGACTTTGCTAGCACCTATGAAAACATCGTAGCTACTAACATATTGATGAATGCCTAAATGTCCTTCTGTGAACAGTTTACACACATATTCATTCTTACGGTTCATGAGACCCAGTGAACATTGTGCAAAATATTGATCAAAGAATCTGTATAGGACTTCTATCTTAAAACAGTGTTGGTGGAACACTATTTCTAAGGTACTGCCAACACTCAAGTTTTGTAAATGGTTTATAAGGCAGGAGATAACCTGCTTTCTCAGTACCTTCAAGTTTAGTTTGGTGTGTGATGACAGCATTTCTTTAAAAAAGTGGAATTGCACTTATAATCAGATTGTACTTGTTCGTCTTTACACTAAATGAAAGGTAAAAAAAAATTGAAGGTGTTATTATGTACAGGCTATTAAGCAATGGTTTACTGGTCCGGCCCACTTGAGATTAAATTGGGCTGTATGTGGCCCCTCTCCTCACATAACCAAATTTGGTCAGTCATGTCAGGTCATCTACACTATACTACTCGACCTTGTGAACATGCTTTAATGGTAAAGATACACTGTATTTTCCTCATACTGTCTGTGCTGGAACACCTGTATTCACCCTCTGTCTGAGACCTGCAGGGGATTGTTGCTTGCATTATTCTGTTTAAAAAGATGTAAAATAAGAACCATAATAGATAGAGCATTCATTCTTTTTGCAGCAGAAAGCTATGGCTTCTGTCCTCTGTGTCGTCACGTTATGCGCTCATAATGATCATAAAACATGTCCGATTTTTTTTAAATACACATTTTCAATATTTTTAGGAAATTATTATGGTTTATTGACTTACATAACCTTCAAGATACTCCAAGGAATTACATCACAATAAGCAAAAATACCAATGTAGGCACTGACGGACCATTTCTATTGCACAGTTCATTCATTCATTCACTTTCCATAACAGCATCATGTTGGGCGTCACGGGGGCTGGAGCCTACACCAACTGACACTGGGCGAGAGGTGTGGTACACCCTTGACAGGTCACCAGACTATCACAGGGCTGACAGGTAGAGACAGACAACCATTCACACTCACAACCAATTTAAGTTAACCTAACCTGCAGGTCTTTGGACTGTAGGAGGAAGCTGGAGTACCTGGAGAAGACTCACGCTGACATGGGGAGAACATGCAAACTCCATATAGAGGGGCTCCCCCACCCTGGGGTTCAAGCCCCCCTCGAACCACGAACCTTCACCACTGTGCCGCCCTCTTGCAGAGTTCAGAGGGTTAATTTTACAAATAAAGTAGTAATTAGAGTTTGTTTCTACCTCTGTACTTATTTGGGCAAAGCTGTAACTACCAAAGAAATAATAAATAATAAAAATAATAAATACAAAATAATTGTGTTTATTTGTCTACAGTGATAGCACCCTATATTGGTGTTCTGATGATGTCTGAAAATTCATGAAGAATCTGTCTGGTAATGTGAAAATACACAAGACTTAAAGAGTCAGGAGAAAATTTCAGTTTGACTTTAATGTACTTTTGTAAATCTGGTTTCTTTTAAGGTGCCACATGAATCGAACTGCTCTTTGATCTGTGTTTTGTCTGTTTCACTCTGAGACTCTCTTTTTCTTTTACATTGCCTGTGATTGTGCATAATATCCACATCAGTCCCTCAGTTTGTGTGTGCTGAAGCAGAGCTCTGTGTGGCTCAGCAGGGATCTTCACCTCGCCTGAGGGTGGATGATCCCCGCAATCCAGCTCTTCCTCTGTGGATCAGTCCCAAAGCTCCCACTCAAAAGACCAAATATCCTCTTGGCTCCCGCTTAGCCCCGTCCAGCACAGCAAAAAAAATCCTGAATATACGGCTCGGCCTCTCTGTCACATTTGCTATGGGTCTGAAGGTGATCACACGGGTGGATTCATAAGCTTCCATTCAGTTATTCACAAGCTTTAGCAACACACCAGTGTGCATGGTTACTGGTCATCAAAATATCAAAAGCCACTTGACCAAAGACTGGTGACTGAAAACATTACTTGATCAGTGTAATAACTTCTAATTGTAGGTAGATTTGGGGTAAAAGTCTTTGTTCCCAATCATATCCAACAAGTCTGACAGAGAAGTTTCAAAACACTAACAAAACAAGAGGACATTTTCAGATTTTAGCATGGTGTTTGGCACTGACAAAATAAAGAAAAAGATTTTCTAAGCACATCAATCCACATGTTCTATGTATCATCTGATCATTCAATCATTCAATTTACTTTAGAAACAAACAAAAAAGGCATTATTTCTTTTTTCAGATTTTGTAGGCTTTAACCCCTAATTCAGATGTTAGTTGCCCATTGAACAGCTGTTACGTGTTGTTTTGCCTTGTGAGTTATGGGTTAAAAGGGGCCTGCCAAACCTACTATTATGTTCATAGGCCATTATCAGTCTATTGACAGGTCGTTCCCAAGTCCAACATTGTGATACAGTTGCAGTGCAGTTGCACAGAATTTTTCATCAACAACCTTTTATCCGTGGGGAAAACAAGACCATGAGGAGCTAAAAATAGATCTTGATAATAAAAACTAAGACAAAATCTTTGTTTCATTTTCGTTGATGAGACGAGACGTGACGTAAATGTTAGTGGACTATCAGACACAGCTGAGAACGGCCATGCCTGCAATTATCTTCAAATACCACATGAGCAACAGGCTGGTAAACTCCAATAAACAGTCGGTGCCAGGATGTTTCACTAGTCAGCAAAAATACTCACACCAGAGCAACGTCAGCCATTGGTGCGAGTTGTGAACTGTAATTCTGCAGTAAATAATCAGTCATGTGTGTCTGACTGTGGATGGTGGAAGTAAACAGGCTGAACTCAGAAAAGTTTTCTGTGACAGTGACAAAAGTTTAGTTTTAATCACCAACTCCGTGAGAGGACACGAGTTTAAACCTCCATACTAACATGTTGCAGATTAAGAAAGAATTTAGGCTTTAATCAAGTTATTTCTCTGCTTCTTAACAGTGAGATGGATAAGTCAGAGTTTACAATGAACCTGGGCACAAATCCTAGTTGTCTCAGAACAGTTATTTGTGGTGTCAAAGTTTTTGAGAGCATAAATAGAGAGATGTTGAACTTTTCAAATGATGATCAGTAACAGTGTGCTAACAAATCACCCCTTAAACCTGTCAAACACTGCTGGAGAAATGAAAATTCTCTTAATTAAATATCTATATAACCTTAAGTCTAATTTCTGATACATGAATTAAAGAGTGAAGACAGGCTTTCCGTGCAGAGCTTGCATGTGTGGGTGGGTCAGCATGGGTTTTCTCCAGGTACTCCAGCTTCCTCCCACAGTCCAAAAACATGCAGGTCAGGTTAATTGGTGACTCTAAATTGCCCGTAGGTGTGAATGTGAGTGTGAATGGTTGTCTGTCTCTGCATGTCTACATATCACAAGCCCTGTGATAGTCTGGCGACCTGTCCAGGGTGTACCTTGCCTCTTGCCCAATGTCAGCTGGGATAGGCTCCAACCCTCCCTCAACCCTTAAGAGACTAAGCAGTTACAGAAAATGAATGAATGGATTAAAGATAAAAAAAAAAAAACAGGCTAAAACATTTTGAATTTTCGTTGATAAATGCTATGAAGGATAAAAATGACTAAAATGTGACTAAATCACCTAACTTCCCCCTTTCCTCCTGTCATAATTATTTTGGCCACGTGAATTTGCCTTCCAAACAAACAACCATTTAATGTCCTGATAAAGGCCTTCTAAACCTAATAGCAGGTTGGCAGCCACTTCTAACCTATATATATATATGACATCTATATCCACTGATAACAGCCATTTAATGGATGGCTATCTTTAGAAAGGATACACGACTAAGTGTTTTCTCGTTTTTCTCTTGAAATAGGTATTGTGATAAATACAAAAAAACAAAACCAAATTCTGTTTTTCTCTTACTTTGTTTTGTACTGTTTCTCTACATGCAGAGCCTGATGTACATCATGCATTTTACCTCATGGGAGCACACAGATTGAAAGAAAATGTTTTTAAATCATATTTTAAATTGAAAATTAAGGTAAATTAATTAATTTGAAATGTTTTGAATTTAATGGTCTGCTTAACCATTTGGTTTAGCACATTTTGAGTCACTATATCTAGAAGAATGTGTTGAAGTTAAGACCAATTGGTTTCGGTATGTAATGCTGAAAAATCCACTAGATGTTGCTGTGTTTTTAAAATCGTATGCCTTTTCAGCTCACCTCCTTTTGTTTTTTTTTTTAAGATTATTTTTTGGGGATTGTCGCCTGTGAGCTACTGGGTGCCCCTAATTCCCCCTCTTACAGGAAGTTAGCAACAAAAAAAGTCATTCCACACATGAGGTGTCTGTGTGGTGGGTTTTTCAAAGGTAAGCATATTTTTTCAACATGTTAAAGTTTCAGAGGTCTTACTGAACAGATTTATGTAACTTTATACAAAACTAAAAGTCTAATAACATGCTTTACCAAGTGATTTATATGCCTTTAATAATAAAGGTTGAGATGCTAGAATTTTAATACTAGGCCTCATCAAGGCATCAACATGTTGTAAATTCACACTTATAGGCTTTTTACGGTGGCACCATTAATGTAGGGAATCTACATTAATAGGCTTCACACGGCGGCACCATAAATGTACAGAATCTACAATTTAAGTATCAAATTGGCTATCAGAAATAATTAATAATTATTAGCAATATTAATAATTATGTTAAATAACGCCACTTAATTAACATTAAATCACCTCGTGGGGCACCATTCCCATAAAGGGAAAAATGATAGCCAGTTAATGATATCAGTCTCATAAAGTTCACTAAACTATTAATTTGGGAAATTGATTAATAATTAAATTAATAACCATAACCAAATTAATAATAAAGCCTGAAGGATTTCGGAATTTTTGATGCAGCAGAGGTTGACTATTCATTCACTGTTGTACAACATTAAACAGACAGCAGGTACGATTCCCAAAATTATATTTATTCATAAAGCAAAGCAAAGCAAAACCAAAACCAAAACACACAAATCCTAACTAACTATATACAAGCATGTGTGTGTGTGTATACGTGTGTAGGTGTGTGTAGGTGTGTGTCTGTGTGTGTGTGCAAGAGAGAGAGAAAGACAAAGGCGGGTGTGGTAATCGAAAGGCTGTTTGGCCTACAAAACAAAATGGCTGACAACAGAAAACTACAAGATGGCCGGATCAAAGCTGGCTTCAGATCGGGGGAGGTGTCTGACCGTGTGGTCAGGACAAAGACAAAGGAAAAGAAGCGGGAACTTTGAGCTGCCTGTTTGGGTGTAGCTCTGTTGAAAGCCTATTTGTGAGTGAGTCTATGTGAATGCGATTTGTGTTGCAAAGGGTCTGGATCAGTGCAGAAGATATTTAATTACATGCAAGACGTCTGTGAACAGCATTAGCAAACTAAACATGACTTCGCTTGGTAAGACCAACTAATCAATAACCTAATTGCAGACAATCACAACAATAACTCAATAAACAGCATTAAATCACAAACAACAAGTTAAACAGTCTTGCTTAGCCTGTACAGCTGTGATAAAGCTATGCCCAGTTGTTACATTACCAAATCCTGAATGGATGGAGAGAAGAGTTGGTTTGAGGCGTGCTGTCCTCGTTAGCCGATGAAGAAGGCTGGAAAGAGCTGTGGCTCTAGAAGCAGTCTTTGTTGTGTCCTTGTTCCAAAGGTGCAGATCTGAGGAAGCCGGTCGCTCAGGGGTCCTTGCAGAGTTAGACGTTGGGGTGCTAACTCAACTTGATTCTCCTTATTGCTGGGAAGTTAGTTGCAAACCTTGTGTTTGCCCTTCTAACCTCTCTAGTAGAAGTTATGCACCTTCCTTGAGTGAGGGCATGAGAGTCTTAGGAGAAAAGGAACAAAAGTCTGTAGAGCAATTGTCCGCCCCCTTGATGGTTCAGGACAAAGAGCACCTCTGGGCTGGTCCAGGGCCCAGAAGGGAAGAGGTATGAGCCGCTTGCCACCCAAGAGCCAAGAGAGAGAGACTGTAGTGAATGGAGAAGAACTCTACAGTGTCTGATGACATCACAGAGTCACATGACACTGTAAAAGTACTGACCAGTCAGGTTTTGAGACTTGTCTCTCAAAGAGGTGTGAGGTGGACATCCTGCTGAGATGGGTGTCAGGTAACTTCTTTGTTTGAGAACAAAGAACATGAGGTCTCTCCATCTCAGGAGGAAAAGCCTTCACAAGTCCAGTTTAGATTTTAACAAATGACAAAATCATCTGTGGTCAGGTGAATCCCAAAATTAAGCTAATATAAATTAAAACTGACTATCTATGATAAAATAAAAAGAAGGATTCTGATATCCATTGTTGTTATTTGATATATTTAACATTATTTAATATAAATATGCTAAAATAATTATGAGTTTTTTTTTATTGTGTAAAGCCATGCACAACCAAACAATTTAAATGTCCTTTTATGGTTAAGGTAGCGATGCTAAGGTAATAAATTTACAGTTTCTATGGAATAAAAAAGGATACATAGTCCCTGTTGTTATACCATATATTTAATGTTATTCTATTATTTGATGAAAAAATTATATCAGTATGATTTTATAACCATTTCTGAGATATTTTCAATGCACCGTACTAGTAAATATGTAAAATTAATATGTTCATATAATACTAGTTGTGGGAATACTACTAATTTCATGGTAATAAATTGATATATGTTGGTATACTAACTTTTTACAGGCCTTATAATATATAACATGGTCTAAATTTTATTTATTCTTTTTTTTCCCTATCTGTTTTACACATACCATAAAGTGACATCTCAACTGTTTAGTAAAGGCCTAAATTGAAAAACAAAACAAACAAACAAACAAACAAAAAACTATGGGGTCTGTTAAAAATGCATAAGATTGATTTTTGTTATTGTTGCCCCAAGGACACAAAAAAAATGCAAAGAAAAATGTTTCCATAACCTGTTGTCTTAGCGTGGACGACAACCAGGTTCATCAGTGGTGACAGACAGACTGTACCTTCAAAGAATGTAAGAGTACAGTTCAAGTAAATAACATTTTGTGGATAAACCAATGAAATAATGTTTTTGTCCTTACAGATATGTTAGACAGTGATCCTGTGAGACAACAACCTTCTTGTTCCCTCACTGTCACTCTTTATTTGACATGCTCATGTTGTACCATGGCACGTAGTTGCCAGGGTCACTTTCTGGAGTCTTCTCTGGTTGCGAATACTTACTCAGCCTCCAATTAGCTTACGCTTATTCTTCATATTCTTACCCTGACACCAATCTACCTTACTTCTCTTTCCTAAACCTAACCAACCTACCCAACAGAGGCACCAAATACTGGCCAATCAGAGGAAGAGTAGGGAAGGTCAAGCTTTCACTGTTATAGGAAACACACTCACCTTACTTTGCCTTACTCTGCCTTTTATTGGCTTACTCTGACATTCTTACCCTAACCCTAACCAATCTCACTACTCTTGCCTGAGCCTAACCAGCCCAACTGATGAAGGCAATGAGTACTAGCCAATTAAAGGGAAAGCAGGGCGGGTCATGCCAAAGTCGCCCCTGCTTATCTACCATGAATTTGCGTTTTTTGAAGGATAGCAAAGACATGACCCATCGTACTTTGCTTTACTCTGCCTTTCAATGGCTTACCTAGACAGTTTAACCCTAACTATAAATCTCACTCCTCTTGCCTGAACCTAACCAATCCAACTAATAAAGGCAATGAGTACTAGCCAATCAGAGGGCGAGTAGGGCGTGCCATGCCTCTGCTATCATAGGAAACGTAAATTTGCTTACCTACCAATCTCACAGTGACAAAAAGACTCACAGCAGCAGTAACTGTTTTTTTACAGTCTTTGTGACATATGTGAGAGTGACATTGATCTTCTCATCTTAACAAATTATTAACCCATTTCTTCAATATATCGAATATTTAGTCTAGCTTTAAAAAGAATCCTGCACTATGTTCACTCATGTAAAGTGTTAGGCATATAGGAAATGTAATCTGCAACTTGCTTGTCACAGTTTTCTTGTTCCAACAACATTTCTTTTATGGTCCATCCATATTTGTAACAGACTTGCAAACTTTTAAACCCATGTATCATCATAAAGTGTGGAGTCAGTTGCCCTGAAGCTGACAGGCTCTTGAGATTTCCCACTCAACATCCATCTTTTGATTGCACTTCAATGACAAAAAAAGTGAATGTCAGAAAAGAAAAATTGTAGAGTAAAGTAATGTGGGGTGATGATTTTAAAATGTCATCCAGAACCCTCTTGACTTTCATGCTTTTTTTTAATGCAAATGCGATGTTGTGGTTGTTTCTCGTCCTTAGCAGGACATCTCTTTAGCCTCGGGTAAGCAACGACACAGTGATGTATTGTCTTTCCTGGTTCAGCCTCATCAACTCTCCTAGTGCCTTGTGGGAATTGGTGTCCAAACAACACTTATCACTGTCATGTGTGAGTTATACTGTATGGATGACTGATTGGTTAGAGACTTATTTGTGTGTGATCTGTAATACAAGGCATGACTGCAGCGTGTTGTAAGTCATTAGTTAGAATAACAGATGGAGGTAATGTACAGTGAGAGTATTATGGAGGCCTTCATTATTCACAAAAAGCAGATTAATGCCACTGTGTTGGTAGGCCTAATGAACAGTGGGTGGAGAGGCGTTCAAATCCTAAAACAATGAAGATTCAGCCTGAGGAGCTAGAATGAATTAACAAAAGGGAGGGAGAGAGAAAGATGCCAAAGAATCCTATCAGCCGCCCTCACTGATTTCCCCGAAACACATCATTGAAAGAACGGGGGCCTCCTCCGATTTCTCAGCCAAAAAGTCAGAAACAATTACAAACCCAGGATCAGAGGCAGAGCGCTCCTCAAAGCTTCATTCTTTTTTTTTTTTTTTTTACTTTCAACTCGTCCCATTCTCTGTGCCTGCTTTGATTTTTGAACCAATTAAATTGAGACAAGAGCGAGCTTTGCCGAGCGCCATTCAGGGGAGAGAAACTACAGCAGTCATTGGGCAAATATTGAAATCGGCGGATCACATCAAAACTTGATCAAACTTGTCTGATGTCTTGGTGGCGGTGCATCAGTCACTGGGGGAATCCAATCAGCCAAACAAAATGAGCCTGGTGTGGTTTTTTTTCTCCATTTGTGTTAGATTGCCTCAGAGCAGCAGACTTGTTCTACAAGCAGCAGCCCACACAGTGAAACTGATACAGACTGAGAAAACATCTGCACATTGTTCATCATAACACAGCAAATTCCCCACGCAATATGTTGAAAGCAAAGCAGGCCTTATTCCCTCCTGCTCGCTCAAGTAATTGTCTCCCATTTCCGCCCGCAGTTGCCATGGTGACACAAATTTACTTTTATGAGAAGAGAAATATCAGATGATTCGATGAGCTTCTCCTTTATAACTTTTATTTTTTTCCACTTAAGATTTTATTTACACACAAGAAAAAAATCTTACAAACAAAAGAAAACAAACAGTGACACAATAAGGAGGGGGGAGGGGAGGCTCGTACAGAACAGTACAGTTCATAGGAAATGAGCTAACCAGAGGACCACAATGGAAATAAGACTTAAAGGTTGACATCCCTGCCAGTGATTTGCTTTATATAATGATCATAGTGCAGTGTTAAATGTGTTTTTAATCAGCAAATAAAATCAATCAGTCACTCAAAATTTCTGGTCCAATGCAGGTTCAACATAGTACAGGACGAACCAGAAAATAAGCACGTAGGATTTCATTCTTAGCTGAAACTAAATTGGACCAAAGCACTTGCACGTCTGGGCACTCCCACAATAGATGTAACAAAGCACCCCTGCTCCCAACATGTCCTCATCCCCACTCGTCAAATATCGCAGCTTTGTCAGTGGACCTACCTGTCAAAATATGATGCGCTAGGTACCCTCCTGCCTAGTTTTGGATGTTCAGGGATGGAGTGTCAATTTTTGCCATACACTTCCATTTTCACAGGAAATGTACAGTTTCGGCTTATTACATGCACACAGTCTTTTTCAAAGTAAACTGACAAGGTAGGTAAAACACTTTGTTTTTACATTTATTTCCTTGTACAACAAAAGTTGGAGTCATTGAATATTGGCGCGTGGGCAGGGACTTTTGCATCAGACACAGATGAAAAAGCGGTCCTTGCACATGAGTATGACACACAGCTGGACACTGTCCGTGTGTAACAGCACCTAACGGCATAAGGGGGAAACAGGGCTAGACAACAATGTAAGTTAAAGGGACGAAAAGTCCACATAGGGTGGGATGGAGGGGTGGTGGATGGGTCCAACAACTTCTGACCTTCACCTTGTAGGCCGGTGTTCGCTTACTGTATGAATGTAAAGCCAGACCCTGTGATTTTTTATAAACCTGACCATGTGCTTTTGTTGGCTAAATGTAATCTTGTGCATTTGTTGTTGAAGGAAGAAACCATCAGTTTGGGTGTTGCACCTGAAGTAGTACGTTTATTTTGAAAGAGACTGTTTGCAAACTGTGTATTTCCTGTGAAAACGGAAGTGTGTTTTGAAAGGACACAATGCATGTAACAGACAGAAGTTGACACAGCGTCACAAAACGTCAGCAGACCCTCCCAGGCTACTCTGCACATCAAATGTGGATGTGGAAAGTCCACGACCAAGCAGTGATATTTGACAAGGTGGGAGAGAGAATGTGCTGTAAAAGCATGTGGTTAGGTATTAAAAAACCATCATGGTTTGGCTTAAAATTCACAAGGGAAATGAACAGCTGGCTCCCGGGTCAAAATCTGGAGTTTGTTTGATATCATCTCATAACCTTGGAGATGATATCCTCACTGTCTAGGCTCTCCCTCAGCCCCATCAGTTTCAGGTTATTCCAGCAACTTTAAAGAATATCAAGCCTTCCCTGAACTTTTTCTTAGTTTTCCTGTAAAGCTTTTAGACAGTGTTATTATTGTCCTCAACTGTTTAAAGTATTGTTCAGCAAAGTAAATGCAAGTGAAACTCAGCGGCTCTAATTCAGCTTAATGTGTTCATCTCAGTGTTTGATAATCTGTGATTGTGTCCCAATCGAAATGTGATTACAGATATGTGACTTTCTGTCAAAACTAAACCAAGATTATGTCTGACTCTTGCTGCCAAGAGAGCTATTTTGTTGCCTTTCGACAGTTTCCCTCATTTGTGTAGTGGAGGATGTCTGGACATGATGATGTGCTGTTTTTTTTGCAACAATAACACATTGGGCAGGTTATTTTGTGTATTATAATTATTATCTCCTTTACCTCGATCTGTCATGTGTAATTTTTTCTCAATAAGGGATTTTCTTTTGTTCTCAGAATGCATTTAACTACTAAAAATGTATTGTAATGAGAACATGAGCAATAAGTAACATAACATAAGACATAAGATTCTGCTTTGACCTGTCATTCTGTCACCCGGTATTTCTGTATGTTCAAATAATGGGAACACAACAGATGTGTTTATGCTGCAGAGCACAACAGGTACTAAGGGCTGGTAAAAGCTAGAATGTGAGCTCTGACTTAGAATAGATTTGAGAATATTTTCAGTGTGTGTACCTGAGTTCAGAATCAATCTCAACACACAAGAGTGAGATGAAAAGATCCAGATGTGAGGTGGTTAGCCTAGCTTAGCATAAAGACTGGAAGCTAGCTTGGCTCTATCCAAAGTTAAAAAGAGACCTCTAAAGCTCATTCATGAACATGTTGTATTTTGTTTATTTAACCTGAGCACAAACGTTAATATTTTAATATGTTTTTTTAATATAAAATTCTCCCCCCTTTTATCATTTTTGAAGTAAGAGCTGGATGTTTCTCCAGCCATGCTAGCAGTGTGGCTCAAAGGATGGCAGTGACGGTCGCTCGGTTCCTCCTGCTTGATTGAAATATCTCTGCAACTGTTGGATGAATTAAAATTTGGCACAGATATTCATGGTTCCCACATGATGAATCTTAATGACTTTGGTGATTCACTGACTTTTCCTCACCAACTGGTTGATATTTTTGGTTCAGATGAAAACTGAACAACAATGGGATGCTTTACATTGGCATGTATGGCATTTGGACAAACATAGGTGACAAATGTTTAATCCCTTGACTTACCCAGCATCAGTTATCAGGTGAAAATTTATATTTGAACTTATGATAGGAGTAGGGTAGCTATTTAGTCAATAGCTCAGTGTGGTGTGTGTGCATAGCGAGTGTGATGTCAAGCAAAAGAAAGACAGCGATGGTGAGGCTGCACCCAGAGCAGGTAAGTGTGATTGCAGCAGAGTGAGTTTGGCAGTGAGAGGTAAACACAACAGTGAAGTGAGTTCCTGTGTTTTCATTGTCAACTGCTGAAGAAAGTAAAGGCGGTTTGACCTTAAAGGCTCCTTTTCCCCCTAAAGTCTCACCCCTCAGTCGGAGTGCTGAGCCAGAAATGGTTAACATTTAGTTTATGACCAAATGCAACAGCAAAATGACATGACATCAGCATCAGCTGTGCTTCTGGGGTCTGTCAACTCTTCAAGGGCAACTACAGTGATTCCAACCCATTTTCATTCCAAAGTCATCAGATATCGCCAGTTTGCAGTCATCTTTCATGTCTATACTGTAATTTACCGCTAGGTATCCCTCTGAGTCTGCTGTTTTCATTCCAGGACGCTAATGACAAGTGACAGAGTAACAAAGGCCGAGGTATCCTGACTTGTGAGTGCAGTATATCTTAAACTTGGATCCTGTGTAGCATTTGTCAGTGGACCCCTGCAAGGTACAGGTAAATGCCCATGTCTTTCAAATTCCATGCCCCGTGTTTGTAGAACAAGATTTGTGACAAAAAATTGAGGTTTCAAAACCATTCTGTGATTGCCCTGATGACCTTTGATCATCAGGAGTTATTTTGTCAGACTTGACAAAGCTCATTCAGAGCCAGAGAAGACATTGTGTAACTGCTTTCAGAGGCTGAGAAGTAGTCTTCATGATTAGAACCTGACTTTCAAGTGTCAAATCAATGGAGCTGCCCAGTCACCAGAGGAAAATGGTGACCATGAATATGTTATCATAATGACGTAGGCACGGACACTTCTGGTTGACTCTCCGTCAGCTTGGCTAAACTGTTGCTAAATTTAGG
Source organism: Cephalopholis sonnerati (assembly GCA_019142605.1). Taxonomy (NCBI): domain Eukaryota; kingdom Metazoa; phylum Chordata; class Actinopteri; order Perciformes; family Serranidae; genus Cephalopholis; species Cephalopholis sonnerati. The sequence continues at coordinate 6,368,476 of JAGQAX010000004.1, read as the reverse complement.
CTCTTGTGTTTTTTTTTGTTTTTGTTTTTTTTTTGCAAGCGTTAGTGCTGGTTTCTTCGATTGCTGTTGAAGGGTGATGACATGTAGCCAAGAGTCACTAATCAGGCTGAGGATATCAACTCACAAGTCTGTAAACTCTTCTTCTGCTGACTTATAGCTAGCAAGCTGCTAGCTAACCAGGTCAGTGAACATTAAGGAAACATGGAAAAGAATGGACGCCATCTGAACTTGCATCCTGTTAGCCATTGTTCAGGCGCTGGAAATAAACTGGACGACCTCTGTCTCACATCACTTTCCAACAGGATATCAGGAACTGTAAAAGCCTTTGATTCACTGAAACTTGGCTAAGTCCCGGACAGCGGCATTCAACCAGGTGACTGTTTTTCTATATGCTGATCTAACAGGGCAGAGGACTCTGAGAGAGAAGGGGAGTAGGCATGTCCTTTATGGTGAATAAGGACTGGTGCAATGGTGGTAATGTGAGATGCTGTCCTGTTCCTTCTGTGGATCACTGCTATAAAATAATGGCATGCAGAAGTGGCTGCCGAGCAATGCTGCCAGTCAATCAAATGGCCGGTCGGGAAGTGTGGACAGTTAAATCATTCCACAATCAGAAACCATGGATTACAAGAACCATCCGGAAACATGGACAATTAGCAGCAGCCAACAATGTAAGAAGATGCAAAAAATGACTAAATTGCAGTGCAGAAGTTAAAGGAGCTGATTGGATCACATTTCACTGGAGTTGTATCTTGTATAATTCCATGTGACAAATAAAAGATTGTTACATTTGTACACGTCATGTGTATCATTTCAATGTTTCTAAAGTGAGGTCATGTGAGTTTGTCATTTGGATGTGGAGCGGATGGTGGATGGTGTGACACCAAAGTGAGACTCCACTGCTCGAGACCAACAAACAACAAAATCAGTTGTGTTTTAGCAAGTTATTGCTGTGTTTCCGGTGGCTTATTAGAAACCGAATGTGCGTGTTTTGTAGTGGCCTGTCACTACTTTTCCTCTGGAGATAATGCAACAAAACATTGCTGCATTTCCATCCAGGATTGTGCCACAAAAACAAGGCATTTTAAGTCAAAACATGATCTTTTCTGAACCGTAACAAGTGCTTTTTGTGCCTAAACCAAACACGTTAACTACAACACTGCTAAAACGTTAATGCTGCTGCATAGTAAAGTGCACATGTAACATATCTGTAGTTTGCAGGAATGTACAATGCCAACATTTTTTCTGGCAGTTGGGTTGAGTGGAGTATGGTGTGCAAAGTTAAATTTTTAATTTTTGTTTTTGTCTGTTTTAAACACAAACTGAAAGTGATGATCCATGTACAGTTCTTACTTTTACAAGAACAAAACATACCAACTTTTGTGTCATTATTGCTAAGTGGATATTTTTGTAATTTTTTGTTTTTCTGTGTGTGTGTGTGTGTGTGTGTGTGTGTGTGTGTGTGTGTGTGTGTGTGTGTGTGTGTGTGTGTTTATGGAGCAGTAATGATGGCAGTCTCTCTGGAGCTGGGCTGTGGTCACTTTGAATTAGTGGCTTTGTCTCATCAGCCATCCTCTCTACCTAACTCCTGCATTGCTCACCAGACCTGAGTCACACACACAAACACACACTCACAGGGCTGTGTCAGTCACTGTGTGTGTGTGTGTGTGTGTGTGTGTGTGTGTGTGTGTGTGTGTGTGTGTGTGTGTGTGTGTCAGTCAGCCTATCTGACAGCAGCAGCCTCAGGCCAATCAGCCTCCTCTCCTATTTACATGCAGAAACACACCGCTTCCAAAGTTCTTTAGAACGTACATCCATTCATCCATCTCTGCTTAGAAGGTAACAATACACACCACACACACACACCCACACACACACACACACACACACACAGTCATGTCACATCCATTTGGGCCATGAGTAACCCTGTGGGTAGACCTTCTTTACCTGGGGGGGTCTGCTGCTTTCTGTTAATGGGTGCGACCCTGGAACCTCAAGGTCCACCACACACACACACACACACACACACGCCCCATTAGTCACAGTTTGCCAGAGGAATCACCACCCCTCCGCTCACTGAGTTGAGTCACAGCCCCAGTATAGCAAACTTACACACACACACTCTCTCATGAAAACCATCATTCTTTATAGTTCTGACCTCCTCACTAACCTTTAACTAACTTCCTGTTAGAGGTAACCTCTGACCCTGCCCTCAGGCATTCCTTTCCAATGACTCCCTCAGTCTCAGCGTCAGATTAGCTGTTTCCTCCTTACAGCACTTACTTCTTTGCTGGTGGCTCCTCCCCTTTTGGCCTCATTGCACTTACATACAAAAACTCACATAAACACACACGGACAGGCAGAGTGTTTACATGGATTGCTGTGGAAGACAAATCTTCAGGTGTTCTGTACAGACATAATCAGGTGCTGTGACTATGGAGCCAACGTTTATCAAGTATCAAGATATTATTGTATGATGACACCAGCCAAAACACAAAAACCTCGATGGCGGTGCCAGACTCCACAGGCTCCACTGTTGCAGATTTTATTTCCCTTGTTTTAATAATGTTTCAATGATAAATGATCTGAACATACTTTGGTTTTGTCAGTATAAAAAATAAATAAATAAAAAATAGATTAAAAAAAAATAGCTAAATGAGAGCTGGGCTACCCTAACCCGGGTATAACAATTCTCCAACTCAACCAGATTTACTACTTCACCACAAGTCCACGCTAACTCAAATTTGTGTACACGAGTTAAGACCTGATGTGAGATTTGATCAAAGCCTCCGCTCACATCCACATTGATAAATGCCAGGCTTTGCATGGAAATGAGCGTGCGCCCAGCTTTCTGCCATACATTTGTTTCACAAATGAAAGCCTTGATGTCTATGAAATGCATAAAACATTTGCAAACTTTAAATGGTTTCAACTCAATGTTCTCAGCATCTTCAGCCCTGGCTGAAACAATATGATAAAGAATTCATGATACTCATGATCAGTGTTGGGGGTAACATGTTACAGTAATATATTACGTTTTAGCAATAACAGAGTAATACAACACATTACCAACAGGACTTTGGGTAATATTATTGCATCTTCACTGTCACATAATGCATTACCACCCAAAATAAACTGTTTATAGTTTTCATTTTTCATTCATCCACACCCCTCCACTTCACTACAGCACCACCAGAAAACATGGTGGCATCCAAAAGTTATTGTGTCTTGTCATTTCATGATACACTACATTATAAAAGGGTGCCACTGATTGGCACATCTGGGTGACGCCGTACTGTGCGTTACCATGCTCAGTGTGCTTCCTGTGCTTAATACACCTGCAATGTCTACAACATATCCAGTTCTGCTTTGGCATCCTAAGGCTGCCTGGAAGCAGCAAGAATAAGGAGCCGGCCTGTGGCTTGTTTTTCCTCGTCCTGATGATCGGAACATCTGGGTGATGTTAGTAGCCTATTTGTTGGATAGGTTTCCACTCACATCCCCTACAACTGCAGAGCAACGTCGGCAAACAGCCTCGTTCTTATGCATAACTCTCTCCCTGGTGCTTTTGTAGCCTACTGGCACACCAGGAACTAGCAGGTGGCTCTTCCAGGTCTGTGGTATTAATTTGTGCTCGTCATAGTGACTGACTCCCATGCCATTCTGTTTGTTTTGCTAATTTTGCAACATTTGTTTATTGTGTTTCATATCATAGTTTCACAAATATTGATCCATATCTCATAATTATCAGACTTTGATCCTCTGCCTGACCCTTCTTGTGTTTAAGGATATTCATTTATTTTAAAAGGTCTAGGCTGTTAAATTGTTCTACATCATCATGCTATTATTAATGTAAGCACAGGATTTCAATACAAAGTGGTAACCACTGTCTGTGAATGCATGAATGGGTCAGACCTGTGCAGCACTAGATTTGAAATGAACTGTAATAAACAGGAGTTTCTGAGCTTTGATTACCTGCTGTGAAACAACATGACCCTCATCCACTTAAAATCAACATTAGTTCTTCTGAGCTCATTTTATTCAAAGTAACGTGAAAGTAGTGTAATAAGTAACTTATTACTCTACACAGAGAGTAATATTGTAAAGTAACTTTCAGATGAAGGTAACAGGTAACATGTAATATATTACATTTTGAGAGTAACTTGCCTAACACTGTTTATGATATTCATGATACTGTCAGGAAGTGTGATTGAAAAGATTTTAACAATGTTAAAGCTACTTAAAAGTATATAAAATGAGAAAACTGTATTGTATAGGCTCAGCGAAAGCAGTGAATAAATGTCACTGGGTTGGTGAATTCTGTCTGTAATTTCATCTGTACTCTACTGTGTCTTACTCATCACAAAGGCAACTGACTCAAATAATGTTTCCTTTTAGAAAGAGAGAGGAAGTGAATGAGGATACACTATTAGAGAAAGACACAAATAATACATGACTAGCTCTTTTAGCCTTTCTCTCTTTTTCTCTCTCTCTCTCTCTCTCTCTCTCTCTCGTTTTGCGTTTTCATTGTTGAATTGAGAAGAATCCATCTCTGGAACATTTACTAACCTTGGTTTGCGAGCAGCACCTGCACTATTGAATCTTTAAAACATTCTCCTGCTGTCTGATGGAGTGAAGCTTCCTGTCTGACTGTAAATAATATACAGTAACTCGGTAACATGTCTTCTTGGAGTCTTCATGCATGTGTTTCTCATTGTTCTGTTCACATCACGGTCATTTCAATAGGAACTATCCAGCAGAATATGAAGCACTGCAGCACCCCCATGTGTCTGCCTAAGGTACTGCATCCCAACATGTGTTAACACAGGGAGACGGGAGACAACGATGTGTGTTGTTGGATCATACAGTGAAAGGTCAGGCAGCCTTGGGGATGGACGTGCATACTGAGCAAGAAGAGGAGAAAACAACACAGGAGGAGAGGAGGAGGAGAAAGGAATGAAGATGAGGACAGGGGGTAAGAGAGCAAGAGAGAGGAGAGGAGAGGGAGAGATGGAGAGGAGAGAGGAGGGGAGATGAGAAAGGAAGAGAGATGTGGAGAGGGGGTAAGAGAGTAAGAGACAGGGGAAGAAGAGGGTAAGTGGAGGAGAAGGAGAGGGAATGAAAAAGGAAAAAAGATTATGACGGGTTGAGATAGGAAGAGAGAGGAGGGGAGGCAGAGTGGAGTAAAGGACGATAAAAGAAAGAGAGGAAGGAGGAGAGGAGATGAGGAGGATGAGAGAGGATGACAGAAAAAGAGAGAGGAAGATGGGAGGGGAAGTGAGAGCATGAGAGAGTGGATGACAGAAGAGGAGACAGGATTAGAGAGGAAGAAAGAGGAGAAAAGGAGAAGTGGAGGAGAGGAGGATGAGAGAGGAAGAAAGAGGAGAAAAGAATGGGGAAACAGCAAGGCTGATTCTTGAATGAATGAATGGAAGAATAAAATGCCATTCAAATAAACAAATACTCTGTCTGAGGAGAAAGGTAGTTTATTATCAGTCACATGTGACGGTCAGATAAACTGCATAACTCATAGATCACTCCTTAGATCACTTACACAGATCATTTCTTTACATTTCCCATCATCAGCAGATGGATTTAATCAGTTTGCACTTTAGCTTCCAGAATCATCTCTATCTATTATGACAGAGTCCTTTGATGGGTCTGCTTTGCTCTCACACCCTAAATGAACAGCACAAGAGTTCACTTGGAAACACACAAGAACCTTCTTTTTAAGCATTTTCCATGTGGTTGTCCTGTCTGCACCACAGTTTGACTGACAGTTTTCACACTGACCTGAACAAACTTTGAGAAACAAAATCTGAAAACACACACACCAGTCTCTAAATTCTCACAACATTTTATTTTAATCTCTCAGAGACTTTTCAATTTGAATGACAGCCAGCCAATGGCTACTGACCTACATGTGCTATGCAGTCAGAGCTTTTATGCAGAATATAGAAACATATAGGCTCAATATATTGCCTTAGGTTGTGAGTTAGTGCATTAACGCATGATAAAAAATAACCCAACTTTGACTTTTAGTTTCACACGGGACAGGAACACCAATCTCGTAGGTCAAAGTCCTGTGCTTGTTAAACCCATCCACCATCAAACTTTCTCGCTCTTTTTACAACGTCCATTGCTCTAAATGTCTAACAGCTCATTTATGTTCAGTGTTAGATACAGAGACTGAAGGAGTCTTCTGTCCGGACTCTGCATTTATTCCGTCTGTATTTGTGTGCGTTTCCTGAAACCTGATGGATACAAACAAAATGGAGAAGCCACATTGGAGATCATGGAGGCAGTGTAGTGAAGTTCAAGTAAGGTAAAACTTTAGGAGACAACAAAGACATTTAAACAATGGTGAAAGGGAACAAATCAGTAATACAGTACAGGCCAAAAGTTTGGACACACCTTCTCATTCAATGCGTTTTCTTTATTTTCATGACTAGTTACATTGTAGATTCTCACTGAAGGCATCAAAACTATGAATGAACACGTGTGGAGTTATGTACTTAACAAAAAAAGGTGAAATAACTGAAAACATGTTTTATATTCTAGTTTCTTCAAAATAGCCACCCTTTGCTCTGATTACTGCTTTGCACACTCTTGGCATTCTCTCCATGAGCTTCAAGAGGTAGTCACCTGAAATGGTTTTCCAACAGTCTTGAAGGAGTTCCCAGAGGTGTTTAGCACTTGTTGGCCCCTTTGCCTTCACTCTGCGGTCCAGCTCACCCCAAACCATCTCGATTGGGTTCAGGTCCGGTGACTGTGGAGGCCAGGTCATCTGCCGCAGCACTCCATCACTCTCCTTCTTGGTCAAATAGCCCTTACACAGCCTGGAGGTGTGTTTGGGGTCATTGTCCTGTTGAAAAATAAATGATCGTCCAACTAAACGCAAACCGGATGGGATGGCATGTCGCTGCAGGATGCTGTGGTAGCCATGCTGGTTCAGTGTGCCTTCAATTTTGAATAAATCCCCAACAGTGTCACCAGCAAAACACCCCCACACCATCACACCTCCTCCTCCATGCTTCACAGTGGGAACCAGGCATGTGGAATCCATCCGTTCACCTTTTCTGCGTCTCACAAAGACACGGCGGTTGGAACCAAAGATCTCAAATTTGGACTCATCAGACCAAAGCACAGATTTCCACTGGTCTAATGTCCATTCCTTGTGTTTCTTGGCCCAAACAAATCTCTTCTGCTTGTTGCCTCTCCTTAGCAGTGGTTTCCTAGCAGCTATTTGACCATGAAGGCCTGATTCGCGCAGTCTCCTCTTAACAGTTGTTCTAGAGATGGGTCTGCTGCTAGAACTCTGTGTGGCATTCATCTGGTCTCTGATCTGAGCTGCTGTTAACTTGCGATTTCTGAGGCTGGTGACTCGGATGAACTTATCCTCAGAAGCAGAGGTGACTCTTGGTCTTCCTTTCCTGGGTCGGTCCTCATGTGTGCCAGTTTCGTTGTAGCGCTTGATGGTTTTTGCGACTCCACTTGGGGACACATTTAAAGTTTTTGCAATTTTCCGGACTGACTGACCTTCATTTCTTAAAGTAATGATGGCCACTCGTTTTTCTGTAGTTAGCTGATTGGTTCTTGCCATAATATGAATTTTAACAGTTGTCCAATAGGGCTGTCGGCTGTGTATTAACCTGACTTCTGCACAACACAACTGATGGTCCCAACCCCATTGATAAAGCAAGAAATTCCACTAATTAACCCTGATAAGGCACACCTGTGAAGTGAAAACCATTTCAGGTGACTACCTCTTGAAGCTCATGGAGAGAATGCCAAGAGTGTGCAAAGCAGTAATCAGAGCAAAGGGTGGCTATTTTGAAGAAACTAGAATATAAAACATGTTTTCAGTTATTTCACCTTTTTTTGTTAAGCACATAACTCCACATGTGTTCATTCATAGTTTTGATGCCGTCAGTGAGAATCTACAATGTAAATAGTCATGAAAATAAAGAAAACGCATTGAATGAGAAGGTGTGTCCAAACTTTTGGCCTGTACTGTATATAATGGCCACACAGGCCTCTGCCATCCACAACGCTGCTTCCAGTACAATATTACAACCTCCTCCACTGTCACCTCATTTGTTGTTGTGTGAAACTTTTGACTCCGCCCTCTAGTGACTCCCTTCCATCAATCAGCTGCTCCATCGGTTGATTTGGATGTTTATGATCGGCTGATGTAGCTGGGATGCGAGCTGAGCTTGACATTCTGTCCTGCCTTAAATAGCTTTTCAGTCTGTCTGCTTGTGTTTTCAGACCTGCCAGTTAGGGATGCACAATATTGGATTCGTCGATATAACAACTTATTTGGCAGATAACCGACACCGATATTGATATATCCACTTTTTCTCCACTTAATTTTAGTGATCATTAAGTCTCTATTGTAGTGGAATTAACATCCCTACTGCTTTTGTTATTTTTAGTAATGTTACCGTGTTCACACATCTCTCCAATTGAAGAACAATGTTACAAATAGACATGGTGGCCAAAATTTAAAAATGAAGCTCCAAGTTGTATAAAAGCAAAATTATCCTTTAAACTGTTTATTGAATTGGTGATCAAATGCTCCCTTTCTCTGTTCTTTGATGCTATGTGATGAACACATTATCATTTGGGTGTGTGTGCTGTCTCAGTTGAATACCTCAGTCACAGTACATACCGTATACCGGCCGACTTTTACTGTAAATGCAGGTCGGTGTGCTTCCTCAGATGCCTCCTCAGAATATAATCCAGCTCTTTTTCTCTCTCTCTCTCTCTCTCTCTCTCTCTCTCTCTCTCTCTCTCTCTCTCTCTTTCCCTCTGTCTCTGCCTCTCTTGGCCTGCAGCCAGGACTCTGGCACAATATTCACTTACATGTGTGTGTTTGTATGTGTGTGTGTGTGTGTGTGTGTGTGTGTGTGTGTGTGTGTGTGTGTGTGTGTGTGAGAGAGATAGAGAGAGACTTAGCCCTTGGTACTGTGCCAACTCCTGGCATTTTCTCTGTATCAGTGCTAGTGTGTGTATGTGTGTACATTTGTGTTATCTCTTAGCTGGCAGCATGAATGTTCCTAGAGCTGACACAGTGTGGTAATAGAGCCATTTCATCACACGCACACATACACAAATGTATAAAAAGACACATGGGTAACACCTTATATAGTCAAATCCTCGCTTTTTTTTATCCTGCACCTGGAACCTAAAGTCTTTGGTGTGTTAATTATCTCCTTCACGTTGCTCGGAGGTAAAACTGAAAAGGTCACACCTCTTGACACTGAATCAGACAAAAACATCAAAGCCTTTATTTACACATTTCCCTGTTTCTGCAGCTTTTTTATATAAAAAATGCAACTTGTTACAGTATAAAAATAGTGTTGAAGCCCTTATTTTGCTGGCTTTAATGAGGAGTTCAGATATGGCAATGTGTGGTTGGGAAATGAAGTGTGATGTTTTGTTGTATGTTCTTAGTCTGCTCATCCACTGGGAGCTCTCTTTTTACAGTGCTGACTTCTTTTTGTTGTTGCTTTTAGCAGAGAGGATGCATTGTTGTGCGTTCCCCACAGAATTGGGCTGAGCGTGGTTTTAGTTCTCCCAGTGCCAACTGCTACAAGTACAGAAATATGTCAACTTTGAGCTTTTAGGAGACCTGGGGGACTAAGTGGCCTACTGTAGCTATCACTTTGGCTGGAGTTTGATGCCTGTTTCTCAAACTATTACAGCTCTAAAAGGCTGGCACTAGCACATATGAATTGGGCTGTAGCTCCAATAGACAATATTTAATGCATGAGTTAGTTTGAGACAATAGTTAATTTCAACAGTCCTGTAGTAATGTACATTGTAGTAATGACTCTTTGCACGAGGTCACCCAGCTCTCTGCGTACACCACAATCACGGCTATCTTAGTGAAATCACTTTACACCACATTTGCTTCGGATTTGATCAAACCTAACAAACTCTTAAACATATTTTTCAACCTGGACCATATTTTCCCATGTTTTTGTGTTGAACTGACTGATGGACACAACAATTTTTAATATCGGTCCAGAATTGAGTGTGCATGCTGCAGCAAAACAGCCTGCATTGTAACGACCTAGGGCATTTCTGCTTGTTTTATTATGTCCACTAAAATTGTTTTTGCCACTGACAGACTCAGATTGTTATACTAACGCCAATTCAGACTACGTGATATCAGCTTGATCATAGCCCAACGTTGTGTTGTACAGTATTGGCTCAGATTGTGAACGACAATGAGTGTCATACGTGACAATCCATCGTTTTATCTTTTGTAGTATGTCATAGTAAACAATGGCCGACGCCATGTCTGGCCTACACAGAAAGTCTAGCATGTTTGATTTTCCTTTTGTTGTCTGCAACTTCTCCTGTCACAGCCATCACTTTGACCAATATAAACAGAGAGCAATCTGTTGCTGTGGATAGCTGCACAGCAACAATACCCCAGCCTTTTTGATATTTCCTCTAGGGACATTACCACGACAGAGTAAAAAAGGAAAAATGATGGCGTGACACAGCAGAGGCAGCTTGGTGAGTACTGCCATCAGCATCAACCTAGCAAAGAATGTTATTTCTTCATAATGGAGGATATAAAGGAATGAAATTTACAAATAGTGGTGGGGCTTTGACTTACCACAACTGTAGAGGGTGTTATTTATTATTCCCTCTGGTGGCGCTTGTAGCGTTACTACAATATCAGTTCAGCTGGGACATGAACAGCCATAGTGACATCTTGCACATCCTGACAGAAGACCAGGGACCAGAAACAGCCCCGAATTCACTATAGATAAAGTCACCAGACTCCATTTAAATAACAGGCTGCACTACAAAGTGCTTATTTTGCCACTGACAGACTCAGATTGTTATTCTAAATGTCAACTGCTAATGACAACTTTTAGAAAGCATCCCATACAAAGATAGACCTTTTTATCAGCCCCAAAATTGACATTGCCAAACCCACCAGACTCCATTTAAATAAGTGGTAATTTTAGCCTGTATAGAGCCAGCATATTTTCACATCTAACCGGATGAATTGAGGGTTCATTACAACCAAACCAGACTGAATGTTGGAACAGTGAAAAGACAAACCACCACAGATTTTTTCATTTTGTTTGTTTCTGTTGACTTTGAATGAAGCGTGAATAATAAAATTACTGTTTATTTGAATTTAGTCTGGTGGTTTTCAAGATGGCTATTTCATCCTAGGATAGCATAGGCTCTGTCTCTGATTGACCAGGATAAAGGTGTTCTCTTGTCTATGCTTTGCTGTGTTTAAGATGACCTCAAACACCACAGTCTTTGAGTAATGATGCTAATAGAAACTGCTAAAGCTGTTGTTTCCACTTTTTACAAAAGTCCAGTTATTAGAAGAATAAATTCACCTGTAAAATATCACTCAAAATAACATGTCTAGGGACATCTTCATTTTCTCAATGACCAGGAAGAGACTCAAAATGACCACAAAGCAGAGTCCTGCATGTCCATTTTTGAAACCTGCAACTGCCCATACCTGTAAAGCTCAGTACCGTCATTATATCTAAGTCAAAGCCGCATCTGGCAACATTAATAAAGGTGATTAAACACACACAGACTACAGTGACTCAACCTAGGCTGGGTTCTCTGTTTTTCAATTACAAATCCAGCGGAGGAAAAGTCTCTTAGGTTAGTTAGGAAATATTTTAGCATGCTCCTTCCACCACCATAAAACCTCCACACGATCCTTCTTGGGTGTCTTGAACTCAATGTAGGCTGCTAGTCATCTAGTCATCTGACCACATTATTTACACTACATTCAGCCATTCACGCACACATTCATACACTGGTGGCTGAGGCTACCATACAAGGTGCCACCTGCTACTCAGTTTTTAACACACTCACACACCAATGGAAGCATCATCGGGGGCAATTTGGGGTTCAGTATCTTGCTCAAGGATACTTTGACATGTGGACTGGAGGAGCTGGGGATTGAACCGCTGATCTTCCGATTGGTGGATGACCCACTCTACCTTTGAGTCACAGCCGACAATGATGTGACAATGGGGTCAAAGATTTGACTTTTGTCATTGACTTTCAAAATAAAATTAATTGCTGTGTGTCTATAGTGATATAGATGTCAAAATATTACACATATACTGCACACCTTTTTCATTTGTTTACTTGTGTCAGTACCCATGAATATATATATGCATATTTTTACCTGTTATACAGTTTTTTTTGGGTTACCTATCGGGTACGTACGGGTATGTACGGGTACGCGACCCAGTGCAGGACTCTGCCATAAAAGCCCTGTTTCCACCAACCCTTTCCACCTTTGGAGCCAAAAGTAACCCTTCAGACATGGTACCTAGACCCTAGGACTGTTTAATGTTTCCACTGCAAACAGTACTCTTAAATGTGGGTGGGGTTGTTGTCATTCACTACTCCATCCAGCACTCACTGTATTTCCTCTTCACCAGTGACAAGGATGGAAGTCTGCACCTTATTTATCATCCACAGAACTGAGTTGCACACTGATATTTTCATAACAAAATAAATCAGGCTGCAGTGAGAGTCTCTCCTGATAGGATATTCAAAAGTAGCAGGTTTGTGCAGTTAGTCTGTCTCAGGCAAGTGCAGGGGTTTAATGTTGCTGGGTGCCGACTAGAAGACCCGCTCATGACTAAAAGTCTATGTCATCCAAGAGAGACAATAAAAACTGATGGAATGGTCAGAATTGTCACATTGAAATTTAAGGTGTGCTGATGTATTCATGCCATCAACTCATGCATTGAATAACTTTGCAAGAAAAGGTTCCACCTTAAAAGTTGCTGGCAGTTGACCCAGTGAATACAGTTATTTTTTTTCTCAGTCTACAGCTGTTGCCAGAGGCAGCAAAACATCCTTTAATTTTATAGTTATAGTTTACGCAGATATGTAAAACCTGCCACAGTATGAACAGTGGTTACATAAGCCACAAAACCAGCTACAACTCAGCTCTGAGCAGAGTGACCGTCCGCTATCGACCAATCAATAGACTGCAGTGTTTCAAGCTCCACCTTTCAGTACTGTATCTGTGTGCCAGGTACCCCAACAGAGGCGTGACCAAAACTGGGGACATTAAGGAACGGTTCCATTGGTACAGTACCATCCACAACTTTTCACAGTGGAAACAGAAAAAATTCTACCCAACTGAACTGAACTGTACTGTATTGCTCGGTGGAAACAGGCCTTAAGAGATGCAAAATGACAAAAGATGCATAATGACTTCAAAATCACAGAACAACCACCACAAAGTCTGCATTTTGCTCCTGCCTTGGAGAGGTGGTGGGGTCCTCTGCATGTCGGTGCCCAGGGACCTGTTGTCTCAAAATCCACTCATGAGTACAGTTTAAAGTAAACTAGTATGACGGCACATTTGATAGCACTAATGTACCCTTTAACTTAGCTAGAACTGTGCTTTGTTTGGTTCAATATTAGCTTAAGTCTAAATCTTCCATTTGTATCCATAATGGTAGAAGGTCTCTTGTATCTCTGTCTAGATCATGATTTCATTTACGACGGCTCTTTACTTTAACCTCTCTCTATCTGGCATTTAATGGTAGTATATACAATGGTTCATAATACACAATAATATTGTTGTAAGCAGCTTTAAGGATGTTTAAATAAATAAAGAATATAAAATTAAGTATTACCTTACTCTCTGTGGTGATAGAAAGGAGGGTTGACATGCAAAAAAGGGCTGTATCTGAGGTGACCACTGCCTTTATTCCTATGTGTGGGTCGTTCTCGTGGAGTGGACGCCTGGAGTTAGTGTCTAACTGCTATCAGCTGCTTTTTGAATCTCCCAAGGTGGGTCACACGCATAACATACCATCAAAACATCACACCTGTGCTGCCCATGATCCCATCCTGCCAGCTGTCTTGTTGATACAGACATTGTTTCAGCACTGTTACTACCTCTGGTGCTGGCATGAATTTCCTGCCATGAAGAGGTAGTTTAAAAGGAGCTGGTGAGTGGGAGCAGGACATGGAGACTTTGACTAAAACAGAAGAAGGCAAAGCTGCTGTTTCATAGCCTGATCAAATCTGCCATTTTTGTCATATTTCAGCGTTTTCCTCACATTTCCATTCAGATTTTTCATGTGTTTGAAATGCACTGAAAAAAGGCAAGGTAGAAACATGTGATCCTATGATATGTGTGTTAAACGCAGAGCTGAATGTCCTCTAGGATGATGCAGATGTCTGAGTTGATACGTTATTTGCACAGTATTAGAGTGTCCTTAGTAACACCAAGTAAACGTGACTGTGAAGGGCTCGGTGTAAAGCGTTTTGAAATAGGTTTGCCCTTCATGTGTTAATTAAGGCTCATGTGAAGTCATTTAAATAAACATTAAAGTAACACTCCAACCTGAGCAGTGACAGCCTATGAAAAAGGTTCATATGCCTGCAGTGTGGGCACAGCTAGCTCTGCTCTCACAAAGGCTAATGCTAGCTGAGTTTAAGCCAGCTTTTTTATGGCTCAGCGCTAAAGTGGAAGCTCCCGGGCATTTTGTCTCCATCCTGCCATCCTCTCATCAGCAGTAAAAGCCCTCCATTTACAGTGCTGAGAGGGAATGCAGTGTGCCACAGGGCAGCGGTTACACAGACAGATTACCTGCAAATCCCACCCGGGAGGAATGGAGAGCAGCCACATCAGCAGACTGCACGCCCCACACACACACACACACACACACACACACACACACACACACACACGCACCCCTCCGAGTAAGACTATAACCACACCAGGCCACATAGGGCCAAGCCACTTCATTCCTGATGCAGGAGGGAAGAGGGTGGTGCTGCTGCGGTCTGACTGGCTAATGTGAAATGTGAGTGGACTACCAGGGGAGCAGAGAGTCCACGTAAGGTTGGGAGGTGATGGAAAGTCATAATAACGACTGAATCAAATGGCAAAGGTTGTAATATTTGGGCTGGAACATCTGCATGCTACAAGCTGGGTGTAAGAGACACAACAATGTAATATAACACACTAATTAATATTTTTATATTACTAATAGATGAAATGATAAATGTAATGTGAAAGGTGTTGCTTGTGGTGATAAACTCTTAGAGAATTATCACCATCTCTACCGTTTCCCTCAGTTTGATTTACTATGTTAGCCAACACATTGTCACCCTGAGATTGTCACATATTGATGTTTAGTCATGGACATCGAGATATGCTGTGCAATGTACCCTGTGTGTGTTGGTTGTTGTTCAGCCTGTTACATGAATTGTCTGTTTTCAAAATACACTTCTGTTTTCACAGGAAATGTACAGTCTCCTAAAAAAATGCATTGTGTTGGTACAACGCTTCAAATTGACTTTTTTCTTCCTTCAAGAACAAATGTACTTGGTTACCTTTTGCCAACACACACACGTGGTTGGGTTTACGCAACAAAAGCACGTGGTTGAGTTTAGCAAAAAAGAACAGGGTTTGGCTTTACATTCACACTGGAAGTAAACACCGGCCTCCCGGGTGAAGGCTGGTGTTTGTTGGACCCATCCTGCCAGCCCTAGTTAGACTTCTCGCCCCCTTACTTGCATTTTCGTCTGGCTACATTTTCCCCTGAAGCCATCAGGTGCCATTACATACTGATGGTTTATCAAGCCGATGTGAAAGGACAGCTTTTTTTGTCGGTGTCTTACACCAGAAGTGACTGACCAAGCGCTAGTTTTCGATGACTTCAGAGTGAGACCAGGTTGTTTTAGTAACTTGCAGCTCATTGTTTTCGTTTTTCAGCCTGTAGAAGGGCTTCTCTTAACTCTGAAATGATCTTTGACTTATAACAGACACTGGGTATGACGCAACTTAATCAGATAACAACCATATTTCATATTTGGCATTTTGGCAAGTATTCACAGCTTTAAGGTTAATTAGTCAGTGAGATACTGAGTAACTTCATCGGTGCAATTCTGGATTAACACATGACATGAAACATCCTCTGGGAAGTATTTGTCTTACAGGTAGTAACTGTTGTCACCCTGAAAAATGTGAATTGTGTTCTACAGAAAGTTTGAAAGTCTGCTTTTTGTAGAAAAATTTTAGATTAAACACCTCAGTGCCCACCAGCTGCAGAATATTGTTGTAAACTAAACCTGTGGTAAAAATAATAAGATATATCTTGGTGTGGTTCTCCGGGAAAAAAGGCTATCTGCTAGCTTGAAGACAATTTCTTTGCATCCTGGGTGTGGTAGTGGTAAGGACTTGTACCTGGTCAAGACCCGTAACTGTAAGGATTTGAGGCATCTTTCTGAGAGGATTACTAAAATATGAAAGAAACAGGACAACAAGGTGAAATCGGGCTTGCTCAGCAGAGCAAACAAAGCTACCCAAACTGACATAGAGATGAGGATTAAGCAGTGTGACAGCAAGTTGAGGAGAATAGGTATGTTCTAAATGTGTAACAAATTGTGTGGAAAATGTGAAATAGTGAAATTGTAAAACTGAGTAATTATCTAGTTTTGTATCTGTGAAAAGTAGTTTTTGCTCCACCAATTTTAAAAAACCTCAAAACTACTTTGTACCGCTGATATACTGTAATCAGCCAGACACTGTAGCCAGCCTCAGAAAGCAGTATTCAGAAATATCTAAAATTTAAAAGCCTGTTTATGTTATCTGAATGTTGTGCACATTGCAAATAAAAAAAAACAAGGACTGACTAAGGTTAAGATTTGCTAGCCATGGAGCAAATTTTTGTATTTTCAACCTGCAACTAGATCCAAATCTGAACCAGCTTTTAAAGCCTGTTTACACAAACAGGTATTATTAGTAACATGTCTTTACTATGGTGTTTGTGGTCTGTCAGTAGAGCTCCTATTTCTAGAGGTAAATCCTAAAGTTTAGCCCTTTATTGTCAGGAACATTTTCTTTTCTTTTGCGCCTCTATTTCAAGAAGGCCTTGAGGGAATTTGGTGGTTAAAGGTCAAAGGTCAAGGCCACTGTGACCTCACAAAACATGTTTTTGGCCATAATTTAAGAATTCATATGCTAACTACGAAAAAAATTCACATAAACATCTAACTGTAAATAATGATGAGGTGATGATATTTTATATCCAAAGGTCAAAAGTCAACTTCACTGTGACATTTGTTCTAGAAAAACATGTTTCTTGCCATTACTCAGCATCATATCTCATGAACAGAAGGGTAAATACTGAATCTGACACTAATCCTGGGTGTCCACCTTGAAACTGTGCTGATTAGATCTTCTGTGCTGTTTGGGGGAAGATGTGCGTGAAGCATCCATATTTTCACAGACATGGATGTAACCTGTAACTGCAACTTGTGGAGGCGTTGTTTGATATTTGAACCACCAAAACATGAACTAAGCTACATAAATAACACATTTGAGCTGGTGGTTGCTTTGACTTCAAGGAAATGGTAAAACATGGGACAAACCTTTCTACAAAGAATCAATCAATAAAATCACATTACAAACGTTTGTATCATGTGCAGTGACCTGCTCTGTTCAGACAAGTTTGTGAGAGAAAATTGTAATCAGATGGCCATTTACTGTTACATAATCATAATAAAACATAAAACATTACATATACTGTAGATTTAAAAAAAAAAAAAAAAAAACACTTCTTTCAACATAAATCATTATTCTTTAATAAAACACATTATATAAACTCAGATTTAGCAGAGACATTTATAACTTTAAATCTTTGTACTACAAGAGTTTTGGAAGGTACAACAGCAGTTTTACTCTCTCGGGTAGAGTTCAGCTCAGTATTCAATCTAAGGAGGTGATGCAGTGGTTGTGAGCTGTTATTGCTCAGCAGGGACGACTAACAGGAGGATCTGCAAGGTTCTGTTGAAAGAATCTGGGGACACAGAAAATCACCATGATGTCACCTTTCATGTTATATATATATAAAGTATAATGGCACAAATAAGGCTAATTTAAACCACAATTAACTATCTGGTTTCTTTAACTTTCACTCAGGAGTAACAATCAGCCTTTAAACCTGAAAGAAATAATGATTTGTCTTTTTTTCACAACCACTGTAGCCCTTATACAGCTGCATGGTACTCTCCATGATGACTGAACTGACTTTTATGTGAAAAAAAAAGTGGAGTTTTCCCTTAAATCTGTCCTACATGACAATAAAAGTTGGTATACCAAAATGATCCATCTATTCTAGTCATATGTGTTGAATGTAACGTTCCACTGTATCAGCAAATGCCTCTTATTACCTACCTAAAGCCCTCTGAAGCCACTTTGGTCTGCGGTTAAAGTAAATGAAGATATAGTAGGCAGGGATGCCAGTGAGGGAAATGGCAAATCCAATCCCCGTGTTGACCGGGTCCGAGTACAGAGACAGGAAGACCATGAAGAAACACGTTAAGCAGAACACCACAGGGATGAAGAGCGGGACCTGTGAACAAGTCAGGAGTGACATCTGTTATTACTATCCATATACTGTTCGTAAACAGATACAAAGATGTGCATTATAATTTAAGCAAGTTTTTGTGAAACATGAAAAGTAGCTATAACAGCAGAGTTACTGTGGAACCAGGGCTGTGCGATATGGCTTAAAAATAATATTGCAATATTTTTAGGCTATATTGCTATACACAATGTATGTCATGATATTTTAAAATATTTAAAGTACTATCAGCTACTAAAATATTAAATTATTACATGATTTAAAATTAGAATAAATTGAATACAGTAGTTACTGTCATAATAAAGTTAAATAAAGTATTGTTATCGTTAAATAAATCAAAGCGTAATCACTGGTGCTTTCATTTTTAAGCACTGGGCTCGTCCCAGGCAGAAAGTATTGATGTTACTGTGAACTCGAAGCTTCTGGTTAACAGGTGCTAGCAGCAGAAAGTTAAACTATTGCCACTGTGTCTTTAAACATGAGAATTTATTCACTGTGAGCTGGAAATACACTAACAGCTCTCCACATTATATATTAACTGTATTTGCAAGTCACGCTGGTGCTCCATGGTTGCAGAATATGACTAAATAGTTGTGGTGTGGAGCCTTGCTGATACAAAGACACACGTTTCCTATGCTCAAACTGTTGTTAATCTCATTAAGTTGTTATACATAAGGATTTATTCAACCTAGGCTGGAAACAAAAAAGCTCACCAGCCCATATATCAATAATATTTGCAAGCCACAGTATCGCTCCATGGTCGCAAAACATAACTAATTATAATAACAGTCTGGAGCCCTGCAGATACAAAACCACGCTTAGGAGAAAGTGATCTGGATGGGCGGAGGAGTGTGTGTGACATATCATGTTTGTGAATATTCCCTTATGTGTGTCTTTGAGAGGGAGAGGGTCATAGGAGAGAGTGAGAGAACTGAAACGCATAAGTGAGTGTCATGCATGTGGCTTAAAAAAACAATATAACCATTTCTACTCAATGTCAGCAATACAGTAATTTTGTGCAGCACATGAGGAAAAAGCTGTGACTGACTATATTTAATATATCACCCACTCTTATGTGGAATACAATGACAGTGCAACCTAATTGGCAGAAAAAATGTAAGCATTGTAAGTCTTTATGTCAAAACTTTGGTAAATGGTAACATTTGCACACCAGTGGCCGAGGCTGCCATACAAGGTGCCAGCGGCTACTCAGTTTTTTAACACACTCACACACTGATGGAAGCATCTTCGGGAGCAATTTGGGGTTCAATATCTTGCTCAAGGATACTTCGACATGCTGACCGGAGGAGCCGGGGATCAAACCGCTGATCTTCCGATTGGTGGACGACCCGCTCTACCTCTGAGCCACAGCCGCCCACAAACTTTACAGTTCTTTACATTTCAACAATGCTGTAGTTAACATGTGGTTGGTTTTAGGCTCAAAAAACACTTGATTATGGTTAGGAAAAGATCATGTTTTGGCTTAAAATACTTTGTTTTTTGTGGCACTATCAAAGCTGAAAACACAGCCATGTCTTTTGTGGCACTATCCCCGGTGGAGAAACAGCAATAAGTTGCTAAAAAAAAAAAAAACCCACGTGTGGTGCCTCAAAAGCTGTTGGAAAAACATCAACAAGTCATCAAAACAGCTGGTTTTGTTGTCTGTTGGCCTCGAACCATGGTCTACAGCTTGTCAGGCTTCTCACCTCTGTGTCACACCATCCACCATCCCCTCCACCTTCAGATGTCAGCTCATATATTACAGCACTACAGATATCTTGATATCATACATAAGAAACATGCAAATGTAGCGTGTTTGTGATTTACAGAAAGATACAATCCCAACATTTTCTTCTGATGACTGGGCTGGACGGTGAGTAACTTGTATTTCAGTTTAGCAAAGATTCAGACAAGATTCAGTACAACTACAGCTGTGTACAGGTGTGTGAACACTGACCTTAAAGGGGCGGGGAAGGTCAGGTTTTGTGTATCGGAGGTAGATTAAACCCAGCACCACCACACCGATGAACAGCCACCGCAGGAAGCTCATGAAGTTCAACAGGCTGTAGATGTCTCCAATAAAAATCTGCAGTACGGTCATAGGGTACTGTATACAAACACACACACAGACAAGCACACACATATATTGATGTTGTTGTTATAGATTTTTGTTGAATGCAAATTGCTGCTGTAGTTGTTATATCCAATGGGAACATCACAACAGTGATATTTAGTGCTGTAATGAGCCGTTATTGATTGTTGTGATTTGTTTTCATATTGCAGTAAACTGACCAGTATGAGGACAGCAGTCAGTGGAGTGTGTCTACGGATGTGGACCATAGACAAAACCTCAGGGAGCTGTCCCTCACGAGATGCCACGTAGAACATTCTGGTGAACAGACACACACACCCATACACACATATACACAGACAGAACTTTGAACAAGATTTACAATAAGAATTTGGGTAATATTGACTTTTTTCATTGATTATGTGACTAAAACAAACCCATTTGAATCTTTGATCACCCCACATGGACATTATGACGTTATTTACTGTATCTGCAGAATTGCAATCAAAGATGTAATGACCCTGACTTAAATTGGAAACTTTGATATTAGATAGAGCTGTCAGGAGGCCTGTGCTCTGTTTACTAATTTTCATTTAGACTATGCCAGGTGTAAAGGTTGAAAAACTAACAAAGAGTATCAGGAAACTGCCTGTCATGAGGGTGCACATATTTTACAATGACAGCCTTCCAATGGCTCACATGGTATAGCTAATCCCTCAATTTCCTGGCAGGCTTCTAAAATGAAAGATCAGGAGGAAGTTTTATTTTTATTGGCATGTGCTTAACAGCTTTCAGAAAAATGGCAGCGAATATTTATCTAAAATAAATATGAAGTATGTTGTTATTGTTAAAGGGGCAGCTCACCCTAGATTGCACTGTAGTGCTAATTATCAGTCTAGATTGTTTTGGTGTGAGTTGGAGGTATCTGCCTGTCTGCCTTCCTTTGAAATAATGGAACAAGATGGCACACAGCTTATGTTGCTCAAAACGCCCAAATAAAAAAAAAAAGAAAAATTCAACAGCAATGTCTTTTTCCAGAATTCATGACAATCCACAAATCTTTTTGTGAGCAGTTTCATGTAGGAACTATTTTTGTTCTACCAAACTTGACTCAAAAATCATATCATCATACAAAACTAAGTGTGCATCTACACATGGACAAAAGGCTCATGCTTGTGACAGCATAAGATGTAAACATTAATGGCATCCTCCTCAGCTGAGCTGTAACATTGTAATGAGCTCAGTGGTGCTAGGTGAGCTAGCAGTAGATACACGCTTCCGTCTGTGCAATGATGTGGTTGGTGGGTGTAGTTTGGTAGAAAGAAAATAGTTCCAACATGAAACTGCTCACAACAAGGTCTGTAGATTATCTTGAGTAAGCTGGTCATGGTTTCTGGAAAGAGACATTGCTGTTGAGTTTTTCAAATGTATCTTTTCAATCTTTGAGCACCACAAGCCAGGTAGCATCTAGTTCTATTATACTGGAAGGCAGACATCTCTATGGCCGATATCTCCAACACTGAGCAACTTACACAAAAACAATCTAGACTGATAAATAGCACCACAGGTAAGAGGAACACTCTGTGTTTTTGTTGTGGGGGTGAACTGTCCCTTTAAGTGAGTGTGAGATATAGGCCAGCAAAAAGGAAGCATCTGTACCTTGATATGGCAAAGAGGCCACCATTCATGGAGCCATAGCAGGACAACGCCACAAACACCGGCACTGCTATTGAAAAGTTCCCCATCAGCTTCTCTGCAAATGTCTGTGACAAGTAGAATCAGAGGGAGACACAGGTAGGAAGCAAAGTGAGCAAGAGTATTTGTTGCTTTATGGATGTGTCATAAGTTACTGGCATGCTGCACATCAGCAGTGTATCTAGTCACAAAATCATAAGATATATTATTTACTTATTTCACATCATGATATAAAACAACATTCACTAGCTTCTTCTTTCTTATGGGTATCAACAGGGTGGGACTAGGAGCAAGATTCTGCCCTGGCAGTTTTCCTTTGGAACAGCTTACTGCTACACCTTGTCCATCTCATTTGTAGCCTATTTTTATTTCAGTTGCTCTGCTCTTTCCGCCTAGATTTCATTTATTTTCCACTTCATTTCTTTTATGATGGACTGATCCACTTTAACACTTGAAGAATGGGGGTAGGTGGCGACAGCTGGTACTGCTGCACCTACCCAGAGATCACTGATAAACTAAGATGGCCCCCTTTAGATTAATTTCCTGTATCTGTGTCAAGTGGGTCTCACCACTGCCCCACCTCTTTAGGAGACTAGCAGTGGCCCTGAGTGTATTCATTCCAGTGGTAAAAGTGAATGTGAGTACAGATAATGACCAATCCTTTGCCCCATAGCCACCAAAGTAAATTTTGGACCCATTTTTCACAAGCCCCAACCCTTCTAAACATTCTTACACTGAAAAGGCATTTTTTCATACAGACAAATCAGGAGAAAATTAACTTTGTTCGGGACATGTCTCACATAACACACACTCTGAGATGTGCAATCATCTGATGTGATCTTACGCTGATTCGATATCAGCCCGTAAGCTAGCAGATAAAAATGAGCAGCAAAATAAGGAACTAACATTACGTTTGTACTGTATACAGTGCTGTAGTAATTCAAATCAGATTTCATCCATCACTTCCACTTCCAAATGAGGTGGGGGCATGTGGGGGAGGGACAACCATGCTCACTTGGGAGACAGGAAGTGTTAACCATTTTGTACTATTATCCCAGCTTGTAATGCAGTATCTTTCCTCATAGAGTATCTCCAACCTACCTAACAGTACAGCTAAGCTACTGACAATTTGGGGACTGTTTGACCCCTAATCAGATCGTCAAAGGTTAAGGTCCCTGTGACCTTGCATCCATCTCATTCCCATGATTGTGATATTCAATGTTCCAATGCTCCAATGTTCAATTGGACTCAACAATGGACTGACTGGATTTCAGGGGTCAGTGGTCAAGGTCACTGTGACCTTGCATCTGTCTCACTCTCGTGAACACAATATCTCAAGAACACCTTAAGATTATTTCTTTACAATTGACACAAATGTAAACTTGGACTGAAGAATAAACTGATTAGAATTTGGCAGTCAAAGGTCAAAGATCAAGGTCAGTGTGACCTAACCAAATTTCAGGCCAAAACTCAACTCATATGTTAATTATGACAAAACTTAACACAAATGTCTAATAGGATAAAAAAATTAAGTGATGACATTTTATTTCCAAAATAACTGTGACATCATAACGTTCTGCGTAGAACACTTTCCTGGTCATCACTCAATGTCACATCTCAGGAACAGAGGGGGAAATACTAAGTTAGATACTTTATTACTCTAATAATACATTAATCTTGGGTGTCCACCTTAAACTGAGCTGACTGTATAAATACTGTGCTGTTGGGGGGAAGATGTGTGTAAAACGTTCATGGTTTTACAAACATGGATGTAAACTGTAAGAGAAACTTGACTGGTACGAAGGCATACAACCGCAGGGTGGTAATTATAGTTAATCTATAGACAGAGCTGTTGGCTAGCTGTTTCTCTCTTCTTCCAGTCTTCCATGTCCTGACTCCAGCTTTGCACTGAATGCACAGACACTTTTGGGAAAACAGCAAACAAGTGTATTTCCCAAAATGTTAGATTCTTCTTTAAAAAGGGCAGGAAGTTCCGCTGTGAATGTATCAAAGTCTCCAGCTTTCAGCTTATTGAATTGCGGTTTGTTTTATTTTATTAACTGGAGCTGGTTAGATTAAATTGGAGAAGTTGACAGGGCTGCTGGCAGTAATTGTCATAAATGGGTCATGCAGAAGTGGGAGCAAAAGCTGCTTATTATTCATGAAGCCATTCAGCGCTTATTAATCACAGTCCATGCTTGTATGGACAAGCACTGGCTGTAAGGGAAAAAATCTGCATTTATCTTGGACATGTCTATTTGGGGTTTTACACAATGGACACTGAAATGATGTTGTCACATAGGATCATTTCTAAGCAACCACTCTATAATGATGCAATGCTCTGTAGTATGCTTGACTTCTATTTAAAAACCTTAATATTCCTAACAAAGCAGGCTTTGAAAGCAGTAAAGAAAATGGTCATAAAATTGTCATAAACCAATGTTTCATGCATTCCTACTGACATAGTAAAATACATACTTTCAGGACAAATCCTATGTGTAGAAAACACAAAGATCACAATGTGTGCTGTAATGATTAGGGATTTATACACTGAAAGAGGAATCCAGCATAAGATTAGTAAAGGGATTGTTTTTGTTTTGGTGTCGTGGTGAGTTTTCTTTTATACTGTGCTTTTTACCATGACCTGATTAGGAAATTGTAAAAGGAAGTGGAACACATGAAAATGGTCTGGATCATTGATGGAAAAGACGGAAGTGGTCATTATATTCCTATTACACATACAGGTACTGTGAAGTGCAGCCTTCCTTCAGGGTCACCAGACTTTATTTGCGTGACTTCCTTTGTAGCCACAAAAGAATAAAAACAAATAGGTTTACTTTCATAGTGTTTTCTACTAACAGCACAGTAACTTCTGTCTAAAAATATGCTACAAATGCTGTGCTTTTTATGAATGTTTATCTGTTAACTTAAATAAACTATGACACCAAGATAGAATGATACTGAATGGGTTAGACATGGAAAAATTATGGCAACAAAGTGACATTCAATATTACTGAATAGATTTGTAAGTCCTGTGATGCAAAATAAAACCTGAATTTAAGCAGTTAATTTGGCGCAGCATGTAAGAATAGCGGTGTAAATGTGTTGAATTAAGCAACAGTGTGCTAAAATATAAATTGATATTTTAGTAAATCCGACTTATTGTTGTACAGAGATGTAGTAAGCTTATATCCACTTCACCCAGATTATTAGCAAATATAAATCCGTTTCCACCAGATATTTAGTAAACCTAAATTCATTTTTGCTCAGATACTTAGTTAATATAAAGCAATTTTCCTTGTGAAATGAATTTGGATTCACAAAGTCCAACAAATTTTAACTGTTGCTTTTTTTTTTACCATCTATTTATTATTTTTGTTTAAATGTACTCGATTTATTCACTCAATTTTAATCAAAGTTGTAGTACTTAAAATCTACTTAGTTATATTACTTATCACTTTGTTGCTTCAGTTGTTTTAAGAAATCATTGGTCGCATTTTTACAGTGTATATCTTTAAAAAAATAAAAATAAAAAAGGAAAAGGAAAAAAAAGGCCAAATTGATAGTTCAACTAAAGTCCTACTGGACAAATGGAACTAAAAAAATGTTTGTATACAGATAGGTGCGAAAGATTTTGAGTTGATCCAACTCAATTAAATTCAATAAGTTTGCCTAGCCTATGTTATTTTTAAAATGAATGTATTGAATTAATTTGACAGTCCTGATACTATATATATAAATCACCCTCTCACCCTCTCAGGCTGGTATCTGTATCATCCTCAAGCTCGGGTCCTCTACCAGAGGCCTGGGAGGGTTCTGCGCAGTATCTTAGCTGTTCTTAAGACTGCAAACCTCTGGACTGAGGCTTCAGATGTTGTTCCTGAAATCTGCTGGAGCCACTCTCCCAGTTTGGGGTCACTGCCCCAAGTGCTCCTACTACCACAGAGACCACATCAACTTTGTCCTTCCACCTCTGTTCTAGCTGTTCTTTCAGCCCTTGATACTTCTCCACTTTATTATATTCCTTCTTTCATATGTTGCTGTCAGCTGGCATTGCCACATCTCCCACCACTGCCCTCTTCTGGTGTTTGTCAACCACCACTATGTCCGGTTGGTAAGCCAGCAGCTGTTTGTCAGTCTGGAAGCTGATGTTCCACAGGATCTTAGCCCTGTTGTTCTCAACCACCTTTAGGTGTGTCACATTGGGATTTGGGGACTTCGAGTCCATATTGGGTACAGATATTCCTGTACACTATCCCAGCCACTTGGTGGTACTTGGTGTACTTGGTTATATATATATATATATATATATATATATATATATATATATATATATTCATACATTCATGCATACAATCTCTTTCAAAATAAACACACTACGCCAGTACAACACCTTGAATTGATGTTTTTTTTCCTTCGACAACACATGCAAGTGGTTACCTTTGCCAACACAGGCACATGGTTGAGTTTAGGTAAAAAAACAGGGTTTGGCTTTATAATCCAACGGGAAGTGCACACCAGCCTCCTGGGTGCAAGTTGGACCCATCCACCACCCGTCCTGCTTGCCCTACTCAGACTTTCACCCCCTTGTCATCCGTCAAGTTTACCCCTGATGCTGCAATGCACCATCACACAATAATGTCGACTGGCAGTGTGTCATGCCAACATTAAAGGATGGCTTTTTTCGTCGGTTTCTGACGCTGGAAGTCACTGTCCAAGCGCCAGTGTTTGACAACTTTGCCGACAGGGTTGGAACTTCCAGCTCCTTAAATTATGTTGTTTTCAGCAACAGCGTTTCAAACTGACATCCTCTGGCAGCATGATACACTGACACTGTCCGCTGCAAAGGGATGCCAGATGCCTTCTTGTGGTGGTGTCTGAGACCAAAATCACTGACCAAGCGGCAGAATTTGATGACTTTGGAATGAGAACAGATTTGAGGGCATAGTAAGTAGCAGTTTCTCCTTTAGTTTAGAAGTGTTTGTGGCTGCAGCCACCGTGGAGTTTGTATTGCGTATACATATCCTTGTTGTCTCTCTTGGTGATGTTTTAGTCTGCAGTTGATTCTATAAGAACTGTTAAGCTGTTTACAATACGTGGCTTCATAATGCTTGTGGTACCCACAGATAAGTGTCCACAGACTCTTATCTGTAGTTAGTCATTTGTGTTTAATTGTCTGAGTTTTGTCTCTTTTCTGGTTAATTCTAGTGAAGTTACACTGAGGACAGTGATTGTTCTTTCGCGTGACAGTACTTTTACTTGAGTATAGTCTTCAAGTGGTACAATGTGTCACCATTGTGGTAGGACAGTCTTCAATATACCTCAAACTTATGCGCTGACTACCTTGAGAGACATACAAAGTGACTTGTCTGTATGTAATTTTTTAAACTCTTCAACTCTTTCCACCCATTACCCTTTACACTCTTACATTATGCGAGCATACCTCTAATTTATATGGTTTAAAATTACTAATCGTGCCTTGAGGCGAGCCCCCTCAAGACAAGTTCTAGACAAATTAAGTTTGAGATGTAAACTTTTGCCATCTGTCTGCGAGAAAGGAAGAACAGAGTGTAATTATTTCATCACATCAGTGCCTCCTACGAACAGATAAATGCTCTTAACACCTTTCTTAAGGCTCTCCTATCACTCATTGCACACAGGGCAATAAAACTAACTGCATTAGAAAAGATCAGAGATCTCTTAGTGAATGAGTCTTTCCCAGCTATAGGCTTACAGTAGCACTGATAGCAGTCCTCCGTCTAATCGGCAATGGTGGCTGTTATTAGGGGATGTCCGTGATGTGATTAGCATTAACAGAGCCAGGCTGGAACAATCACATTAACAGCTGCTGGGAAGCCAAGCTGTCAGACACTTTGCTAATAATTACATGTTAAGTGCAGGAAGGCAACCGCGGTGCTCACATTAGGAGTAAACCTCAGTAACAGCAGAGAGGTGAGACCTCAACTAAATGCTTTCAAGTAGCACACATTGCAGGAGAGCCAAGGCCAGCTCCTATTGTGAGGAAATGTTTTTCCTAAGGAGCTTTTTGTTTGCATTTACAGAAAGCATTTTAGATTTTATTCAGAAAAAGGGTGTAGGTTTTGTTTCAAAGTGGGGGGGACCACATGTCAGTCAGGGGTCCTCCACCAGAAATATTTTAGCAGCAAACACACAGTTTGCTCCATTTTGGAGACTTTTATGTAAAAATGTGTGCCTTTTCTGCGTCACTTTATGTGTAAATGTCCTTAACTTTGTCAAACTCTTCTCCTATGGTACCAAAAAAAATCTTAGGAACACACGGAACACCAAACCAAAAGCCTTAACTGAATTTAAGTAATGTCATCATGCTGTTGTAGTACCAATTATCTAATGTGCATATCATAGGGTTAACTTTTTGAGTTCCACAATAATTCTGTTTAAATGCGTGTATCTTTCCATGTTAGGCCATTCATTGTTCTCTAAATACGCTGGTTGTCCCTTTCCTTAAAAAGACAAATATACAGCTTTAATTTGAAGGAGTACATTGATTGTACAGAACAAAACATTAACTCAGAACAAGCCCTCTTAAGTTTAACCCTTTGAACTACATTGGGCCTACATTGGTATTTTTGCTTATTGTGATGTCATTTCTTGGACATCTTTAAATGTTTCATATCCCTAAAATCTGTTAACCTTAAGCTAAAATGTAATCTAAGTCAATAAACCACAATAATTGAAAAACATAATTAATTTTCATTTGAATTGTGTCATCAGATTTTATAAACTAGAAAAACAAAAAATATTGATCCAAAACATTTTTAAATGTAGAAACATTAGCTAAATGTTTCTCAACCCCCATAAGTTATTTAAACGATGTACATAATTTAGTTTTTGAGACATGCTCATTTGTATGAGCAGAGTGCAAAGTTGTGATGGATTCCTTCATTCATTCCTATGGCGCCACTGTGCGTTTTAGCACCAAACATAATGTAGCACAATTATGTCATTACGAGTCCACAGTATGATGACACAGAAGACAGAAGCCTTAGCTCTCTGCTGCAATAAGAATGAATGTTATAGTTATTATGTTGTTTATTCAAGATCACTATATATACAGGATTATGGAAACAGCGATCTCCCGCTGCCATGACGGAGAAATTCCGGCGTAATTAGGGCAAAATACCACATTTGCAGGGCACATAAGGTAAAGTAATGTAAGGTCATGATGTGACGACAGAGAAGACAGAAGTCTTAGTTCTTTGCTGCAAACGGAATTAATTCTTTAGCTATTATAGTTTTATTATATATATATTTAAATAGAACAGGTCAAGCAAACAACGATCTCACACGGCCATTTTAAAAGGGTTAAAAACACCTTACAGAGGCCTCAAAATTATCCTTGAATATTTTCCCTAGAGGGTACCAGTGTACCAGTTACTTCTAACGTGGGGGATAATCATCATCACAATCATCATCATCATAATCTTTGGGGGATCTGAACAGGAAGTCTGTTGTTACCATGGAGTCAGTCAGTTAGCTGTGAGACACAACTTAAGCCCCGTTTTTAAGCTGAAATTTGTTAACATTTTGATAAACTGTTGCCATTAAAACTATGTTAAATTAGCTATTAGCAGCTGTTGTCTGCAGTGTACACATGGATGTACAGACAACTATCACTGGATTACTCTGATACTGAAGAAAGTTTTCTCCAGCAATATCTGGGGTTGTAGAAGTGCCTTTTTCTCAATAATTTATTCTTTTATTTATTGATGTTTGTTCACAGTGGACATAGGAGACAGTGATATCTTTGGAAAGTGGAAGTCACACTAAATATAAACAATGTGTCTTGTGTTGAGCCAAACAACAGGCCAAACACCAACACCTAACTTCCTGTTATGTTTAGAACACCAGCATGAAGCTGTCCCTTTAACCTCACACTGTATCTTTACCTCACATCTCCCTCTCCATGTCGCCCCCTGAAGGTCAGCTAGATGCACCATATTTATGGGTGCTGCTATTTTAGGTTGCAGTGAGATATGGAACATGACCTGACTAGTGCAGCACTTAAAATAAGGATTCATGTCGTCAATCCAAAAAGAAGCACAGGCATTTCTTTCAGTGCTCACATCTGAAGGCATCATTGGACTGTGTTATGAGGCTGCTCCCTAAGCAGGGCTTGCAAACACAGTTTTACATCTTTATAATGAGTGTGACAAGTGCAGTGTTATTCTATCTTATCTTTATTCTAAAGATATCAAGACACTAGCCAAAACTAAGACAGTAAATCCCAGGTTGTAAACACGTTAGTTTGCTTATTGCAGTGATAAGACTGGTGTGAGTATTAACACCCCTTTTTAAAGAATCCATCCATCCATCCATCTATTATTATCCAGGGCAGCAGGCTGAGCAAAGCACTCCAGACGTCCCTCTCCCCTGCAACGCTTTCTGGCTCCCCCTGGGGGAACCCACAGTGTTCCCAGGCCAGATGAGATATACAGTGGCATGCAAAGGTTTGGGCACCCCTGGTCAAAAGTCAGTTTGTTGTGTATAGTTGGGCTGAAATAGCTCAGCTGGGAGAGCGTTAGACTGAAGATCTAAAGGCCCCCAGTTCAATCCTAGGTTTGGGCGGCAGTAGCTCATTCCATAGGGACTGCTTGGGAACCAGAGAGTCGTCGGTTCAAGTCCCCACCCGGACCACCCCGGAGTGTGGACTGGTAGCTGGAGAAGTGCACACAGTTCACCCCTGGGCACTGCCCAGGTGCCTTGAGCAGGGCACCGAATCCACTAACTGCTCGGGGCGCCTGTCCATGGGCAGCCCCCTCACTCTGACATCTCTCCATTTAATACATGTATAGGTCCTGTTTGTGCATGTATTTTGGGCCTGTGTGTACATGTAAATGACAACAGAGTAAAAA
The DNA here is from genome assembly GCA_019142605.1 of Cephalopholis sonnerati. Classification (NCBI taxonomy): domain Eukaryota; kingdom Metazoa; phylum Chordata; class Actinopteri; order Perciformes; family Serranidae; genus Cephalopholis; species Cephalopholis sonnerati. The sequence goes on along the minus strand of JAGQAX010000004.1, from coordinate 6,337,397 downwards.
AACATTGAATTTCCCCTTGCAGGATTAATAACGTATATAAAATTAAATTTTAAAAAAGATTAAGCAAAAATTAAGCAAGTAAAAGATTACCTAATTTCCCACAGGCATAAAGTTAAAGATGACACATATCTTCAATATCTTAAGCAAGATTTCTTTTTTATTTCTTTTACAGTTTCAAAAAAACAAAAAGGAAAAGGGTCTGAAGCAAAAGGTTGGGCTGAATTTTGTGGTGAGGACACAGGAAATGTTTTCTTCTGAAGACTCTTCCATAAAGGTCATATTTGTACAGGTGTCACTGCACAGTAGAACAGTGCACCACCACTCCAGAGTCTGATCAATATTTCTGCAGGTCTTTTGCAGTCAAACAGGGATTTAGATTTACTCTCAGAAAGTTTTCTTGGTCTTCCAGACCTCAACTTGACCTCCACAGTTCCTGTTCACTGCCATTTCTTAATTACATCACAAACTGAGGAAACAGCCACCTGAAAACACTTTGCAATTTTCTTATAGTCTTCTCCTCCTTTGTGGACATTTGTTATTTTGGTTTTCAGAGTGCTAGGCAGCTGTTTAGAGGAGCCCATGGCTGTTGATTGTTGGGCCAGAATATTTATAAAGCTTTAAAATTCGCAGCACCTGGCCTTTTATAATGATGGTTGTAAACAAACCATAGCCCTAACAAGCTAATTAAGGTCTAAGACCCTGGTAAAAGTTGCCTGAGAGCTCAAATGTCTTGGGGTGCCCAGACTTTTGCATGGTGCTTGTTTCCTAATGTTCACTCCAAAATTGAAAACCAAAATAATACACTAATCTTGCTTTAAATGTTGAAAAGCATGTTTCATCTTTAACTTCATGCCTTTTAGAGATCAGTTTATCTTCTACTCACTTAATTATTCACAGTAAAAGAAATTTTGACCAGGGGTGCCCAAACTTTTCCATGTCACCGTATAAACCCCTGAACATATTCTGGGTCTGCCCCGGGCCTCCCACCAGTTGGACATGCCTGGAAAACCTTGAACTGGAGGCGCCCAGATGCCTGAACCTCCTCAATTGGCCCCTTTTGACACGACAGATTAGCTCTACTCCGAGCTCCAAACTAATTTCAGCCACTTGTATCTGTGTGTCGTTCTTTCAGTCACAAGACCCCGAGATACTTGAACTCCTTCGCTTGGGGCAGCAACTCCCTCCCTATCCATGGGGGGCAACCCTCCATTGGATGGATTGATGGATTTAGGCTACTCATATGGCTACTACAAAGTCAGTATTACAAGAAAGGGATTGCTATATTTGGAGAACATAAGGATGTTGCATAAGGATGCATGTTATGAGTATGGGTAGATCAGATTACATGTGCATGTTTTAGCATTTGCAGACAGTTCATGGTATATACTGCACAGTTTCCCTTGCAAAAGACTGGTGCTTTGACTAAAGCATCACTTCTCTATGACCATTAATAACACATGACTTAATAAAACCAAATCAAAAAAGAAATAAAGTGAAATACAATACTCAGTGTTATATGTATTTCATTTTTATGTGTACATTTACTATGTCATGATTAAATGGAAAAAACATCTGTCAAATTAACTCTTCCATCCTTTATTCCAAGAGTCCTTGGAATTAACAAGATACCTGCAAATGTTTGCTCCATGAAATCAATGTTAAGCTTCTTTTATAACGGCACATAAATCTCTATTAAATCCTCCTGCATTCTGAGCAGCTTACTGACAAAGTATCGATCAGGGAGCGCAGAGAGTGGTCTGCCTGCATGGGCCCGATGGTGAGCCGCCATCCTGCTGATCTCTTACTAGGTTGGTATTAACTTTCTTGGTCAAAACTCTGCTTACACATTATCATGTTGCTCGGATGTTCATTAAATGGTTTGTTTGATGTATTAGTATTACTTACCACAGCAACTGCCTCTGAGGCCAGGAGCTCCTCTGCTGACATCACAGTGTAGTATGCAACGTTGGCCAGCACATAGCACGTAGTCACAATCCCCATGGAGATACAGATAGCTAATGGCACAGTCCTGATAAAACCAGAAGCAGTATACTGTTATTCACTTGTGTGTCACTCACCATCATTTAATCCCTTTTATGACCTCTGCTTTTCTGTGTCTGTGCGTTATTCATAGAAATAAAATCGTGGCTGGGGGCTTTGAATACACAGCGTTAACAGATTTTAGGGGGATATGCTATGAATTCTCAAATAAAAGTCTCTATTCAAAACAATGGTCGGTCAGCATAAACAAGTAGAGGCTGTGAATCACCTGTGCTACATTACTCTAGCAATGTTTTAGTGCATTTTTACCCTGCTTGTGGCTCTCAGCTCCAAGCCCATTAGTTCCTGCTGAAGATGTTAATGTCATTAAATATATGGTGTTATTTTTTAAAAAGTTAAGTAATTTCCTGAAAATGCTGACCACTGTAGTGTTTCAAATGTTACTCGAACAGGGGAACATCAGGGATGTACAATGTTGGATTTTTTGCCAATATCCAATATGCCAATATTTATCGATTTATTTGGCCGATAACTGATATTGATATATCCGCTTTTTTTCCCACCTAATTTAAGTTATCATAATGTCTCTTCTGTAGTGGAATTAACATCATATTATGCCTGCATACTCTTATGGTGATGGCCCACCAGCAGATGGAGACATTAAGTAAAATGCTTTTCAATGTGTGTTATATTCATTAATTGTGCAAAATAACAATACCGATGATGTACCATTATTATTGTGCATCCCTAAGGAAAACAATGCATTTCTCAGCAAATGTATCCATATTTGATGTTCTAGTGAGTATTTGGAGCAGCAGGATGGGGGATTAAGTACAAATAAACTTCACACTGGCTATGTTAACATGCACACTAATATTCCATTATTGTTCCAAATATGACAATATTCTAATTTTGATGTGGGTCATTTGAACGCTGTATTAGTATATAGTATAAGTATTAGGATCTTGGTTATTCTACATATACTCAACTCTCTGATACATGTGCTGCATGGATATGGGGCTCAAAATAATCTAAAATTGCTGACACGATACAGAATAGAGCTATATGATGTTTTCTGGGGTTCATGGCTTTGCTCCTATCCCACACAGTAAACAATTGCTGTTATTTTACAATAGGATTTCAACAATATAAATCTGTTATATTTAAATTCAGTGCTTTATTGTTAATACAAAAGGCAATCTGCTAAATCACGCTCCACTGGCTGTTTTTTAACAGAACTACAATGTATTCCTAAAATACAGCAATTTACTGCTAATCAAAGGTCCAAAGTTTCTGAAGTAACAGTATCATGCAGTATTTTTTTTTAATTATGGGAGGAGCCATTTCAACTGAACTGCACATGTTAAACTGGATCTGTTCTTTTCTTCATCCATCTCCGTCTTACTAATTACTCAGTGAGTAACATTTTTATTTATTCATAAATTGGTGCAAAGTCTATCGGTGATGTGTTCAGTTTGTTTGCATTAGCCTACCGAATATGTGCATGTCATGACTGAAGGATTAAGCAGCGAGCTTGAATTTCAGAGATGATTGCCTTTTGACAACACAAGCAGCTCATTTTAATTTCTACATATCTAATTTAATGCATGCACATGTATTTTTTCAGTGAATTTATGAAGCATATTGGTAGTCCGGACAGGGTAAACTCTTTACTTTAACTGTGCTTTGGAAGTTACTCCAACGGCTGTACTAACACTAAGATTTCATTGCAGACTGGTTGTTTGGGAGTTATTCAGTGCAGATTAAAAAATTAATGCAAAGTTATTTACTGGCCAAAGAGTGTTTTTAAATAGTATCTGTTTCAAAGAATTCTTCAGAAACGTGAGCACAACTGGAGATATCTGTTTTTGCAAGGACACTCTTCACATGGTGCTACACCTACTGTTTTCTGTCCCAAGGCAGAATATCAAGAGCACCTCTCATAGTGACGTAGTTGTATGAGCGTCAAAAAAAATCAGTTCTTCTTTCTGCCACTAGCCAAACAAGATGCACAAATTTGCACACTTAAAACTTTACCTGTCTGCACATTATTGTGCTACTAGTGATACTGAGGGCAGTTGAAATTAGAGGCAATACCTGTTAGTGAAGTACTGATTCAGGGTGATGTAGAAAAGATGGACAGTACATTCCATAATGGATTAAAAACAAAAAGCTTTCTCAACCAGTAGCCTACTGCATATGGTTCTTCTCAACACAATTAATTTCAAACATTGACTAAAACCCCCTAAAACTGACTGGGGAAAATTGTTATAAGTTTCAGGTGAAATGGCAGGAAGCTGAATTCAATGCTGGATGGTCAGGCCCACATCATGTGTGAGGGGATCCAGCGTCAAGAGAAGACATTGTTCACACTCAAATCTATCCAAAGGTCACATTATATTAATAAAACTTGTATTTTTCAGTCTTTTTCATGACATACTATTGCACATCTATTTATTTGCTGTATTTTAGTGTGTCGATAATCTGAATGAGTTACACAACTTGATTTCTACTCAGTGGCTGAAGAAACACTATAATTTTTAGGCTCTTTATTGCCCTGAGAGAGAGGTACCAAGACTGGACAGGGCAAAATGCCATCAAGGAAGACAGTTATACACATTAATTTCACAACTCTGCTAAGTACACTCATGGAGTTTAGATGGAACTTCATTTAAGATGGTGAGTTTACTCATATACTCATATATTTATCAAATCACCATCTTGTCTCATTCCTTTAATTCTTTCTCTTTCTCAGTCTCCCTTCCTCTGAATATCTCATTAATTCTGTCACTCCATTATATATTTTTTCTCTCAATCATTCTTTCAGTCATGACCATGGTTTGAATTACGGGGGAGCCAGCGGGAGCTCGGCTCACCTGAAAAGGGCACGGGCTCCCCTGAAAGCATAATCTGAGACGTTTAGGGGGAGCTCAAAAAATTGTCCATGTTTGTGTCACTGGTTTTATTTTATTTTCCATACATTAAGATTTCTGAAACAAAATTAAATGATTGACATAAATATATCAATGATGTGTCTTTATTTGCTCATTATATTCCATTTTCCCAAATCTGTCTTCACAAATTAACACAATTCTTTGTCCATTCCTGCTGTGGCAATCCATACGTGGCGGCTATTAAATGTCGTCATTGATTCTTATGTTATTATTTTGCCTGTAATAGCAGTAGTATAATGTTTTTCACAGCAACCCTGCAATTTACTGTGCTGCTGCGGCCTTATATGTATGCGCGTGCATGTGACTTGTTACATTGCACATACAACTGTTTGAATCTTTAGGTCTGGGATATTTTGGTTGGCTGAGTGGTTAGTTTAGGGCTTGATATATTTTTCTTTGGATTTATGTTTATGGTCCAAATTATGATAGGAGGAAATGAGAGGCACACACTGATTTTGTATGTGAGAAAGGGGAAGTTATTTTGAAACTCATCTCTTCTCCTCTCTCTTCCTCTCACACAGCAGAGGGCTCCCAAGGTTGAAGTGAGAGAACTGGTGTCCTTGATTGGCTCATGACTCATTCAGTAACATACATCCCCACTATCAGCCAATACTTGGACTTCCACACTCAACCATGTGCCTTTGTAACAGCCAATGATGCAGTTTCTTCAACTGAATGTGTCTTCAGGTCATCAAGTTCACTTTCTAAACTCTGATTCATATTAGCCAACATTTATATTGTCTTGAGGTGACAACTGATCATGTCAATATTTTGAGGCTGCACTTAGGCTCAGAAACTGTTATTGCACAATTATAGCAAAAAGCCAGACATTTTTGAGAGAGAAGGCTTGATCTGATTTTTGTTAGCACAAATTTAACCTGCAATTGTTCTGCATGTGTAGTTTTCAATTTTACATTAAAATAAAAGTTAAGTGTAAGAAGTTTTGGTTTTTGTCTCCCACATTGTAATTGCATGATTGAAAAATCAATAATTTAGCTCTGTTCTTCACTCACAGAGAATATTTTGTTATGGTTTGCAGTGTGTACATGTAGCCAGCTTTGGACAGAGATCTGGGGAAGAGTGACAACCAGTCTATTAAAGCCTTTTTCCAAACAAAAGTGCCTTGAATTGTGTGTAGTGTGACTATTGCTATTTGTCTAACCTGCTAAGTCAGTATTAATTTAGGTGAAAATAACAGGTTTATTGAAAGATATGTAAAAAAAAAAAAAAAATACAAACTAAATAATGTAATGAAACAAATCAGTCATACTGTAAAGGAAATGGATAAAAAACAGCTGTATAATGTATTTATTTTTAAACAAGTTAACAGTTAAGTACTGTGAAAAACTGTATTTTTCATTAACAGTACAAAACCGTACATTTTGGTGACAGTAAATAAATGTTAATTTTACAGTAACATAATGGCACCACTCACCATGTAAGGCTATGTTAAAGAAAAAGTTCAGGTTTTTAAAATGGGGTTATATGGGGTATGGGGTATCCAAAGACAGTATATTACATACAGTTTGGAGAAGCAAGCTGGAGTCTGACATGGAAGCTACGCAATGTACTGCTGTGGAGGGGTTAGCAACAAAACGGATTTTAGCCACCTAAAAAACAGTCCCACACAAAAAATCCATATCATTGCAAGTGTATTCTATATTAAGAGTATTTTCACTGCTTTACTTTAATGTCAGACAGTGATTTCCAACAGGAAAATTGAGTTGTTACATTGCTGTCAGCAGAGCCAGAATCCACTGAGAAAAACAGGGATTTAACATTGATGAACACAGGAGCTGCTGGTCTACTGCTGCCTCGATCAGTTAGTTAATAAGTGTTATTGTGTGACTTTGGCACTTAAAAGGGTTTGTTTAGATTCAGCAAAGTCACACAATAACACATTAAGTGACTGGAGCAGTGACAGACCAGCAGCTCCCATGATCTGTGAGCCAACATTATTGTTTTTGTCGATGGAGTCTGGCTTTGACGAGAGCGTAGATTGGTAACTGAAGCTGTTAACAGCCTTGCCATCGGAACAGGCTGTCTGGTGGAAAGGCAAAGCGCTGGAAATTCTCTCAGCATAGTGTACACTTAAACTGATGTATATTTTTTAGGTGGGGCTTTTTTAAGGTGGCGAACATACATTTTGTTTTTGACCCCTCTACAGCAGTAAATTGCTTAGCTTCTGTGCCCGACTTCAACCTGCTCCTCCAAACTAGGGGGTGTGCCAACTGACATCTGCTGTATACAATACACCATCCCTTTAAGAGGTAGTGGTCATTTCGGGTGTTTCTGTGAGATCATGTTGGGAATAAGATGTATCAGACTTTACTACTTGTTAATAGATACTATCATTTTTGGTTTTGGTCTAAACGTGAGATTTATTGACTGTTGAAAAAAATATTCACTCCCTTTTAGGTCTGGTTTGGTTTCCAACAACTCTTTAAAAATAATAATTGCTAAATGCTATGCTATGTTCAACAGCTAGTTTCTAACTGTGTGTGTGCTAAGCAGGTAGTGTACAGTGGGTTTCACAGCAGCCAGACAGCAGACAGCTGTTACTGGTGGAAACCAAGCTGATGAGAGCCATGAGAGGGAACCAAGTCAGTACAGCTGTAGATCGTAAAACCAAAACTGAGCAACGCTAATACGCTCTGTGGAGCTAAAGGAGCGTGCAGAGTTTTAGATCACTCTATTGGTTCATCACGGTGAGTGACTTATTTTACATATTAGTAGTCATGCTGCCTTTTGTTGAGATAGAAATATTGATAATGATATTGATAACTGCTTTGAGGACATTTCCCAGTAATATGGCTTAATTTACCATTGTGCAACTATTGAAGGAAATATTTTCTTTTAGGCTATAAACTTAGCAAATACAGATGAACTATACAGATACAGCCAGTACATGGATTACACTTACCGCTCAGGGTTATCTACCTCCTCTGTCACAAAGTTCAAATAGAACCTGCAAGAGAAAACAGTTAATGTATAACCTTCAGTGATTAATAAATGCTAAACTGAAGCATATTTGATGACTGGTCCTGTAAGGATGAATGTCTGTTTGTGTTCCTGTGTATGTGCGTGTGTGTGTGTGTGTGTGTGTGTGTGTGTGTGTGTGTGTGTGTGTGTGTGTGTGTGTGTGTGTGTGTGTGTGAGGGCCATACCTACCACCCAGCGTATGCATACATCCCTGAGTAGAAGGCCAGTGGCATACCAGACAGCTTCACACTGTTCAGCTCAAAGGCATTCTCAAAGTTCCTGGTCTCTCCTGCAAACACACACACAGACACACACACACAAAGACACACATTTCTTCTTGTTGACATTTTGAAGCACCATAATTGCTCCTTAATGAAGAGGGATTGTTGCAGCAATGGAATGATCTGTGCAAATAGCTCTTCCACAAGACCTGGGGTGATCATAGCCATAACAATAACAATAATAATAATCGTAAAAGTAGTTTTAACAATAAAACAGATAAATGGAGCAGTACTCCGCCTTATTAGTTTGGAGAAATACACTCTTCTGCACAACACAGGTACTTCAGACTCATTAAATCACTCCCAATGTAATCAGTGTTCTGTTTTATACAGGAATGCACATTTATAAGCAAAAACTGCTCACACAAACACATAAAACAATCTAATAGGACAATAATGTTGTACTGAATTGTTGAGAGCCATGAACTGTTTTTAATGTCCACTGTGTGAACATATGCAGAGGTGAATATAGATATCTCCATGATTAGATTAATCAGGTATCTAGTTAGTAGGGGTGGGGAAATAGTTTTGCGATATTTTGCATGGCGATATTGTATCGATACACGGACACCAAAGTAATTGGTGATTAAGTAGCCCTGCTGTAGGGGCTGGACTTCCAAATTCTATATTTAAGTGGGTGCCTAAATGTGTTTTAAAATGTAGGATCAAACTTGGAAAGATACATAATTGGTGGAGGATCTTGGGGTTCTCCCACAGAAAAAAAATGCAAATTAAACAAATTTCCTGCAGTTCTGCACAACCTACACTTGTCCAGATTAGTTACATTGAAGGTGTCATGAAAACAAGGCATGCATCAAGAACAGTATCACTGAGTGGACCCTGTATGATAAATGAGAATGATCATAATAACCAGGGGTGAACTTCACCATTAGGCCACCAACTAAAAGGACCCAAACACTTATAGATCTATTATAATGTTTAGATATGAAAAATACTGAATCATGTTACTACTATAACTCATTGTACCACAGAATAACTTACAAAATGCCCCCAAAGCTCCCTTTAAAAAAAGCATCTGTATACTTGCATTTAGAGGAAAACCTTGTACCACCAAATTTACCTGACAGGTAAATGTTACGGTTATGTTGTAGATTCAGATTTTCATTCACAAAATATTACAATCAAAATATGATACATTAATATTCATATACCTACCAGCAGTATATAAGAAAGAAAGCTGTTCAAAACTCCACTTTGAACTGACTGAAAGTCAGTTTAAATAGGCCTACGTTGTTTAAATAATACCTCTCCTGAATGCGGGACTTTGACTTTAAATTTTGCTATGTGCTGTTAATAGTTTTACTAACAAAAAACATTTTGTGTACTTCCTCCACAGCTGCCAACAGCTTACCAACATTTTTAGTTAGAGAAAGGGTAAAAATGAAGCAATGCAGTTTGTTTGAGGCCCCAGGACCCCAAAACACTAAATATAAAGCACTGCGCAATAGTCTGTGTTAAATGCTTCATTCATTTAAGAAAATGCAAGACTCTTCTTGACAGCCTTATCATTTCTTACTTTTTTTTTACTTGTCAGGGTTTTTTGTGTGTGTGTTGTTTGTTTGTTTTTTTCTTTTTACACTGCATATTCCCAAACAAATGTTTAATCTATCAAAAACTAAGTGATACAATGTGTACTGGGCCTTCCGGGCCCCTGTGTGTCTGAGGCAGTTGCCTTTTCTGCCTAGTTGGTAATGCAGCCTCAGACTAAACTATAACATACAACACACACATAATTTCAGAAACTAACATTATTTCTAGTCACTGTTATACATGTTGTTTTACTAAGCTGTTTAAAAAATAAAATAAAGCTGTCTGTTTCCACTGTAAAATGAAACGGGAGTCTGCAGTTTGTGGAGCTCAGCAAGTATCAGGAAAACAATTTACAAACCCCCCAAAACTCCCTGCCTGGTCATCTGGTTCTACATTGGAAGATGAATGGCTGTAATCATTGGGATCTGGTAGTGTTACTGGCTTTAGCTGATCTGCAGTTCAAGACGTGAATAAATAAAATAATAAAATAATAAATACAATAAATAAATAAGATACGTATTTCTGAGCAATATTATATATGATATGTAATTAAAATTCAAGTTAACTTTATAGCTGAGATGAACATTGATGAATATCGCACATGTAGTAAAGCTTTATACACACACAGCCAGATTTTACAGTGAGCTCCACAGCTGAGGGGAAGACTGTGTCTGTGTGCTGGGATGCACCAGCTGTAAGGACACTGTGAAATGCCTGAGTTGTTGCTTGCTGTGAGCAGCTGTGTATCACGGCCTGCAAGGCTTCAAGGTTATATTTACCGTATGTGTTGTTGTGTGTGAAACAAAGGAGCCATGTTAATTGTTGCAGCTGAGCGCTCTGTGTGAAGTCGCAGAATGTTCCTGAACAGCAGTAGTAAGAATCAAAAACCAAATGTCCGACAAACTCATGGGGGTATTTTGAGCTCTTGTATAGTTTAGTACTAATAAAGGCTATATTATGATGATAGTGGTGGTGGTGATGATGATGATGATCAGGATGATGATGATGATGATGATGATGTCTTACCTTTAAAGAGTTGGTACATTCCAGGCACTATGATGAGGCTGATGGCCAGCAGCTTGCTAAAGGTGAGGAAGATTTGAATCCTAGCTGTCCACGTCACGCTCATACTATTCAGATATATAACAGAAGCTACAGGGACGGAGAAAGAGAGACAGGAATTAGGTTGCTATTGGGCAGTTTTGCAGCACATGATTTATTCCCCGTGACAACATTCAGTGCCAATGCAGCAAGTAGTGTGTCCCTCATGGAGCAAATCAGAGACTTAAAAGGTGGAGAATGGACATGAGGCATATCTGACTGTAATGTGTAGACCTTAGTGTGTGTCTCATCACAGTTCAACAGTTAATGCCTGCATGGCTTTCACCAAACATGGGTGTTGAGTAACAACCTGTTGCTGTGTTTACTGCTGTTTTTTAGGCACAGGAGGCAGTTGGTTTTTTTTAGCAAGACACTGATGCTTTTCGTGGTGGTATTGTGCCCTCAAATAAGTACTTAAGCCGACACATGACCTCTTCCAAACCAAAACCAAGTGGGTTTTGGTGCCTGAACCTAACCACATATTTAAGGAAAACTGGTGACGTCAGCGGTCAGCAGTGCTCAGCAGAACTACAAGCTTTTGGACAAGGGACCATCCAGAACCTGAGCTGCTGAAAGCAAACAGAAACTGGTGGTGTCTTTGCTCAAACCGCCCCCTGATGCCAACAGAAACTGAATTATTCTGCTGCACTGAATTTCAGCGTGGGCAGTTTTTGTTGGATGCTGTCACCAACTACAAACCAGGGAGAGCCCGCGTGTGTGTCTCTATGCATTTAAGTATTACTCCTTACTTGGACAGAGGTTTCCAGGAGACTACAGTTGGACTGTTGGACAAATATTTTGAGGATTTGCCTTGTTTTTTCTGTTTTGTTTTTTGTTTTTCTTTTTGGTCATTTTAGTTTGCTTCTGTCTCTAAAGAATTACTGAGACATACAGCATGTAGATCCAGTATTTCACATCCTACTCTGAAATAAGGATTAATTTCGACCATACCAGAGTCTGTGATATTTGGACTAGTGGCGGTTGAAGTGAGTTTTATTTTGTTTCTGCTGAGTTTGAATGAAGTGCATAAATATAAATATGAATAATAAAAAATCCTTGAAGATTCTTTTTTTTTGGAAAGGGCTTTTGGATGAAAAAGATTCTTAATGGAACCCTTATGCTGTGTCCATAAGCACACATTAGTCAAAGTCAAAGTCAGTCTCTTTATTGTCATTACCACATATGTACAGGACATACAGAGGATTGAAATTACGGCACTCTCCAACCTGTAGTGCAAAATGCAAATAAAAGAAAGTAAACAATTATGCACTACATACCCAAAATGTGTACTATCCTTCAATATACTTTTGTGTAAATAAATAGTAGTATGTATCTTTTCAGACACACTTAATAACCATGTCACTTACTGAGAGCCTCCTTGCTGGTTGGCAATGTGTAACTATGGTAACTTGGGCCAACCTCAGCTCTACCAGGAGTTTAAAAATAATTCCAAAATGATATTACAGAGCTGTTGGTATCCTATAATACCCTATCTTCAAAAGGTTGTTTTTTTTTTTGTTTTTTTTTTGTCAGAAGCAAATAATTCCGGGCAAAACCTCAAACCCTCAGGAAGAAGCATTTTCAACCCTTATTTCTAGAGGTGTATGGTACTTGGTACACTTTTGGGGTAAATTTATTTCAGTGCTTCATTTACTTTGTATATTGTTTACATACCACAATCAATTTAATTGTAATTTAAACATAAAGTATGGTATGCTGTTACAGAATAAACTAACTGTGTATGAAATACTTAATAATAATAATAATAATAATAATTAACCAATAATAAAATACATACCAATAAAATATCATATACTTGATTGAGTGTGACTGTACGTGTGCGACAGTTGTTTTGCATGAATGCATTTTCTTGTGATCTTATGTGTGTGTAATTTGTCCACCACAGAAGGCTTGCCTCTCAAATCTAGTGTCTTGTGTAAAAAACATCTTGATCTCAATGAGATTTCCTGAATTAGTAAACTTAACTGCAAAACTTGTGGGGTCACTTTTTCCATACTAAGTACTTTAACTTTTTTTTTTCTTTTAAACATTTTGCTTATGATAGTTGTATCCTTTCAAGATATGATAAGATGAAACTTTATTTATCCAATGGAAACAGTTGACTGTTGCTGACTGCCACTCAGAATTGTACCTCAGTACAATTACGAATGCAGGGCTTTTACTGGTGATGGACTGCTGTTCACATTGTGGTATTGTTACTTTTAATAAGGCTACGGTTCTAAATACTTCTTCCACTACCGCCTCTCTCCTCCTCTAAACTGCACAGTTTAAGTCCTGCTATCTGGAGTGTACATTTCCTGTCATTTACAGACCAGGTTACGGCAGGTCAAAAAGATAATATCATCCTGACATATTGTCACACTGATGTATTAATGTAACAGCGGTCAGGGTATACGTACTTAGGCCGATGGCGGTGGCCAGTTTGACAGCTACAGGAGGGATATCACAGGGCATGAACAGAGGCTCCAGGATATACTGACCAAAGGCCAGAGAGATGACTGCCATTGATGAAGGCCTGGAGGACACACACAGACACACACACACGGACAAAAAGTGGTTGACACACAGACATATTAATACTAGCTTACTACAACTTTAGTGCAAACATATGAGGATCATCAGTCAACACTGCAGCTCTACAGAGCTTTTTAGCATCTTTCAGCACATTGTTTTGGTTTTACACTCCCCAGCTTTGGTAAGACTGTGCTGATAAACTCACTGTACAGTAACTGCACTGCAGCAAACAAACAGACACTGTTAGAGACTAGCTGATAACAAAGTGGAGCTTTTAGCAGCTGAAGAGACATACTTTGGTCAAGAGTTGGTAGAGACCAAAAACAGAGCTTAAAGAGAGTGAATATTAGTCTTACATTCATCAGGTGGACAAAAACATGACGCCAACTGAATGTTCATTCATTCATTATCCAGAACCGTTTATCCTGTTAAGGGAGGGCTGGAGCCTATCCCAGCTGACATTGGGTGAGAGGCGGGGTGCACTCTAGAGAGGCTGCCAGACTGTCAGAGGGCTGTCACATAGAGACAGTTAACCAATAGCTGTCTGCTAACATGTCACCCATATGTTGTTGCTGTGTGTCCCTCAGCTTGATTTACAGTTCTGTTGCCCCTCTGTGGCCAAAATTGATTAATGTAGCATAATGAAGATGATGCAGAAAAATATTTGAGCTTGTTTCTGTGCTGTTGATAATGAATTTTACATTTTGTCTGTCCAAAAAATCCTGACTTAATATCTGCTTTTTCAATGGTGATATAGTAAATATAGAAAATACTATACAAAATGGTCATATATGGAATATAGTGAATAGTATTGTTATCACACGACCAAGCTAGTAGGTGGATCATGATTTTGAAGTTTTTGTTTGAATGTTTGTTTTGTTTTGTTTTGTTTACATTTAAGTATTATTTTTACTATTTTCAAGGTGATGAATAAACTGCTCAGATTTTCCAATTAAATTCTGTACAGAACGCAGAATAATCCATAAATAACTATCTAGTAATATGTGATAAACAATAATGTGAGAAGAATTTATCTCCACTATCGTCTTTAACCATCACTGAATATCACTGTCACTGACCACTCACCAATAGGGCTAACTGTTAGCAAATACCGCTAACATAACCTAACGGTTATTAATGGACTTAACTAAAGAGTTGAGCAGTCTCGGTATCAGTGTGATTTTGGTGGGACTGTCTAGCGGCTCAATGTTGAGTGTCAACGCTGCTGGTGTGTTAACTCATGCTAACCGGACTGACTTTCCAGGAGGAGAGTGGATCTGCTGACAGTGACAACAGACATTTTGCTGATCCAGCAGGGAGTCAGGACTGTTTGAGATCAGACTCCCTGTGCAAAAAGGATGGTATTCAGGTATTGTTTGACCGGAGACATTTCGAATGATCAGGCAAATCAACTCTGACTGTGCGTGTCAAAAAACACACCAACATCAGGCATAAGAGTCCTGCTATACGGAGTCTGGGCTTTTCCAAGGTATGTTCACAAGTTGTTGTATTCATTGTAAATTTAACAACAATTCACTGAAAGATCAAAGAAAGCATGCTTTATTATACGATCCAAATATTTGTCAAACTTGGCATTTTCAGTATGTAAGTAATTAGCCCTGAGGTAGTTCCTGTTGTTCTGTAGTAAAGGGGATTTTGAAAAAAGTAACATGCATATTGTGGAAAGGAGGGAGAATGGTGGTCAAAATAGTTAGCCAATGGCAGCCTTACAGCTACAGTCTATATCCAGTGAGTCAAATTAACCTAAGGCACCCTACAGCGTCTTTATGAAAAAAACAGTCTTTCAACTTATTCCAATGCAAACCCATCTGCAGCAATACTTGATGCTAAGAACAACTGACATAGTATGAAAAGTAACAAAGTCCATGTAAGGTAAGAGGGCAGGGAGGCTGATGGGTTAACAAAACCAGAATTTCACCAGGAGAGTGCAGCTCATGTCCAGTTAAAATCAAAAGTCAGTGTTGCTCTAATGTAAGGTTACATAATTACTCACCCAACTCTTGTGTCAAATCAAAGTCACCTTTGTTTTAACGTAACTCTATGCAACTTACGTACATACGTCCCATGTGAAACCACTCATCACCGTTGCTTTAACGTAATGTTACATAACTTATCTACCTGCGTTTCTTGTGAAACCTAAGTCACCATTCTTTTAACATAACGTTACGTAATTTAGATATGGTAGTCAGTTGTGCACACAAACAAATGTACTTATTTTAACCCAAAAAATTATATATTTTTTAAATCCAACCAAGTAGTTGCCTAAACCTGAACACTGATATTTGATGACCTGGGAATAAGAACAGTAACCCCACTCTGACCCCACTCGGCCATTTCAGCTCTTATATACCTATGTCTAAGTTCTGTTGTAGCGTGTATTGTGTGGTTATTCAGCACATGTGTGTGTGTGTGTGTTTGTGTGTGTGCATGTGTGTTGTGGGCCTGGCTTCAATAAGAATCAAATAAGATTGGCTGGTCCCACAGGCTCATCTTATGGCTCATCAGTGTTTCCCTCTTCCTTTCCCACAACAGCCACTGAGCTGCTGAAGCCGGGGAAATCTCCCTTTGTCTCCCTCATTCTTGTTTTCATTCTCTGCCTCTGTCTCTGTTCATTTCCCATGGTTTCCATTGAGTCCCACTTGCCCGAGGCCAGCATAAAATTGGGCAGCTCAGGATAGCCACTAGACTGTTTATACTACTCGCCTTGGCTGTGTACATACACAGCTTTACACAGAACACTTTCTCACCTTACTGGTCTAAACTAAACTCAGTATCTCACCTCACGAGGTCACAGCCAGCAAGAGCCAGCAAGAAATCTTCTGAAACACAGATCGTATGCTGGGAGAACAAATATTCATCCATCATTAATTGCATTATGTGCAAATTGTTTGGATTAGACTGAAACTCTCTCTCCCTGTAGACTTAAAGGTGGATCTGAAAAAGGTTGTAGCTTGTTCCTTCATATGGAATGGCAGCTGTAGTCAACTTAGACTCACAGCACTTACAGTGAGTTTCAGTGGAGACCTAAAATAACAGCACAAGAACATGTCAAAATGTATTTAATGAAAAACCATTCCTGCATTATCACCCTCCTCTCTGTTGTCACATCACCAATAAACAACTGTATGCACTATTTACAGCAGTACTTAGGAGCTATGAGGAGGCAAGGTTGTGACACAGAAGTAGTGTATTTAGCTTTGGGGTAGAGAGCCTGTATGTTTGGAACATGTTATGAATTGGGCCCTGATCACACTGAAAGTGTTTTGGCAGCTGGAGGCAGCTTTTTGTAACTGTTTTATAGATTTAGCATGTAACTGTTAGTTATTAATTGTTTTTAATGAGAATGAAACTTTTTGCTCGCTGTTTTTGCATTGCTACCCACCTCATGTCTCTGGCATTTTTGCAGGAGTGCTCTGAACTCCTCAAGCTGTATAGGCTTCAACTCAGAGCTGAAAAGTGCCACAAGCCACCTCCACATTTTTTTCCATCGTCCAATTAGATGATTTGAGAGGCGAGCCTTCTGTGGTGGTCACAACAAGTTTACAGTTGGTGACCAATGGAGGAGAAACTGGTGGCAATGGTTGCTGGATACCCAGAGCTATATGACTTTACAAACCACACCACAATTTTTTTTTTTTTTTGCACACCACAATGTCAATAGAAAACAGCAGGCGTGGAAGCGTAAGTGCAATACTTGAAACGTACATTATCGAGGCGAAGCTCCTGGACCAACTGGTGGTACTCCCCATGATCCACCCTCTTTTTTAGGGTCTCATGTACCCACACAGATCCCCATTTCTCTTTGCCCAACAAACTATTTGCTGACAGCCTCTCACCCTCAAACAGAGCTACAGCAAGTACCCTCTGCCTGTCCATTTTAGTAACTAGCTAATAGTTACTGTGAAATTAACAAAAAAAAAAAGATAAATGGTAGCTTGATAACATGGGAAGGTTAGGGTAAGGAGGTGATGGGGTGGTTGCCTGGCAACAGTAAAAAGGTGCAGCAAGCTTTTTTTAACTAGTGGCTTTTAACTAAGAAATGGCAGTGTGTTGCGCCTCGTGTTTTGCACCCTGCAAAACACTTTTCTGTGTGACTGGGGCCTTATGCTGCAGGATAGTCCATAGATATTTTGAAATCTTTGTCTTTGGGTTGCCATTAGAGGATAACGTTTCTTGGGGTAATCCTGTGGGTCACAAGATTCCTGTGAGATTCTCGTGGAATGGGAGTCAATTTTACTACTTATCACGTGACTCGGACAGGATAGGAAAAAAAAACAATTCTAATAATCAAACGATGTGAAATCAGCAGCTGGTAGTTAGGAAAGGAAATATATGCCTGTAAGTATGAGCAGACATGTTGTTTAATGTAAGCATGTGAAGTAAAATGGATGGTTTGTTAAGATAATAGTATCACGATCTTGATGGTAATTTCTGTTAGCATGTTAACCATACTTCTCATTATGTGTTAGCATCAAGCTAACAGACATAGCACTAGTTATTTGCCACATGGTTGTAGCAGTTAGAATCTGAATAAGGTTTATTACTAAGTAGGTTTTCACTTACAGGGAATTTGCATTGGTGGAACTTGCCTTTGGTGTTTGGTGCATACAATAAGCATATTAAGAGGAAATAAAATTGAAGACAAAGTATTACAACAGTCAAAAACATATATATAGAATAAAAAATTACAATAAAAACATGAAAAATGTACTTTAATTTCAACACTAAAACATGTACAATGTAGTTATTTCGGTTGCTATGTTACGAGTTATTTTAGCATTATGTTACAATGATTGAAAACGCTTAGTATGAATATGTCATTCTAATATGCATAAACACAATATTTCTTATTTAAAAACACAATGGGGGAACAGGATGGAACAGAAACATTCTTCCAGGATGGGGAAGGGACAGGATTTTTTTTTTTTTTTTTACTCTGTCATTGGATTGGGACGTGACAGATGTTTTTTTGTGGGAGTGGGATGGGATGGGATGGGAGTGAAAATCTACTCCTGTGTCACCCCCTATTTGCCTTTAGAATGCTGTGTAACTGCTGCTAATCCACGGCTGTTGTTCTTCAGGAAGCTACAAACTTGCAGAGCTATCTTTCAAGCCTTCAGGGAGAGTTTTTGATACTAAAATAAGAGATTTTCAGTGGAGCAGTCCTACAACCAGAGTTAATGCCCAGACAGATCAGAAAAAGGCACAGTTTGGTATGGTGAATGAGTTAGCAAACAGTTATCTATTTACATGGAGCAACATTAGCTTTCATTTTGAGTTATGGTACTGGTCACCAAACAAATCTAAGTCCAAATTCAATCTCTTTTAGCTCTGTTTCTGGTCTCCACCAACTCCTGAGAAAAATATCTGTCTCTTCAGCTGGTAAATGCTACACTATGTTAAACGGCTAGTCTGTAACTGTATGCTCTTTAGTGCTGAGCAGGTATAGTACAGTGTGGTTTTATCTAACACAGGCTCCGCCCTCTACTGCACTCTATAGACTAGACAATATTCGTCAAATCAAGAACACATATTGACCAACTGAGATCTGCCAACAAGCCGGCCTACTGGAATACATCCTGCCCCCTCAGCATATAAGGAGACACACCAAAACCTAAGGTAGAGGGCTCCTCCTATGACAATGGAACAAGGGTTACAATATTGTAACCTCCATAATCTGCCTGTTGCTGGAAACCAGGGTTGTTATAGCACTAAGGGTGAACCACACAGTAAAGCTGTTGGCTGTAAAAATGTTAAAACACTCCTTAGACAACCCTTTAGCTAGAAAAAATTTTGCCATTGTACGTTTCTGCAAACCATGCAAACCATGCAAAGTTACATTTGCATGTTATTATCTAGCTGATACTTTGAAACTTTGAAAATCCCAACTCGGAACACAGCGACGGGTCACTCAAACACAATCGGTTTTGTTGTTGGTTGGTCTGGAACAGTAGATTGCAGCCTGGCAGACATCTCGTCTAGGTATCACATCATCCACCATCCCCTCCCCCTCCCTATGACAAAATCAGCTCATGTACTGTCACTTTAGAAACGTCGATATGATACATGTGAAAAGTGCAAATGTATTCATGGTTTGGAGAAACGTACTATGCAAACATTTTCCAATGGCAACTGACTTCCCTAGAACTGAGAAGAACTGCAGAATTGGGCGATACTTCTCTTTGGGGACATTGCTACAATGCACCCTTTTCACATGACACATAGCAACTGGACCCATAGTTAATACAAAAATATCAATGAATGCAGTTTTTAGTTTTGGTTCAGTAAACTCAATGTAAAGAGGCAGACATTACCTTATCGCAATAAGATCAGCCCATAGCCTTATGAAAGCCATCTGAGGTCCAAAGGCTTCCAGTATATATGTGTAATGTCCACCAGACTTCTTAATACAAGTACCAAGTTCAGCATAGGACAGGGCTCCTGCAGGGACAGAAGTGACAGATTAGCTCTGGCTCTGAAACAAGAAGGCAGGCAAAGAACAGTCCCAAGGCTGTTAAACTGTCTCAGCTACATCTATAGAAATGTACAGACCCTCCCTGGGCCCCGTGATCACCCAGATATATGACTGTGGGAGCCTTTCAGGATCTCAACCCATAAGTTAAGGAAAACAGATTCAGGTGGGCACATTTCAATTACAAGTATAGGGAATACGAATTAAGGGAAACAGGAAAGGGGTTAAGCAAGGGATATTGTGCTTGGACCTTTCATTACTGCACAAAAACTGAAGGATTTAAGGATACTGCAACAATATATGCTATAATACACAGATGTGCACAGTATTACTTCAGCACTGCCTCCTGCAGCTCTGATATTTCAACCCTCATTTCTCGAAAGGGACGATGCAAGAAGTGTAAATTAAACAGAATACCATGATTTGCAAATCTTTTTCTGCCTATATTCAATTGAATACAGTACAAAGATGAGATATTTAATGTTCAAACTGATAATCTTTATTGTTTTTTGTAGACACTCATTGTGAATTTGATGTCTGCAACACGTTTCAAAAAAGCCGAAACAGAAGCAACAAAAGCCCGGGAAAGTTGTGGAATGCTCAGAAAACACCTATTTGGAACATTTCACAGGTAAACAGGTTAATTGGTAACAGATGTTGTTCACAAGCAAGGATGGTCACTTTGTAAAAAAAAAAAAAAAACCTGGGCAATAGGCAATAGTCCAACAGTTTTAAGAACATTTCTCCATGCACAATTGCAAGGAATTTATGGACTTCACCATCTGAAATCCATAATAACATCAAAAGATTCCAAAAATCTGGAGAAATGTCTGCGTGTAAGGGACAAGGCTGACAATCAGTATTAAATGCTTGTGACCTTTGATCCTTATGGTGGCTTTGCATTAAAAAAACATGATTAAATACAGGATATTACTACATGGGCTCAGGAACACTGTGGAAAACCATTGTTAGTAAACACAGTTCATTGCTGCATCTACAAATGCAAGTTCAGACTCTACCATGCTAAGTGAAAGCCTTATATCAACAAGCCCTCACTTCCCAAACGCTTACTGAATGTTGATTAAAGAGAAGGTGATGTCACACAGTGAAAAACATGGTCCTGTCCTAATGTGTTGCAGGTATTAAACTCAGAATCAGTGTATATTTACAAAAAAACAATAAAGTTTGTCAGTTTGAACATTAAATATCTTTTCTTTGTACAGTATTCCATTGAGTAGAGATTGAAAATGACTTGCAAATCATTGTATTCTACTTTTATTTGAGTTTTACACACTCTCCCAACTTTTTGGGACTTGGGGTTGTACTTAAATGTTTCACAACTATGTTGTGGTGACAAACCAGGGTGTAGGAGTGGACAGAGGATGTAGAAGGACACGGTTCACATCCAGATTCCTGTCTTTGGCTGGTCTAGGCAGCAAAAGCACTTTGGTTAAGGTTACACTGTGTTTTCAGTGAAATGTTAAATGCATTGTGTCTGAAGGCACGGCAGACTTTCTCTGTACTAAACCAGACAATGATCTTCCGCTAACCTTAACCAAAGTGCTGTGAGAGCCTAAACACACATAACACGAAAAGCCTGTTTAGACCTGATATTAACATGGGGTGATCTGATGACAAGTGGACAGACGAGACACATCGCCGTCCACATCTGTGTCCATCATGCGTCTCCAGCTGACCACTTGTGTTCAGATTTCGTCTCTGCCCAGCGCTCAGTTATTATGTCCAAACATTTGCTTACTGGTTTGTAGCATGCTCCCTAGTCAGGCTAGCGGTTGTGTAGGCGCAGCTGGAGATATCGCTGTTAACAGAATTCAACATGTCTCCTTTCATCCAACTCAACATAAGGTAAGTTTGATCTTTTTAGTGCACTGTCACTAAAACAACCACAATGTCCTGCATTGATGATAAGTCCTTGTCAGAGAGGTGTCAAGATGCATTAGTGTTTACAAAAAATATGTGGTCAAATGCATCCCAGACCACCTCGGCAAATGGTTTGAGTGATCGGATCACATTTTGTGCCATCCACCTGTGATCGGATCACCCAAAACGTATGTTGACACCAAGTCTATACAGGGCCATAGAGGCAGACAACCATTCATGATCACATTCATACCTATGGCCAATGAAAAGTCATCAGTTAACCTTACCTGCGTGTGTATGGAGTGTGGGACTGTGGCAAGTACACTGACAAGTAGAGAATATGCAGACTCCACACAGAAGGGCCCCAGCCAGCAGTTTTATAATTTCATGGGTATGGGCATGGGTAAAAATAAACTACACGCGGGCAGGCAGCGGGTGAGAACAAAATTATATTTTTAATTTTTCAGAAAAAACATATGAAATGATGTATAGTATATGTGTAATATTTTGACATCTAAATCACTATTATCAAGCAACAATTCCTTTTATTTTGAAAGTCAATGACATAAGCCAAACCTGTAGCCCCATAGTCACATGCATCACTGACATGGAGGACTCCAGCCATGAAACTTTGCACCCTGAGGAAGAGGTGGCAGCCTACATCGAGTTCAAGACACCCAAGGAGGATCCTTTTGAGGTTTTATGGTGGTGGAAGGAGCATGCTAAAATGTTTCCTAACCTGGCAGTGATTACGCAAAATGTTTTTGCCATCCCAGCATCATGTGCAGCCAGTGAAAGGGACTTTCCTCTGCTGGATTTGTAATTCAAGAACAGAGAACTCAGCTTAATGTGAGTGAAAGTAGCCTAGTCGCGGGTCTTTCATTAATAACTTAGACATAATGACGGGTAATGAGTCAGTTCTGGTACTGAGCTTTACAGGTATGGACAGGTGCAGGTTTTCAAAAATGGACCCATGCGGGACTCTGACATGTATGACTGTGTGCAAGTGTAAAAGTCTTAGCTCTTAGGCACAATTAGCACCTCTTCCCTTTTTCTCTGTCCAGTCTGCAACCTCAGGTGGATCAGGACTGGATTCAGTTCCCTGATCACAATAGCTTTTGATCAGGGAATAGATTAACCTGTTTGGAACCTGGGCAGAAATTGTCCCATGTTGCATCCAAATTAAAGCTGGGGTAGGTAATTTTATTTTGGCATCATTTCACTTTTACTTGGGTCATTTTTTTAGGGGAGTAGTTGGACTTTTACTTGGATTTAGATTTTCACTACTTTACCCATCACTGCTCAGGTGTGGGGGTGATGCTGCACAGAAAGTGTATATTTTTAAGCAGGAGCAAATATGGTCACTTTTATTATTCTGATACATTACAGATTTGTCTTATTTTAGTTATTGAAAGTACATTCATTCTAATAATTATATTATTTCCATATTTTACATTCAGTGCCTGTTAGCAGGAGAAATTGGCACGTCCTTCTGGGATGCTTCTGAAACGCGCTGTGGCGCGTCTGCTGGAATTACAAGAATTGTCCAGAGTAGCGGAGCAGCTTGGGCGGAGATCTGCACTCTAATGCACATTTAAAAATTTGAAAAAGGAATCTGGTGTGCCACATTGCTGGACTTTTGTCTATTATTCTTCATTTGCACTCAGGAGTTATTTGTACAGACAGTAAACATATTCTGTAACCTTCACCTCCACCACCACCTTAAATTAAATGTAGCTACTCTTAAACTATGACAAACATTTCATTGATCAACTGATTCACCTGTGAACCAACTCACCGAAGAGTGAAAGCACCCCGCAGGCGATCCACACGATCAGGGACATTCCTATGCTGCCTGAGTGCTTCAGGATGCCCTTCGGAGAGATGAAGATCCCAGCTCCGATGATGGTCCCGATGATGATGGAGATCCCACGGAGCAGGGTCACCTTCTTCCCCAGGCCCACCTTTCTGTCATCCTGCGGTTTCCCACCTGGGTCTGACTGAGCCCCATTTTGGGAAACTTTGTGTCCATTTGCTGCAACTTTTCCATCTATTTGAGTGGACGCAGGCCTTCTGGTCATTTTCTTAAACACTGATTAACACTCACAACTACGCACAGACTCCTCTTTTTGGAAGTGTATTTCACCTGGGTTCTGTCCCTGTAGTCTAGCCTGGACACACTCAGATTGTGGGACTGGTGCAGGCAGTTAAAAGTTGAATCCCACGGAGGAAAGACCTCCTCTTTCTCTCTCTCTGTCTCTCTCTCTCCACCACTCTGACTTCAAACTTTTTTTCTCTCATTCCGCTTTTCCACTAACTCCGGTCTGTACTGCTGTCTCATCCTGTTTCTGGTTTTTGTGTGGTCCCTCCTTCCCTTCTTCTGTGTGTATGAAGCCATTCAGTTACTTCTAAAACCCTCCTCTAAAACCATGTGTGACTCACTAGGTGAGGTGCTCCTTTAGTGCAAGGTTAACATGACACAGCAAAAAGGGTTTCACTCTGTTATCAGGGTTACCTCAACCTGCATTACCGTAACAAAAGCTGTATGACTTCTGTTCTGGGATAGTTTTATTCATGGCAACCAGTGGGTACAAGCTGGGAGAAGAAAAGCAGCCACTTAAAGGAGGTTTCACACAGACTACCTTGTGTTGTTGTGGGGTGTGGTACAGTGTCTTTAAAGGAATAGAAACTAGGAAATGTGTTTGCAAACTTTCCAGCGTTGTTTTACTTGGAACAGATCCACTTACAGCCGCACACACTTTACGGAAGTTTGTTTGTATTGCAGTATTTACAACAAATGCAGCTCAAAGTTCTTTTCAAGGTAACAACATGTTGAATCACTGAAGTAAATGAAGCAGAAAAAAAGGAGAGAGTGTAAAAGAACAGATGCAGTAAAATGCAGGATACAACAGTGATTATGATACCAATACCTTCATGACAAAGCATTTGTCAAAGCAATTCGTTTTTAGAAATGTTTCTTTTAAAGGAAAGTGACATAAAGCAAAAATGTGTTCTGTGTCTCAGTTCTCTCTGACCATTTACTCTCTCTGTGGCTTTCAACTAATCTTTCCCAATGAAGGCAATAGGAAACACATTGTTTCATTAAAAAAAAAAAAAAAAACAGCTGGACACTCTAGTGTTACTCAATCAGCAGCAACTCAACCGTTTTAATTCTGCAACAGAAATGGTCTGCTAAAAGTGTTGAAACTGTGTCATAGAAAAAAACACAAAAATCAGGCATGTTTTTCATCAGATTTTATAAAAGAAACACAAAACATACAGATCCAAAATATTTTTAAATGTAGAAATATGAACAAAATATTTCTTAACACTCTATAAATTATTTGAACTATGTTTATTGTTTAGCTTTTAAGATATGCTAATTTTTATGATCAGAGTGCAAAGGCATTGTGATGGATTCATTTATTCTTCTGGCACCACCACGTTTCTGCACCATGCAGAATGTAGCGCAATGACCTAATCACGAGCGTATAACTTGATGATATGGAAGACAGAAGCCTTAGCTTTCTGCTGCAAAAAGAATGAATGTTCTAGCTATTGTTGTTTTTTTATTTCAGATCAGTATACATACATGATTACACAAACAACAATCTCCCGGGGCCATTGTAAGGAAAATCCTGGAGAAATTACACCATAATTCTGGCCAAATACTACGTTTGCACAGCGCGTAAAATAAGGTCACATGAAGAAAAGACATGATGACGGGGAAGATGGAAGCCTTAGTTTTCTGCTTAAAAAAGGATGAATATTTATTGTGGTTTTTATTTTAGATCGATATAGTTTATATAGGATTATGGAAACAGTGATGTCCTGTAGCCATTACAGGGAAATACTGGTGTAATTATGGTAAAATACTGCGTTGGCACAGCACGTAAGGTAAGGTAACATAAGGTCCTGACATGATGATAGGGAAGACAGTAGCCTTAGCTTTCTCCTGCTAAAAGAACGATCGCTCTATGTATTATGGTTCTTTTCTTAGATTTATTTAAGAAGGACCAGCCTACTAACCTGAAATCCTGAGTGCAGAGCTGATCTTCTTCCATGAGCTGTGTTGTGAATTCTTCACGTTATTGACATTGGTAGTCCAGAGACTTTATTTTGAATACACACTTTTATTTAGAGACTCTTATTTTGAAAATTCCATTTCGTATCGCGAGTTACTTCCGTGTCCTTTACTCCGTTCAGTCGGCAGTGTAATCGTCTCTGGTGCAGAAGTCACTGATGATGTGAGTTTGATATTGCCATTGTGGTGTTTATATGACGAAATTGCTAAGTTATTTCCCTGTATTTCACTGTGCTTAGGTGCACTGGCTGCACTGTTATATTGAGGTCTGCTGTAGTTAGCAGCCTGTTTGGATAGCGGCTAAATGTTGAGCTAACTGAGTAGCCTAGCCGGCTTGTCTGCATTATTATGATTATGTATCCGTTGTTTAAGTGTTTATGTATGACACAAGAGTGGAAGTGACTATTGTCACAGTTCTAGCACATGTGATGCTTTAAATTAATGCTAGTTAATGGCAAATAACTCAGACCTGTATGTTTGTATTCTTGTTTATTTCAGAAACTGAGTGTTCATGCACTCCCATGCTGCACCATGTAAAGCTTCTCATTCTGCCAGTAAAGAGTTGAAATCTACCTGATGACCGTGTGTTCTCTGACCAGAACCCTGTAGTGGTCAAACACCCTACTCACCAGTTTAAAGGGTCATTCCCCAACAAGCTGTTTTTTAAATGTATAGGCCTAAAATATTGTCCATGGAACAGATGTAAAGCTCTGGGTAGCTCTGTAATACTAAAATAATTAACTGCTTCTCCAAATTTATCACAGACTGATATTTACTGAAGAAGGGTAAGATGTCAGTCAGCTGTGATTGGTTGTTTCTCGTCACGACATGTGATGTGTGCTGCTGTGTTCCAAAAGATGAACTCAGTTTGTTTCACGGTGCAGCTGTCGCACCCAAAAAAATAGGCGCTCTGGGATGTGTGTGTGTGTGTTGCAATTGCATTGCTCTGGCATTTGAGTGCGCCTGCCGCACAACTACATTAAAAACAAAGGATTAGAGGGCACAAAAAAATTAGCATGTGTACAGCCCCTAAGGGGTTAACGATGAACATTATGCAAAATGTACTTTTTCATAGCTTTTTAACATATATATGCAACCCTGGTGTGCTGGCAGAACCCAAGAGTATGAGAACAGACCATCCTCTCAGTTTTCCTCCTGCTCAGAAAACCTGTGTAACAACGCGCTAGTCAGGTTTAATGTTGGTTATGATGTCCTATGAGGTTCGCTATAACAGAACCACCTCCAGTAAGTGACCTTCGCCCCCCACTGAATCTACCTTGCTGTCCGCTACTGTGATTTCCTTGCTATCACAGACCTGGTAAAATAACAGGAACAAAGCAGGTTACTTGTTCTGTTGTAGGCTGCAAGAACCCAGAAATGTCTTCATGTCTTTACTGCCAAATAAGATTTTTAAAATTATTTGACATTTTTGTCACTTGTTTGCTTCATTTTTCAGCCCCAGAGGTTGCTGTTTGGTTTAGAAGTGTGAATATGGTGAGATTCATGGCAGAAGTGCAATTAAACTTGGTTACAGTGGGTTGATTGCAGAGACGCTGATGGTGCAAATGCAGACGACCGGAAGCACAGACCAATCAGAGCAGATTGGGCTTTTGGAAAGGAAGGCCTTAGAGAGACAGGTGCTTAGAGCAAAGTAAATTTTTTATGACTTTATGACTTTATGTGAAAGTCATAAGTCATAAGTTCAATCAGGAAGACTGTTCTTTTGCATGCTAAGCCTGTAATTTATTACTAATACCATCTGCCATTCATGTTGTGGTCCTGATTTTCTGTGTATTTGGTTTGTGCTCCTGTCTGACCTTTCTCTCCCTCTCCCTGCAGAGCGAGTGCCGAGGGGCGGGGTGATCTCTGGGAGCGCTGGGCTCCCGGCACACCTGCAACTCGTTCTGCCAATTAACCGTTGTTTTTTTAGCCACACTCTCTCTGTCTCCAGTGCCGGATTATTGTCATTCGCTCCAGCGTTACGCTCGTGCTCTCGGAGATCTCCTGCCTCTCGCCACGCGTTTTTGCTTCTGTGATCGTCTCCAGGTTTAGTGAGTTTTGTTGCCTTGTCACTATTTTCTGTTGTACTTTGATCTTGCCCTTTTTTCCCAGATTAATGGTGATTTTCTGTTTAGCCTGTTGGTTGTTACTTTTTCCTCAGAGAGAATTTTTAGTTTGATACTTTGTCTGATCGTATTTTTTCTGTGAACTGTTTTTGTTGCAACTTTGTAAAATCATTTTTGACTCTTCTCTGCATTTTGGGTCCTGGCTTCCTTTGTCTGGCACGTAACAGAATAATCTGGCCAGCATGGACCCAGCAGAGTCTGATAAATTGAAAAGTGCACTCTCATCACAAGCTGCCAGGGTGAATCAGCACGAGACATCCCTGATGCAGGTGATGGAACACCTGCAGCAGCTCGCCACCAGCGTCTCCCAACTGGGCGATCAGATGGCAGCCCTGCAAGACCGACTCGCTCCCTCTCCCAGATCCGCCACTCACCATCCAGCCGACGACCAGCCGACCGGCCCAGCACCTCAAGCACGCAAGCCATATATCCCCATACCAGCCAGGTATTCCGAAGATTTAGGGACCTGCTCACAATTTCTACACCAGTGCAATTTAGTATTTACTCAACAACCCCACACCTATGCCACTCCTCAAGCTAAAGTAGCCTTTATTATGAGTTTGCTCACTGGACAGGCAGCAGCCTGGTCCTTAGCTATCTTCTCACAACAGCACGAGTTAATCAATGATTACCACCAATTCACCGATGAGATGAGACGAGTTTTCGATCACCTGGTAAAGGGTAGACAGGCCGTAAGCCAGTTACTCGATCTGCAACAGGGTCGCCTTTCAGTGTCAGAGTATGCTGTAAATTTCCGCATTTTAGCGGCTGAGAGTGGGTGGGGTGATTCGACTCTTCAGGCCATTTTTCTTAAGGGGTTGGCAGGGGAATTAAAGGACGGACTGGCGGTTCGGGAGGAGTGTAATTCACTTAACTCCCTTACTGATCTAGCCATCCGCCTTGATAATAGGATAAGAGAAAGGGCTAGGGAACGTCAGGAGACGAAGAAGAGGCGACTCCCCTCCGGCACCCAACTCAGCTCACCAGACTCCATCCCGGGGCTTCCTGACTCCACCCACTACGCTCACGAGCCACGACCTGCCACCTGCCGATGAGCCCATGCAACTGGGACGGGCCCACCTCACCCCGGCAGAGAGACAACGCAGGATGCGTGACAAGCTGTGCCTCTACTGTGGCCAAGGGGGCCACTTCCTCTCCAGCTGCCCACAGGTGCCAAAAGACAGAGCCCCCCAGTAGAACCACTGAAATTTATACTCTCCAGCAACCATTATGAGCACCTAGAACTGTATGTTATCTCATCACCTCTGAACTCTGTCATTCTGGGAATCCCTTGGCTCAAGCTTCACAACCCCCGCGTCGATTGGTCCACTGCCACCATCCGCAACTGGAGTCTCCACTGCCACGCCCACTGCCTCCGCTTCGCCTTGCCAGCCAGACCTACAGACACATCCCCAGTACCTGAGGTAATCAATCTATCTAATGTACCCCCTGACTACCATGACCTACAAGTTTTCAGCAAAACCTCTGCCTCCTCACTGCCCCCCCATATATATATATTTATCTGTATATATCTATGGCACGATTGTGCCATAGACCTACTTCCTGGTACCACTCTCCCCACCAAAAGACTTTTCAATCTGTCCAAACTTGAGCATGGAGCCATGGAAAAATACATTACAGAGTCTGTGGCAGCCGGCCTCATTCACCCCTCCTCCTCTCCTGTGGGGGCCGTTTTTTTCTTTGTAGAAAAGAAAGACAAATCACTGTGTCCATGCATAGATTACACGGGACTAAATGAAATCACAGTCAAAAACAAGTATCCACTCCCCCTGATTGACTCCGCCTTCAGCCCCCTACACACCGCCTGCATCTTCTCCAAACTGGACCTTAGAAAAACCTATCACCTCATCAGGATTAGAGAAGGGGATGAATGGAAAACAGCATTTAACACCCACTTAGGTCACTTTGAATACCTGGTCATTCCTTTTGGACTCACAAACGCTCCTGCCGTTTTCCAATGCCTGGTTAATGATGTATTACCAGATCTGCTTAACAAAACTGTTTTTGTCTACTTAGACGATATCCTGATTTTCTCAAGCTCTATGGAAGAACACGTGTCCCATGTACGAGATGTTCTGAACAGATTGTTAGAAAACAAGTTGTATGTTAAAGCAGAAAAATGTGAATTCCATGTACCACCTGTGAGTTTTCTGGGTTTTTGGTCGGTTTTGGCCGGCCGGTTGGGGCCGGCCTCCAAGGTGGAGGCCGGCCCCAACCACCCGCAAGCAGCTGCAGCGCTTCCTGGGGTTCGCAAATTTCTACTGCAGATTCATAAGAAAATACAGCCGTCTGGCGGCCCCACTCACTCGCCTCACATCATCCAAACTCAGTTTTGCCTGGGCTCTTGTTGAACAGTCTGCTTTTGAGAAACTTAAGAACATGTTTGTTAATGCGCCTGTTCTTGTGCACCCAGATCCTGAGCGGCAATTCGTGGTCAAGGTTGATGCCTCTGACTCAGGGGTCGGGGCCGTCCTCTCCCAGCGCCTACTCTCAGAAAACAATCTCCACTCCTGCGCTTTCTTCTCACGCCGCCTCACTCCAGCTGAACGCAACTACGACGTGTGGAACCGAAAACTCCTGCCGGTGGTTCTGGCATTGCAGGAATGGAGACACTGGCTGGAGGGGGCTGCTCAACCCTTCATTGTATGGACTGATCACAAAAACCTCGCCTACCTCCGCCCGCCGCCTGAACTCACGGCAGGCCCGCTGGGCCCTGTTCCTGGGTAGGCTCCAATTCACGATCACCTACCGCCCTGGGTCTTGGAACATCAAGCCGGACGTACTCTCCCGTCAGTTCGCCCTGGAGGGGGGGGAGTCCTCTAAGGAAACCATCCTGGATCCCGAGTGTGTGCTGGGGGCGGTCCACTGGCGGGTCGAACAGGAAGTTCAGGAAGCCCTCCAGGGACAGACAGTTCCTGACGGATGCCTACCGGGTCGGTTGTTCGTGCCACAGTCTGCCAGGTCATCAGTGCTCTCTTGGGGGCACACGTCCAAGATAGCCTGCCACCCGGGGGTCCACCGCACTCTGGCCCTCATCCAGCAGCGTTTCTGGTGGCCGTCCATGGCTTCTGACATCCGGATCTTCATCGCCGCATGCACGGTGTGCGCGCGAAGCAAGCCCTTGCACTGACCCCCAGCGGGGCTCCTGCAACCCTTGCCCATCCCTCCACGTCCCTGGTCACACATTGCAGTTGACTTCGTTACCGGACTGCCCCCCTCCGAAGGTAACGACACCATACTTACTGTGTTTGACCGTTTCTCCAAGGCGGTTCATTTTGTCCCCCTCCCTAAACTCCCCACCGCCTTGGAAACCGCTAATTTGTTAGTTACACATATCTTAAGGTTGCATGGAATCCCCCAGGACATCGTGTCGGACCGCGGACCCCAGTTCACCTCGTAGGTGTGGAAGGCTTTCTGTCGGGCCCTGGGGACCACCTCCAGCCTCTCTAACCAGAACCAGAGTCCTCCCTGTGCTGCGTCACCTCCCACCTCCCGTCCTCCTGGGCCACACACCTACCCTGGGTGGAATACGCCCACAACTCCCTCATCAGCTCAGCCACCGGCTTGTCGCCTTTCATGATCAACACCGGCTACCAGCCCCCCTTGCTTCCGAGCCAAGAATCTGACGCAGCAGTTCCCTCCGTCCAAGCCCAGTTCCGCCGTGTCAGACGTGTGTGGCAGGAGACCAGAGCAGCATTAGGGAGAACGGCTGAGCACAACCAACGCCTAGCGGACTGACATTGGGTCCCCGTGCCCAACTACCGGGTGGGCCAGCAAGCGTGGCTTTCCTCCCGAGACCTCCCCCTCCAGACTGAATCCCGAAAACTCTCCCCCAGGTACATTGGGCCCTACCCAGTGGAGAAAATCATTAACTCCAGTGCTGTCCACCTTCACCTCCCAGCCTCCCTAAACGTCCACCCAGTGTTCCACGTCTCCCTCCTCAAGCCGGTCACAGAGAGCCCCCTTCAGTCTCCTGCACCACCACTGCCTCCCCCACGTCTCATCGACGGTCATCCAGCCTACTCCATCGACTGGATTTTGGACGTGCGCAGACGGGGTAGGGGCTACCAGTATCTGGTCGACTGGGAGGGGTACGGACCCGAGGAGCGCTCCTGGATTGGGCGCTCCCTCATCCTCGACCCGCAATTGCTGCGGGATTTCTATAACAAGTTTCTGGGTAAGCCTGGTAGGACGCCAGGTGGTGTCCCTTGAGGGGAGGGTACTGTTGTGGTCCTGATTTTCTGTGTATTTGTATTTGGTCTGTGCTCCTGTCTAACCTTTCTCTCCCTCTCCCTGCAGAGCGAGTGCCGAGGGGTGGGGCGATCTCCGGGAGCGCTGGGCTCCCGGCACACCTGCAGCTCGTTCTGCCCAATTAACAGTTTTTTTTTTAGCCACACTCTCTCTGTCTCCAGTGCCGGATTATTGTCATTAGCTCCAGCATTACGCTCGTGCTCTCGGAGATCTCCTGCCTCTCGCCACGCGTTTTTGCTTCTGTGATCGTCTCCAGGTTTAGTGAGTTTTTGTGCCTTGTCACTATTTTCTGTTGTACTTTGATCTTGCCCTTTTTTCCCAGATTAATGGTGATTTTCTGTTTAGCCTTTTGGTTGTTGCAACTTTGTAAATAAATCGTTTTTGACTCTTCTCTGCATTTTGGGTCCTGGCTTCCTTTGTCTGGCACGTAACAATTCACTCCTCGCATACATGCTCATTTGTAACTTCTTGCTGTATCATCTATGACTGTCAGTTGAGATATTAGCCGCTCTATCATCTGATCAAATTGTTCATTGTTAGCATATCATCTTACTGCTTTGCCTTTAGTACTCTCATGCTGCTGTTGTGCGCCCACTCCACCTCCCCATGACCACCTAGTCTTCACAGATTCATCAGCTTCATCAGCCATAGCAGAGTCACCAGTCACCACGATCCGGGGTTGGGGCTTTATCTTGCTGCTATCCAAGGCAGATTCCCTCAATTACCTAACTTCCCAGAGAGTCTAAGCATCAAAATCTTTCTGTCTTGGTAATCACATATCATCTGTTAATCTGCACACTTGCAATCTGTAATAAACAATCATCTTTACTTCATTCACCCGTGTCTCCTGGTTGAACTTAAATTTTCTATTGTTAAGATTTATGTTTGCTTTCCAGCAGTCGTCTTCTCCCCTGTCTTTGTTAAAAGGATGGTAGATCAGCGTGAGGGATCATAAGCACGAGAAGAAAGCACAAAAAACACATCTGTGTTCCTCAGCCACAGAATTGTTTCTGTGTTGTTGAAGTTTTTTTTCTCTTTCACCTCATGGGAACAGTTGCAAATCTTGTCTGCTGTGGTTTAGAGATTGGGTTTGTGAAACCACTGTCCTCACTAATACAACAGAAAAGAGAAGTACAGGGATTTGATTCTGTTTCGGATTGACACACTTTGGTACAAACTGCTGACAGCAGCTATAAATGGCCAACCGGATGTAATGGTGAATAGTAACACAACTCTCAAGTCATGATTCTTTGATTAAAATGTTTTGTCTGAGATTAGAAAAAAATCCAAATGTTTCACCACTGTAAGAGCAACAAATAAGTACTTTCATTATCAGTTCATCCAATGATTACTTCTCAATTAATCAACTTATCATTTGGTCTGTAAAATATCAGACAGTGATGAAAAACTATGAGCTGCATGGTGCATATTCATTATTTTGTTTTTTCAATTTACCTCATCTTAAAGGTGAAGTGTGTAAGACTTATGGGGATTTGTGGGTGTTCAGCAGTGAACTGCAGATTGCAGCCAGCTAAAACTTCTAGTGAGAATTCCTTCAGTGTTCATTGTCCACTTGAAATCAAATAAAATCAATCAACTTCAAAATTGTTGGCATTCATTTTAATGGATCCCACCTGTTTTTATGTATATTTTTAATGTGTGTATTAAAAAACTGAGAGGAAATGCTAAAAAAAAAAGTCACCTTGGGGGCCCGAGGCAAGAGTGACCATGGGGGCCCTCCCGGCCCAAAAACACCAAGAAGATCATTCAATCCAGAAATCTTTTATTTTAAATAACAGAAGTGCACAATCATGTAAGAAAACTTTAAATACAATATAACATTTTTTTTTGTGAAGAGGATGTGGTATGAAGATGTGGTGTGGCCTCAAACTGTGATGGTGGCGGGGCTGCCATGCTGCTGCTGCTGCTGCTGCTGCTGCTGCATGAAGGCATGTCCTGCTCACCTGAGGCTGATAGAAAAAATAATAATAATAATAATGCATTCAGTTTGTATAGCGCTTTTTCATGACACCCAAATACCCACAATGTAAAAACAAGAAAAAACATACTGTAATTGTTTGACATTTATTTGTGTTATTGCATTAAATCAGATCATATCATGATAGATTTAAAAGGAGAGCAAATCGCTGTAATCTTAATTTGTTTGTAAAAAAAAAAAAAACAGTTCCTACCTTCATCTGTAGAGGTAAGTTCTTGTTGTTATTGTTGTTGTTGTTGTTATTGTTGTTGCTGTTGTGGTCCTAAGAATTTCGACAAAGAACCTCCGGGGTGGAAAAAACAATGGGAGAAGCACAACGTATTTAGTCAGCTGGCTTTATGTTCATGCAGCAAGAATTGTGTATGCTACACACTCAACATTAACATCTGTTTGGAATAATTAATGAACAGCCAACTTCACTGTTCCTGATAATATCTTTGCTTAATGTGACATACAGAAAATTCAAGGAGATATATGATATCGCCCTCTTCCAAATACAAATTAGTTACTGGTTAGCTTACTGTTAATTACTGTATAAATAAGCTAGGCTAAAGTGCAGTAAACATGTCATGTGCAGTTGTGCTTCGTGAGACTACAGACTGGGACAAAGTGGCATCACAACTTTTTTTAAAATAATGTCAGATTATACATGTTTGAACATACCACTTCCCCGTTTTCTTTTTTCTTCATCCTCTTGTTTTTTGTTTTTTTTTTTTGCATGCCCTGACGGATACGCTCGCGATACTTCCTCGACTTTGAAGTACCGCAGAAAGCCGGCCACGGGCAGTCGGGGCCCCATAAGGGGGGGTTCCAAACATGTCGCTGCAGTGTCTATGGAGGTTTCAGGTTGTGTCATTGATATGGATCGATATTGGCCGTGTCTCGGGGTCCTTTAACACACTAGGCAGTGACAGTTAGTGGGGGCACTATGCGGGGGGTTTTCCAATGCATCAACGTTGCAGTGGGTAAAGCAGTTAAGTCAATTTTGTCATTGACAAAAGGACCAATGTCAGCGCTGTCCTGGTGCCCCTTCCAGCTCGGGGCCCTAGGCAATTGCCTAGTATGCCTACCCCGTTGCGGCGGCGCCACAGAGCGCTTAAGAAAGGCTGCAGGATGATAATGAATTAAACCAAAATGTGTCGTTAAAAGAACCGATACTGTTAGCGCTTATAATACTACAGTAGAAATGTTTATTTGTAGAAAGTCTGCAGCCACACTGACGCGGAAGTGCGGAATGCTGCATGTGTTCCACCAATCAGCATTCTTCAGCACACAGCCCTGTCCCTCAAAGTTCCGGGTAATCTGAAAAGTCCTACCCCGCTACCAGGATCTTTTTTCAGGGGAATTTGGGGGTAGGGGGGAACTTTATTTACCCGGGTAATTTCGGTGGAAACGCATGGAGGCCTTTCAATTACCCGGGTAAATGAAAAAAGTTCCTGCGGTGGAAAAGGGGCTATTGTGTGTTTATCTTTTTTCTTTGATAACTAAAGATCCAGATACTGTAGAGATTTACAGTGGAAATAGAATTATCAGCAGAGCCAACACGTCCTCATCCCAGGTTATCACATATCTTTGTTAGTGGACTTTCATATAACATACAAATAACGTGCAAGGTATCCTCCTTCATCTGCTCTTCAGGGATGCCGTTACCAATGCCGGGACATCAAGTTTAGGCAACGAAAGCCCGGAGTTTGGCTTAGAGAAACAACATCATGGTATAGCTCTACATCCATATAGACCCGCCCTACAGTGACTTTCTACTATATTATGTCGCATTTTAAACTAACGTTAACGTTATAATGTTAACTGCGTTATAACACCACCTGTATGTGTATCATACTGCCATGACAGGTCCGACCACATTACAATCTAATGCCGCACAGTGGTGAATCATACCACAGCCAAGGTGGTCCTTGCCGTTAATGTCTGAAGTCTAAATCACTGACAAAGCTGCAGTATTTGCCAACTTCAGGATGAGAATGGGCTGGCAGAGGTCCTCTACTCTCCAAAACAAACAGTACAGGTGATTTAAACCAGAAAAACACTAAATGAAGTAGTTTTGTGTTACAAATTTGACAATCTGACACTGCTTATTGCAAATGAGCTTCTCACGACAATGGCTGGCGCCAGTGTTTGGTTTGTCTGTTCTGGGCTACTGTAGAAACATGGCAGTGCAACATGGCGAGCTCCATAAACAAGGACCAGCCCTGTATGTAGATATAAACAGCTCATTCTCAGATAACAAAAACACAATTCTTATTTTCAGGTGATTGTACATTATAGAAAACATGCTATTATATTATATTCCATTTCTGCCAATATATCCCTTTTAAATCCTACAAACTGGACCTTTAACTGAAAAACAGAAGCATGGTAGTATTCCATTACAGGGCCACTGGTTGTTTTCTGGGGCTGTAGGGAATATATAATAAAGTTGCCATGA
Source organism: Cephalopholis sonnerati (assembly GCA_019142605.1). Classification (NCBI taxonomy): domain Eukaryota; kingdom Metazoa; phylum Chordata; class Actinopteri; order Perciformes; family Serranidae; genus Cephalopholis; species Cephalopholis sonnerati. Next base: position 6,300,694 of record JAGQAX010000004.1, on the reverse strand, counting down.
GTTGTGGCCCACTTACAGGCAATAGAGATCAGAGCTCATTTTTGTTGTAGCAGGTTGATCTTAGATATAAGATATAAGAACCTGTCTAGCATTGCACGTGAAGCAACCAAGGAAAAGACTGCAAGTTGGCCTTCAGCAGTTTTTTTGTCTCTGGATATCATGTTCCAACATGAACCAACTCTGACCTTTCAAAGCACAACCGACAAGATAACAGCTGTATTTGACGTAGCCAGGAGCAACACATGCAAGTAGGGGAGACAGAGTGATGGAAGGAAAACTCATCCTCTTCCCTGAACTCTATGACACCACTTTAAAAAGACACCAGGATCTCGCCAGGAAAGGGAATGCATGGCAAAATGTCAGCAGCCAGGTTTCTGCAAAGGTATATAGTTTACAAACGGAGAGCTCAATCCAATACTAAAAATTTGCTTTGATGATGCGCTGTGCTTTGCCTCTGCAAGCGTCTGTACTATGTCCCTACCTCACAGTGAGCAAAGAGCAAATTTCCTAGCATGTAAAAGCAGTTTTATGTCGTGTTCAGATTACACAACATATTTGTCTGTTCCAACAGCTACTATGTCAGATTCAGCGATTGTGAAGTCATAAAATCTTGCCATGACTTGGCTACCAGACATAACAGACTACATGTTGGTCCACGACCAATGATCCTTGGTCATCTTCTATGATGTGCTTGATGTCATCGAATTATTGTCCTTTATATACTATTATTACTATTATTTCAGTCAGTGAAGAGATTCTCTCAACAGACTGATAGGGGGCTTTAAATTTTAAACAGATACAGGAAGTGTTGAGTTTGAAATGATGGTACAATACATGAACTTAAACAGGTAAAATGGGAGCAGATTGAAAGTAAAAATAGAAAAATACAGAGGAAATGAGAAATAAAGGCCTGTGTTTGGAAATAATGGCCCACTTCTAATGTAGTCTGTTTTAAATGAAACTGGTACCCTCTGCAGTTGTGGTAAGTGAAAGCCTTGCCTCAGACCCCACCTCCAGTGCAGGGACACATCTCCACCGCCAGGACCCATCCAGCCCCTTTCCCCCTAAAAGCCAATTGCATGCTTTAAGAGAGGCAATACAGGGAGAGATATCAGCCAATCGCGTTGCTGTGCTGATGGCATGGCTCGGCGGCACTCTGCCATAAACTAAGTTAGTGTTGTGATAGCAAGCACAGTAGAGGTGTGTGAAAGCATCATTTTAAACCTCATTTTTTGGGCAGAGTCATCAAACTTTTTAAGTGGTTTTCTTATCAAAGTTCACCGGTGACACGAAGGTAAACAATATATTATGTATTGGTGAAGGTTCTCAGTCATCCAGGTCATGGTAATCATAAGTGCTATATCGTAGGCAACTGGTCTTGCTTGCGTTTCTTGAATATATTATGTACGTAAAAGTCGAACTAAGCAGCAAATAACTTTTATGATAATGTGGTTTTCAGTTCATGAAAGTTGATGAGAGTTAGATTACAGATAGGCAACGTGTAATATTATTATCGGCAATGAGATACATCTTAAATTTACAAATCTGTCATAACAATTTGCACATTATTGCATATAGCCATTGTAGCCCCATTGTTATTGTTCTTAATTATTTTTTAACAGATGCATCACACCATCCCTGTGCAACCGCATAGCATGCATATTGGAAGAAACCGCTCTGATTTTGACACAATATCTTGACTTTTACTCAAGTATGACATTTGGGTTCTTCTTACAACACTGATTAAAACAACATTGTTCTACTTTGTGGGTGGATCTTTTGTTTTTTGTTGTGGTATTGAAAAAAAGGTGTTGAGTAATGTGTATTTAAATTGGTATCGTATGGAGAGTCAAAATTTTGGGGTCCTGACAACCTCTACATCATATCATTTTGTTACATTTACCCTCAGAGCAGGGTTAGCACAGCAGTTTAACTGTTCATCTCATTGGTAGAGGAGGCTGACAATAGTCAAGCTTTTCTTCGGTGGAGTTCAGCCACCAGATTACAACTTAATCACCTGGCAGTGATTGAATGTTTTTGCCATCCTGGCATTCTGGCAGCCAGTGACAGAAACTTTTCCTCTGCTGGATTTGTAATTCAAGAACAGACAACCCAGATTAATGTGAGAGACTATAGGAGCTAACAGTGTTAACCTGAGTGTTTTATCCTGGGTTTAAACACACAGCTTACCACTGCTAGCTCCTTCAGTACTGTTGCTGTTGTTAGTAATCTTCAAGCTGTTAGCACGGTCAGTTGCACCATTAGCTGCTGGCCGCCAGCTAAGCCGCCAGCTAAGTGTGAGTCCCACTAAATGATATCAGTATGTGTTTTGTGTCTGTGTGCCTTGAGTTCTGATTCAGATGTACAATTTTTTTCCTAAATTCACCTCCTGCAGTAAATTTGCCTCCCCTCATCTATCCTGTTCCCCCTTTATCCTGCTCACTGTCCATGTCTTTCAGACCATATCCTGGAATTTCACCATGGTTAAAATGCCAGAATTCCAGATTTAAGTTACAGAGGAGCACGGTGAATATTTCATTTGTTTGCAAGCACAATAGCTATTAGTATTTAATAAGCAGACAGATGTCAGTGCTGTGTTTTAGTGTTTGATTGTATTTGTTCCCTGGTGATCAAAAAATGCTTAAAGGTATAATCCAGTATGTTTTTCTTGCAAATGCGAATCATTCTTTACTACTTTTCTAGCACAAAAACAGGCTTTATGGACAGCCATCCTCAGCCTGATGCATGCAACAAACTGGTGTGCAATTTGCCACCGATCTCTACATTTACCCTGTGTTTACTTTGCTTTCGGGCTCAGAGACAAGTGTTGAAATGATTCATGTAAAAACTGTGTTTATTTGGAATGCTGTACATAGCTTTTACAGCTGGCCCTGATATACATTTCTTTTTCGACAACAGAGGTGGCGAGTGCAAAATAAACATGACCTACAGAGCCACAACGGCTGCCTTTATGAGAAGTACGTCAGGTTAAAATATAGCACAGTTTTCCTTCAGTTCAGTTTTAATTACCATTTAAACCACAGCTGATTCTCTCCACCACCCTTTAAGCTGCTGGCCACAAACCTGGAAAGAATTTACCAGAAGATTTTAGGTTTTTATGACTCTGCGCTGGTGACCGCCATGTTCAGAGGCATTATGTTTTTGGGTTTTCCATATGTAGGTTTTTCTTGTGTTTTCTTGTGTGTGCAGTATCTCAGGAACACCTTGAGGGATTTCTTGAAACTTTTCCTTGAGGAAATTTCTTCAAATTTGGAACAATCGTCTACTTGGACTCAGGAATGAACTAATCAGAATTTGGTGGTCGAAGGTCAAAGCTCACCATGACCTCACAAAACATGTTTTTGGCCATAATAAAAAAATTTGGTAGAAATTATAGAAAAATGAAGCTAAAATATCATGGATTCGGCCGCTGCTGTCTTGTGCTGGTGATGTCATTTGGAGCCAGAGTCTGCTCAGTAGCGATCTCAGCTGTATCGAGTTGCCGACACATACATTGATTGCAAATACAGACTGGTACACACACCTGTCAGTCATGACATCAAAACCCCTTTTAAACCATCTCTTTGAAAAACGTATTTGATGTGTACTTCCATCCACTAACATGGAGGGTGCAGGGTTTATGACCTGTACTACAGCCAGCCACCAGGGGGAAGTAGTCATGTTTTCCATCTATATATACAATCTATAGACAAACATGAACTAAAACTGCAACTTGACTGGTTGGTGGAGGCATACAACCACAAGGCAGTAATTATGTTTTAACAGGTGTTTTTTGGAAAATTAGTCTTCAGTTTCCCAGAGTTTCTATTTTTCTAGGAAATGTGGGAACATTGTGTCCTTTTACTATGTAATTGGAGGTCAGGATATACTGCATACTGCTGAGGGGCAAGCACATACTGTACAGGATCAGCTCCCTTCCCACCAGACAGCAGCTGCGGAGGTTCTCACAGAAATGCAGCGGTCTGTTGCTCAGATGAAAAACAGGCAATATAGTTTGCCAAACCAAGGTGAGATAAGGACACTGGAGGGTATTCAAGGCCAAACTCATACATCCCTGTATGAAGACACACTGGAGATTCCAGGACATCCTTGCAGTGATAAAGTTCTGAGTTCATTACACAATACAGTGCTGAGCAATTTTCAGGAAAATGATGCAACATTGGAGAGTTTTGCAAAATGCTGCAGTGTAATCATTTGTCATACATTTTGTCAGAGTTTGTCTCCTGCAAAAAGGTGCAAAGATAAGGGTGATGAATGTTCCTGCAAACAGTTTTCCCCCTGTGCCGTACATTCAGATTATAATGTGAGGATTTCTTTGATATGCTGTATCTCTCCTATCACTGACATTTTAGCCATAGCAGCAGAAACCAATGTGGAATCAGTCGGGCTCTCTTATCTCCCACTGCATGTTTGGGGACTGTGGTAGCACAAATGACTGGAATCGGGCTCTGACACTTACTCAATTTAATTCCACTAAACACTCACATGTAGTGTGCAGTTTTGACAAGCCAGATTGACCAGTTATTATTTAATGATCAATCATGCGTCATTTCTTCAATAATGCTTTGAACCTTTCTGTTCATGTTCTCATTTTTCCTCTGTGTAAATTACATATTCCCAAATTGCACTGTAAAAAGACATCACCTCTGCTCTGTACCCCCTTCAAAATCCTTCCTAGCAGTCATTAAGCTGTTGAATGGGTGGAATACACACTGTAGCCTGCACAAACATCTCCAGCCTGGGTAATTAAGGCTCTGAAATGAGAGCCATGATGACACCCACAGCTGCTTTCTGCAACCATTGACACAACACCTCAATATCTGCCTGATATCACATGACAACAGATTCAAAAGAAATGTTTCTGCTTGTTTGAGTTAATGTTGGATGAGGCAATGTCAGCTTTCCCTCAACTTTTTAGAGAATTCGTCTTTGAATGGAGCATTATAAATACACTTTATTATCACTATCGTGGTTGACCTTGCACGGTGGGGACTCTTAATGAAAAGTGAGCAGAACAAATTTGTGTGTAAACTGTTCGCAGATGGAAATTTTGTATTTCAGCATTCATCAGTATGTCCATAGCTCTGATCTTTCTGCAGGTACTAACAGAATGTCCACCTGCTTCTGACTGCTCATAGTGCTTGTGTAAATAAGGAATGCACATAAATATTGCTTGTCATTATTAGAAATTACGATTTTAATTCGACTTACTGCCTTATGTTCACAATACACAGATGCCTTTCAAACACACAACACAAACAAGATTAACACAACAAAAGATTAGAAATTTAACACATTTAGCTAAATTAGTTAGCAATCAGCAAATAAAAGCTTCAGATTAGGTTTCTTAAATGAGAATGAGTTATTTAAATGGACTTAATAAGTATGTTTTCTACATTTCTGGCATCCTGTTCCCACTTAATTTAATCATAAGAAGGAAACTCCACAATTTTTGCCTATATTTGAGTGAGGAGACTGTGAGACCCACATTACTGACCAAAAACTAAGCTATCAGTGATCGCTGTCAGAATGTACAGTGATTTAACACTTAATATAGCACGTATATCACTCTACCTTCTGAGTTTGCTGTTGACTGCTTTAGTGGAGGCATGTTGGGATGATGCAATCCTTTGATTTACTTGTCCTTGTCAAACCACTAATTATAGAAAAATAAAATTTGATATACATAGATAGCTAGATAGATATAATAAAATAGTTTTTTCAACTCCACTTCACCCAAAATAGCGTTGAAAAGATTTTTCTTTCTTTCTCTGTCTTTCTTTGTTTGCTCCATGTTCTCAGGTCGACAGGGTGCAACTATCCATAGTAATTATCACCTCCATATATAGTGGTCACTGGCTATTCATAGGCAGGGATGTATGCTAATTGCTGACTAGCGGGAGCGGGCTGTCAATTTACGATTGGTGGCAGTCATGAAGTTTTTGAGACCAATAACGTTTAGTGAAATGAGTAAAAACACATTTTATCAGTATCTCTGATGACAAACAGCAACTATAGCTTGTAGACATGTTGCTGCTACACCATTACAGCTTATCTCTGCACACTGTATTATCTTTACAGTTTTCCATCACTCAGATTTCAGTCTATCCAGTTATGTCCAGAGAGATAAGAAGTCTGAATTGAAGTGGGAGGTTTCAGACAAATTTGGATTTGCGATTTGGTTTGGCCATCTCTGGACAGGTCCAGGGAGCAGTTCATGTTATGCTGGGTTCAGACTACACAACGCAATTGTCCGTTCCAACAGTCACTATGTTAGATTAGGTGACTGTGGAATCATAAAATCTTGCTGTGACTTGGCTGACAGACATGACAGACTACACATTGGTCCATGACCTGTCATCGCTGGTTGTCTTTTATAGCGTGCGTGATGTCAACAGATTATTTATCTGTTCGTATTCTATTTTTATTATTATTATCATTTCAGTCACTGAGGGTGTTCATTTCCCTGCTGAAATGTTATTGTAGTAATGTAAAAAACAAGTGCCACCAGATGGCAGGAGCTACATTTAAAGTACTGCATGAAAACTGTGCAAGTCACTGAATTCTCCACAAGTTCCTGCAAATGTTTCACAATAAAAGCCTTTTTAGACAACAAAGGGATTCTCTCCACTGAAATGATAAGGGGATTTAAATTTTAAACAGATACAGGAAGTGTTGAGTTTGGAATGATAGCATGGTGCATTGACTTTAACAGAGCAAACAGGAGCGGACTCCTAGAAAAACACAGAAAAATACAGAGGGAATGAGAAATAAAGGCCTGTATCTAATGTGGTCTGTTTCGAATAAAGCTGGTACCCTCTGCAGTAATGGTATGTAAAGGCCCAGACACTATTTGTGAATTTTATGGTATGTTTGTACCCAGCCCTTCTCTAGTGTGAAGAATGCACATTCTTTGCTAGTGTGATGCTAATGGCAGCACTTACAAAGTTGCAGAAATGCCTCTTTTTTTTACTCTGTGGTGGTAGTTCTATTGGTCAAAATGATTACTGTGATGGAAAGAGTTGTGAGGGACATAAAAAAGAAATCAAACATGCTAGACTTTTTATGTAGATGTCGTGAGGCATCCCACATGCTACTATGACACACTACACAGGATAAAACAATTGATTATTGCACACAACATTCATTGTTGTTCACAATCTGATTGGACACTGTAGGACGGCCGGGTCGGGCTATAATTGGGCTGATATCATGTTGTCTGAGAAGCAGAGATATATCAGTCATTTTTGACTGCATCCATGACCATCAATACCTTCTTTAATACCAGTAACATTCTCAGTTAGGAAAGGGTGAGAATAAGGCCCAGGGAAGGCCCCATCCCTTAACTGCCCTGGGCTCCCAAATCAGAGAATCTGCCCCTGTGACCTTGTCTTAGTACAGCCACAACTTGATGATATGTTTTTTTTTGCCCAGCGAAGTGAAGGAATGTATTTTTAAGCTGCATAATTCTCCACCAGGTAGTATGATTATGGCAAAGCATAAGTGCTTTACTGATTGTGTGTGTTCGTGCATGTGTACGTCACTGGATGAGCTGCTCACAGGAGCTGTCACAGTACAACCGCCGCTGGTGACCGACAACGGAAAGAGAGGGGAAAAGGATGAGATAAAGGGGATTTTCTGTCTTTTGTTCCCTCTGTGTGGGATGAAAAATCTCTTTGCAGATTTGATACGCTCCCCCCTCCAGCTAAACACTCTTGTCAGGACAAGTGTTTAAAGGCAGGAGAGAGAGAAACAAAAGACAAGCAGACACACACAAAGACTTGGATCACTTTGAGTTTGACAGCCTCCCCAGTACCCATTCTGAATGAGAAGGCAGACCTAGCCAAGGACACACAGTCACCTCTCACAGAGTCTTTCATGTCTTGTAAGCGGCCCCCTTTCCAGACAAACATGCATTACCCCTCTCACCCTCACCCCTCCATCCCCAGTTCATGAATGCATCAAGATGTCTCTACCGAAGGGCCCTATCAACAGTGGCTGGTGGTCCATCTGTAACAAACAGCAACATGCATATTTTTGAAAAACACAATATTATACCAAGCATATTTTCCCGAATTAATAAATAATGTTACAGAGTACTTTGTGGGTGTCCATGTTGTGTATGTTATGTTATGTTATGATGCACTGCACTCACGTACTGTCAGACCAAAAAGACAAGAGACAGAGGGGTGACTGCAACCTGTCCTACAAATGTAAGTAGTTCAAGATTTGATATATTGAAGTTTGTTTTACCAGTTATTTATGTAATAAATTGTGAGTTTAATGCGTAACGGTTTGCATTACACCATTACAACAAAAATCATGACCAGCCCTAGCTCACTAGCTAGCGTTAGCCCTCTTCTGTACAGCACTAACAAAAGTCAACTGCTGATTTATTTCCATCTCTTTGGGGACCAATGACTACTCATTAATTTGACAATTTATTACATGGCAAAAGGCGGATCTATACTTGTGCATCAGCTCTATGCAGAGTCTACGCACATGGCCCACACCGTTTTGAGCAATTACACTAGTGTCACTCTGCAGTTACACCTCCAAAACACTAGTTGGTGGTGGTTCTGTGAAGTGCTGTACAGCTTAGCTGATTCAAAAACATACCTAAATGTTAAATTCATTAAACATGGATTAACAGCAACAATTTCAAACACAAATCTGCATCATTATAACTCTCAGGATGCACTAATAAAGCACTTGACTTTTGCTGGACACATTTTCCCCACAAATACAACATGCTAACGTTACTAGCACAAGCCGTTTTATATTGTATAAATTAGCCTAGCAACTGGTACAGATTTCTTCTACTCATATGAAGCCAGGAAAAATCACACAGAAGACTTAAAATACTATTGTGTGGGGGCTTTATTGTCCTCGCAGTTTATTGTTTCCTATCTGTGAAATGAAAGTAAATAAAAGTTTTGTTTCGACTGAGGGAAATGGCTTTCAGTTTACAAACATAGACAGGTGGTCTATGTCACAGCGACGTGTAGTTACATTTCCGAGGAGGTGCACGTTAGGCTATGAGCCTTTATTACAGGTACAGCGTTTATTCCACGCAGAAGTATAAATCTCACCTAAGAAACTGGTCAACGAAACTTCACCATGTCAGCAAGAGATAAACATGTACAACAGGTTGTTATTGAGCTGCCCTCTGTCCCCTCATCCGACTGACATAAAGTGAGGTACGGCCCAAATTAACAATATGATCACGTGTTTCGTATGCTGGAATAGATAAAGGCCTTATGATGACAGTCTTAACAGCTGTATCTTAAGACTGAAAAACTGTAAATCATACAAGGGTATGAAAAAACTGACCAGTTTAATTAATCTTAGAGTATTGCTCTTAATAATAAAAAAAAAGAGAGAGAAATAGCGAAAATAGTTGCATAATTTTTTGGTAGGTTACGTCAATGCGAATGTGCCAAAAGTTGAACTGCACTGAATGGCTACTTAAGGCTGGCTCCAAGTTAAAATGCCCAACTTTACAACAGAAATAAACCTGTTAATGACCTGCTACAAAACACAGTTTTGATTTCTATATCCCCTTTCATGACAACTGTACGGGGGGGGGGGGGGTTGAAATTTTGGACTATGGGGGGAAATTCTGAAATTTTGACAGGCGTGGCCACATTGAGTGGCAGATGGGTGTCGTCACTAGCCGCAAGGTGTCTGCTAAGCACCATCTCAGGTAGTGTTGGTGCCTTTTGGAGAGGTCTTTATGCAAATAATTTGGCTTGCTGTGTGGTTAATTGTACTAATAGACTATCAAAGATGTTTGTCTTCTATTCTTTTGGTGAGTTAGCTCAATAACTAGCTCTTGGGTAAGCCCAGCTGTGTTAACAGTGCTAACGAGAGCATACACAGGCCACTGTTGTTAAACCGGCATGCACCAAAGAATGTAGGGTGATTATTTACATGACTTGAACAGTCTCTATGAGGTTGAAAAATAAAGGTCCACCACATTAGTTAGCCAACATTATGCAACAGTAACAGGCCATACTTACACTAGGGTAACATTAATGCTAGACTTAACTCGGGTACAAAGCAGAATCAAGCACCCGTTAGTTCTGTCTGGGGCAGCTGCAGTGGCACAGTTTGTGACTTTTATGTCGCAGGGTGGGGGAAGACAGAAAAGCAGTGGAGCTGTTCCAGTGAAACGGGGAGGAGAGGCTGGTTGTCTTCCATATGTAGCGAGGTGGGGAATAAGTGTGAGAGAGCAAGCCACCAGCTTAGTTTTTGTTCAGTTTGTTGCAACATCTCTCAATGCCATTTTCATGAAAACAAATGGCTGAAGTTAAAGTTCTGTCACAAAGCTTTGTTGCTGTGTATCATTGTGTTTTTAGGTAGGGATATGGAAATCCTGGAGAGTAAAGGTAACACAATGATAGCATGAAGATTGCAAAATATGCCAAATCTGTGTGATGTTTTCTGACTTAAGTCCCATTTAGACTGGATTTATTTTTCCAGTGATAATGACAGCCACAATTACCTGCTGGTATTCACAAATGCCTGGTCCAATCCACACACAAATACAAAGCAATCTGTAAAAGTGTCTATTTTACATGCAGATGTTTGACTTCGACTTTACAACTCTGATCATTTCTGCTTTTGAAAAGTTTCCTGTGTAACAGAGGCGATTTCTCTAAGACTGCAAGGGAAGCTCAGCTTCCCCTAAAATGTCTAAAATTAAATGGTCAAATATGTATGGTTGTGTTAACATTTCATTGACCACAGATGCGTTAAAACACGTTCATCTCGACGACGAGTTCGTTCAGAATCAGCTACTTATCGATGTTGTTAACTTCTCATACATTCCCGTAGCGCAGTTTTCTCATACGGTCTATGGCATTTGCCTGTAGAAGCTGAGCGTCCATGCACTTCAATGGGGCTGCAGGGAACAGTTTTTTTCATTGCCTCGAAACTCGACGGTCATTGGATAAATGCCACGATTTTGTCCCGCCCCCAGACGCTCAGCGTCTCTGGGGGTGAATGGAGCTGTGGGCGGGCCTCGGCCGGGCTGGACGCTGAGCTTCCGCATGATGATTGGAGGATCAGTCGAAAGGCTGAATCTCGTTTTGATTGACAGCTATTTGGAGATATACGCCATCACTTGACAGCTCAGCTCAGTCCTATCGCGGATTTTGCAAGTGGAGTCTTCTGACAGATTCATAGCTGTCAAGTCTCCCGTTTTGGCCGGGAAACTACCGTATTTTACCCCTCTTTCCCGCCGTCCTCCCGTATTAGTATTCTCCCGTAAATCTCCCGTATTATAATAAAAAAAAAACATTCCTCTGCCTCTCCAAACTGAACTCTGTCACTAGCCTCGCGAGAACTGCCACCTGCAGTAGCCTGGGTGGCAGTTGTCGCGAGGTTAGTGCCGACAACGGGAACAAACCCGGAACAACAGAGAGAGATGGATGGATGTGACGAAGGAAAAGGCATTCCTGCCAAAAAACAAAGACGTCCTGTAAATATCTCGAAAAATGGGACAGCGAATTTACTTTACTAAAGAGGAGCAGGATGGGCACACTATGAACTGAAAATATGTTTAAGCAATAAGCCCCTTGAAGCCGTGGGTTACAGTGATTTTACAACCGGCTGAGGGGCGTTCAGCGCCCCTCCGCCGTTGTAAAATCACTGTAACTCACGGCTTCTCGGGGCTTGCTTTTATAAAATGGTTACCCTACATATAGCCCATAAAATAAACACACACGAAAAAGAATCAACAATTTATTGGTAATAATGCAACGATAAAACTGAGAACTATTCATTCTTCCACCAAGCAAGATCGAGTGGACAGAATGGTTGCCAAGCAACAGAGACGCTGCGGTCTACCAGTGGGTTACACTGATTTTACAACGGCATGGAACGCGGCTCAGCCAATCACATTTAAGGGATGGGAAGCTCCCGTTTTATAAACCATAAATAAATGTGCTTCATATACCCTTTGTGTTTTCATTTAGGCTGTATTATAACGTAGGAATGTTCACAGCATTTCAGTAAGCGGTTGACAAGTTGTTTTTAGATATCTTGTACACCTGTCTTAAAATGTAAGGGATACTGGAGCTTGGTTGGGGTGGTGGGACGGCTCGCAGCGAGCACCGGAAAATTTCCCTTATTTTCAAATCCAAAACTTGACAGGTATGGTTTTATGGTATGAGTGTGGTTGAAAAACGGCTCCAATAAATGTTCCTTTTATAAGTTACTGCCTCGCTAAAATATGACAAATTTCATGATGTAAATTTAAAGTGAGCTTCCCCTGTTTGAAAGACCAGCAGCCGCCACTGGTATACAACATCTTTTAAAAATGTATATATATATATATATATATATATATATATGTATGTATGTATATATATTTATATATATATATATATATATACACATATATATAGTATATGTGTATCTTCCTTCTGGTTGTCTTTTTTATTTCCACAATTTAACAACACATAGGACTTTAAGACATTTGTTTCAGTACATAATAATAAATTATGGTGTGAGTTACAGGACCTGGTGCAAAAAGTTAAATCTGTTCTCCTGCCATGTCCCAGGGGTGATAGGTAAGAAGCAGGTCATGTGAGATGTTAAAGGTGAAAAACCTTTTTGCTGCCCAGTCAAGAGAAAAGGGGAAAGAGGTCACAGAGAAAACCTGCAAAAAATACAACCCTCAGCCAACTGCTCAGTGTGTATATATAGCTCAGCACATGTTATGATTTCAGATATTTATGTAGAAGTGGAGTAAAGCAACAGCAATGAAAATAATGTCATAACCAGTTAGCTAACGCAACAATGCATCTGTGCACACACAGTTTTAGTCCTGCATTCTGTCCCTCACTTTGTAATGCTATGTTGATGTAACACACTAAAAGCAAATATCACACACAGTAGCAGACAGTACACTGGCAAACACTGTATTACAAGAATTATACACAGCATGCATACACCATTTAATCTATGTATTTGTGCTCGATGGTCCAGGTGGTTTTAACTGTGAGTTATACTCTACATTAGTCATTGGGGGATTTGCTAAAAAGATTTAAGAAAAAAACACACAAATAATCCACCCTAGCCTACAAAATGAGCTCGTGTACTTCTCATGTATTTTCACTATATCTGAGTCAAGCCACATTAAAGGAACACTATGAAAATGAGATCTCCAGTGCATACGGTAATGTGAAACATTTATTGTGAATGAATCAATAAAGAAACTCTAGCACAAATAAAGAATTTTGTCAAAGAAACATTGGCTAACTCAAGAGACAGGGTATATCCATACATTTTGACTTCATCTTCCAAAAATACATTTACAAAATAGGCACAACAACAAATAATTATCTAAAAAAAAAAGCACCATTAAATTTAGGTGTGCCTGCTTACACTGAAAATTGCAGTTGTAAATACTTCCAGTGTTTTTATGAGTTGGTCCCTGTTGTGTTTGTATGGTACACAAGGACACACATGAATGTACCAGAGTGCATGGGCAACATGCACATTCTTGCTGCTGGTTTCACGCTATTACACTAACTGGCAGTTAGAGAGGGTAACACTGTAATGTTAAAAATGTAATGTTAAAAACAAACTTCACATTGATTTAAATGTGACATTAATTCCAACTGATGAATTACAGATCCATTTTGTATACATACATTTTATTCCCTTATTTAAAAAAAAGATAAATTAATGAAAATGTATTTCATTAAGATAAAACGATATAAAAATGCTCATCGTCACTGATTTGTCTGTTGGGCTGTGGCTTCACCAGTGGTGTTGTAGAGGAGAAAAAAGGGGACTAATGGGAAGTGATTACCCAAGTTCCCAATGGGAGGTGGCTCCCCAAATAGCCTTGAATGAAAAGCTCTGTTTTGTTTGTTTTTTATTTCTAAGTAGTCAGTGCTGTAACTAAACTAAAATTGGCTGAATAAATCGGTTGAGTGACTGAAGTATGTATAAATACTAGGGCTGGGACTTTAACGCGTTAATTTCGATTAATTAATTACGGGAAATATAACGCATTAAAAAAAATAATGCATTTAATCGCACCTTTCTCAGTTCCCTAACTTCTGGCACACTGCTAATACTGATGCACACACTTCAAGCCTACGGTTTCGGCTCAATCCAAAACATGGTGCTGCGAGCACGGACACCAGAGCTAACGTTAGCTACAACAGTCCTGGTACAGGCAAACGGTCAGACCACATTTTCCTGACCGAACCCAACCGGAGTCCGAGACAGTTATTATCGAGCCCGGCCCAAACCCCACAGCCTTTCTGATTTTTAAGTGCGAACCCGACCCGAGCCTGATGCAGTTTGTTACGTGACATAGTTATTGTTACCATGGTTACAGCTTGCCTGTTAACCATGATCACACATGGACAAAGTGTAAATGACCATCAAAAGGCTGCTGTTACGCACATTCTAACACGCCGCACACACAGCAGCATAGCACAGCACACACACTCAACAGGAGCGGAGCCTGTGTTGCGTTCAGACGTTGTCATGTAAATAACAAACTCCAGCACTTGAATAGGCCATAGCACAACACAGCAGCATGTCAAATGGGCCAAACCCGAGCAAAATTTCTGATTTGTTATCCACACTCTGGCCCACAGTAGACCAGATGACGAGGTTCAGAGCCAAAATAAGTAAGTCTACGTTTGACAAATTATCCAACTCTTGAAAAATGAAAACTGAAAAATAAACATTTTTGCTGTCTGAATGTATCTGAATTGAAAAACAGTGCTTACTGTGTCAAATATTGCTATTTGATAAAAATGCGAATAATTATTTACAAAGCCTCTAATTAATTAGATTAATTTTTTTAATCACGTCCCACCACTAATAAATACAACAGTGGAAGCGCTCTTAGGCCCCTCTCGTCCCTTATAGGTGCAAAATGACTTAGTCTGTCCCTGCCCAAGGATTAATCTCTAAACAAAGGTAAGGCCAAGTGAGTGACTGCTTAAGGCTCATTTATTCTCCCTTTATGTACAAAAATAGATATGTCCATTTCAAACATAGTAAACGTCTCAGTCCACATTTTTCCATGTGTCCTTTATGATGGCATAGATACAGCCAGTAGAACAACAAATGTGGTAATGGTGGAGGAGGTCGTAAAAGTGCACCTTTAAACAAAGGCAGCGTTGTAGACAGCTGTGGCGTGTGGAGCCATAATATACACCCCAATGTGACTGGAGAATTCTTTTAGCTATTTTCATTGTATTAGTGTTAATTTGTCTTGAGACAAATGCTTATTAGTTATTAGCTCATTAGACATTTTAATCCGTTTTATCCTTCATAGTTTTAGTCTACAAAAATTCAAAACATTTTAGTCGACATAAATGTATCATTTATCATTTAAAAAATTTTCATTTCATCATTATGTTTTCCATATATTTTTTATCTTTAAACTATTCCACTGAGGCTAATTCATGTATCAGAAATTAGAATCGAGGTAACAGGTTATGTAAAAATTTCATTTAGATATTTTTTTTCTACAACTACAAATAATTTAATCACAAATAATAATTTCTCCAGCAGTGTTTAACAGGTTTAAGGGGTGATTTGTGAGCACACACTTACTGATCATCATTTGAAAAGCTCAACATCTCTCTTTTTATGCTCTCAAAAACTTTGACACCACAAATAACTAATCTGAGACAACTAGGATTTGTACCCAGGTTCATTGTAAACTCTGACTTGTCCATCTCACTGTTAAGAAGCAGAGAAATAACTTAATTAAAGCCTGAATTCTTTCTTAATCTGCAACATGTTAGTCATCTCAGAGTCTCAAACTATACTTTCTTCTCTGTCAGAGAAAACTGATCTGAGTTCAGACTGTTTACTTACAGCACAGCTACACTCACAGATAACTGAGCCTCCTACCTGCCTGTCAAACACCATCAACCCATAATCCTTGAGTCTGGACTTAGTGGAGTTCTACGGGGATCAACAGATGTAAAGTCCTGCAGCTGGTGGCTGCTTACTCTACTGCCATTCAGTGGCTAAGAAATGTTAGCTAACTGCTAACAGTCACCACTATAACTAGCAAACTCTACGAATCCATTCAGCAGCTCCACCATCCACAGTCAGACACACATGGCTGATTATTTATTGCTGAATTACAGCTCACAACTCACAACAACAGCTGACGCTGCTCTGGTGTGAGTGTTTTTGTTGGCCAGCAAAACATCCTGGCGCTGACTGTTTACTGGACTTTGCCAGCTTGTCGCTCATGTGGCACTTGAAGCATGACCGTTCTCAGCTTTCAATGTCTCAGAGTCCACCACTAACATTTTTATCACGTTTCATCTCGTCAACGAAAATGAAACAGAATTTGCCTTAGTTTTTATTATCAAGATCTACTTTTAGCTCATCATCGTATCATTTTATATCACATATCACATAACATCATATCAGTCAGAGGTCTTTGACTAAACATTGTCATCATAGTTTTCAAATGAAATTAACACAGCAATGTGTATTACCATATGGTATTATATATTACCAATTTGCTGTTCCACCATCGTTTGAATTTCTGCGGTTGTCTCCTGTGGTCATGTCGGGTTTGAGCTATTCTACACTGCTTCCATGAGCTCCAGGGGTATTGCTCCTTTCCGGTGGTATCCATAAGCTTCCAGAAAGTATGCACAAAGACGGATGAAATGAACATAGAGTATGGACAGAAGGCTCCGTCCGTCCCCATATCTAACGTTGAGTATAAATGAGCCCTTACCTTGCTGTCATGTCTTTTCCCAAGAAAGAGAAATTGGACAACCAAAAAAATAAAAGAAAGACAGAAAGAACAGAAAGGGAGAGAAAGCAAACTGACTTTGTAGGAAAAAATGAAAAGGTGTGTGAGAGAGGCATTAATCAAGAGAGGAAGGACAGGGGGCCTACAGAGACTGATTATGCACAGGGAGTAGAATTTGGTGGTACTCCCCTGGGCCAACATGGTTGGCAAAAAGGTAGAATACCCCACCTTCTTCGCTTTTCATCTGTCTGTCCAAGAGTTGGAGTCTATCCCAGCATGCATTAGCTGTGTTTTATTTCTTGTGGCTGTTTTTCTGCCAGCCTCAGCTATTTGATACATTTATGGGAACAATCCCCAAGTGCTAAATGTAATTAACAAAAGAGAAAATGATAGCCAAAACAGTGGGCAACAACCAATTAAAGAGCATTACAACATCATTGATTAAAGTAGTCAGCATTTTCAATATAAGCTGTTTTAAATATCTCGTGGTTCAATGTCTCTGCTGGTTAATCATAAATAAACACTGTATTTCTATCCTCTATTATATCCTTTCAATAAAGACGTTTCTCCATTATATCTGACTGACTGATATGAGATTGTAATCAAGGGCCAGCACAGAATCACATGTACTGGTCTAATCTGACTCCACATCCACAGTCTCTAAGATGTACCATGCTGCTACAGCAGGTTGTGGTTTGGGGTTTTTTGTTCTAATCAGTGGGAATTCATAATCTATGAACCTGCTGCTTCAGCAAACTGAGGGGAAGAGAAAAGAAGCAAGAAAAAGAATGTGAGAATGTTGTTGAGTTTGCAGCTTGCTGGCCTCAAGCTTCAGGCTCTTTTTGTATTATTAGCTATTAATCCAAAATCCTCTGCCAAGACTGTGGTTAGTCCTGAGGTGAGGCCTGCTGGCAACACCACACTTTCACCTATTCATGGAGAGGGCCTATGAAATATAGATGTCTGCTGTGGGCTTCACACAGAGGCCTGGCTCCTGTGGCTGCATGGCCAAGCAGGGAGGAAGACAATGGCTGTGATTTGGAATGAAGCACAGTGTTCAGCCAACACAGTCTGACAGTACAGTGAAATGGGCACAAACTCTGAAACAAATGACAAATGAAATGTTCTGGAGACAAATACTAAACAGTGTGTTCCTTCAAAATGAGTGTGAGACGTTTTCACACATTTTCACATATTTTCTCATGAAATGATTGTCTTAGTTAGTCAGTTATCTTTGGCCAAGAAAACAGTGTTGTTTTGTTTACCCCATCTCCCCCCTGCCATGTCTCTCACAATGGACGTCTGTGTCTGCCAATGTTGAAATGAAATAAATAAATCAAACTAAAATGTTATTTTCCAATTGTGTATGTCTGACAAAATTTAAATAAAAGGCTTTGATTTTAAAGAGTTAGTGTTTTGCTCCCCTCTACGTTTGTGGGTTTCAAATCTCTTTTACCTCTGACTGCACCCAGCAGTAAGTGTGGTCAGAAGTGTGCTCTGTAAAGCCCAGTTCAGACCAAAGATTCATGACCAGATGCAACTGTTTTAGAGTGTTGCAGAGAAAAGTTGCAGTGGTGTGAACTGGCCGGTCTGAGCTCAGCTCAAGCTAGCTGATGGTTTCACCTGCAACTCAGATGGTCAAATCACCGGTGGCTGGTTTAAGAACGTTAAACATGTCACCTATTTCAACAGCCAATCAGCTTATAGTGAAGTGTAGTGTAGTGAAGGTGTGTTAGCTTGCTGTGGCAAGTGCAAGGGGGAGCCGCTGGCAGCAGTGCAGCGGTACAAGTCTCTGGGTACTGTCTTAGATGATGAGTTGAATTTTGATGTGAACACTGATGGCATCTGTGAGAGGGCAAACCAATAACCCCCTACAAATCTTGTTTGTAGGGTTTATTCAAGCATTCTGCGAGTCTTGAGTCCCACAAAGTCCTGAATAATGTGCTCGTTCTCTCAAAGCACTGTATAACCAGTCCACTCAACCTCTCAGTCTCACTATAACCAGATCATGTAATCTTGCGGTCCCACTGCACTCCTTAATGTTAAAAAAGTGTGGAGCTAAATGCAGTCCAGGGTTTCCCACACATTCATTTATTTGTGGCAGCCTGCCAGAACTAAAACATCTGCTGCTTCATTCAGTGCTGAATCGCTATTGGAATATATATGTATATATATATATATATACACCATTCGGTTATTCATTCCTCCATAATCTCGCTGCACAGAGCATATTCTGGCCACAGACGAAGCATCAGAAAGTCAGGCGCAGCAACAGTGAAACTTAAAAATTAGCTGTCCTGGGTTTGCTTTCGCTCACAAACAGCTGTTCTTCTCATCCATTGATCTGATCTGATCAGCTCTGATCAGACTAACTGATCAATTATCCACACTGCAACTCAAAACTCCACAAACTCCTGCTGAGGAAAAAAGAACACATGAAGAGTTATGCCTGTGTTGCACTTGCAGACCCGTTAAAACCTTTGTATTTAGAGAGGAGACACGGACTGAAACACAAGGACACACAGGCAACTAGGCTCCAGCTAGCCACACATTCTAATTCCGTGGGAAAAGCTGCAGTCACATCAGGGATTACTGTCAAAAACAACAGAATCCTCACACACCTCACTGAGGGGTAAGATGACTGATGATTTGATTTTATTGACAAAGTGTCCTACACCAACGGTGCCCAGCCCTCATGGGCTTACAGGACACTTAAAACATACTTCCACATAGGCTGCATATACGTACACGCATACATACCTGTGCACATGCATGCATGAACGCACGCCCGACACAAACACGCGTGCATCCATGCATGCATGCCCACATGCACACACGCATGCATGCATGCTCGCACGCATGCATACATACCCACATACATACTCATGTACATATATAACAAGCAGTTACTAGACTTTTCATGCCTTCACACATACAATATGTTCCTACGCTGCTTAAAGGCCGCAAAAATGAATTTTGCTAACTGAAATACTTTTTCTTTGAAAAGATACTTAAGCTTATATTCGTCGGACAACAAAAACAAATCTAAACTTTCTTCAGGTGAAATTTTACAGAAGAGCCTTTGCCTGTAGTCATTATACAATGGGCAGTAAAATAGAAAGTGCAGTTCATTTTCAATCTCTCCCAAATCACACATACGGCACTTTCGGTCCTCCTCAGGGATCGAGTGAAAACGTCCGGTTTCTAAAGCCAGAGGCAGGATACCACACCTCAACTGAGTGCAGATTGACCGCTGGGCTCTGGGTAGGTTGAGGGTGACATAGTGTTCTGGGCCATAATTATCCTTAATTAGCCTGTATGTTCTTAATTTTGGTTTATGATGAACTTCTCCTAACCACTTTTGTTTGTAATTTTCAAATAATACTTTTTTAATTTAAGAGTTTCTCACTGGACATAGTCGCTGGATCCATTAGTATTTAGCTATAGACACAGTATGCACCTGTTGATGACGTAACATTGTAGGTATGTTTGATTTGGGTCAATGTGCGTGGTCGCCAGGTGGTTCATCAAACCAGTTGTAGGGAATCCACACTTATAGGCTTTGTACGGTGGCACCATAAATGTAGGGAATCTACAACTGAAGTATCAAATTGGCTATCAGAAATAATTAATTAATTAATTAAGATTAATTATTAGCAATAATTATTAATTATGTTAAATAACGTGACTTAATTAACATCAAATCACCTCGTGGGGCACCATCCCCGAAAAGGAAAAAATGATAGCCAGTTAATGATATCAGTCTCATAAAGTTCACTAAACTATTAATTTGGGATTTTGATTTATAATTAAATTAGTAACGATAACCAAATTAATAATAAAGCCTGAAGGATTTCGGCGGTCTTGACGTAGCAGAGGTTGACTATTCATATTTAATGTTGTACTCTTGTACAACATTAAACAGACAGTAGGTATGATTCCAAAGTTCTATTTATTCGTAAAGCAAAGCAGAGCAAAACCAAAACACACAAATCCTAACTAACTATATACAAGCATGTGTGTGTATACGCGTGTAGGTGTGTGTCTGTGTGTGTGTGTGCGAGAGAGAGAGAGAAACAAAGGTGGGTGTAGTAATCGAAGGGCCGTTTGGCCTACAAAACAAAATGGCTGACAACGGAAAACTACAAGGTGGCAGAATCAAAGCTGGCTTCAGATCGAGGGAGGTGTTCTCTGACTGTGTGGTCAGGACAAAGACAAAGGAAAAGAAGCAGGAACTTTGAGCTGTCTGTTTGGGTGTAGCTCTGTTGAAAGCCAATTTGTAAGTGAGTCTATGTGAATGTGATCTGTGTTACAAAGGGTCTAGATTAGTGCAGAAGATGTTTACTTGCATTTTGGAATAAATAGAAGTTAACTGAGACCATCTACTCTCCTGTTATTCTTCATCAAACGAACATGCGGAGTTTGTCTTAATGCTGATTTGTTACTGTTTTAAGGAAGAAGAAAAAGAGACATCTCCAATAATATAAGATTGTGTTTTCTCTCCTGAACACGCACAGACCAGAGGGTTTGTCCTCTCTCCCTGCATGCTTCAGCGTTCCTCTCATCGAAGCAAGTACTCCACCTTGTGTTGACAAGTTTATTCCATATCATAGCAACCAGACACAACCAAAGCGTCTTAACTGAAAAAGAGACGGTGCCTCCAAAGTGATCTCAGACTCTCCCACCTAGGTGCTTCCTGAGGAGTGCCTCTCTGCGAAAGTGAGAATGTATGGCTAGACACAGACATGGAGGTGGCTGAGCTAGCAGCTAGCAGCTAACAATGCTGATTCAAAAAATAGCACTAAACAACAGCTACAGGGAGGCACGGTGGTGTGGTGGTTAGCACTGTCACCTCACAGCAAGAGGGTTCCTGGTTCAATCCCAGGAGGGAGCCCTTCTGTTTGGAGTTGGCATGTTCTTCCCGTGTTAGTGTGGGTTTTCTTCAGGTACTTTGGCTTCCTGGGGATAAGTTAATTGGTGACTCTAAATTGCCTGTAGGTGTGAGTGTATTAGCCCTGTGATAGCCTGGCGACGTCTCCAGGGTGTACCCTGCCTCTCGCCCAATGTCAGCTGGGATAGGCTCCCGTTACCCTCAAGAGGATAAGTGGTTAGAAAATGGATGGATGGACAACAGCAACAGCACTGACAAAGGTGTTATGCTTCTGCGATGGTGCGTTCCTGATATCAGTGGTAACTGCTGCATGAGCACAGTGCAGAGCGGCAGCAATGAGTTAGCAGCTAGACAAGCTCACCACAACAAACCACACAGAAGCTCAGATTACAGCACACAGAAAGGTATTGTGACTTTATTCTCTGCTCAAGAGGCCATAACTCCACCGCATCTTAACATAGCAAATAGTGGTTTGCTGCTATGACGTTCTGAATATCGTACAAAGAACCTTTTGTGGGATTGTAATGTTATGCATTTTTCAAGTGCTCACGAACTGCTAGCCATGAACACTGGTGACTGATTTATTTATCTCTTCCATAGTGTAAGCTGAGTGCAGACTGTCACCTCTCTGTTGCTCTGCTCTCTTGCGGCCACAGACACACCTGCAGCTCCTTCTCTGCTGCAGCTGCTGATTTATCTCCTTTCTTTTGTTTCATTCTCACATAGTTTATCAGGACTGATTAACGTGACTTTTGTTTTGTGTGACTTGAAATGTAGTACAAAGTGCAATATATAATACACAAGTATGATACTTGTGATAAAAAAGGCACTTGAGTTCAAGAAAAATTACACATTTTGTTTAGATGTATGTTTGTTTGTATGTTTAGAAATTATTTAGAAACCAGCCAGTGTTGCCAACTGAAGTGTCATCACAAAACCTCCTTCAGAATGGGTAATATACCAGTATGTCTTAGGGATAGACAGAAAGACCGAGCAATCTGAAGTCACGGTGAGACAGCATGGAGAGTCCTCAGTCACAGAGGAGTATTGGACTAATCCTGTGGAAAGCTGACTGACATGGCTTTCCACTTTAATTGAAGCAGCTACTTTTATTTATATATCTCTCCCTCTCATTCCCCGTTCTTTGTCTGCCATCCAAATGGGACCAGTGGGTACAGTTGTTGCTTCATCTCAGCAGCAATTAAACTTGACAGTGATGTAATGGTGATTTAAAAAGTAGGTTAAGTAAGGTTGGTGATCACAGTAAGATGACAGCCGCTAATCTTTCATACTTTTAGCAGAGCATTTGTGTATGCCTTTTATTTCATCTAATGATACCAACAATATCACGTCATAAAGTTTCCAAATCTGCCAAAAAATATTAGTAACATTTGCTCTAATTAAGTTTTAAATGCCACATTTCAGCTGCAGTTCTTTACAAGCTGTTTGTGATTCCCACAGATCCACTGTAATCCCTCTAAGGGCTCATTTATGCTCTACGTCAGATATGTTGAGGTGTGTAGTTGAGATCAAAATTAAGTTTGAAGATGGGTGTGCTCTGACCCTTTTGTACTCACTACTCATGCAATAATGTAATAATGACTACTGAGCACTCACAGATCACAACGTCAAACTGTTGTGGCTGGTGGGATCTCATCACAAGATCTCATCTCTAGTTGAGATATTTCAGTCTGGACCAAAGTGATGGACTTACAGAGCAACTGGCATTACTATCTCAAGAGGCACACTACTAACATGGCTAAAAACACTGTGAGGTAACAAGGCTTTCTGTAGAGTTTCTGAACACCAGTAGTGTTGTGGAACAGTGTTTTGTCCTAGTGGGCCCCCATTTTACATTGTTGCAAACAGTGCAAGTTTTAAAATGTTTAAAATACAAATGTTTTTTAAGCCTCCCACAGACTGTGAGATTTTAGCAGTCTTATAAGTTGAGTGCAGCTACACTGTGTGACATGGATCTAATAAACTTGAGTAGGACATCAGGTTTGATGTATGCAGACATCAGTATGCAAGAGCAAAATATCAACGGCATTCACCATCCATCTACGCTGCTGTAGTGGTAAGGAAGAATAAAAACAAACATGAATAAAGTTTGAATTAATGGTGGCATAAGGAGAGGAGGACAATGTGGATGAAGAAAGGCGGCCAACTTGACGTGCCAATTTTGTAATGACAGCTCAAAGTAAGTATTTATCATTATCAACTAGCATTTAGCAACTCACAAGTATTTAACATTTGCGTCATTTCACACTGCATTTCTATTGGTTGGTTAGTAGATGTAGGTGGTAACAGCAGTCACACAGTGAGATGGTCATCCCAAATTTCTGACAGTTAGAATTTTATCCCAGGCTGTCTTTGATCGCAAGACTGTGACCACGGCCATCCTCGAACCTCTCTCACTGTGTGACGTAGGACCATTGTTTAGAGCCACGACCAAAGATATCGCCACGTTTCTTTCACATTGGTCATCTTTTGTCTGGGACAGCCCAAAATCACACAGTTTATACCTGGCTTAAGGAACAAATCACATTTTTTTGGACCTTAATGATACATACAAAGAGTTTTGGTGAGAAACACAGAGTAAACTGATTTTTTTTTGGTTTGTTTTTTTACAAGAAAAATCATCAGTGCACCTTTAACTTTAGACATGTGTTAAGTGGTTGGAAGGTGCTCAGCAATCTGACAGCCTGTTTCAGACAAGACAAGATGAAACTTCTTGTGATACTTGTGCCCCCCAGCTCTTAATCATCTCTCTCTTTCTCTCAACAATCTATCTAGGATGGATAATGCATGTGAGCATAACACAGAGAGAAACAGATATTTAAGTGACCCCGCACTCCACAGGGAGGGTCCAGAGAACAGAATGAGACAGAGAGAGGGTAGATAATAAAGTGATATACGCAGGTGGCTCTCCACACACACAGTTACTCAGTGTGAAGATGAATGGGATTAGATAATATGACCTGTGAACACCTTTTAAAGGTCATCTTTTATTGGAATGTGCTGTGTATTGGGCTGTAACAGACAGACCGAAAGACAGGGTGATGATGTTCCCGGAGTTTCAAGAAAAGGGCTGAAGACTCAAATGTCGCCAGTTGATTGTGGGTGATGTAATGTACTGCTACTCTTCCTATACCTCAACAATTAACCCATAGGAGTGGTTTCTGCAACATCTGTGGTGAGGGCTTGGTAAAGTTAAGAGAAGGATTGTGGTCACGGTCATGTTGAATTGCAAGGTAAAACAAAACCACACTACTTCTGCACACCTGTCATGACACGTGTACACTTGTAGTCATTTGGTCTTCTCCGAGAATCACCACCTTAACGTGGTGGAGAGGTTTGCGTGTCCCTGTGAACCTGGGGGCTGTGTTGTCTGGGGCTAATAGCCCCTTGTAGGGTGACGCAAACTCTTCGAAATGCGAGCACCTCGCCCGGTATGGGGACACCGGGGCCCCCTCCTGGAGCCAGACCCAGGGGGGAGCCAGACCCAGGGGAGGGAGCCCACCAGCGAGCGTCTGGTGACCGGAGCCTGGGCCATGGGGCCCGGTCTGGCTCAGCCTGAAGAGGTAACATGGAGATGTTGCCCTGTGGGCCCACCGCCTGCAGGGACTTACATCAGGGTCAGGTGCATTGTGTGCCAGGCGGCAAGCAGGGGCGGGGCCCCTATTATGCTGATCCCTGGCATTGCAGACTGGCTTTAGGGACGAATGTCAACTCTCTGGTGGGGAAGGAGCAGGAGCTGGTGCGGGAGGTGGAGCGGTACCGACTAGATATAGTTGGGCTCACCTCCACGCACAGCACTGGTTCTGGAACCAAACTCCTGGAGAGGGGCTGGACTCTTGTTTTCTCAGGAGTTGCTCAGGGTGAGAGGCACCAGGCAGGTGTGGGGTTAATCATAAACCACTGGCTGAGGGCCGCCGTGTTGGGGTTCTCGTTCCCATGTTGGGAACGAGAGGGTGGCCTCGATGCGACTGCAAAGAGAAGGTCTCTGACTGTTGTTTGTGCCTATGCACTGAACAGCAGTACGGAGAACCTGGCCTTCTTGGGGTCTCTTGGCGGTGTCCTGCAAGGGGTGCACCCTAGGCCATAGATTGATGATCAACTTCGTGGTTGAATCATCAGATCTGCGGCCGTGTGTCTTGGACACTCAGGTGAAGAGAGGAGCAGAGCTGTCAACTGATCACCACCTCGTGGTGAGTTGGATCAGATGGCCAGGGAGGCTGCCAGACAGACCTGGTAAACCCAGACATGTAGTGAGGGTGAACTGGGAACATCTGGCTGAGGCCCCTGTCCGTGGGGTCTTCAACTCACACCTCCAGAAGAATTTCTCATGCATCCCGGGGGAGGTTGGGGACATGGAGTGGTCCATGTTCAAAGCCTCCATTCTGGAGGCAGCTGCTAGGAGCTGTGGTCAGAAGGTTATTGGTGTCTGTCATGGCGGCAACCTAAGAACCCGCTGGTGGACACCAGTGGTGAGGGAGGCTGTCAGGCTGAAGAAGAAGGCTTTTTGGGTTTGGTTGGCCCAGGGGTCCCCTGAAGCAGCAGACAGGTACAGAATGGCCAGAAGAGCTGCAGCTGTGGCGGTCGCTGAGGCATAAACCCGGGTGTTGGAGGAGTTCTGAGAGGCTATGGAGAAGGACTTTTGGTTGGCCTCAAGGAAGGCCTGGCAGACTGTTAGACGCCTCAGGAAGGGAAAGCAGGGCTTGTCTCAGGCTGTGCTCAGCAGAGAGGAGAACTGCTGACCCAAACTGGGTACATTGTAGAGCAGAGGAGCACTTTGAGGACCTCCCGAACCTGGCCATCACATCCACTGCAGAGGTTGCTGAGGTAGTTGGCACCAGGTGTGGATGAGATTCGCCTTGAGATGCTGAAGGCTCTGGACACTGTTGGGCTGTCTTGGCTCACATGCCTTTTCAGTGTCGCATGGAGGTCGGGTATGGTGCTTGCAGAGTGGCAGACCAGGGTGGTGGTCCCCATTTTAAAAAAGGGGACCGGAGGGTGTGCTCCAACTACCGGGGTATCATACTGCTCAGCCTCCCGGGTAAAGTTTACTCCAGGGTGCAGGAAAGGAGGCTCCGACCGATTGTCGAACCTTGGATTCAGGAGGAGCAATGCAGATTCCGTCCTGGCCATGGAACAGTGGACCAGCTATTTACCCTTGCAAGGTTGCCGGAGGGATGGTGGGAGTTTGCCCATCCAGTCTACATGTGCTTTGTGGAATTGGAGAAGGCTTACGACAGCGTCCCTCGGGGGGTCTTTTGGGGGGTACTGCGGGAGTACAGGGTACCGGGCTTGCTGCTATGAGCCATCTGGTCCCTGTATGACCAAAGTGAGAGCTGTGTCCGCATACTTGGTGTAAAGTCAAACACGGTCTCAGTGGGTGTTGGCCTCTGCCAAGGTTGTCACTTGTCACCGATCCTGTTTGTGATTTTCATGGACAGGATCTCAAGGTGCAGCCAGGAGGAGGAAGGGGTCCGGTTTGGGGACCTCAGGATTGTATCTCTGATGTGGTTCTTGTGGCTTCATCACACCGTGACCTCCAGCATGCACTGGAGCGGTTTGCAGCTGAGTGTCAAACCATGAGAGTCAGCACCTCTGAATCTGAGGCCACGGTTCTCTGCCGGAAACTGGTGCATTGCCCTGTCCTGGTTGGGGGGAGTTACTGCCTCAAGTGAGGGAGTTCAAGTATCTCAGGGTCTTGTTCACGAGTGAGGGTAGAATGGAGTGTGAGATGGATTAGCGGTTTGGTGTGGCTTCTGAAGTGATGCGGGCGCTGCGCTGGTCTGTCATGGTGAAGAGGGAGCTGAACCAGAACGCAAAGCTTTAGAATTACTAGTCCATCTACGTCCCAACCCTCACCTATGGTCATGAGCTCTGGGTAGTGACCGAAAGAATGAGATTACGGATACAAGCGGCGGAAGTTAGTTTCCTCTGTGGGGTAGCTGGGCTTAACCTTAGAGATAGGGTGAGGAGTTCGGACATCCGGCAGGAGCTCGGAGTAGAGCCACTGCTCCTTTGCGTCAAAATGGGTCAGTTGAGGTGGTTCAGGCATCTGATCAGGATGCCTCCCGGGCGCCTCCCGCTGGAGGTGTTCCGGGCATGCATAGGAAGGAGGGATTACATATCTCATCTGGCCTGGGAATGCCTCGGGGTCCCCCAGGAGGAGCTGGACAGTGTTGCTGGGGAGAGGGATGTCTGGGGTGCTTTGCTGGGCCTGCTGCTCCCACAACCTGGCCCCAGGAAAGCGGATGAAAATGGATGGATGGTCCACATCAAGGACAGAAATTACACACTGTTGCTTTTTCCTGTTCACTTTGACATATTACTAATAAACTAAGAGGAGTAGAAATGAAGTCACAGGGATGATGAGTTTTGCTCTCTAGTGTCACAAAGGGCTCTCAAAAAAGAGGGTTAATGGTATCAACTGCAATAGGATGTTGTGAGCTATGACCTGACTTTCTGGAGGAAAGGGAACCAACAAAAAACTTGATGTATTTGTATAAGTGCAGTTATTTATTAATTTATTATTTATGACCTAAAAACAAAAGAGGAGATCTACAAGGGAAGATGGCCTGCAAGTGCTGCCATAATAAAATACCTAAAATTAAAAAACAGAGCTTTTACACAGTAAACTAACTAACTAGAAGTAGGGCTGTGGAATATGGCTTGAAAACAGTATCACAATATCTTTAGGCTATAGCATAGTTGTCACAGCCCAGCTCAAGGGAGGGACAAAGAGCAGAGGACACACATGACTTTTAACTTGGGCTGTAAAAAATTAACTAATTAATCTCACATTTTAAAATTCAATAATCTAGATTAATCGCAATTAATTTCCTTCTTAAGTTAAGTACTGTCTAAAAGTAAAAAATAAAAAAAAAATCCTGTGCTTAACCACAATAATTTCATCTATATGTCATCCATTTGCAATAACATGTTGGAATGTGACATGGAATTATTATATAAAATAAAAAAAGGTATTCAAATGCTCTTGTTGAATGTCAATAATAAAAGTCAATGAATCCCGTAAACTATTGTCATTGGCTAAGTGAAAGTAGCCTATTTGTTATCAATGTAGGCTAACAAAAAAACTAAAGGCTGCAACCAGGGCTCCACTGCAGTAGTCCATATGAAGAAGACACTGTGGGAGAGAGGCGGAGAGACAGCACTCATGTGGAAAAGGGGAAGCAAGGAGAGACTGAGGCTATATCCACACGGAGACTTGTCTTTTTGAAACCGCCGAATAAAATGATTGGATTGCAATAGTGTTCTGTAACCGACTTCAAGAATGCAGGCGTCAAAATGAAGCCAGTTCAAGCCACTGAAACCGCATAAAAAGGCTGCGGTGTATATGCCAGCCAGGAGATGGCACACCACTAAAAACCGGACCATACAGTGCTGAACCGGAGAAGAAGACGCGGAGCATGCAAAAAAGCTTGCGTGGTGTATACAAACGGAAGAAGAAGAAGATGAGGAAGACAAGGAAGAAGAAGAAGAAGATCCAGAATAAGCACAAGAAGAAGATGGTGAAAATGAATTCCAACACACGAGGGAAAACGGAGACTTTGGTTTGGACTGGCGACGAAGTTGAGCTACTGCTTTGAGTCACGCTGAATTACAAAGCCAGTAAACTTCAACAAAATGCACATTGGGTGTCATGTCAGTTGAAGTGCGCCGGTATAATGGACTCGTTTCAGACACAGTATGCAAAACCGTCAGAGAAAGATTTCCCACACGACGTTATCGGCATATCAAATCTCAGATCACCACCAAATTTAAAAAAATATCCGCACGAAGTACAGACAAGCAGTGGACACTGGGCGTCGGAGTGGCCACGGCCAAGTGGTCACTTATCTGTCCTATGGACAGTCAATGTGATTTGTTTGCACATTTCCAGTAATTATAATAATAAAAAAATACTGCTTGAGAAGTTGTTGTCGTTGTCATGTCTATTTTCACTAGACACACAATTCAGTCTCTTTCAAACTAGCCGTTTACTGTACAGGTCACATTTGGAGAATGCACAAAGCTTTAAGACCAGCTGATGTTTTGGGCAGTCATGTTGGCCAGCCTTTAGTTATGGGTCAGTTAAGGGTAGTTAAGGGTTAAGGATACTTTGTAAGCACTCTCCTCACTCACTACATTAGAAAATAAACTCAGCAACACACTGTGAAATATGTATTTAGTCATTAGGGCTGAGAATGTGTTACTGATTTCTCTACTTCTACTAGTATCTCTTAATAAGTCATTAGAAATCATCTTTAGAAGGAGCAGATGTTTACCTTAAGCTAGCTCGGGGCATATTAAAGTTAACTATACTTTAACGGAGCAAGGCGAGCTAATTGTTAGCGTGCTGGGTTGCTTTGAGATGGCTGTCAGAGATGGCAGAGGTATGATCACGTAATCCTGTTTGAGCTATAACAGGTGGTGTGTTCCACCTTTTATTTCCCAGTTGAAGAATAGAGTACTGTAAACAAACTGTAGCGTAAATCGTTTATTGCTGCTTGTAATCCGCCACTATTGGTGTTGTGATGGGACGGCTTCCTGAGGGGTAAAGTCAGAGGTTAGAGAGGTGGGGCTATGACATCATCACCGGGCAAAAGTTGTGTATTGGTCGTACACACGGAGATGCTAAGGCGGCATCTTCAGATTTATCTACTCTGGAACCCGGTTTCAAAAAGATGCGGTTTCGCCCCCCTAAAACGCCGGCTTCGTGTGGACGAAAGGCTGAACCGCTTAAAAACTTTGGCAAATTCACCTTGACACGGCTTTGTGTGGACGGGCCCTCAGTCTGGAAAAAGTCACACGTTCCAAACAAGCCTCATAACAGAGGGTCAGAGTGAGACCTCCTGCTTGTCAGCGCCTCTTTGTACCACACAGCTGGATCGCCCAGCGTTACCTCCTCTCCAGTCAGTCCCCCGACCCAGCAGACACAGTCAGCTCCCGGGAATAAACACCCGAGACAGCGAACCAGTGGTTACGGATGGCGAAGCGAGTGGGAGTGGCAAAGCGGTATGGTGAGGACATGTACTGTCAATATGGCGGACCTATACGCGCTGTCAGGGATTGACAGGCTAGATCGCGGACATGAGGACGGACGGAGCCATAGACATATAAAGAGTAGACGCCGCATCGACCGCTACTGCCTATTGGCGCTGACGAGCCGTGGGGCCGCCATCTTGGACCGGTCACCTACTCCACTCAGTGGTTGGGGTAATGAAGTGTCAGCGCATTTAATCCATCATAACTCTCTGAATACTAAACTGATTTTCACGCTTTTTTTTTGCTGCAAACGTCATACATGTAGCTACCCAGCTGGCATTCGACCGACATTAAACGTTGAAATTTGGTTGAAATAACGTCAGTTGATGAAAAAACGTTGATTCAACATCAAACCAACGTTGAACACCAAACCGTTGAAATGATGTTGTCAATTCACTATGGATTCAACACTTGAAATTATATCAGTTGAAAAACGACGTTGTTTCAACATCCAAACAACGTTGATCAATCAACTGTTGTTGGGGCGTACGGCGCTCTCGAATGTTGGCTTGACGTTGCCTAGGAGATCTGTGACAAATCTCGAGCGGGTACCGATCTTAATTTTCTCTTTATGTGTCCGTCTGAAAATCGCCATTTTAGTGTAAAAATGTTCAGAAGATGCTTAAGGATCGACTATATGCATTCGCTCACGAGAGCAGACTGCTAAAGCCCATACTCCTGCTTGCGCATGCGCGAAGTGGGTCTGTGACGTCGTCATCATCAGTTTGCCAGCAGCCGGTTTTGACCGGTTCGGAGGTCACGGTAACGGCCACAGGAACTGACGGCAGGCTACCACGAACAAGTCCAAAGCGGTAAGCAAATTTGTAAAGTCATATTTTATTATAAACCTGTGATGTTTTGTGTACGGTTTGGTCAACGTTGTGTATGGTTTATGGTTGTGTACAGTTTGCTGGTTGTGTAACCTTAAAGTTTGGTTAACGGTTGTGTACAGTTTGCTGTTTAACGTTAAAGTATGCTTAACGGTTGTGTACGGTTTGTTTAAGCTAACGTTAACCGTTAGTTTTGGGGGGTTAGGGGCGTTCCAGTTGAAATTTCCCACTTGGAACTCGGAAATTCCGACTTCCCAGTACAACTGGAACGCAGCAATATAAGCGGTTGATCACTGTATATATATTGTCGTAACTTGGAGCACTTGCCGATGCTGTTTGTCTTTTCCCCTCTTCAGACGCTGTCTTCAGTTCATTCACAACCACAACATCAGAAGTGGACGAGTACATGGGAAAGTACCTTAAATATGCGCCTGAGAGGATCGGTGGCGGCGGCAGGAGAAAATAGATTGGATAAAATAAATAAAAAATAAATTGGATGCTGTATGTATAATTTTTGTCAGTTTGTTCCTGCTGGTTGATGGACAGCATGTTGCAAAGGCAGGGTGAAGAATACACTGCCTTGTAGGGCAGACCAGTAAGATGGGTTCAGTGATGCATGCTCCTTTATGGGGGTTTTCTGAAAAAATGTACCCCCCCTCCCTGATGTTTGTGTCTGTCTAATTTATATGTTGTAGTTGACCTCGCAGTGGCCTTGTAGCCCTGGGTCCTTAGAGCCAGTGGTGGCTTTGCTTTTTATCACTGTGTGGCTCTTATTGCCCACTTTAGGGTCCACGATGTCCTCCCTTCTGTTTTTGGGGGGAGGCTTTGGTAAATTTTTTTCTGTCTTGTGTTATAAAAGTAGAAATAAAATATTAGGCTAATCATCATCCTGGTCGTGCAGTTGCCTTTGTGACTGTCCATTTTGTGAATGCTTTCCATTTAGAGATTAAGTTTTTAATAATCACACAGAAGTTATCTCTAGAGAGCTATTTACTTATAGTGAGATTTGATTTCTGCATTTAACACATCAATACTTTAGTGAAAACAATGTAACAGAAATTATTTATTATATTATTTGTCACATTATTAATGTGTAAAAAGCAGGATTTTATAGTGATGTTGAAATTTCAACCTTGGCAAATTCACCTATGTTGAGAAATGTGACGTTGAAATGACGTTGCTATTTCAACGTTGATTCAATTTGCAAAATCAAATCAAAATCCAACGTTGATCCAACGTTGGCAGATTCACCTATGTTGAGAAATGTAACGTTGAAATGACGTTGCTATTTCAACGTTGATTCAATTTGCAAAATCAAATCAAAATCCAACGTTAATTCAACGTTGGCACCTGACGTTGATTCAACGGTGATTCAACGTTAAAATGCCAGCTGGGTATGATACAGGACAAATGGTTTAGCGTATTTTAATATTCATAGTGGTATTAACAGTAATAGAATATTCTGATATAGCCTAGACTGTAGACAGGTATTTTGCAAACACTACAAACATACACATTATACATAATATATATACACACACACTGATATATGATAGAGAAGCAGATAGTGGCAGTAAAGTCAACTATTTTAATAATTTGAAGAGACAATATATGATTAGGCTATGTATATTTACATAAACAATTTATGAATACATTATATTTCTATATAAAACAACAATAGATAGAAGTTATATATCAGAGAAAATGAAAATATATATACATCAGAGTATCACTATCATTCATATATATAGATAAAAGTTATATATCTGAGAAAATCATAATATATATACAGTACAGGCCAAAAGTTTGGACACACCTTCTCATTCAATGCGTTTTCTTTATTTTCATGACTATTTACATTGTAGATTCTCACTGAAGGCATCAAAACTATGAATGAACACATGTGGAGTTATGTACTTAACAAAAAAAGGTGAAATAACTGAAAACATGTTTTATATTCTAGTTTCTTCAAAATAGCCAGCCTTTGCTCTGATTACTGCTTTGCACACTCTTGGCATTCTCTCCATGAGCTTCAAGAGGTAGTAACAATTCGCTGTTAGGGGCTGATCGATATTTATATGCAAATGGGGCTGGTCCAAAACAGGGGGGGGTTCCCAAACTTTTTTTTGAGCAGTGGGGGGGGGGCCATATGGTTTTTATTTTGGCTTCAGGGGGGGTCATGCAACTTTACTTTAAGTTTTGTATGCTTTTTTGTTTCTTTTCCATTCTTATTTTACTCAGAGGTTTTGGTTTATACTCCCCTATATAAAGTTACCCTGCATGGTCCACAATGGTATTTCCCACTTGTACACACGTCACTGACCGGAAAACCCAATAGAGTAGCAGAAGAAGACGACCGTGGAACACAAACAATGGCTGTGAGGAGATCGATTTGTCGAAAGGAAGGTTTCCTTCATGCTAATTTGAGAGTGTCTTTACAGACCTTAAAAGCGGATGACACACTGGACAAATTTAATTGCATTGGAGAACTTTGTCTTTGCTGCCTGTGGGTGTGGAAGCCATCCCAACTTTAATTTTCTTCCTTCTGGCAGCTGTGAATGCAAATTGAAAACCGTATCAGATAGTGAATTCTATACCAGCCTTAATCAAGCTACATATCAAATGTGACACTAGTGCTATAGTGACTATTAAATGCAATTTCAGATTTACAATTTACAGAGTACAGGAAATAACAGTATACTATACATTACTGTAGGCTACATATTGTATGTAGTGCAGTGTGTACTTCCAATATAAAAGTAGTGTTCCAATAGACACTGAATGCTTTTTGTGTAGGCTATAAGTACATGTACAAACATTTATCAGTTTGTGTCAGTGATGGCTTTTTTTTGGCAGTTTTAAATAAATGTGTACACATGTGCTGCATATATAGGCTATTTCATTTGCAGTCACTTGTTTTGTGATACATTTAGATTTATGTTGGACTATCTGGTTTGCTTTCTATGTGCCGTTTGTGCTGAAACTATTTTCTACAGAGAAGGTTTTTATTTTAAACTGTAGGCTGCTGTAGATAGCAGGTACAACAGACACATTCAGATTGTAAATGAATGTTCAAGCCTGTATCTACTCTCCTGAACGGTGGGACTGTTTTGCTTGCGTGGGCCAACACATAGAGATTGCAGATTAAACTAGTTTGCAAAAATAGGCTAGCTTCTTCCCAAATCCCAACCCATGGTATACCTTGTGGAACGCATCACTCCTGGAAGAGTCTGTTGCGGTCGTTGCGGGGGGCTCTTGATTTTCAGTGCGTATATGAGCACCAGGAGGGCAGCCACAATACCCACATGGATTGTCGGTCCCAGGGTCATACGCATCACAATCTGTGCAGGATAGACACCTGCCTCTCCAAACTCCACGTCTGTCCTTCATTGTTTAGTGGCACGCTTATCCTCGGGTCACCAGGCTTGAATGAAAACAGTGGCCAGTGGACATGCTCTCTCACCCGGCACCCCTGGTTTAATGCAATGGTTTAATCCAGGGTGATTTGATTGGTCGTAAACTACAGTGTGGGTCATACCAAAATATGACAAGATGGCACGAGCCGGTAGAAACAAGTCAGGAGGAACAGAACTGTATTTTGTTGCTCATATGACATCGCAGCTATTAATTATGTTAAATGCTGAATGGCTCTTTAAAGTACCGCTTTGGAATACTACAAGAGGACACAAATGGATTTTTGCGGCTGCTACGGGTCCATTTGGTTTAAAACACAACACTGTTCTACAGCTGGAAAGGTAGGAGAGAAAAAAAACTCGCGCCTGACAGCTGATAATGACAGCTTTTGTACTCACAACTGTTTATTTTAAATACGAAAAATATAGCTCCCAATCTGTCTTTATTTTGCAGTGTCAGAATCAAATGGAAGACATTTCCAGATTTAGTTTCACAGTAGCTTTGTGAACTCAATACTGACCCCACCTGGCAGAGTAAGGTTTTAGAAACAATGGCGAAGTCAAATACGGTGCTATTTATTGATGGAAATCGTCATTATTATTGCCCTCTTTACTTGTGATTATATACAAAAATGTTGTTTATGGTTGGGGGGGGGGGGTCATACATGTTTCTCCAATCCGTCAGGGGGGGCCAAATCGTTTTTTTTGGACGCTTGGGGGGGGGGTTTAAGGAAAAAAATAAAACCATAATCACGTCCCAACCATACCCCGGTCCTATTTAAATAACGATCAGCCCCTTAGCTGAACTGGCATGCTGTCTAAATCAGCGTGTAAGACATAACTTTAGTGTTGGTGGATGAGAGACTGTGGACGGAGCACATTGAATATCGCTGTCTACATGTTTACATGTTCATGCTTGCTGAGCACATGTATTGATAAGTAATTGGCTTCTTACTCGCTAAGGTTTAATTCCACTTACAGTAACGAGTGTAGCTGCCGTCAGCTTGAGTAATTTTTGAGTTTGTTTCCACCACGGCTGCCGCTCAGCTCTTCACCGGTTACCGTAGCGTGTAGGTGTGTGTGTATATGTTCAGTGCCGGCACAGAGCGCAGAGGAGAGGCTGCAGGATGATAATGAATTAAACCAAAATGTGTAAAAGTGCTGTTAAAAGAAACAATACCGTTAGCGCTTATCAATACTACGGTAGAAATGTTTATTTGTAGAAATGAAATAGTTTGCAGCCACACTGGCATGGAAGTGCAGAACGCTGCAAGTGTGTGTTCCACCAATCAGCGTTCTTTTGCACACAGCCCCGCCCCTCAAGAATTCCAGATAATCTGAAAAGTCCTACCCCACTACTAGGTACTTTTTTCAGGGAAAGTTGGGAGTAGGGGGAAAGCTTTTTCCCCAGGGTAATTTCGGTGGAAATGCTCCAAGGCTTTTCAAAATCCTGGGTAAATGAAAAAAGTTCCTGCGGTGGAAAAGGGGCTAAGGTTTCTCCTTACTCCAAGTGTGAAACCAGAAGTCACAGAAGCAAAGGATTTCAATAAGCCAATACGAGACTCTCTGAAAATATCAAGATAATGAGGAGTTCAAATAAACACAGTGAAGGAAAAAGTCAATACTATGAGGATGTGAGGGAGGGGAAGAGAGTCACAAATGCATTAACACCAAGGTCATTTACTAAGCCCATGGCTCCAACTCTACAGCATTCAGAGGGAAACTGCAAATCTAATTTTCTGCGCATCTCATTGGTGGCGGAGCGACCACACTCACTTATCATTCTTTGTTGTACTTTCTTTCTCTGATTTCATTCTTTCGCTGCTGGTTTCAGTAATTGCTAAAGCCTGTGGCGTGGAGTGTATTAGGACATCATCTGGAGCTGTTGAGCGCTTTCATTTAGTTGTATTCTTTCAACAGCCACTGTGCACTGCTGAGGAATACTTATATGCAAGGTTAGAAGGGTGAGTTAGGGTATTTGTCTGATTGCTTTTGTGAGTAAGTCGGTTTACTGTGGATAACATTTTTCACCCTAGTATCACCCTGTGATGGAATTCACCAACCTCAAATATGTCATTTTCATGAAAAGAAATAATATAATAGATATGTATATATATGTATGTATGTGTGTATATATATATATATGTGTGTGTGTGTGTGTGTGTGTGTGTATATATATATATATATATATATACACACACACATCTTTACATTGTCAACATTTATAACCGGGCTTAAAGGCTTATTTTTTTGACTCAGTACACCAAACCAGGATCACCAGCACAGCTTGCTTTCTTCATGTGACATGGATGCAAAGTTTTCACAGACGTAAAACCTGTCGTGACTCCAGCCTCCACTTGAGACTGCTGTGTAAGGGCTATCTGACCAAGAAGAAGAGTGATGGAGTGCTGTGTCAGATGACCTGGCCTCCACAATCACCGTACCTGAACCCAATCGAGATGGTTTGGGGTGAGCTGGACCGCAGAGTGAAGGCAAAGGGGCCAACAAGTGCTCAGCACCTCTGGGAACTCCTTCAAGACTGTTGGAAAACCATTCAAGTGACTACCTCGTGAAGCTCATCGAGAGAATGTCAAGAGTATGCAAAGCTGTCATCAAAGCAAAAGGTGGCTAGTTTGAAGAATCTAAAATCTAAAAAATATTCTGGTTTGTTTAACACTTTTTTGTTTGCTACATAATTCCATATGTGTTCCTCCATAGTTTGGATGTCTTCAGTATTAATCTACAATGTAGAAAATAAAAAAAGAAAAAATATTGAATGAGAGGGTGTGTCCAAACTTTTGACCGGCACTGTAGATATATATATATATATGTATATTATGGCATGTCGTTAAGGAAATTATTATATATATATAATATGAAGTTTGAATATATGGAGTGAATGTCTGAACATATGGAATGAACCTCAAATACATTGAATGAAAGTCTGAATATATGAAATGAAACTTGAATATATTGAATCAAAGTTTGAAAATATGGAAATAATGTTGCAGAAAGAGCATTATGCATAATTCTTGAAGAACTTAACAAGTCTCTTAGGGAGATGTCAGATGACATAACAGTTCAGGTAGAAGCGCATGTGGTACATGGTATGGACAGATTCTGCATCTCAGGGACGAAGGCCAAGGTAAGTAATAAAAATGGAAATAAACGTATGGGGATGAAGGATAATGCACAGTAGAATACATAACCTCAATTTAGTACATTCTTCAATAAGAAGTTACAAACATGATTATTAAAGGTTTAAGGAAAATGCATTCACACTATGTGAATTAACACATTCGTTTTTTATTTTATTTTTCTCCGTCAAGGTACAACATACAAGCTGCTCAGTTGATTCACATGCAGGACTTAGGATCTTGATTGTCTTGTTACTGAGGTCCTTCAACAAACCTCTGGCTCAGGAGAGATGTTCTTTCATTCCATATATTCAAGTTTCATTCCATATATTTAAGGTTCACTCCATATATTCAGACTTTCATTCAATATATTGGAGTTTTCTTCTATATATTATATGTATATGTGTATATACATATGTGTGTGTGTGTGTGTGTGTGTGTGTGCGTGCATGCGTGCGTGTGTGTGTGTGTACGCACGTATGTGTATATATATATGCAGCACTAGGCAGCACTCTGGGGGAAAATAGGTGAGTTTTCTTGTATGACCTGTGGTTTTTGTGTGTGTGTGTAATCAATTCTTAGATCCACTGTATTGGCAATAAATTGCTCACTGTTGTTCATACATAAATGCTCTCCGTTTCACTTCTTATGTTATGCCCTAACACCCCTTGACCGGGGAGTAACAAAGACAAGGAGAAAACCACAAATACTTAAGGAAAAGATTTAAGGGTGATTTGTGCTCCCAATTTTATTATGAGACCTTAACCATAGCTGCCACCTCTTACGCATTCGCCATGAGAGTCACGCAGTTGGTTGATTTCACATGGTCTTACGCCACACCTTCAATTTCTCACTCAAAAAAAAAAGTGCTGGTAGTCGTTCCACTCCTGTACGGTAGGTGGCACCACCTCACAAAACAAGGCTACTACTACCTACACGAATGATGCCATCCTGCTAGTAAGAACGGGAAGAAGAAATATTTCAAGTCTTGCATTTCTCATCTCCAGGTATGTTGTTATGTGTGTGGTGAGGTAGTTATTCCTTAGCTTTTACATTTATTTTGGGGCGTCGGTGGCTTAGTGGATAGAGTAGGGTGATTGCCATTCCCTCACTCTCCCCCCTTTCACACTTAGCTGTCCTATCAATTAAAGAAAAACGCCCAAGAAAATAATCTTTAAAAAAAACTAACTTTACATTTAGTTTTTTATGTGTTGTGAGAGCATGTAAAGGCATTTGGAGAGATTTGACAAAGCTCTCCAAATGCAATTATTATTCCCAAAATAATATTTTTGTTGGATCTTAATCAAAATATATTCAACTATTTCAACCATGAATTTTGCTTTAAATCCAAAATGGGTCTTGTGTCTATAAAGTAATAGGCTATATGCCACATAGGCAAGTCCTAGTTTCTGGTTTTAACTAGTTCAGTCACTATGAGCTGAATGCAGGTTCACTTGTAAAGGCCCTGCAAGTCAGGGTGGCTTTGAATGAATGTAGGTATTGCCCATCTCCAGAATGCTACCCCTAAAACCCACCAGAATGCAGGAAGTCACATCTACCACATCCAAAATTTTCTGGGGGAGGACCCCCAGACCCCCACTATACCACCATTGTCTCTCTTTGTATGGTATTTGTATGTAAGGTATTAGGCCCTATCCATCTCCAGCAGGCGCCCCAAAAATGCGTTGGGATGCAGGGGATCAGGATGGCTTCTACCAAATCAGTTAACAAACAAAAATTTTATGTGTAGGCCTAAACGACAAAATTGTGGTCGGTTTTTTAAAAAGTTGGCAGCCCTGCCTTAACTAGGACTGTAAGGAAGATCTTAACCAGTGTCAATTTCATTAATGAAAACTATGATAAAAATGTTTTTTCAGCAACCTTTTTTCCATGACAGAAACGAAACGATGACAAGTTAAAAATAGATCTTGATATTAAAAACTAAGACAAAATCTATGCTTCATTTTCATTGATGAGACAAGACGTGACTAAAATGTTAGTGGTGGATTATCAGACATTGACACCTGAGAACAGCCACGCTTACAATTACCTTCAAATGCTGCTTAACTGTCAGGCAGGTAAACTCCAGTAAATAGTCTGCACCAGGTTCCAGGATGTCTCGCTAGCCAGCAAAAACACTCACACTAGAGCAGCGTCAGCTGTTGGTACGAGTTGTGAGCTGTAATTCAGCAATAAATAATCAGCCGTGTGTGTCTGACTGTGGATGGTGGAGCTGCTGAATGGATTTGTCGAGTTTGTTTGTTACAGCTGTGAATGTTAGCAGTTAGTTCTGCTTGTTAGCTACATAAGGCAGCAGAGCAAGCAGCCAGCAGACACTGGATTTCACAGCTGATTTCCGTAGGACTCCACTCAGTCTGGACTCGAGAAGGATTATGGGTTGATGCTGTTTGACAGGCAGGTAGGAGGCTCAGTTATCTGTGAGTGTAGCTGTGCTGTAAGTAAACAGCTTGAACCCAGATCAGTTTCTCTCTGAGATGAAAGTTTATTTTTAATCACCAACTCTGTGAGAGGACACGAGTTTAAATCTCCAGACTAACATGTTGCAGATTAAGAAAGAATTCAGGCTTTAATTGAGTTATTTCTCTGCTTCTTCTGTTGTGAGATGGATAAGTCAGAGTTTACAATGAACCTGGGTACAAATCCTAGTTGTCTCAGATTAGTTATTTGTGGTGTCAAAGTTTTTGAGAGCATAAATAGAGAGATGTTGAGCTTTTCAAATGATGATCAGTAAGTGTGTGCTCGTAAATCGCCCCTTAATCTGTCAAACACTGCTGGAGAAATGACAGTTTGTAAGACTGTAGAAATTATTTGTACAAAAGAAACTGTCTAAATGAAATTTTATATAACCTGATTCTAATTTCTGATACATGAATCAACCTAACTAGATTAGTTTTAAGATAAAAAAAAACATATAGAAAACATGCTAACTAAAAGTTGACTAAAACATTTCTAATTTTCATCAACTAAAACTATGAAGGATAAAATGACAAAAATTTGACCAAAAGTAATAAGCATTTTTGTCTCAAGGCTAAGACTAAATCTAAAATAGCTGTCAAAAATGAACACTGATCTTAACTAATGGTGTTTTGTGCAACCAGCCCCTGGCTTTCAATATTTACTGGCTGACCCAAACAGCCCCACCAGAAGAGAAAAGACAGTTTCATTTTTGTAGTGTTTGATGTGTTCTTTTTTATTCATTTTATCCAGAAACTTAGTCATATGTTGAATTTGACTTCCTCCTATCTGTCTTACAGATGTTAAACACAAAATACCAGACAAGAATGTAATCAGTATTCTTTGTTTTTAAACTCATATTGATTTCATGCCATTTACTGCTAACCCTCCCAAAAGGTTTTGATGTTCGTACTAACAATTTTTAGATTATAATGCTTTATAGCTGCTTTTCCATCTTCCTCTGAGAATCGCTCTCATTTGTTCCCCCCACCTTGCAGCATTGGCTTGCACAACAAACCCAGCACACTGCCACACAAAATACAGTGAAAAACATGGCCAGTTCTATGAATATCAAATACTGTAATCAAAACACAGAAAAAAATCCCTACCTCACAGAAAAGGAGGAGAAAATGAGATCAAATCACTAAAATCAATGCTTGAAAAAGGCCTAATGTGACCAAATAAATTCCAGTCTAGAAAAAAGTGATTGAACTGCTTTGGCAATTTAAGGATTGTTCTCAGAATTTGCTGCTTTGACAGACTTTTAAACACAAACTGACAAACTACAAGTTTCTCTGGGAAACATTTTGCAAGCTGTTTGCAACTTTTTGGCATGTGTATAATTGCCTGTTGCTGTCAGAGAGCTGTGTGGAAACACCTGGGTAGGGAGCAAGAGCCTCAGTATATGGATGTATTCACACCTCACTATGCTGCATAAATTTCCATCCCAATTCCACTGGCAGCACCTTCAACCAGCACAGGAAGGAAAGTCTTTGGGCACAAGTTTTGTATTGAGTGGCACATTCTCACACATGGTGTATACACTGACACTGTTTGGAAGGACACACATCTCCACTATCTTCAGCCAGTCCGAGTTCCCAAAATGCATAATGCACGTTAACATTGACTGGCACTGTGATGCTTTTGTTTCCTTTCAATCATCCAAGAACTGCATGAGTCAGGAAGGCAGGCAAGCAGACAAAAATACTATCAAAAATTCCAGCCTTGTCCAGTCATTACCACATGGGGTGTTTCTCAAAGTCAAGGAGGATCCTCAAAAGGCTGAATTTGAAGGACGCTAAGTCATCGACCCCCGCCAAAAGACTGTTCCAATGTCAAGGATCCTTCCGGATTTCACAGAGGACTGAATCCTTCTTTCAGAGAAATTCCAAGCAGGTATAAAATCACCACAATGCTCTGCACATGATTTGTTGGAAGTGAAGGCCTGGGTAGGGCCTTCAGTGAAATCTGCACCAGCGGAGCTCAGCAGGATTTAAATTAATATATCATATATTTGGATTAATGTCTCCAGAAGTTTGCATCATACAAATGTGAAAATAAATATTGACAGAAACCTCATAATTTACACTTTTCAACGTGTCCACTGCTGAATGAGATTTTTAAAATAACATGATTTAGATAAAACATGAAAGTTTTTAAATTAATTATTTACAGCAGAGATGCTAAGTGTCCACCTCCCCTCCTCCCACTATTCACCTAACTGGTCCAGCCACACCTTGGTCGTTGGTTTGAGGTCCACACAGTTTAATACATTCAGTGTCATAGTTGGCTTTGTCAGTGTAGTCAATCTAGCTATCTATTTTACAAACTCAGCACATTTACGAGTCACTTGCTGTCCGTTCAGAATCAACCTGTGACCCACTTTTGGACCGTGACCCACCAGGTAGGAACCTCTGATTTAAAACACAACATATTAAATCATTCAACATAAAATAGCACACAGCAAACATAAAACTATGAAGAAAACACATGAAAACACTATTTCCACTGTGTGAAAATTCAATGAATGCCAAAAAGCAAAACCACCAAGATACTGTGACAGAAACAAAGAGAGCCTACTGGGATTTATGTTTGAGCAGCCAGGGAACCCACTGTGTCCCACTCTTTGTAAGAGAAATACCTGTCGTTACTGCTTCCCTGTCCACCGGCTTTTTATCTCAACCCAAAGCAGACAAACTACACCAACACTATGTTAACAATGTAACTTCACCCTACGCATTTTTATTTGTAGCCTATTATACTGTAAACCCTAAATTCACTAACGTAAATTAAAACCTTTTTTGGAAACAGCTTGCACATAAGACTTTTAGATCAGTACAATGCAGTAACATAAAAGTTTTGATTACACCAGAC
The DNA here is from genome assembly GCA_019142605.1 of Cephalopholis sonnerati. Lineage (NCBI taxonomy): Eukaryota > Metazoa > Chordata > Actinopteri > Perciformes > Serranidae > Cephalopholis > Cephalopholis sonnerati. Next base: position 6,257,225 of record JAGQAX010000004.1, on the reverse strand, counting down.
ACACAGTAAATGTGTCACACGACCCTTCTCTGACAGAAATGTTAAATACTTGTTTTTGTTGTTGTTTGAGCATTTAAATCTATTCCATATGAACATAACAACATTGTGTTCACAGCTCACAACATTTTTTTGAAAGTCCATTTAACTTTAAAATACAGCTCGCCCTTATGGCTGTCGTTTCTCAATTGCTAAAATACAGCCAAAACATGAATTTTGAACAAGGAAGTGCTCTTTATTTCATCTCAATAGAACTTTATGCTACACACTAATATTCACACAGGCGGCTCTTGCTTAGCAGGCTGGTAAATCTGAATGAATTACTGTGCTCTTTGGTGCTCATGGTTTCAGTAAAATGAACTGAATGATTGAATCGTGGAGAATCTAACCGAGCTTATGATGTCATACTGACAAAAGTTAAAACATATTTGTATGCATGATCTAAGATGCTAACTTTTGTTCAAGTGGGTAGTCAACAACCCTGTTTTATACATCCAAAGAACTTCTATAAAAATGATCTGCTTGGCAACCAGACCAGGCATTTTATTGAGACTGGCCTTTATTTGTCAAAATGTGTAGCCACACTGGACTAGTAAAAGAGACTGGGCATGTAATTGGGACTAGGCTTTTAACTGAAGTTTAACGGCAATATAGAACATTTTGTCAACTCCATCAGATCTTACCTCTGACATCCATAATGTTTGCTATTCAAGAAAAAATTAAATCACTGGGAGGTTTGCCCATTACAAGGTTTATTTGCCAAGACTTTAATCTTTTAAAATACATTTTCCCAGCCTAATTAATGGGTAAAAAAAAAAAAGGTTTGTCCCAATTCTAAAGAAAGAGTGAGGGATACTAGGTGGTGACTAAAACTCTAGTATAACATGAAATGTTACTGCTGTATGGTGTGTTTACATTATTCTAAAGTTATGTTTACTTTGAAATCTTGAACTCAAGTTATCTCACCTAGAAGCCTCTAGTCTTCAAGTCTCAAGTCATTTTGTCTTAGGTGTCTCCAACCTAGAGATGTAATAGTTTGTCTTTGTAATGTTTCTTTAAGAACCTGGTGAAGAACCTGATAATGACCTGAGGGGCTGATTTTCTTGCACTACATGCACTTTTACCACCTCCTGCTACTACATCTTTTATTGTTTTGGCATGATGTTGGCATTTAGCGACATGTGGGAGGTTATTAAAAGTGAACCAATGCACACTGCTTCAACCATTATCTCCATCATGTACAACCTGCTGAAATTGTTCACTTATTGAACTCACCAACCTCTTGTTCTGGCTCAGTGGGATGCTCCTGAGACAGTTGTATTTACTGATCTGACGTCAGTTCATTTCAGCACGGTGGGCAGTAAAAAAGGCGAAGCCATGCTGTTCAGACAAGATACTGTGGCGATGGATTCCCCAATACTGAACCTGCCCAGATTACTACACAGAGAATATTGAGCCAGTAATCAGAGCTGAATGAAGCTGAAATTGTGAAGTCCATAGCCCCATCATTCTCACCTGACCCCTGGCTTACCTCCAGCACACACGCAGCCAGGCATGAATCTTGAATGGAAACACACACACACACACACACACACGCGCTGGCACAGAGGCACCTTTGCACAAAGAACACAGTCAAATACATGAACAGTTACATAAAGACAATATTCAGCTGAACCAAGACAGGGAGAGAAAACAATTTAAGGAACAAATGGGTGGTAGAAGAGAGAGCTGTGTACATTCTACAGGCAGATCTGCAAACACTCCACTGCATCCTGTCTCACACACACACACACACACACACACACACACACACACACACACACAACTAAAGGATCAAGTTTGTCTAGCTGAGTCGCTGTGTTTAAGTCAGCCAGGGTGATATACTAGTATCTACGTCCCCATAGGGGTGTGTGTCTTCCTGCTGCTACTGATGATAAGAGAGGCCGACCTGTAGACTGCAGTCACACACACACACCTCAGCAGGAGACAGAGTTTGTCTGGCACTGCAATACTGTAGTTAGGATGAGATACTGTGGGATGTTAAAACCAGAGAATGCACAGGGAGAGAGAGAATGCCTCTGGACACAACTGGATAGACCTACAGCCAGTCAGAGCAATGAAACATGACGCTGTCCTGAATGACAGACAATTGTAAACAGACTATAGCGTGCAGAGATGAGCTGTGATGGGGCAGCATCAATATGTCTGTGATTGAGTGTTGCTGTTTTTGCCATCAGAAGTTGAACATGGTACTTTAACAGAAGGTTCCACATTAGCTGCAGCCATCTTGGTTGTTTTCAAAAAGGTCGTAATGTCTCCTCTAAGCTAGGTTTACACTTGCTGCAGTGTTCCTGGCATGTGGGTGCACAAGCCAAAAATGATGCCATTGTGTATTTCAGGCCCATCTCATTCCCAACTTGTCAAATACCATTGCTTTGTCAGTGATCTTGGCAACAGGTTCTGACACACAGAGTCACCTTTTGTGGCGGTATGATACACACTGGGCAGCAGCAGTTGTTGATGAAGTGAGCAAAAACTTGTCAAAAACAGCTATTTTATCAGTGGACGTCCGCGTCAGATACGGATGCTCAAAGGCACCTTTTGCAACATTATGAAACAAACCAGCCACCGGCAACTACCATAGTATGAAAAGCAAGAACGTCCCTATAGGACAGGCAAGAGGAGAGGGGGACAGGTCAGACAAACAAGAACTTCACCCAGGAGTCCCTCTGTTCACTTCCCGTGTGAAACCAAAAGTCAATAAAGTTATTTTAACAACAAACATGAGGTTAGTAACAACTGTACTTGTTTTAAGCCAAGCCATGATGTTTTTTTCCCAAACCTAACTATGTGCTTTTATTTCCTAAACTCAAGGAAATGAACATAAAAATGAGGTGTTTAACCTATGTTGTAAGTTTGTTTTGAAAAAGGCTGTGTGAATGTAATGGGCAGAAACTGTACAAATGGAATTGTGAAAATGGAAGTGTACTTTGAAAAGACACAGTGCATGCCGTCCCAGAATGGCCAAAACTGACGTAGGAGGGTACCTAGCATGCCATATTTTTTACATTTAGGTCCACTGACAAAGCGGTGATATTTGACGAGTTGGGATGAGAATGTGTTGTGTATTTTAGTGTAAAGCACTGAGACTCCACAAGTTGTCAGTCACTGTATCCAACTGGTCCCACATCAGATAAATTGTAGTGACCAACCCAACCTGGGCCAGGCCTGATGGAAATCTGTTTAAATGGGAGGTGGAGCAGATGCATCCGCCAGAGCAAATAAAACATGAGCTTGCAGATTTGTCTGGTTCCCCAGCTAAAAATTAAAAAGCAATTTCTACTGAAGTGCTGATATTTATTTTAAAATTTACCATTCTCTAAGCTGAGGACAGACTGTGGATTAGGACTGAAACATTGGACCTCATGCAACAACCACACATACAGACAGAATATTTCTAAACTAAAACATACAAGTGATTACATAACATTAGTGCCATTCAACAATTTTGATGTACTTAGAACATTCTCCTCAGCACGAATGAAACTACGAGTGGTCCAGACCTGTCGTACAAGTCATAAATGACGTTGGTATGGTAATTTCCAGACACCTCTCTGTCAGCTCTGCTAAATTTGAGGTTAATTTATGCTCTTATGCCTGTTTTGCAAGGGTTGGTGGTGCCTTTTTGTAGATAGTGTTGGATGAAGGTGGCCTGTGGCTCCGGGTCGCTCAGTGGGGTTAGGAAATCAGCTTACCTGTCTGTATATTCTGAAGTAATGGCTCTGCATATTTCCTCTTTACAAAAAAATATGTTGACAGTGTGCACACTACCTTTTTTCATACTTCTCAAATGTAGTCTGTTTCCAGGTAATTTATCATTATTATTATTGCCAAGTTATTATGGGTAATATTGAAGGTAATGAATCATGATCATGCACCTCCAAGTCTGAGGTCATGGTTCTCTCCCAAAAAATGGTGGGTTGCCTCCTCTCGGTTGTGAGATAGTTACTGCCCCAAGCAAGGAGTTCAAGTATCTCGAGGTCTTGTTCATGAGTAAGGGTCGAATGGAGTGTGAGATGGATCGGCATCAGCAGTGATGCTGGCGCTGTACCAGAGTGTTGTGGTAAAGAGAGAGCTGGGCCAAAAAGCAAAGTTTTTGATTTACCGATCCATCTACGTCCCAACTCTCACCTATGGTCATGAGCTCTGAAAGTGATGAGGATACAAGCGGCTGAAATGAGTTTCCTCCAAAGGGTGGCTGGACTAAGGGTAAGGAGCTCGGAGTACAGCTGCTGCTTCTTCATGTCGAAAGGGGTCAATTGAGGTGGTTTAGGCATCTTCTCAGGATGCCTCCTGGGCGCCTCCTATTAGAGGTGTTCCAAGTACGTCCAACTGGTAGTAGGCCCCATGGCAGACCCAGAACATGCTGGAAGGATTATATATTTCGCCTGGCCTGGGAACACCTCAGGAGTACTTTGCTCAGCCTGCTGCCCCTATGACCCAGCCTTGGATAAGCGTTTGAAAATGGATGGATGGATGGATCATCATTCATAGTTTTGCACCTGAAATTATATTGTGGATTTGCATTAAGTAGATGATGTTAACCTCCTCCGGCCCTGCATCCTAATTTAAGGACATATTTTTTGGGTATTTCTGCACCCTATACTTCACTGTGCTTAACTTAGACCTGGTGTCCTCATTCATGGACACTTTTATGTGCCGTCTAGTGGAGGCAAAAGTGCAATACACATATTCATGATGAAACAAGATGGCTGCCATCTCTGCCCAGCCATTGGACATACAATCCTGACACAAAAGTGTCCAAAGTACAAAGCCTGATCAAATTTTATGGTTGAAACTTTTCTATTTATGCATAATAATGTCTGTACTTTGATATGGCATACAAATTTGACCAATTTTAGCAATAGTAAGACTGTTCATTGGAAAGTACTTGTTTGAGGACATTTCGACTTAATTGCATTATCACAGCATTTCACACAGGCCCACTAGGTGTAACAGACAGTTCCTACAAACAAAAAGTACATTCCTAACTTGGAGTATGTTGCAAGAAAAATTCATACAGAGTAAAAAAAAAAAATCACAAGACTTTCAGATATTTCTTTTTTGGACAGCCACGTTCAATAAATAGTTTTGGACAGTTTTGGACGTAAGCAGGGATCCCTAACTCATAGAGCAGTAATCATCAACTGGTGACCCACGGGCCACATCCAGCCTGCCAAAGCTTTCCATCCAGCTAACACGATATCAATTCAGAAAATGTGAGGTTGAAAAAAAAATGCATTATAGTATTTGAAAATCTAGGTTTTTTTTCTATATGGATGCAACCCCTAACTGAGATGAAAATAATTTTATTAGTAATGATTTACCAACTCCAGAGCTTACTAGAGTTATTAATAACTGAAAGAGAGTTATTAATAACTAGTTATTAGTAACTTACAGAAACACACATAGGCCTACACACACACTCCACAGTGTTCAGTCTGTGTCTCTGTTTTCAGTCCTGATAACTGTGTTACTATAATGCATAAAGTTTGCAGTTTGCGGGTCGGATCGAGTTTGGGTGGTTGATTAACGCATTTTATGATAGTTTCAGGGTGTAGATTGGATAGGTGAAGCTGAAATGAGTTCCTGTGTTTTATAAATGAGATGCTGCTTGGGCCATATCTCCATGCCCTTGTCACAGCTGGTAACCACAATGTAATCACAGGATTTAACTATATTCACCTAAAAGTGAACAGTGAGATGTCAGTATTAGCTAGCAGCTTAAACTAACATGCAAGCAAAATTCTACCCAAACATGTCATTGTCTGCCATTAAATCTGCCCATTATGTTCTTCACTCTTCATCAGAAGCTAAGTAAAGTCAGTTGCACTATAAATGCTGCTAAATTATGTAAACTGCATGTCCCTGTTTGGCAAACAGCAGATTCATTCAACATAACAAACTGCTGTTGGAGCCACATTCATCTTAGTATCCCCGAATATTGCTCCTGTTAAGAATAGGCCTCACGTAATCCATCATTCAATGTGTGCAGCACCAGTATCGGTGATGGACAGCATGCTTTCAGTTGACTCCAAGCATCTAAAAAGAGACATTTATGTGTACATCGACACAGGTCTCTGCTTTCAGATTAACAAATGCAGTGCTGAGCTGCTTAACTGGAACTGTGGCTGTCAGGTCCTTATCAGCAGAGCGGAGGAGCTCGTTTCATCCCCCACATCACATCAGCTATCGACAGCTTCACCACAGAGGTACCATGTAGAATGTATGTGACACCATGTGTTTAAAGACCACATGTCTGGGAACGGCCAGCACTGAAGATGGTGGCTTTACAGTGATCAATAATGTTGTAAGAGTATGTTTAATTGGTTGGTTTGTAATTGTGGGGTAGTTCATGTTTTTTGACAGCTCAAAAAAATGGCCTGTTTTAGTTTTGATTTTTTTTTTTTTTTTCCTTGCAAGGTTGGTAATGGTGCCATTAGGGTTCACCCAGGCACGCTTTTCATTCATGTGTGTTTCATGCATTATGGCAATATACAAGGGTTTGTTAGAGTATAAGTTGGTGTGTACGGTGATTATTAGTGCTCTCTCTGCCATATTTCTCACTTCATGTTTTTCTCTATGGATGGCAATATTTCAGTCTATCATTTTTGTCAAGACTGAAATATCTCAACAGCTATTGAATGGGTTGCCATGAAATTTTGCAAAGACATAAATGGTCCTGAGAGTATGAAGCCTGTTGCCTTTGTTGATCCCAAGTGCCACCATGGGTTTGATATTTTTGGTATTTAGAAAAGTATATCCACAACTATAAGAAAGATTGCAAGGATATTTGGTACAGATGTTCATGGTGTCAAGAGGATGAATCCTATTGACTTTGGTGATCTTCTGACTTTTCATTTACTAGATAAGTCTACACTGTGGGATTTTGGGCTGTCGCAGAAAGATCACCAACATGAAAGAAACATGGCGATACCTTTGGTTGCGACTCTAAAATGGTGGAGGGAGTGAGGGAGGTTCAAGGATGGCTGTTGTCACGGTCTTGCGGTCAAAGACAACTTGAGATAAAATTCTGACAGTGTCAGAAATTTGGGATGACCATCTTACTGTGTGACTGCTGCCAGCTGAGCAACCGAGCAGTTAGCAAACACACACATAGACACACTGCAGTATATAGTGCCCACAGAAATTTAGGTTATTCAATAATGTGACCCTCTGTGTTGTGCTTCACAGTTGAAGAAGTAGTAACCCATGTAGCATCCTTGTGCACTCAGTATGGGAAGCTACTGCATTGTACATTATAGCCTGCGATTCAGGAAGCACTGTCATCGTACAGTCCGCATACAGTACATCAAACTTGATGTCACACCAAAGTTTATTAGATCCATGTCGCACAGTGTAGCTGCACTAAACTTATAAGACTGCTAAAATCTCACAGTCTGTCTCAAACCCCTGCTGTTGCACCATCATGACAATATGGGCTAAGAGGGAAATGTCCCCGACAACATGAACTCTTTTCAATAGATTGCTGTGGAATTTGGTTCAGATATTCATGTCCCTCTTGAATGAATGGTATTACGTGTGGTGATCCCTTCATCAACCAGTACTTTAGTTTATGACAGAATGCCAGCAAAACTAACAGCTCACTTTGTATTCAGCACTACTTAGCAAATGATAGCAGGCTAACATATCCAGGCTGTTCTCATAAACTGTTCATATATGTTCCTACGAAAAGTAGTGCACCCAAATTCGTATATATTGCACGTAATCATGAGCCAGTAATTCGTGTACAACACATGTAATTTGCAGTCACATGACCAGTGCGCTGATGGGAATAAACAAGGAAGCAGTCCCAAGTGGTCTTGTAAGGAGGCAGATTGGGGTAGTAGATGGGTCACAAAACTACAGACCGTGTGAGCTTTGAGTAAACTTAAAGTTATTTTAAGGTACGTCCTCTGCATGTTCCCTTTACTAAATCTAACCACAGTAACTTTACTTGCCTGAGCCTAACCTCCGTAACATAACTTATATACATAACTTTGTGTAAAGGACATCATGTCCTTCATGGCGTGCTAATTCATAGGATATTATATGAACTGTTGTGTGTGCATTGAATGATGAAAGATGAATGATTCTATGAGGATACGCTGATATGCTAAACATAGGTAGTTATTATGCTTATTATTAAACCTGCTTAAATGGATATTTTGCCTTTTTTCTACCACGCCTGTGTCATCACAGTGTATGCAGATAAACAGTGTGTAGGTTCCCCCCGTGCTGGCAGTTTCTGGAACTCCATGACTGTGTTGTGAGCAAAACCCACTGTGTGATGCTAAATGCGTTATTTTGCATCATTGATGACAAGATTTTCCTCATCCTGCGAAATTTGGCTAGCAGCACAAAGCTACAGGAACTGGCAGCATGTGAGGCGCCTTAACACTGTTCATCTGCACGCACTCGCAACACTGTGGTTACACAGGCAAATTATTCCCCCGATCATTAATATGTTAACACTGGCATTTTGAGCATGTTAGAATGTTTATAACCATCAGTGTTCCAGTGATGACAATTCTGTGTAGGCAGAAGCAGAAGTTAGTGTCGCCCTGGTTCCCTCGACAAAAAGCTAATGGGATTTTTCCATTGCATGTTGGATTATTGCAAAAAATAAGCTCAGTGGCAAACAAACACTTATGAACTACACTACAATCACATGATTTAACATCCCTACCACCAGTGTTTGCCGTGATGATGTCTGTAGTCTCATTAAGCCACTTGTTAGAAACTGCCTTTTGTAAGACACATAAAAGCTGAAAATTTAGGAGTGGGGCATTTGCTGACATATTTTATGTCATAGAACAGCAAGTAAAAGTCTCTTAAGCTTGTATTAACCACAGACCTTATTTAAGGCATCTAACCAAAAACCAATTCAAAGAAACCCATTGACTGTGAGAAGATAAGGGAACCTGGAGTACTCAAATGCTCATTTGCGAACTTTAGGACTCATTCTTGGAGCACTCTATATAGCCTCATACAGCTGTTACCATGGCTATAGACTCTAAGTTTCGATTTGAAATAGCCAGACACAGATAGTAGCTTTGCATTATGCAACAGACAGGAGGGAGGGCCTGATGGAAATATTCATAATGTTGGAAGAGGCCTCGCATTTTAAAACTAAAAATAAGGTTAACATTCCCCGAAAATGAATAAATAACTTTCAGCCTGATCATTAGAAAAGCTGTACGTACACCTTTGCTTTCACAATAAATTACCATGATGATCCTTGTTGTCAGTAACATAAAGGTAGGTAGAATTTGAAATTTAATGTGGCTCCTGGATTGTGATGCTTTTTTGTTGTTTGTTTGTTTTTATTTGTTGGGGTGTCTTTGCTTTTTTGGCAAGGGTATAAACTTAGACCCAGAATACTGCCGAAAATGGAACAGGAGCCTGCAAAACTACCTCCTACTGCCACTATCAGCTGAACCCAAGCTTCTAGAGAGAAACATAGTTTTGACATAGTTAAAGAGTGAGCTGCAAAGAAACAGTAAGAGTGAAACAGCGAGTGTTTTCCAGTGAGTTAGATAGAGGACAAGACATGAATAAAACATCTCCAGCAGATTGACTGTCAGGCAGAGCAGAGAGTGGCTCCCACATAGAGTCCCTGAGAGTGAGGAAGCCAAATGTGAGATTCACATGCACAGCCTTCTTCCTCTTATAGCCATCTATCATTGCTCACAACACATCCATTTACCCTCATGTCAGAGCTGGCTGCCTCACACAAACAGACAGGCACATTTGTATACATAAATAATTACTAAGCCTACATACCCAAACTGTTAAGTTTCTCTGTCAATCATGAGCGACGTGCAAAAGTGAGAAAGAGAAAAATGTTTTCAAGCTAAATCATAAATAGAAAAAAAAAGATAATGTCTTTTAATTGAAATAGTCTGCTTATTTCTTTCTTAAACTTGTGAGTGCTTGTCTTGTATTCACTAGATTTTTGAGTGCACAGAAGACTGTAAATCCAAATTTCATTAATTGTGTTTGTTCAGTTTTTTTCCTATTCCCTCCTAAATGAGTTCAGAAGCAGTTAAGGGTTCAATATGCTTGAAAGGAAGTAGGTTGTATGAAGTGCTGTCCAACCACATCTAAAGGCAAAAGTATCTATATGCTCCTAATGGACCTACTGGAATGTGGGGTGAGAAGTTTGCCGTTATAGAAAGGGGTATTTATGGTGTTGCACACACATTTCTAATATCAAAATTAGGCGGTCTGCTTTTAAATGTTTTTTTGTGATTTTGCACATTACTATGTAAAGGGTACATTGAAAGTTAACATTTTTACAACACTGTGGCTGAGTTTAGGCACAAGAACCTGGAAATGCATCAGTGTCACTGTAAAAAGCAATCCCTTTTGGTAACCAAAAAGCCACTGGACACAGCAATGACTTGCTAAAGCTGGGAACCCAAAGAATAATTTGAGATGCAGCTCAGCACTGTGTGTCAAGTTGCTCTAGTCATAAATATGTATAAACATTGTGTTTTGGTTAGGTGCATATTCAATTTTTTAAAGTTTAGGGGCTAAGAACATTATGATGAAAGTTTGTGATGGTCATTCCCATGCTCGCTTACAGGTATGTCTTGCAAGCAGTTTTTAGGTTGATACAATCACAGATTTGGTGCAAAATGTAACCATTTTATAGATAAAAATCATCAAAAATCCTCTCAAAGACCTCAAGAAACACCACAGAAAAATGTATACTGTGATTTTGTATCAAAAACTTTTGCTTGCATTTCTCTGCAATAGGATGGCAAGTACCTCTGTTCTGAAAGTTGCTCAATAACCCTCTTATTGTCAATATACCTGAGAGAGCAATCCATCCTCTGAGTGCTCAATGTCTCTAGGTTGTGGTTGTAAAGTTTCATGAGCCTATGATAATCTTAAAGGTCACAATAGGTCATTTTATCAGTGAGGCCAGGTTTAAAAAAATGACCTCACTACAATGAAATGGCTACAGTGGGGACTAACATTCATCAGATTCTATCTTTAGTGTGTTGCAATTGGTGCCACTTGTTCCCCACACTTGAACTATATGCAATTAGCAACCAAACTCAGTGGCCAGTTTGATTTATCATGAGGGATCCAGCTAAAATCCAGCTTCTGAATGATTCAGATTGCCACCTTGGAACAACAGCTGTGTTTAAAGAAGAACTTGCATTAAATTAAAAATGGTGCCATTTGCTATAGGCTATATGGTCTCTGAAATGCAGTTCTATTTGATCTATTTGATCATGTGATAAGACATTACGATACAGTAGCTAGTTTAGGCGCAAAACCTGCCAAGACTGACAAACAGAGCACATCTTGAAGCCCAGCGAGCAGTCATGCCTTTTAAACATAAAAGAGGCAGTGAGAAAGGACAAGAGAGAAACAAGCAGAAAGAAAAAGTAGAAAACTTCCTAAATTAAATTCCTTTGTTTTGTCTGTAAACAGTTGCCAGCTGTGTGTGTGCGTGCCTTATAACTAGTAACTAGTGTGTACTAGGGCCTGTCACAATAGCACGCACTGGGGCCTGTGTTAACTACCTTACACCACTGATACAATGCCAGCATTTTCTTCTAGCGACCAGGCTGGAAAGTAGACATAACAGGGCTTTGCCACTGTCTAAACCTCTCTTTTTCCATTCTTCTCACATCGACAGCTAATTTGGTAACTTTTCATGTGTGCAACACTATGAATTCCTTGGAGAAGAGACTGTCTAAAAGTGAGTCAATGGGATGTAGCAAGGTGACGGCCCCTCCTTCATTGGAACAGCTGTAAACACTTACCAAACATGCCAAATTAGTTTGTTTGCAGCATACTGTGGCCAACAGAAGGTTAAGTGGTATTAGCACGTGCTGCTGTGGTTTGTGGCCCCAGGTCCTGTCCTGTGGTTGTTCAGAATACCTAAAATGTTGCCAGGTTACAGTGTTTTCAAGAACTTGATCCAAATCTAACTTGACTGATGCACTTTTATTGGGGCAATCATATAACTCCTGAATCATAAAAAAAGCCATCATCACAAACTACAATTCACCATGGCAACAGGTCTATAAGAGGCAGAACCTCCATTTTAATCCTGTGGATGTAGATATTAATGCATGGATACGCTGACTGTGCACATTTATATTAAAAAAAAAAAGAAAAGATTGGGGGAAAAAAGGTAAATAAATGGACATCATAAAGTTTTATTTAGTGTTATCCATTAATTCATTATTAGGTCATAGCCTACATTACATGTACACATATGTGTTCAGCTTTAATCTGACAGGAACAAAACACAGGGGCCAGCAATTTAAGATTAAAAATATAGATATAAAGACAGATGGACATGACTGTAAGCTCACAATCTGAAGTTGTGTTTATGTGTGTATATGTGAACAGGGTAAGGCATTGACACTCCAGCTGATTGTTTCATCTTACTACATTGGCACTCTTTTAATGCATTTCATTACATCTAATTAATTAATTGCATGCACTGATACATAATTTACAAGCTCTACTCAATGTATTCTCATAGAACAGTTCATATAATAACCTACAAAAAATTAATGCACAATAGTTTGTCTGATGTGCTATGAATTAGCGCCCCACGAATGATATTACGTCCTTAACTTACAGTTATGTAATTAACGTAAAGTTACAGAGGTTAGGTTTAGGCAATATTAGTTACTGTGGTTAGGTTTAGAAAAAAAACACAGGGTGAGGATGTACCATAAAATGACTTCACACAGATTCACACATTCAACCCCAGGGGAAGGCCCCAGGTGAAAGTTTTTTTGTGACCTATCCACCACCCTAACCTGTCACCTTATATGCACTCAGCACTGCTTCCTTGTTTACTACTGTCAGCGCATTGGTCATGTGATTGGGGCTTTTCAAAATAAGTGGGATATGTATGAATTTGGGTGAATTGTTTTTTACAGGAAAACATGCAAAAAATTGTGAGAACAGTCTGCTCTACTCCAATGTAGCAGAACTGTGAGCAATTGCAGAGCAATATGTAAAACTTATTAGGTCATAACCTACATTACATGTACACATATGTGTTCAGCTTTAATCTGACAGGAACAAAACACAGGGGCCAGCAATTTAAGATTAAAATATAGATATATTTATATTAAAGACAGATGGACATGATTGTAAGCTCACATCTGATCCAGTAATAATGTGATTGGCGATTTGCACTTGACAAGGTGTGGACCAATCACATCATGAGTGACAGAGATTCATGCATGACACCCTGATTTTTTTTTTCCAAATCATTTTATTTCTATGATAGAAACTGAGATTACATCTTAAATACAATGAACATCTTAGTAAAAGTGCTCTAACAAACTGACAGCTGTCTTGTAAAGAGTCACAGTGTTACCTATAAAAAAAAGAAAAGGACTACATTAGACAGAGGCCTTTATTTCCGAACCCAGGCCTTTATTTCTCATTCTGTCTGTATTTTTTATTTTTACTTTTAATCTGCTCCATTTGCCCTGTTTAAGTTAATGTATCACACCCTCCCTTCAAACTCAACACTTCCATTTTAAGTTAAAAGCCCCTTATACTCTCAGCTGAGAGAATCCTTTCATTTTCTAAAAAGGCTTTTATTGTGAAACATTTGCAGGAACATGTTGTGGAGGATTAGTTTACATGATGTTATTCATGTAGTTCCTACCATCTAGTGGCACTTTGTACAATACTACAATAACATTTAAGCTGAGACATGAACACTCTCAGTGACTTTAAAATAGGACAAGAATAACCCAATGACATCACAATCGCCTAATCTGACACAGTGACTGTCAGAACAGACAAGAATGTCATGCATGTGTGAGTATTCACCAAAACCTGCTTACTGAAACAGGGCCCAGGTGTTTGAGAGAGTAAAGAACTCCTACATTTGAGCAGAGCATTGTGTAGTGTGAAAAAGTCAAGTGGTACATTGTAAACTTTACAGCGACACCTCTAGCCATATTTTACTAGACAATTGACCTGGTCTCTGGTCTGGTTACCCTGAGGATTTTCTTTCATCACCAACATTCAGGCTTTTTCTCCTCCATTTCTGCTATTGATCACTACTAACAGTACAAATTCAATCTTGATAATTAAGATGTAGCACTCTTTGAAGCTCAGCATTTAAACACTTGTTTTGTTTCACAACTCACCACAACTGACTTCAAAACAGATTTCCATTGATTTAACTGACCAAACAAATGGAGGTTCAGAGTTGTTGGCACTCCGGTTGAATTTTCCTGTCTGCTCCTCCAACTGGGACAGCTAATCCATGTCCATCAATGGGAACTACCTTCTCACTGTGGGGGGATCACCAGAGAGGAAAAAGAGCATCATTAAGAGACAAATGTTCTATTGGTTTTTTCATTAATACACATTAATACTCATCTCCCATCAACAGGCAGAGGTGGGTGTGATATCTTCCTCTGTCTCTCTTTCTTTCACTTTCACTCTCTCTGTCTATCTCCCTGTGTGTTTAATTGCAGCTGGTCCTGGGAGGTACAGTGCAGTGACAGGTCAGGATTGGTAGAAAATAGCCAAGGTAGCAAGAGTGGCGGTGTAAGAGGTGAAGGGATGTGATGATAAAACTCTCTGGTGTCCCCTAGCAGCTGAACCTCATGTTCTTTTTTCCTTTTTCACTCACTTTTAGTATCTCTCGCCCCCGCATGTACTGTCGTTTGTTGTCCAGCTACCTTTAACTTGATCCCCGGGGTTCAGCTCTACTTGTCTCTGTCTTTCTCACTCTGTTCATATTTTTTCCATTTAAGTCTTTTCTCTCCACTTTCTACCCTTTACTAAGTCCCCACTTCCTATCGCTCCATCCTCCACACAATTACACACACACGCACACACATACACACACACTTGCACACTCTTGTTTTTTCAGCTGACACTGTAACAGACTACATGCTGCATCTACACTCTCTTTATATGTGTAAAAGTGTGTAAAAGTTGTGTTTATGTGTGTATATGTGAACGGGGTAAGGCACTGACACTCCAGCTGATTGTTTCATCTTACTATATTGGCACCCTTTAATGCATTTCATTACATCTAATTAATTAATTGTATGCACTGATACATAATTTACAAGCTCTACTCAATGTATTCTCATAGAACAGTTCATATAATAACCTACAAAAAATGAATGCACAATAGTTTGCACAATGCACAATGTGCTATGAATTAGCGCCCCACGAATGATATTACGTCCTTAACGTCAAAGTTATGTAATTAACGTAAAGTTACAGAGGTTAGGTTTAGGCAATATTAGTTACTGTGGTTAGGTTTAGGAAAAAACACAGGGTGAGGATGTACCATAAAATGACTTCACACAGATTCACACATTCAACCCCAGGGGAAGGCCCCAGGTGAAAGTTTTTTTGTGACCTATCCACCACCCTAACCTGTCACCTTATATGCACTCAGCACTGCTTCCTTGTTTACTACTGTCAGCGCATTGGTCATGTGATTGGGGCTTTTCAAAATAAGTGGGATATGTATGAATTTGGGTGAATTGTTTTTTACAGGAAAACATGCGAAAAATTGTGAGAACAGTCTGCTCTACTCCAATGTAGCAGAATTGTGAGCAATTGCAGAGCAATATGTAAAACTGAAGCTGCAGCTAACGCATAACATAAATTGGTTATAATTTCCCTGTAAAATTGGGGATAATCAACAGAAGGAGTTCACTTTTATTTTTAATTGATCATACTCTCTACTGCTATTGAGCTGAAATTTGTTGGCTAGCTGGTTTTAGCAAACTACAACACTGACGTGTCTGCTAATAAGCACCAGATATCTGAGAGCACTGAGAGGTCTACAGTGGTCACAGAGGTCTCTATGAGGCTGTACACACAGTGGTGCTTTTATCTAAATGTTAACATGCTCATAGTGACAATTTTAACATGTTGATGTTTAGCAAAGAAGAGCTGCGGTGGAATGTTTTGGATTTTTACTGTATTCATTTTCTGGAGGACATGTATGTTAGACATTGATATTTGGTTGAATTTAGGTTATGATGTCAGGTGACCAGGACAATGTCTAATGCAAACTTCAAGTTGACACAGAATACGGACGGCTGGTGGGTTCGAACCCTCTTTCTGTGAGTTGACAGTGCTAACCACTGCACCACCATGCTGCGCGATTCAAGTATTGCTAAACTGTAGAGCGCCTATTAACATGACATTACCTTTTACCACATGAGACCCACCTTATTCAAGCCAGTGAGAAGAACAAAGACAAAAGAAGAAATACAGTGAACTCTTCTGAAGTAATCAAAGTTGCTCTTACTTTGGCAGAAAATACTGTGTTCCTGTGAGACCCTATCACTCATAGTAAAAGATTGGTTGACAAAATTGGTTTTCAGGGTTTCTTTATGAAAACATATAAATAACATTTTGCCCCAGGGTTAGGGATTTCACTGTTCTTTTCTGTGTGTTACCTGTTACCTTCTGTATTTCAGGGCCTGCTGCAGAGGCATCCTAAGCATGAATGTATTACAGAGCTGAATGGGCACAACCACCAAACTAGTTCATCTGATGGCGTCGGGGAAGGTTTCTGAGTTTCGAGTTCCCCCTAAACTATGAGTTTTTTCTTGTTTTTTTTTGTTACCTTTTTTTGACTTTTTAATTTATGTCTCATGTCTTGTATTGTCATTTTTATGTGTTATTTTCTTTGTATACGTTTTGTAGTAGCATTGTTGGAGGAAGCCTGAGAACAAAGAATTTCATTGCCAACTACAGTTCCACTGTAATTTTTGTGCATATGACAAACAAAGAAATTGAACTTGTAATGTTTGGCACATTCCATCAGTTATTCTAAAGATGAAACATTGTGATGATTTGTTGGTGTGTCCACTTATCCACAAACTAGTGCGTCTTCTTCAGCTGCAGGTACAGAGTGATTGCTTCTATTCTCTGAGAGCCTTTTGACAACCCTCAGAGGGCAGTTATATTGCTTCCAATCAAAGCGGTCTTTATGGTATGGGCTTATTACAACTGCTACCAAGACAACACTGGTGTGTCTATGATCAGAGATGAGTCCTCATTCTTTGATTGAGGTGTGCACTAAAACTTACACTGACCATACATTTTTACATAGCTCAACACTTATATGTATGGATTATTGGATCAAAACATGTTTTGTTTAAACTCAGGGATCCACTAAGTGGGCTTATCAATACAAACTCATGCTGTGTAGAGTAGCACTGTTCAGACTTAACCGAAGGTGTGTTCAAACACACATTTATTCATTTTTATAGTTATGGCGCAAAACCCTCCATAAATATACAATATATCAGGTTAGCGATTCAATAGCAAGTGGACATATATATATATATTAAAAAACAATAGATGCAGAGTATTGTCAAAAACAAAAACTCTGAGCAGCAGACTGGTGAGTATGACAAGATTGTTGTTGTACTGACAAACAAATTTGGTATACTGTCTTTCATTTGAGATTTAGTTTTTTGTTTTTTGCTCTCTGTTAAAAAGACGTTTGGGAGGATGTGAAAGGCTCACATTTACTGCCCCAATCAATGCCATTTTGGCAAGAGTTCATGTTTCCCAAATCTCTACAACAGAGGTGATGAGTACTGATAACAGATGTAAACACGGAGGTTAGGTTAGGGGGTTGAGGTTAGGTAACATGTTCAGAATGAATGGCAGAAGACATTTGTACATTCACAATTCATACATCTAGCAGTATAGTAACAGTATTTTATTCTATGCTTTGTAATGCACAGTTTATGACATTAGAGATTGCAGTATAGAGAAAGTGAAATGTGTCGGAGTGTTCTAAATCCTTAAGATGTTAGCAAAACAGAGCTTTGCAAATGGTGTTGTGGGTGTAACATTCCATCAATCTGGATCAATATGACAATTCAATGATCAAGATTCATTGTCATCAATGCAAAGTGAAAACAGTGATCCATATCATCATCTTTAGGTTACACCTTTATTTTGAAATTCTGTGTGACTGAAAAACAGCACCAAGTAAATAATAGCATGTTATTTACTTGGGAATAAATCAGCAGTGTAGAAATATTTTTGGTGTTGGAGAAAATAAGGGTCAACCCACAAAGCACATGCACAATGCTGTTATGAGATAAAATACTGTGGAAACACGATATACCTACCTGGACAGCATCTCACTCTGTTAACTTTTTGCAGCAACATTAGCTTCACTGTTTCAACAATGTTCGGTTGAAAAAACATGCATGCAGAAACTTAAACCAACCATGAGTAAGAAAAAGCTTAAATAATATGTACATGTAATCTGTTAAGTAATGAGAAGATGAAAAGTCTGCTAATCGCTAGGCTAATTTATGCAATGTAAACAAGCTATTTAATGAGTGACTAGCAAAAAACAATTATTTTGTCTGTGAACCTTAACAGTTATTATTGAGATGAATTTGATACCTTTTGTTGAACAATCTTGTAAATTCATGCTTCATGGCTGTTGGGAGAAGTTTGCCTTCAGGGCTCTTAAGATAGCCCTTAAGTTTTAAGAAAAAGATGATGCTTTGGGTTAACTGACAAGATTTCTTTCAGAACGGGCTCTTCGACAGAAAGCCCTGAAGGGTAACTTGTCCCATGTCCCAAGGCTTCAATAAAAGTTTAAGTCTTCTGCTTCAAGGACATCATGATTTACTGGCTTCTCTGTTTTTTCTCCATTGCACTTTGTCACATTCGTCTTTTTTTAATACATCAACTTTTCCACCTCAAGTAAGTGTACAAACCTTTTTAGATATTTAAAGGTATTTTTCTCTCTTTAAATTTCCAGCATTTCCACTTTTTTTTATCACAACTTGAAAATGCCCATTAAAGCAAGTGGATGGGAACATACTTACAGATAATAACATCCAGGTTGAAAAAAAGTCAACTCGTGGAATGGATTATTATGTGAATGTAGAATATGAACACCTCATCACTCCCCAGAAGGCAACACCAAGCTTAGCACTGTGGGAAGTAGAGGGTAACAATAATACCTTCCCCTACAGATGAACAAAGACTACAGATGGATGCTGGTGTGGACGTGAGGCTTTTGAAATGCCCTGTGAACAACAGTGGGCTTTCAGGTGAGCAGCAGGTGAGCTCCTCCTGGGGGATCCCGACATGTTCCCAGCTGATCCTGTCCATGAATATCACAAACAGAATTGGTGACAAGGGACAACCTTGGCAGAGGCCAACACCCACTAGGTGGTCCAAGAACCCTGCACTATAACTTAAAGAGAGCAACACAAGATCTAATATTAGCAAGTTAAGCTGGAAACATCTTTATCGATTGTATTCCTTTTCTTTTCTTTTTTTTTTTTGGCAAATGTCAAAAAAACTAACCACAAAAAGTAAGGAAATTTGTGTTTGGCGGATCATTTCTTTGTTGTAACAATGCTTCTTGGCAATAAATCTTATACTACTGGAAAGCCTGTTTATTTCCCTTTTAAATGGTGCCACATTTATAGGGAACATGCATTTGTGGGATGAGCAGCAGAGCTGAGTATGTGGGTTGCGCCCAAATTTGCCAATTTGCCAAATCTTCTCTGCCAAAGCCAAACAGCTTTTTTTTCTTTTTTTTTAGAGTAACATCTTTTGGTGGAGGCAGTGTGATGGTGTGGGGCGGCATCTCCCTCACTGGAAAAATTAGGCTTGCCATCATTGGAGACAATCTCAATGCAAACAGACATCGAGATGAAATTCTGCAACCAGTGGCAATCCCATATCTCCACAGTCCGGGACCAAACTCTGTCCTCCAAGATGACAACGTTTGCCCCCACAGAGCAGGATTTATCAGAGACTACCTCCAGAATTTGGGAGTGGAGTGGACTGAATGGCCTGCCAGCAGTTCTGACCTCAACCTCATTGAACACTTGAACACAAGGCTATACCTTCAGTAACTAGCTTGCTCGCCAACCTTTCCCTTTTTCAGGGTTTGATTTTGGTTTTGGGATGGGGAAGAAACATATATCTCCTTCCAACCTCTCCCGGTAACAAGAATCATTAATACACGAGCCCCAGCCACAACGTTTAGCTCAAAGCAGAAGGACAGGTGTCTGCTCCTTTGTGCGAGGAGGAACAGGAGGAGCACTGCCAGAGCCCTACAAAATGACCTCCAGCAGGCTTCTGGTGTGCATGTTTCTGACCAAACTGTCAGAAACAGACTCCATGTGAGTGACATGAGGGCCCAACATCCTCTAGTGGGACCTGTGCTCACAGCCCAGCACAATGCAGCTTGACTGGCAGTTGCCAGAGAACACCAGAATTGGCAGGTCTGCCATTGGCGCCATGTTCTCTTTACAGATGAGAGCAGGTTCACACTGAGCACATGTGACAGGCATGAAAGAGTCTAGAGACGCCTTGGTAAATGTTGTGTTGCATGTAACATCATCCAGCACAACAGGTTTGGTGGTGGGTCAGTGATGGTCTGAGGAGGCATGTCCTTGGAGGGTCACACAGATCTCCATGTCATAGCCAACAGTACCCTGACTGCTGTTAGATACTAGGATGAAGTCATGAGCGATTGTCAGACCTTACGCTGGTGCAGTGGGTCCTGGGTTTTTCCTGTTGCAGGACAATGCCCGGCCTCATGTGGCCAGAGTGTGCAGGCAGTTCCTGGATGACAAAGGCATTGATACCATTGACTGGGACTTCATGTATCGGTGCATCCGCCGCCGCCAAGTACCACCATAGACTGTCTTTCCATTAATAGTTGTTCTGTCATTTTGTTTTTAACAAATTATGCAATGTGTAACAGTAAAGATTTTCAATTTGACTAAATAGTTCATCAAGATCTGATGTGTGATTTCAGTGTTCTCTTTATTTTTTTTAGCAGATGGCTTTCAGTTGGAGTTGCAACATACCAGGATCTTTAATCACAGCATATAAATTGAAGGAAAATTTGTATATTAACGTAACTCTTATAAAATGGTTTTGGAGAATTTTCTTGCATTTCTATCTTTGCGAGGACATTTGCTTCTCATGTGAGTGGAGTATAAGAATACACGTGTGCTACTCACTCCAGGTCCCTGTGGAGACTGTGTCACACTGGTAGCATCTCCAATATTCATCTTTGATGCTCAGGATTACTGTTGACAGGTGGGGAGCTGGGTTGAGCTGCCCACGTAAAATGTGTGTGTATGTGTGTGTATGTGTGTGTATGCGCAGTGTGTGGATTTGCCCATCACAGTGAGAGGGTATTGATTTTAGTGCAGGTGCTGGCTGGTTAAAAGCGCTGGTCTTTACTCTACATCTCAATCCTCAGTGCGTACCACTCGCTGACAGCAGCTTTTTATTTGTTTATGCCAAAAGCATCGCAGCTCTTATCCCTCAGCAGCCTTTTCCACACAAATCAATGAGAGCACGTCAACTTGGATTTTAGTTTGCTCTGACAACACACAAACACACACACTGTTGTTCACTTTTAAATGTATATACACAAATATGAGGATGAAGCAGTTCTTGATCTGAAAGTGTATTGAGGCTGTTTGGTGTCCTGCAGGGTGACATGTTTACCATCTAAGCACAGGAAATACCCTCCAGGTACACTTGCTTTAGCTTACTGCACTATCAAACACCAGCCAGTATTACCATGGAGTGCAGATACACAGGCACACACTCAGAGACCAACGTTTGTATTACATGTGAAGGTCTCTGCTGGTTGTTGCTACACATTCTGCCATGTATGTGAAGATCTATAATCATACATCAATATTTTTAAAAGCGGATGCCTGTCCAAATATGCGTCCGATGCTGTCAAATGTCTCCTCTCTTGTGATGTTTTCAAAACTCTTTGTTTACAACGCTGTTGACTTCTTGTGGCTGATAAAAGAAAAAAAAAGATGCCATTTAAAAATATATTTTTTTTTGTGACATGTTACTCTGGAATCTAACTGCATATTTTGTCTTTTGAGTTGGTCTCTATGTCAGATTAGTCAATAATAGTGCCATTAATTCTTCAGTACTCCGACCCGAGGGTGAGAGTCAAATGGTTGTGGAAGAGCACTAAAGACCAACGTATCCTCATACAACTGTATGCTATGAATTAGCGCCTCACAAGTGATATTACGCACTTAAGGTAACATTACAGAATCAACGTACAGTCACAAAGGTTAAGGTTTAGGCAAGTAAATTCACTGAGGTTAGGATTAGGAAAAGAAACATGGAGCGCATGCTTTGCATGTATGATGGTTCAGTCCCTGGCATCTCGGCAGGTGTTATGGGGACGGAACAAGGCTGTATCTGTTGGCCAAAGAACTTCCAAAAGAGAATCCAGTACCACAGCCAATGTCAAAGGAAACACGCACTGAGTATCACACACTGTGGGGGTTTGACTTAACCTGTGTGCGACCTTACAAGAGTCCTGTCTTTCTCAGCTACTGAGATAGAACATTACAGGAAGTTTCTCTCCATCTAGTGGTCATGGATTAGGCAAACTAACTCAACTTGCAGCAATGCTTCACAGCGTCATCTTGAAAGCTGCTACAGTGGCTATCCAATATGTGCATGTTGTGGGTATTGCTTAAGGCAATATACAAGACATCCACTGGGGCTTCCCCATGCAGGTTTCAATCCTGCCCGCAACTCGAGTCACCTTTGAGCACTGAGAGCATGCCAGTGATACATTTGGAGGCTACTGCACTTGCTGACAAATTTCAGGTGCAACTTAGAAGAGTATCAGTAAGTCATTCTTTGATAACAGTTGTTGTTCGAACGGACACTTCCTATTGTGTGTTGTCTCACAGTCAGTAAGTTGTAATCCTTACAATACTTTTATTCAATGGAACCCAGTTTTTGATAATACCTTTAACATACGTGAGTATAGGTGACACAAAGTTTGTCCTTTTAACGTGATGACCTAATGGACTTCCTTGACCGTATCGCATCACCTCACTCCATAAAATGCTGACTTTGCAGTCAGTTGCTTTTGGCACAGGGATGGGAAGTCAGTTTAAAGCCATGTTTGCAGTTGTCGTGGCCGAGTGGTTAAGGCGATGGACTAGAAATCCATTGGGATTTACCTGCGCAAGTTTAAATCCTGCCAGCAAGGAGAGGCACTTTTGAGCAGTAGTTGCCCAACAGTGATGCATTTGCAGACTACTGCACCTACAGGTGTGTCTTGGAAAGGTATCAGTCTCAAGGCAAAGAAAGCGATGCATTTATGATACAACATGAAATGTTGCCAGTGATCAATAAAAAAATACTTTATTTTATACAAACCAACCCCTCTTTGGGCTGTCCGAGAAGCCCCTTGCATCATTGTCAGCAGGATTCAAACTTGGATGGCGGAACCCCAATGGATTCCAAGTCCATCGCCTTAACCACTGCCACAGCTTTCTTGTGGGGTATATAGCACTACCACAAAAAGGTTTTTACATTTTGACGGAAACAGTAACATGGAAAACAGAGGCAAATTTGTGAAGTGTATGAATGAATGATTTTGGAAAAATCAGCTCAGTGTTCAGATCTCTCACAGCCCAATGGAGCTCAAAGCTGTGAGAGAGGACAATATGCCTCCTCTAGTCAAAAACACCCATGAGGAGATCCCTGAGGAAGAACCATGCAAGCAGGAGGCTCTCCCTTATGCACCAGTACCCGAACCCTTGGACACAATGGAAGTCTTGAAAGAGGAGCTCCATGCCAAGGAGGAATCACACAGGCAGGAGTCTCTCTCAAAAACACCTGCTCCCGAGGCCTTGGACAAGAATGAAGTCTGGAAGGAGGAGCTTCCAGCCAAGGATGAATCACACATTCAGGAGCCTCTCCAGAATGCACCAGCTTCCAAACATCTGGACATGACTAATGTCTCAAAGGTGGAGCTCCTGGCTGAGGGTGAACCACTCAGGCAGGAGTCTCTCCCTAATACACTCGCTCCCGAGGCCCTGGACAAGAATGAAGTCTTGAAGGAGGAGCTTCCAGCAAAGAATGAATCACACGGGCAGGAGTCTCTCCTTAGTGCACCAGCTCCCAAACATCTGGACACAACTGATGTCTCGAAGGAGGAGCTCCTGGCTGAGGGTGAACCACTCAGGCAGGAGTCTCTCCTTAGCGCACCAGTTTCAGAACCCCTGGACACAACTGAAGTCTTCGAGCAGAAGCCTTTGGAAACAACAAAGACACCTTCCATCTGGAAAAGGGTCCACCACTTTCTGGGGTTGAGAAAACCTCAGGGGTGGAAAAAAAAGACCCAAAACTAATACCTCATTCATAAGTTAACCCTTTCCCAGCAGACATTTGCACTTGTGAGAAGTCATCATGTGTGCTGGGAAAAAAGTTTACTTATGAAAGGATGGGCATGGTGGTGAGCACTGTCACCTCACAGGAAGAACCTGCCAACCGTCTGGTGCCTTTCTGTGTGGACTTTGTATGTTCTTGCCATGCCCCTTCCAGTTTACTCTGGGTGATCCGCTTTCAGATTAGATTAGACATGCAGATTAGATTAATTTTAATTGTGAATTTGAGAAAACATTAGAAAAAATAAAAATATTAAAAATAAAGTTCCTGCATATTAACCTGGTGTCGATGGTGTCGCCTGCAACTCTGCTTGTCAAATTGCTGAATGCTGGTTTTAAAATGCAAAGCATGTCACCTTTTTCAACAGCCAATCGGCTTGTAGTGAAGTTTGCTGGTCAAGTCAAAATGACCACAGACGGTCTGTTAGCTTGCTGTGGCAGGTGCTCCGTCCCCACTGAACCCCGTTTCTGACTACATGGTGTGCTAGTGTCAGATGGTGGGTAGCTGCTGCCCCCTGCATGTGCGTATAAAAATACGTGGGCTATTCATGAATTACTGGCTCATGATGACATGGGATGTGTACGAATTTTTTTGTGCATTACCTTTCATAGGAAAACATAAGAACAGTATAAAATAGGAGCTTGCATAGGAGCACAAAAAGGAACACGTCAGAGATAGTCAAACTCAACAAGAGAAGCAAAACTTTTGTGACATCCTAGTTCTATGGCAGGATGTTGTACAGCTATCCCACAGAACATGTGCATTAGTTGCATCACATAATCAGAGCTGAGAGTGAGTCTGATCTACCTTGGTATAAATTTGAACCCATACAGTATCTTTAAGAAGCTTTATTGAGTCTGCAACATTTGCCTGATGAACATTTGCCAAAGCAACCATTTTGCCCTTATTCATGAACCAGTTTTTCTTGTAAAATGAAAACATAGTGTGTGAAAACATTTTCAACAAAGTATAAAAGCTTAAAGGGGGGACCTATTATGCTTTTTCATATTTCATGTCACATATAAAATGTTAGTGTTAGATGTTTGTGTTAAAAATGACCAAAGCTTCAGATACTGAAGTAAAGATATGTAAAATTATCCCCTGTGAGCAAAAACCTCAGGCTTCAGACCAGTGCGAACACTTACAAAAAAAAAAGAAATTGTACTTTTAAGATAAGCTTACGTCAGCTCGTGATGAATTTCTTTATATGGTCCTCTGTTTCAGACACACTACTGTATGCTATCAGGAAACTATGTTATCTTGTGGGCCTTTTCCACTGTCACTTTTGGCCAAGTCAAGCCATGCTGCGCCAATTTGCATTTCCATTATCAGATAAGAAGCGCCATGCCATGCCAAACTAAAGTTGCATCAGAAATGGACCTTCTCCGGTGTAGGTCCAAAAACTGGGCCCCCTGCCCTCAAGTGGTTAGAAATGACATATATATCTACTTTATTTTACTGTTTCATGTTCACTATCAGCTGTATTAGAAGTTGTGTGAAGTTGCTGCTCAAAAACTTAAAATTTCATTATTTTGCTGCTTCACAATAAAAAATGTTGACATAACAAAATAACAGGGAACTGTTGATCACATTTCATAGCAGAACTTTGTTAACGGCTTTTCTTCAGTCAAGGCGAGTCTACTGATTCTGCAGGGAGGAAGAGTAAAAGCAGAAACAGCCACAGTGAGATGTTGATGAAGAGCTGCAGACAACTCTTACTGACTCTTACGGCACCTCTGTAAACAGCTCACTTCCAACAGGTAAACTTATTTTACCTGTCCTGCTGTGAAAAAACACATGCAGCAAAAATAACAGGGGACTTCAGCCGTTGTGCCTGCTTTTTTAAAACATCATCAGTCGTGACAAGCTGGCTGGTTAAAGACATACCTTCAAGCAGGTAGGCCTGTTGTAACAGAGACGCAAATCCCTGCTGCACTGGGCTGACGGCCCAAACCAAGCCAGGTAAAGCCAAGGCAGCCCATCACTGTCGAAAAGGGGTATTGACTGCAATGCTTTTTTCTGTCCCCAATTTGGATAATATTCCTGCTCTAACATGTTCAGTTGTGAAGATATTGGTTGAGAACAGGAACTGGTGATTTTCACAGTAGAAAGTGCCACTATTTTCTAATGCAGTCATTCCCCAGCTGCAATGACTATGCAGAGACACTAAGATATGGAGGACCTGGAAACCCTGACCAGTTAGAGCAGACTGGGCTTTTTCAGGAGGGGGTGTCTCAGAATGTCTCAGACAGAGGGTGAATACAGGTGTCCCTGTTAATAAACGTCCAATAAAAGTGCTTGTTTTTGCCACTGACAGGCTCAGGTTGTTAAAATGAGTGGAGTGTCTTAAACATTACGGAGAGGATCCTACAGAGAAATAAAAATGTTTTCGTACCTATTCCTTGTTCTGTTGTGTTTTGTGTCCAACTCTCACTAAGGGAGAAGTTTCATTCTGATATCTCTAGACTTTTTCACTTGTCAGATGAGATTAAGATATGCTTTCTGGACAGACCAGAACAAGCAAAAGCTACGGAAAGTCTTCTTCTGTAGAGTCCTCTTCATAATGTTGTCAGACACTCACAATAACAATCTGAGCCTGTCAGTGGCAAAAACAAGCACTTGACGATGCTCACGTGCCAGGAGTGGTTACATTGCAGCATGTTTCATTGCAGGCAGCTGCAACACTCTCGCTAAATACTGGACCAATTTCAAACATTGTTGTTCCCACAAGTCACTTAGACAAAATTACATGGGACAATACGGTCCAGGTTGAAAAATACCTTAAACCATGTAAACATGTTCTAGTAGAAACCCAAAACACAAGTATGAACCTGAAAATTGGTATAAAAGGTTGTCTTTCATGTGGCTTTTCCACAGAAGTTTCCTGTGTAACACCTTAGTTGCCTCCTTCTGGTGAGTGAACCCAGAATGGGCGTACTGCCCATGGTGGTCAATGGGGGAACACATTTTTTCCCCATTTATCACAAGTAGCAGC
Organism: Cephalopholis sonnerati; assembly: GCA_019142605.1. Taxonomy (NCBI): domain Eukaryota; kingdom Metazoa; phylum Chordata; class Actinopteri; order Perciformes; family Serranidae; genus Cephalopholis; species Cephalopholis sonnerati. Next base: position 6,229,942 of record JAGQAX010000004.1, on the reverse strand, counting down.
CATGTGCCCATTCTAGCCAAACTTCTTATCCTTCATCTGGTAAGTTGGAATGAGCTTACTGCCCTCACGAGCCAACAGGGGATAAACATGGACAAAACAATGATGCAGCCTGTTTCCTGCTGTATATTGAGTGACAGCTGACAGACAGAGGTCATGTGAATTCTCCTGGAAAATCAGTCAGCAGGACATATGTGTGTGTGTTTATGTGTGTACCAACAAAGTACACATGTACTCTCCATCACACCATGGCAACCTGATTTCTCTCACTCGAGGATGTTAATCTTTCTTCATTTTTCTCATTCAGCTGCACTTCCTTTGTGCTGGCTGCTTTATTGGACACTTACACTGTTGCTCGCACACACACATGTATACACAGTGAAAAAAGGCGTGCGTGTGTGTGTGTGTGTGTGTGTGTGTGTGTGTGTGTGTGTGTGTGTGTGTGTACCTACAAGTGGACTGACTCTTTTTACAGTAGTTGTTGCATGCTGTGCTTGGCTTCTTGTTTCTGGTGTTGGAGTGCCCCCAAGTGGCAAAAATAAGAACTGTCACTAATGCAAAGTGACACCAGGACCTTTATAAAACACACATCGCTGCAGAGGCGCATAACAAAGCATCCAGTCATGCGTGTGAACACCAACACTTGCACACTTACACATGTACATGAACACACACACATCCTCACACACACACACACACACACACACACCTGCCACCCCACAGTAAGCTGAATGTCAGCATCTTTTAGCAGGAGGCTAATAAATATCCCCAGCCCTCGGAGCTGTTTAAATTACCAGCATCTCACACTGCCTGCCTCCCAGAGTGTGTGTGTGTGTGTGTGTGTGTGTGTGTGTGTGTAGGTGTGTGTGTGTGTGTGTGTGTGTGTGTGTGTGTGTGTGTGTGCGTGCGTGCATGTCAGATTAGGAGCGTGTGTGTGCGTGTGCTTTTGTTTCAATTCAATTATATCCATTGTGCCAGCCAGGCGAGATCAATCTTTCACGGAGAGCGAGAGCATTTCAGCAGATCAATCATTCAGGGAATCCAATAGTATTTCAAGCTCATCTATTTACAAATCAAATTAATCGTCATCCATTGTAAAGCAGCTGTAGCAAACAGGACACCACACAGGATGAGACTGTTGCTCCAAAGAGACAAAGCCATCGATTTTTTTCTCAGGTGATACCCATTTGTTTTTGACATTTCACAGTACACGGTGCTTTGGCTCTGGGCTGGTTATCAAAAGAAAGGAGTGTATTTTCTTGGCATTTGCTTTCCTTGTGGGAATTTATTTCTTGTGGAGAAAACCTGCTCCCATGCAAATGTCAAATGTGACCTCTGCTGTGGAACTGTTGTGTTGCTACACTATGATATTGACATTCAACAATTGTCTATTATCTAATCAGAGGTGCCTTGATTGGGCAGTTGCAGATTTTGGTACATAGAGGTTTGGGTTCTGTTTAGAGTTTTATTGTTTCTAATTCTACTAAATGACTGGTTCTTATCAAATCCTGTTTTTTCACAAAACACTAATTTACATCACTTTTGTAACACATGAACATATTTTAAACACTTAGCTTTCTAGGCACCACCCTAAGAAAAATCAACTTTCTTAATATAACTTAAGGCAACTTTAAGCTCACAGTTTGAACCTGGCAAACTCAATGCAGGAGTTCAGATCCTTGAGAACTAGGAGACACAGTATGCTTGGTATGCAGTTCAGTCAGGAGAGACAGAAGAATAAAGTAGAGATAATATTTAATGTGCAATGAGTGTACAGATTATTAACAAATTATTTGTGCTGATTAATATTACTAAGTCTTTGGTGCTTGGACACCTGAGGGAGAAATTTTGTGATCAAGTAACATCTGAGTGGCAGCAAGATAAATTCCCCCATGGAGTCTAGATACTGGTTTTGGTGGTGGTGGCGGTGGTGGCTGATGACTCTGAGGCTGCTGACTGCTGAAGCAGATGAGGCTGATGAATCTGTAAAGACTAGGTGATGGGGAGGTGCAGGGTGTGCACGACTGCAGCAAGAAAGAACTACAGCAGAGAAAGAATCATATAAAATGAGGGACAGTCAGATGACAGAGAGGGTGTGTCACTGTGCTATTAGTCAATTGTGAACCAGCTGAAAAACAGTTGATGACAAAGACAATGACACCTAGAGGTAATTAGTGAGCATTAGTGCGAGGACTGAGTGGCAGGGTGAGAAAGGAAACTTACAGCCTGAAAAATATTTCTTTTCATTAAAGTTTTCCTGACTGAACTTTCGTTAGAGCTTCATTTGTGACCACAGTATTCTTGCTGACACCACCAGCGTAGCCAGGCTCAGCTGATTACACTTTATCATAACTGTAAACAAGGGGTGTAACAAAACACATATTCATGTTGATTCAGTATGAGGGTTTCAGTTCGTTTTGCATTATGAACCGAACAGTTCATTGAACTAATCCTATTACATTTGGAAAATAAAATAGACAGCTTAAATTCTGTTTAATGTAATGTTCTCAGTGCCACTGTGCTCAACAAGGCAGCCCACAGGACAAAACAGGCAACATGTTGTCAATCAATCAATCAATTTTTATTTATAAAGCCCAATATCACAAATCACAATTTGCCTCAGAAGGCTTTACAGCATACAACATCCCTCTGTCCTTTGGACCCTCACAGCGGCTAAGGAAAAACTCCCCAAAAAAAACCCTTTAACAGGGAAAAAAAAATGGTAGAAACCTCAGGAAGAGCAACTGAAGGAGGGATCCCTCTTCCAGGATGGACAGACGAGCAATAGATGTTGTACAGAACAGATCAATATAATGAATTAACAGTAATCAATATGACACAATGAGACATAAAGAGAGACAGCTATTATATTAATAATATGATTATATATATGACAATAACGATATGTGTATAATCGTCCAGGTATGACTAACAGTAACAGCAGCAGTGGGAGGCATCAGGCAGGACCATGGCAGCAGCACAACCATGACACACCACCCAGGCACAGCTGCGGTACGAGTTAACCTGCGAGACAGTGGAGCACAAAGGCTCCGGAGAACAAGCCGAGTTAGTAACATGCTGTAGACCCGGGTTAGAGAGATGCATTAACAGGACACGAATACTAGCAAGGGGGAGAGAGAGAGAGTGAGAAGGAGAGAAGGGGCTCTGTGTATTATAGGAGGTCCCCCGGCAGACTAGGCCTATGTCAGTCTAACTAGGGGCTGGTCCAAGACAAGCCTGAGCCAGCCCTAACTATAAGCTTTATCAAAAAGGAAAGTCTTAAGTCTAGTCTTAAAAGTGGAGACGGTGTCTGCCTCCCGGACCGAAACAGGAAGCTGATTCCACAAAAGAGGAGCCTGATAGCTGAAGGCTCTGGCTCCTGTTCTACTTTTGTCTGCCCCTCCCACCCCCAAACCAGAACATTGCACTGCAGTGAGACACATTGGGAGGCAGCAATGCTAAGCAAACTCATTGAAATATGTTTAGTTAGATGACAGTGGCCGATGTTTTTCTGTTGTTTCACATCAGTTTTGCACAGGCTAAACAGTAGCACTCAAGGCTAAAGCTTAAAACACACCGGTGCCGCCACGGCACGTCAGGTGATGCTTGTCAAATGCCGCCCCAAGCACACCATGGACACAACGTACTGCAGCTCATCAACAGACAACCACACAAAGTTATTACTACTTTTGCTGAAAGATCTGTACCTCTTCCACCTCTGCATTTGTCACGGGTGTGTTAGACTGAAACCAAATGCAACACTCAGTTGATAAGGACTTTTATTAAACACAAGGGAACACGAACAGGCAGGTTGTTCTTTGGGCTCAGAGCCCATATACAGTCTCTAGGTTCAGGGTCCAGGGAATGAGCCGACAGGTAGATAACAGGACACACACACGGCAGTGTGTGGTGTGTTACAACAGGCAACCGACAGAAGGTGGGAACACTCACTTAGAAACGTTGTGGCAGCAAAACACCACACAGCCACAGGCAGACAGAAACCAGAGACGCTGAGGCAGAACTCGTGGTCGGGGACAGAAGGCTGGTGAGTTTACCAGGAAGCAGACGACGTAGACAGGTCAGAGGCAGGCAGGATTGGTACCAGGGAAATCAAGCCGAAGGTGAGTGCTGGAATGTCTTGCATGAGGTGGAAGAACAATCTGGCACTGAGGGACAGGCAGCAGCTGCTTAAAGAGGACCTATTATACTCATTTTCGGGTCTTTGTATTTGATTATTGGACTCCTATAGAGCAGCTACACATGATTACCGCACCGAGATCTTTGGGACGCCGTGTCTCTCACTGCATCGCTTCCTTGTATTTCCCACATCCCACGAAAACAGTCTGTGTTATTTACTCCACCCCTCCGGCCCCGAGCCGACTCCTCTGTGATTGGTCAAACTCGTGAGGACTTCCGAAGGGCTGCCGAGCGCTGCCGAGCCCCACCTCCTTATTTTTCAGGTGCAGAAGTTGAGAGAATTTCACTTTTGAAAATGTCAACTTTTGAAATACAGCCATATATGTTGGATCCCGAATCCGATCCGGAGGTAGCGACTGGACAGCCTGAAGTTTCTCAGGTACAGAGGTTACTTCAAGATGTCTCTGAATGGTAAGTAACGTTAGCCGTAGCTTGTTGTTGTCATTACCTACTTATCTCTGCAGCGTATTCCTGGGCATGCCTATATAAGTAAGTCCGGCACTCATTGATGTCAATGGGACTACTCTGTTAAAAAAAGACAGTAAAATACAGCGTGCAGAGCCATCCAAAACAGCTTGCAGGGCTCATGTCCAAATGCATAAACCTCATTATTTGATGCTTTGGCATCGCTTAACATGAGTATCCGACGTTGTAACAACTTTTATAGGCCAGAAAAGAGGAAAAGCATAATAGTTCCCCTTTAAGTACAGGGAGAGCTGATGAGCAGCAGCTGTGAGAAGAGGTGAGTGGAGTTGGCTTGATGAGGGGGCGTGGCTGGCAGGCAGGGCGCAGGTGAATGGAAAATTACCAGGACCAGGTGAGGGAGAGAAGGAAAGCAGAATGCAGGCTGTGACAGCATTACCTTAACATCATCTGTGGACGCCCTTAATTAAATTTGATTTCTTACCCGAGGAGCCGATCTCCTGAGCTATGACTCATCAGGCCATTGTCTTTAAAATGACGAGACTGTGGGTCATTTGGCTCAGGATATTTCTCTCCCCATTCATTCTTTTTTTTTGTGATCAGATTTTTATTTATTGAAAAACAGGATTATAGAACGGACACACAGTGTGAGTACAGATGTGAATAATCTAAACAACAATTTCTGCTCAAGAAAAATAAATATGAATACAACTGAAGGAAAAATAAGTAAATAATTAGGTGAAATAATGACAGAAATAAAAAATTACAAATAAAATAAAAATACAATAAATGTTGACGCCCCAGACACACCCCACCCTCCCTGGACCCAGGACCCCATCTCCTCTACAGTATCATGCCAAGAGGTTTTGTAGGTTAGTTGTAAATGACTGCCAAGCCACTATTACTGCCTCTTTTGCTCCGTGGACTCAAGCAGTCGACAACTCCAAATACACAATGTCCAAATATGTCAGAATCCATGCACGATAAGAAAGTGAATGTGGGGGTTTCCAACGTGTAGAAACCAGTGTCTTTGCTGCTGTCACTCGTTTTTTGATTAGGTTCAGTCCCAAGTTGGACAAATCATTCAAAATTTGTGCAGTAGGAGAACAGGGCAAGTTAATCTCAAATATCTTGGAGAGGTTAGAAGCGATCATCTTCCAGAATCCGGCAACATGACCATGTCTAGCTGCCGCCTGTGCGGGGTTGTACATTGTACAAGTACAGAAGCAGAGTTGGCGGTACTACAGCTCCGAAACAGCAATGACTAGCTTTTAGCTCAGCCAATACTGTCACCCAGAGAAAAGTTACCTTTGCAGATCTACACAATATGCTTTCCAGCTGTGATGATGGCAGTGACAGTGGTTTTATCCTTCTTCCACACCACAGATGTCTCATATCCACCACAGACATGGAGGAATGGCTGTCGTCAAACAGGGAAACAAGAGCTGTGTAGAAAAGTCCCATTGTCAAATATTCTGCGCTATGGACCCAAGCTAGTAGGTCAATGGTGGCATCAGAGACTGTGGAAAATTTTAGCGGGAGGAAGCTCCTGGTTCCTACGAGGACAAGATGGACCTCCTTCTATGATGCCTTGTGCAGGGTCACTGACATTCCCATCACAGACTTGAATAACTCATGCATCCAATAAGGCATCAGGTGTATCACAAAAGGGGTTTTTAAAAACTACTCTATAGTTTTGAAGCCACTCACGACAGCTTTGGACATTATTCAAAGAGAAGATAACTGCTTTTATGGAACTGTCCTGCTGACACTGGAAGCCCTGATGGCTAAAACATTGGGTTTAAAGAGCACCCTCTCCTGTATGACAGTATGACATCTGGCCTGCCTGATGTCATACTTGAGGTAAATGTGTTTTTGCTTATACTCAGTAACAAATTTCCCCCAAACATATCATTGACAAAATGTACACTGTAGCTTACAGGAGGTGTAGGCTGATTTATTAATTCATTTATTATTAGGATGTGCTTGCATCTTCCTAAAAAAAAAGGCTTATATAAAAAACGTGAGGCACAGGCACTGTGCATACATTTTGTAATGTATTTGATGTCATTTATCTTGCAGGCCATAAAGATAGGATTTATATCCACACTGGAAAGCAAGGAGGGGCGGCATGGTGGTGTGGTGGTTAGCACTGTCACCTCACAACAAGAGGGTTCCTGGTTCAGTCCCCTTCCGTGCGGAGTTTGCATGTTCTCCCCATGTCAGTGTAGGGAATCCACACTTATAGGCTTCACACAGTGGCACCATTAATGTAGGGAATCTACATTAATAGGCTTCACACAATGGGGAAATAAATGTAGGGAATCTACAGTTTTAGCCAACATAAATGTTGGGGTCAACAATAATGTTGGGGTTTATAATATTAGGTCTCACCAAGGGACACCAAATATGTAGGGGTTCTTCAAAGAGCAACACTAATAGGCCTCATCAAGGGCCTGACCTTGTAACAGATCTCCAACCTAAGTATCAAATTGGCTATCAGAAATAATTAATAATTATTGGTAATAATTATTAATTATGTTAAATAACATGACTTAATTAACATTAAATCACCTCGTGGGGCACCATTCCCGGAAAGGGAAAAATGATAGCCAGTTAATGATATCAGTCTCATAAAGCTCACTAAACTATTAATTTGGGATTTTGATTAATAATTAAATTAAAAACCATAACCAAAATTAAAAGTAAAGCCTGGAGGATTTCGGAGTTCTTGACGCAGCAGAGGTTGACTATTCATTCACTCTTGTACAACATTAAACAGACAGCAGGTACGATTCCAAAATTATATTTATCTGTAAAGCAAAGCAAAGCAAAACCAAAACACACAAATCCTAACTAACTATATACAAGCATGTGTGTGTGTGTGTATACGTGTGTAGGTGTGTGTCTGTGTGTGTGTGTGTGTGCGAGAGAGAGAGAAAGACAAAGGCAGGTGTGGTAATCGAAGGGGCGTTTGGCCTACAAAACAAAATGGCTGACAACAGAAAACTACAAGATGGCCAAATCAAAGCTGGCTTCAGATCGGGGGAGGTGTCTGACCGTGTGGTCAGGACAAAGACAAAGAAGCGAGAATTTTGAGCTGCCTGCTTGGGTGTAGCTCTGTTGAAAGCCAATTTGTAAGTGAGTCTATGCAAATGCGATTTGTGTCACAAAGGGTCTGGATTAGTGCAGAAGATGTTTAGTTACATGCAAGACGGTGTCTGTGAACAGCATTAGCAAACTAAACATGACTTCGCTTTGGTAAAACCAACTAATCAATAACCTAATTGCAGACAATCACAACAATAACTCAATAAACAGCATTAAATCACATACAACAAGTTAAACAGTCTTGCTTAGCCTGTACAGCTGTGATAAAGCTATGCCCAGTTGTTACATTACCAAATCCTGAATGGATGGAGGGAAGAGTCGGTCTGAGGCATGCTGTCCTTGTTAGCTGGCGAAGAAGGCTGGAAAGAGCTGTGGCTCTAGAAGCAGTCTTTGTTGTGTCCTTGTTCCGAAGGTGCAGATCCGAGGAAGCCGATCGCTCGGGGTCCTTGCAGAGTTAGACGTTGGGGTGCTAACTCAACTTGATTCTCCTTATTGCTGGGAGGCTAGTTGCAAACCTTGTGTTTGCACACTAAAGTCTGTGTGCTTGTGCTGTGAGCAAGGGGATGAGAGTCTTAGGAGAAAAGGAACAAAAGTCTGTACAGCAATTGTTCCCCCCCTTGATGGTTCCGGATGAAGAGTACCTCTGGGCTGGTCCAGGGCCCAGAAGGAAAGAGGTATGAGCGGCTTGCCCACCCAAGAGCAAAAGAGAGACTGTAGTGAAGGGAGAAGAACTTCTACAGTGTGTCTGAGGACATCACAGAGTCACATGACACTGTAAAAGTGTCATGTGACTGACCAATCACGTTTTGAGACTAGGTGTGAGGTGGGCATCCTGCTGAGATGGGTGTCAGATAACTCTCTTTAATGAAGAGCAAAGAACATGAGGTCTCTCCATCTCAGGAGGAAAAGCCTTCACATGTCCAGTTTAGATTTTAACAAATGACAAATCATCTGTGGTCCGGTGAATCCCAACATCAGTGTGGATTGGATGTGGATGGATGGATGGATGGATGGATGGATGGATGGATGGAAAGCAAGGAGGCCCTGGTGGCTGCAGTGACCATTCCTAAATTCAAATTGCGCTGGATGAAAGAGGAAATGAAAAAAGACACAGTGAAGGTGCTGCTCGCCACCAAGTGCCGTGCACTTAGCATGGGGCAACCATGGCAAGACTTGCCACCACCCACACCAGTCAGGGGGGAACACACAAAGTCTGACTTTTTTGCATTCACAGGAGACAAACAAATGGTTTTGGAGTCAGTGTAGGACAATATTTCTGCACGTCAATACTTTACCATCATCCAGTGCGCCTGTGGTGAGGCTTTTTAGCCTCAGAAGCCTCGTCTTTACCCCCAAGAGGAACTGCCTACCTGACAGACATTTTGAAAATCTTCTGTTCCTATGTTATAATCACTACTTTGGAGTAAAAGGATAAACATTGGTTTGTTGAGTCCATGTGATTGGAAAAGCACTTTCCTGTTTTGTGTGATAAATTTGTCCTGAAAAGCTTGTATACACTATTAAAATGCAGGTTAGGCATGTGTTTTTTGAGAAGCCTGTATATTTTTTAATTGTTAGCCTAGTTAAGTGGTTCAATATAGCATGTTGCACATAATGTCGCAACTTCTCTCTCCGTCTTTGTCTCTCTTTATGTATTATGTTGTCATATGGATTGCTGTTAATTTATTATGTTGATCTGTTCTGTACAACATCTATTGCTCATCTGTCTGTCCTGGAAGAGGAATCCCTCTTCAGTTGCTCTTCCCGAGGTTACTACCATTTGTTTTTTCCCCCGTTAAAGGTTTTTTTGGGGGGAGTTTTTCCTTATACGCTGTGAGGGTCCAAAGGACAGAGGGATGTCATATGCTGTAAAGCCCTCTGAGGCTAATTGTGATTTGTGATATTGGGCTTTATAAATAAAATTGAATTGATTGTAGCCTACTGTAGACTTGCACCTGTGTTTTTCATAGTGGCAGAAGATAAAGAGAATCTCTCCACTGAGTTTGCTATCTGATGGTTATAACAGCCAAAAGGCTGTGAAGCTGCTACCTGTCCGATACCCTCAGTTTGTGTTTACATTTATGTGCTTCAAATTTTTTTTTCTTTTCATTGCAGTTGGATTGCAAAAAACACAAAAATACATGTTGTTATGCGCTCTTGTACCCACTGGATGGTAAGATTTGTAATCAAGCATAAAGCGTTTTGAAAGCAATATTTCTGTCTGTCATTCCTGTTTTTAGCATACAGAAATACACATTGATTTCAGGGAATGATTTCATTCAATGTCGGAAGAGACATTTTAAGGAAGATGTGCATCCTATGGATAATATAAGCAGCCACATGCACAAGGAATAAGAAATGGGTTTTCGTTTTTGGTAACACAAGAGTATTCTAAGGAGTTACTTTTCTCAGTTGGTTACGCTGTAACGTAACAAATTACTTTTCATTGGTAGTAACATCGTAATGTAAGGAGATACTTTCAAACTCTGGAAACTCTGGATGATTGGTGATGCAGAGTTTGCAGACAGTATTTGAAAGGCTGGCATCCTCCAATTCAGAAAGATAGTTGTATTGTGACGGAAGAAATGCCACAGCAACAAAATATTAAACATTTGGAGACCAGAAACAAAAGGAATTTAAATTGAAGTTATTGCTGAAACTGTTTACTGGCTGTGTGTATGGAGTGTTTTTACATTATTAGAACAACCCCTCAGCCTTCTTATATATTCAGCCATTTTGAAAATCTGATCAGCACATCGCCATTTATAGCCATCATAGTGTGTACTACTGTAGAATAAATTATTAACCATTTCACACATACCACCTAAATCCATTTAATGATGATGATAATAATCAATATTATTTTTATTTTTCAAGGGAGAAGTTTTCCTTTTCATAGTCTCAACTTCATGCACTAACCATGAAAAACCCAGGCTGATCTGTTGCAGACTGCTTCATCACTCTTGCCCCAGCAGACTTCAGGACATAATCAAGATGCAGAGGAGATTAGACACAATTACACCAGCAAATCCTTTTATCTCATGTAAAATATCCCTAGTGCCTAATTTCACCACTGTGCCTGTGTGTGAAAACCCCAACACAATATGATACATGTATGATACATGTACATGTGTAATTATTAATTATTAACTTAATAATTCATACTCTAATTGAGACTCTAATAGGTCAAATGATGAAGTGAAACATTTCATGTCCAAAGGGTCAAAGGTCAGCATCACTGTGCATCATAATGTTCAGCAAAACCACTTTTCTGACAATTACTCAGCATCATATCTCAGGATCAGAAGGGGAGACATTTGGTCAGATACTGAATTGGTGACATTAATCTTTGGTGTCCTTGAAACATTGCTGATTGTATAAATCTTCTGTGCTACCGGGGGAAGATGTGTGTAAGGAAGAAGAAGATATATGAATATCAAGGGTAAGTTAATTTTTTTTCACTTAGTTGTCATATACATACATGCCCGAAATACACACACGCACAATGAGGACTTATACATGCATTAAATGGAAAGATGTCAGAGCAAGGGGGCTGCCTTGGACAGGTGCCCTGAGCAGTTGGGGGTTCAGAGCCTTACTCAAGGCACCTTGGCAGTGCCTAGAAGACAAACTGGCACCTCTCCACCTACTAGTCCCAGGCAATATTCTAGTTTTACTATATTTAATGACATTTTTTACAAGGTAACAAAGCTATATACATGATTAAAAGTTGTCAATTATAGTCTTCTTAACTAACTTCTTAACTCTTTTTTTGCTGTTTTCTATTTATTTGACGGCACACTTTGACCACAGAAAACCAAGTTAGTTCCTGGATCACAAGTAGGGCTGAAAAAGCAAGATTCCCAGCACTGCTTGGATCATCAAAGAGAAAGTTTGTGATCCGGAAACCATGTTGGATACAATAAAGCAAGTCACAGCAAACATTCTCATTTTACAGCTAAACAGTGAGTACAATAAGTTTGTGAAAAATCTGAGGTGCAAAATAGGCAATGCAGCAACAGAATCTGGTTTCATTTTTAATCAGTGCTGCCTAGTTTGCAGTTCACAAGCAGTGATTGACATGACTGACAGCTGTGTTAGAGACTACTCTGCTTAAAATGGTTGTTTTCACTCTTGTGTGGTAATGCAATTAGAGGGCCCACGAGAAGATAGAGGATTTTATTCACAGATAATCTGTCTTGTGTACTCCTTAAAAAAAGTTTTATAAAAGTTACCAACTACAGCTTTAAAGGTAAGTTAATACATAAGGTGATATCAAGCAAACTGTAAGTTCTATGTTCAAGACTTGTACACATAACTGACACCAACATTCAAGTCACATTTTGTGCATAATGTATCCGATTAGAGTAGGGATCCAACTGAATGTCAAGTGAGGAAATAAAGCAGTAAGAGACAACACTGATTGGCCAGTCTGAAGAAAGGCCAGAATACTGACTGGCTGATGTCACAAATACTGTGTAATTCTTTTTCTCTGGTCCTCTGGCTCTGGTGTGGGGAATCATAGTCTGCTTTGTGTTTTAAGTAAAACGCTGCAGTGTGCCACTGTGCCTCACTGGACTTCATTTACATAAACGGTCTCAATAAATTAGGTATGAAGGTGGATGAAGCTGCACCTGCTCAGTTTTTGCTCACACCAGCAATTATGATGCCAAGGTTCACAAATAGTTTTGTGATCTAGTCTTTTCCTTCTCCAATATTATCACTCCCAGCTGCACTACATAAGATTTTTAATGCAAAAAACACATCCATCTAATCAGTCTTAATCACAAAGCTGGGCTGCAGCAGAGAAGGTCATAACATTCCACTAAATAAAAGATATTTCTTTTTCCTGCTGTCAGAATGATCACTTGCAGGAAGTCTTTACACAGGTGTTTGCTGAATAGCAGTGTGCAAGTGCTCCTCCCCTGAAGAGCAAGAAGCAGCCACAATACTGTGTCATAAAGCACCATTTTGTGCCACATTTGTGAAGTTTACTGACATCACACCATAGGATTTGTGGGAATTTTGTGTACAACAGTTCAAGGGCATTATAGTGCAGCAGTGTCCAACTTTTTTGGCTTGTGACCCTTGAAAATGTCTGCTAGTAAGCCGATTAAGGCTTGAGTGCAGGGGTGGACTGGCCATTGGAAAGTTCAGGAAGACTCCCAAATGGCCAGTCCATTCCAGGTCGAATCAGCCGGTGGTCATGGAAGTTTTGAGAGTGGTGTTACCTGCAGGACACACTCATTCACAACAAGACAGAGAAACAGGGCAAACAGTATCATTTCATAACTCAGGCAGCCTTATTTCAGCAGGTCAGATAGTAATATTCAGGTGGATGATGATGACAAGGAGGAGAATTTATAGAGGATGAAGACTGTGCTAAATGCAAGACACTAAAAGACACTAAAGTCAGTGGGATACCTCCAGTGGAGAGAAGCAAGGGAGTTTAGTGTAGATGACCTGACATAAACTCCTACTGTGTAGATGACCTTATGTGACTTCAGCCAGATGACCTGACATGGCTCTGACCAAATTTGAGTAGGTGAGGAGAAGCATTTGTTCACCAAACTGGTTATCTAAATAACAGGAAACAGCAGCTTAAGTGGCAGGAAGCACCTTCTAGTGTGTATAGGAAAGCTTGTAGGTGTGTCAACTGATACTGCTTGTTTGTCAGACACTAGAAATTGATGATGATGATGATGATGATGATGTACCAATTCTTTTGCTTTCTAATGATTAAATCTCACATGTCCAGTGCTGTGTGTTTTTAGTCTCGTCATTCCACAACAGGAGCACATGTATCTTTTCATTTTGTCTCGTGTTACAAATGTTTGCAATGAATATAATAATAAAATCTAGTTTAGTGTGCAAGGTTTTGGCGATTAATAGTTTTTGTAAGGAAATGGATTTAAAAAAAGCACATATGAAAAATATGGACTTGGTGTGCAAAGGCCTTTAGACATTTATTGCTTTGTTAACCCATGCTCTGAAACACATCATTCAAACTCAACAGAAACAAAATAAAACTCACTTAAACCATCTTAGTTAGTCATCTAGTTACTGTTCCAACAATCACCAGCTGTAATTTGGTCGAAATAAATACATAATTCATCAAGTATGATGTTAAAAATATGCTGTCTCTACATGCTGTTTATCCCTGCAGTCTCTGTCTGTTACAGCCTCTCTAATCAAACCAAGGCTCTGCCAGAGACTGAAATGCCAGTCGACAGTCAACAGACTGGAGTGTCCTTATCTTTCTTTGCTATTCCAGGTAGGTCAGGTCATTCTGCAAACTGAGTCTACTCTGAAAACAATGGATTGTGGGTGAATTTGTGTATAAGTGATTAGGAGCAGGTCCTGTAGAAGCATATGTACTCTTGTCTGCTGCTGTGTTTGTAACATTAGGAATTGAAAGCAGGACGTTGCTGAAAAAGAGAGTGCACGCTCAGCAAAGCCTTGCTGGTTAAAAAATGAACCAAAAAGATACTAAACATAGACACTGCTACAGCGGGACATAGCAGTGGTATTTGATGTTCACCCATCCACAGTGATTTATTGATTGTCTACACTGAATGGTAGAATCCTGTTAGATGGTTTAATAAACAAACACATGCATACTTTTTGGAAACCTGACAGGTCTTAATTCCTGTCAGATACAGCTGCATTCAGAAAGCAATCCTAGCAGGAGGTGAACAACATAAGTAATACAGACTATGGTGACACTTATGTGTTGTGGTATTATTCAAGGTTCGAGCAGGAAAAAAACTAAGTTGAAGACCACATAACAAAACCAAGGAACAAAGACTGAACTGATATCACATGCACAAGAATGAGACAGATGAGGTCACATAAACTTGACTTTTGACTTTAGGTGACCAAAATCTAATCGTTATGGCCAAGTCAACCTTTTTACCAAATTTAAAGACATTCCATTAAGGCTGTCTTGAGATATCGCAGTCACAAGAATGAGACACACAAGGTCACAGTGACCTTGACCTTTGACCTATGACCGCAAAACCAATCAGTTAATCAGTAAGTCTAAGTGGATATTTGTGCCCAGTTTGAAGAAATTCCCTTGTGTTCACAAGAACGGAGCGGACAGATGGACGGACGGACATCGCAAACATGACGCTTCCCTCCACAGCTATTGCCGGCACAGAGGCATAACCAGGAAATTAATACAAACTAATCTGATGAGGGGATGAAGTGCTAGTGGAGAAAAGGGCGGAGAAGCTCAGGTGAGGGGGAAAAGGTTATTAGGCAGGAGAACAGGCAGTGAGATAATTGGCTGTGAAGAAACTATGGCAGTGAAGGACTGGGTCCACACCATTACAACACTGGAATACAACTGCAAAGTGCAAAGTAGGTGGAGTCTGCACACCATTTGACAATCATTGTAGCCAGCAGATCAGCCAGATTTCATCACCATTTACATCACCATGACCACATGGCCCATACAAACACAAACAAGTCAAGTGAGATTTATAAGACATAGAACTGATGAAAGTCACTCAGGCTTACATAAAATCATATTGTGAATACTACTGTCTATATAGGCAATAATTTGTCAACTAGAAAAGCTGCCATGGCTTTTGCCCTGTAGGCCGACATTGTTGTTTGTTTTGTCAGCTGACAGTTAAGTGGTTGCTGCTGCTGGCTGACACATTACACTCCATTTAAACAGCTTCTTAAGCCCTCACCATTATGTGTAACACAGTGCACCAACGCACTCAAAAGGAGCAGGCCCAGTAGAAGGGAAACAAGTTTAAGTCAGCACAGGAACACAGGAGGGGAAAACACACTATACAGAAACCTCAAAACCCAGCAAATAAAATCCTCTTGGTAATAAACCCACTAGGGTGAAAACTAATCTAAAATGATTCCATAATCTATTACAGATACTCAGTCAAGTCTTCCCAAAGAGTCTAAAGCATCAGGACACAGACTAGATTGTTACAGCTTTTGTATTTCCATGTGGCAACCTGCAGGGCTGAAAAATGAAGCCAATGCAGAGTGCCAAAAACTGTAGTTCCTCTAATGGCCACTTGAGGCTGGCTCCAAGAGCATATCAATCCCCATAGACCCCCATGTTAAAATGCCTAACACGTTTACAGCCTGGTACATAACAACTGTACAGGGGTGAGTATTTATATAACTTACCTGTTCAAATGTTAATAAGGATTTACATTGTGCATAATGAAGGGCATGGGTGACAAGTGGGTGCCATCTGTTTGTTAACAAGTCTCTACCACTGCAGCAACAGCATTGGTTAAGTAACAATAATTCATTAATATATAAACACAATAAAACGTCTAATAAAGTAATTAAAACTTACAAAAAAATTACATGTCCTAAGGAGGGCAAGGTCTAAACAGTCCTTAAAAAAAAAGGTAAAAAAGGAATTCAAGTGTTCTCAAAAGGACAAGGTTAGATATATAAACAGAAATTTTTTAAGAAAAATTAATAAAGAAACGTCCTTGATTTCTGCGCAGGCTCTCTATTTGATGCAGGATGCTGGCTTTGTGGCAGGACCTCACCAACTGCCGTCACTCTCTGCTGATGTCTCACCATGGCTGCTTTGTGTTGCACCGGAGTACTATTCTAGGTGGTGGCTTTTCATGCCTGGAGTGTCTGCTGTGCTGTGTTCGTTCTGGTCTTGTTTCATTGGTCCTGCTCTCTGACCTCAACCTGCCTCCATACAAGACCACTCAGGACCTTGGTTTGAATCAGGAACCTTCTTGCTGTGAGGCAACAGTGCTAACCACAGTGCTGCCAGCATGAGTATTATTACAGGTAATAATAAAATCTAACAGAGGAGTCCTGCCAAAGGCAAGGACCCTATTGTTTTTGCTATGCTGATTTTTTTCTCCTGCCACCTCTTCGAGCCCAAATTTGACCCCCTAAACACGCTCAAAAACTCACCAAAATTGGCACACACATCAGGCCTGGCAAAACATTTTATAAAAATGCAAAAATTAACCCCAAAAGTGCCAAAATGAGCTCTTTTGTGGCGAGCCACAAAAATGTCCACTACGGCCTGTAGCAATGTCATAGAAAGATCAAACAAAAACTGGATTGTTTGTCTCATCAAGACCTACAAAGGACCCCTGGACACCTCTGACCTAAATCCAATAGGAAGTGAGCTATTTGCTCTTTCACAGTAAGATTTCGCCTCAAAATGTGTCTTTTTCAAAAGCTATCTCCTCCAAGGCCGTTTATCGTATTGGCTTCAACATCACACAGGTGACAGTTCACATCCTGCTAGTTCTAAGTTCTAAATAAGTTCTAAATAACTTTGTCATTACTCAAACGGTTTCGATTTTCTAAGCTCTCAAAGTTGACGACGCATAAAATCTTCGAAAAATGCCCCATAGAAAATGAATGGGAGCAGGGGGAGAAAAACACCAATAATTGGTGTTTTTCAAACCTGCTTTGCCATACTTTCAGCTACAGACTCCATTCAAACTTTAAAATGTTGCCAAAGTTCTCATCTACTCAGACATGTCTGCATCTTTTTCATATCTTTTACCGTTTTTTAGCTGTGCCTGTTTAAGTACCATGAGCACATTTTGAGTTTACAATGGGTTTCTATTACACGGAGTGTTGGGAGCTACAGTGGGTGACGTCATCACCCAGAGTGTGGAGCTGCTGTGAAAACTGTCCAAAAAAACATTTTTAAATCGCCCTTACGGGCACATACTTTGAGCTAGACACACCATTTCCTCAAAAGTAGTAGAGATTTTTGTCCTCTTTCACACAAGCATCTGTTTTTAACACAGAGATTAACAGAATTTTAACTGTGATCCTCCGAAGACAATGTGTACTCTCCATGTCCTCATCCGCTCCAATACAATTTATGCCTGCCGATCTCGGTAGAAAAGCTGAACTGCCTTCATTTTTAACTCGCTCTCTTGTCCACATGTCTGCATTTACGTGGAAGATATTATATCAGAACGATCCCCAAAGTCTCCTGGTCGTCACAATATATTCCTTTCATTCATGTCTCAAACAGTGTGCTCGCCAGAGGTGTTTGTTCGACGTATGGGTTTTTGGCCACAGGCTGAAAAAATGCTGTGTCACTGTACTTTGCACCTCTGTGCTGCCCTCCATTTTATGTTGCCATGAGGACCATTGCTCTTGATTGACAGCTACACATCAAGCATCACACTGTGGATTGGATCAAGTCTAATGTCATGTAATGGGGGCCAGGCGAGAATGCGAGGTCCCGCCCAATGCTGCTTGCAGCTTTAATTATAAATGAGACCGCTGGTCCATCTCATTCTTGTAAATGCAACATCTAAAGAACACCTTAAAAAAATTTATTTTAATTGGTCAATCAAGGTTGAACCTATCAGAAGATGGTGGTCAACGGTCAAGGTCAGTGTGACCTTGCGTTTGCTCATTCTCATGAGTGAGTTATTTCAAGAAGGCGTAGAAGATACTTCTTCAGAGTTTGGCACAAATGTCTAAAAGAATAGAGTGTTGACAGTTTATGTCCAAAAGATCAAAGGTCAGCTTCACAGTAACATCATAATGCTCTGCAAAAATACTTTTCTGGCCATTAACCAACATTATAACTCTGGAACAGAACAAGAGACATTTGGTCAAACACCTAATTGGTGACGCTAATGTTGGCTGTCCACATTGAAACTGTGCTGATTGTATAGATCTTCTGTGCTGTCAGGTTGAAGATGTGTGCGAAGCATCCATGTTTAAGAATATGTAGCTTATTTGCAGCAACACCCATTTTTGAAACATTGTCATCTGTCATGTCTACATGTAAGTCTGGACAAAAATGGATGTAAACTGCACTGCAACTTGACTGGTTCACAGAGGCAAATAACCACAAGAAAATATTTTCATAATAAATTCCTCGTACAGTGTTGGCTACAATCTTCATCATCTGGTTTAAAACAGGTTGAATGACATCAACAATCCATTATTTATTATAGCCTAATAAGTGCAATAGATATGTTAAAAAACATCAATATTACTCTTTCATATTTTACAAAAATGAACAAGACATTTTTGATAACTAAAAGCAGGAATTTTAGCTGACAAAAGTAAACTGATCATAATAATTTCACAGACCCAGAAAGTAACCAAAAACTATTGATCTACAAATTATTGTAGACTCATTGATAATTTAATAAAAGGTTTGTCTCAATTGAATTTAGAGTCTTTATTCTGGTGACAGCAGCAGCTTGTTGTTCATATCTTCATTATGTTATTAATTATTCCTGCTGAGTTCTGTGCAGCATTTTTCAATATTATGTGTCACCAAGTCAGGTCTCCTCAGCATTTTGCCTTCAAGTTTTAAGTCAAGTCGAGTCTCACAGCACACAGACAGTTCTTACTTTAGCTTATTCATGTTATCTATTACTATAATGGTTTATTTTCAGGACAAACAGGAAAGGATTCAGAACAACTGCTCATAAATTGAGACTGTCCAATTATTTTGGAATTTTTAATCACCTGACTAAAGCACAGGTTTTCCACATCCAGACTCCAGCTCTATACATAACACAAAGACTTGAGGTCAATATCAATCTTCCCATCTCACTTTCTGATAGTTTAAGTGCATTTCCCAAAATGTTGAACTTTTGTTCAACATCTTGTCCTCATTAGGTCTCAGCAACATTATATACGTAATGGGCAGAACTTCTCTACATTTCTCTACATTTCAGCCCCAAGCAAGTTTAATCTATATCGCACATTTTAGCAAAGAGGCAAATCAAAATGCTTTACATAAAAGCAAAAGCATCAAGACAAAGTGCAAAAGAAACACTTTATGATGGCATGAAAGAGCTAGAGAATAGAAAATAGAATTAAAAACAAGACTAAGACAGGTATAAAATGTGAGAATAAAAGTTACTGCATAGTGTTGGAAATGAATAAATATTTGAATTAGTAAAAGGCAGCAACGAAAAGAAAACTCTTCAGCCTTGAACTTAAGAGTTACAGCAGACCTACAGTTTTCTGGGAATTAGTTCCAGATATGTGGCGCATAAATGCTGCTTCTCCATGCTTAGCCTTGATTCTGGGGACACAAAGCTCATCTGTCTCTGAAGACCTGAGAGGTCTGAATGGTTCATAGTGTAGCAGAAGATCAGGGTACCAGTGTAAAGACCTCAGATGTGGAGTGATATGATCCACTTTCTTGGTCGTAGTGAGGACTCAAGCAGCAGAGTTCTACAGCTGTCTCATCGATTTTTTGGGGAAACCTTTAAAGACATTGTTACAGTAGTCAGGTCTACTGAAAATAAACGTGTGGACAAGTTTTTTACAAATCCTGCTGAGACAAAAAACGGGATTCATACCTCTGTGTCGAATCTACGCTGTATGTCATAGCCAGACGTGCATCTCCCCAGAAATGTAACTACACATTGTAGTGATACAGAAACCGATACGAAACCATTTCCCTCAGTGGAAACAAAGCTTTTATTTACTTTTATTTCACAGAGAAGAAACAATAAATTGTGAAGACAATAAAGCCCCCACAAAATAGCATTTTAAGTTTTGTGTGTGATTTATCCTGGCTTCATATGAGACGAGGAAATCTCAACTAGCCACTACGCTAATTTATGCAAAATGCCATAGGCTTGTGCTAGTAACGTTAGCAAGTTTAATTTGTTTAGAAAATGTATTTAGTGTAAGACAGTTGTTTTGTTGATGAACCTTGTGAGTTGTAATGGAGCCGAATTTTGTGATGTTACCTTTGTTAAATGTTGCTGTTGTCCCTGGCTTCATGTGAGTAGATGAAACATCCGCTAGCAGCTAGGCTACTTCATACAATGTAAAATGCCATAGGCTTGTGCTAATTACATTAGCTGGTTGTATTTGTGGGGGAAAACTGTCCAGCAAAAGACAAGTGCGTTGTCTGTGAATCCTGCGAGTTATATTGAAGCTGATTTGTGTCCTTGTTATTGTAACTGTCTCTATTAAGCCCACTACTGACTAGTGTTTTGGAGGTGTGACTGCAGAGTGACAGTAACACACCACCACACAAGTAGAAATGCTCACAACGGCATGGGCCACGAGCGTAAGCTCTGCGTAGAGCTGACACACAAGTATAAATCCACCTTAAATCCTTTAATCCTTTGTATGTTCTTAAGGCTTACTTTGTAATTGTATTCACATGGCTATTGAAGTTCAGGTCTGAGTCCATGATGACACCCAGATGCAGATGAAAAGGACAATAACAGGCAAGCAGTGAGACTCAACATGGGGGCCTATGGCAGAGAGAAGGCTGTAAAACCTTGGAGCCAGCGTGATTCAAGCGGTGACCTTCCAGTGAGGGGCCACCAGAACCTGAAGCGCAGCCTCCAGTATCCATTCCATTGAAACACTCCCCAGGAAAACCATGAGTATTGATCTCTCTTTTGCAGCAGATACTGGGAGGGCTGTTTTGGCAGCGTACTGGTGGCTGTTGTCAATCTCTCCAGGACAAGCAGTGGGCCATACAGAGGGGCATGGCGACAACAGGGCAAGCATAGCTGGATGTATGGGAAGAAGAACAGGCCATTGAGGACAGCACAGCCGCTGGCATCGGAGGACGACGGTTTCACCTGACGGGGTGTTCTTAGTGAACTGGTTTTAAGGGACATTTTAAGAAATTTTAATTATTTTACAACTGTCCTTTATTGGTTATTTTATGTAATAAATCTTTTCCCATCCTCAGTTATGTTTTATACCTCTGCTCACCCCAGATTTAGACTTTTTGAGTTCTAGAGCTCCTTTAACCCTAGGTGGCGTTATTAGTGCCTTAATTTTTTAACATCATACTGTATGTAAACTGTACAATTCCTAAAAAAGATAAACAGAAGTGTATTTTGAAAACAAATGATGCATATAACAGGCAGACGTTGACACCATGTCCCAGAATGTCAACAACCCGTCCACTCAGGGTAACTTGCATGTCATATGTTGATGTTGAAAGTCCATGACCAAACGATATTTGACGAGGTCGGAGTGATAATTTGTTGCATAATGTCCCAGAGTCTCTAATCTGATGCTTTACAACACTGCTTAAACTTAGGTTTTAACTTTAACAATCAGACTCCTTGTGGAGGTTAGGCTTTGCAGCCCCATGCTGATGTTGCATGATGTTGAACCCTGAAATATATTAGCAGTTAATAGGAGATATATTACATTAAATGAGGACTGCTAAGCAGAATGAAAATATGAGAGACACACTCTATGGCACTGTCTCATTGATGTGTGTCTGCATGGCAGCTTGATTGTGTGCTGCTTTAAAACATGCAGCATTGAAGCATGTATCAGAGAAGAAGCGACACAACTCTGCAGGATCAATCGATTGAGACGTGTGCTGTTGGACCAAGGATCGGACGGCCGGTTGATTGAGAGCAATTTCATCATCTAGATTTCCGCTGTGTCTTCCTCCCTCCCTCCCTCCCCCCTGCATCTCTGTTTATCTCACTCTCTGACACACCAGCCATCCCTCTGTTTCCACTAAAGTCAATAAAAACATATCTTCAGTATCCAGTTCAGCAGGTATACCAGTCATTGTGCACACAGCTCTGAGGCTGTTCGGTCAAGGGAAGTGCTTTATTTCCTCATAATTTCTGATAATTTCTTGAAGGTCTCTTGGAACCAACTGTTGGTACATTTGGTAGGACATTACCTTTAGATTTATGCAAACATTTGTACATTTTATGTTTATCATACGATTTAACGCCTCTAAAGTTACATATTATAGAAGCTGACTTTGTCATCTAGAGGCAATCCAGTCTCACTCTGAAGTCGTCAAATTCCGGTGTTTGGTCAGTGACTTCTGGCGTCAGGCACCAATGAAAAAAGCTATACTTTCACGTCAGCATGATACGCGTCCGGTCACCGTTTTTGTTTAATGGCACCCAACAGCGTCGTTAGGTTAAGGGGGCGAAAGTCCGCTCAGGGAGGGCAGGAGGGGCGGATGGGTATAACAACCATTGACTTTTACCCGGTAGGCTGGTGTTCGCTTCTAATATGAATAAGCCAAACCCTGTTTTTTTCCCCAAACCCAACCACGTGTCACTTCGTACGTTTTGTTGTTGAAGGAAAAAAATGTCAATTTCCAGTGTTGTACCAATGTGCTGCATTTATTTTGAAAGAGACTGTATGCAAACTGAGCATTTCCTGTGAAAACAGAAGGGTATTTTCCAAAACAGATTATGCATGTAACAGGCTGAAGTTGACAGGGCATCTCAGAACATTAACAACCAACGAACCCAGTGTACCGTGCAGGTCATATGTTGATGTGGAAAGTCCATGACCAAACGTTCATATGTGACAAGGTCAGGGTGAAAATGTATTGCACCATTTTAGAAATAAAACTTTAAGCCACTTTAAGCTGCTGAACGTTGAGATAACATCGTCCATTGTGTAAAAAGGACACCTTGTGGTTGTTATGGGGGGGTTGTGTGCTTACTTACCATTGTGTGCAAGTTCACTGCAGCTGAACATAACTTTATTTGAGGTCAAATAACCTAACAAAGAGACAAAGTGAAAGGTATGTGGGTGTGGTCCCTCAACCCAATCCTAAACAGAGATTCTGTTTCATGCTCCTTTCATTGATTACCACCCAACAATACAGCATAAAGCTAGGTTTATAGCCGCCATAACGGGCCCCAGACTTGCACTGGAAAATGACATTATTATCCCCAAGTTATCACAGCGCTTGGTGCATGAGGACCTCCATATATCTGTAATTAAAGACAGTTTCATGGAAAGATAGGCAAACCAGGTGGAAACAAGGCAATATAAAATAATGTCAACCGGGAGGTAAGCAACAGTTACAACTGCAGTGCACGATTGCAATGTTTGGCGGTCTGTCCAACATGTTCTCATCCCAACTTGTCAAATATCGCCTCTTTGTCAGTGAACTTTCATGTCTAAATATGTGCTAGGTATCCTCCTGCATATGTTGTTGATGTTCCGGGACAGCACGTCAGTTTATGTTAGTGATATGCATTGTGTCTCTTCAAAATAGACTTCCGTTTTCACATGAACGATTCTGTTTGTTAGATGCATAGTCTTTTTCAAAATAAACTTACAATGTTAGTAAAACACCTTTCTTTACATTTATTTACTTGTACAACAAGTGAATCACATGTGGTTAGGTTCAGAAAAGAAAAACATAATGGTTTGGCTCAGAACTCACATGGAAAGCAAACACCGGACTCCCAGGAAAGTCCAAGGTTAGTTGGATCCTCCTGCCCCATAGGGACTTTCCACCTCCTCTGAGCCCACCGTTACAGTACCACCTGTCGAGGAAGTCTCAAGGAGGGGGCCTCTGTGTCTACATCACCAAAGGCTAGTGCACAAGCTGTAGTCCAGTGAGCAGCCATTGATCAAAATCTGAGAAATATTTATTGCTAAAAACGCCGGCCGTTTTACCCACCCTGGGAGCTGAAGTGCAACTTCTTCCTAGAGGCTGTGAGTCTTACGGACTTCCTGGCTTAAAGTCTTGCCTCTGCACTCTGCATTGCATGTGGCTATTGATGCACTATTTTTTTAAATATGCTGCTTAGTTTGTAACTATGTGTTCTATTTACTATAGATGTTTAGGTTATTTAATCGTATGTTATAGGGTCTATCTCAAAATGTTATTTATTTTGTAAGCTGCTGGACCTGGGGAACATTCCTTTATGTTTTTAACATGTTTGTATGACAATAACTTAAGCCTTAAACCTTGCTTAAATATTTTGTTAATACACCACCTGGTATTTTGAAGCATTTTGCAACAAACAGCACATTCAGCAGAAACGCCACTGAATGCTCGTAGCATGTGCGCCATCTATGGAGGACTGGGCCACAGTGTCTTGCACTAGTATACACAGAACTTCATGTTTTGCCTGACTTTCCACTGACTTCCACACTGTTTAGTGTCACTCAAACCGACCACAGTCGGGGGTCACTTTGCCTGCAGATCAGTCACGACAAAGTAGAAATAAAGTGCAATCTATTAGCCAATAAAGGAGCTCTCATTTTCAACTTGGAGGAAATCCACCTCCTGCCTTGATTTCATTGAAATTAAACTAAACCCTAGCCTGTAATATGCCCTGACACACACACACATACACACACACACACAAAACATAACAGCCACACCGGAGTATCTAATTTTGTAGAGAGGATGAGTGACAGGCTCCATCATCAGCATGATAGGCCCCTGACAGCATGTCAGACACAGCTGAAATGACCCGCCCTGGGTAAATGATAATATGCTAATAATACCCTTCCAAAATAAGAGACAATTTAGGGGACAAAATGGAGCAACAGAGACAAATGATTCACTGACAGACACAGCAGCTGTGTTTCCAACCAACCAAAGTTTCATAGAGTTTTGGAAATGTCGGAAAAATAGAGTGATAAACAGGTTTTTTTTTTCTCCAGCTGGGTTGAAATTATTAGTGGGGAGAAAAGCCATTATTATAGTTGAGACTCAACTGTCATGCTTCTCTAGTGATCATGGTGTACAGATATTTTACAGACAACATCTCAGTCAGTCTAAAGTCTTGTTGGTAGCTGTATAAGTCCTACATTTAAATGACAGGTGCAGTCTCATTCGTATTTCTGTGAGCAATTCAGCCTCAAGCAAGCCTGAAAATACCCGCACATTTCACTTTTGTTTTTAGATCTAAATGTGACTTTCTCAGTCAGTCTTGATACTTCATTACATCAGATTTTGCATCAAACTAAATTGATGTAAATGCACATACATAAGGGAGGAAGGTGACAAGCGGAAAGAGAAACGCAGACTAAGTGTGTCTAAGTCTAAGTGTGAGTGTGTGTGTGTGTGTGTGCGTGTGTGTGTGTGTGTGTGTGTGTGTGTGTGTGTGTAACTGAGACGAGCGTTACAGAACTCAGGTTACCTTCTAAATACAGACAAAAAGGGGGATTTTAATCTAATGTGGAAAGGTTTATTAGCACAAAAAGTTAACATAATATTTTATTTAAGGGAGCTAAAAGATTTGTTTTGGCTACCAAAACACACACACACACACACACACACACACACACACACACAGCAAACCAAAGGGAGGTGAAAATCAAAGCAGAGAGACAAAAATACATATTAGTTTTAGTCATATATTAGTCATTTTGATCCCTCATAGTTTTAGTTGATGAAAAGTCGTTCCATTTTAGTGATACATTCACTGTCATCATCACTTTTAAATCCTATCTCAAGACAAGTCCATTTCAACCTGTTTTTGAGTCTCCTCAGTTGTTATTACTTCATGATCATTTTTTTTTAAATACTTGACTATTTGTCTGTGTGTATTTTTGATTTCTCTGTTAAGCACCATGGGCAACATTTGTTGTTTTTAAATGCGCTCTATGAATTCTCTTGATTTTTCACCACATTGTGTCAACTTCACTTTGGCATCACACATAAATCTGCAGAACTGTCTGACAGAAATGTCATTTTGAGATTATGTCCTGCGCAGACATGAAGGCAAAGAGGACAGACAGTAAAGAGTAAGTGAGGACAACGCCCAAAAGGTGAGAAACCAAAATACAAGGAAAGGAAACAAGAGCCAAGAGAAGGGGGAATAGAGGAGAGAAAACCAGGGGAACAGTCTCAGAAAAGAAGGGGAAGAAAGACCCGAGAAAAGGAGACAGGAGAGAGGAAGAGAGAGTTGTGTTTTATCACCCTAGAGGCAGCAGCTTTCCTCAGATAAGAGACAGAAAACAAGCAGCAACTGGTAATTGTTTTGCGCAAGCAAGTCCCAAAGGCTTGATGGCGAGAAATCAGCATAAAAAGATAATTAAAAAGTTACTGTGAATGGCTGAGCCACTCAGCCTGTTTATTTGTGTGATAGCAGGAGTGAGAAAGTAACAGAGATTGAGGGAGAGAGAAAATAGCAGTCATGCCCAGGGCAAAACATATGGAGGCCATGTTACTCAAAGTCTTTGCAGTCAGATGACAGGGGTTTCAAATATGCCGTAGCTGTAGAGCAGAAACATCCAGAATGACTATGTCTAAGAGGAGTAAGAGTTTCACTCAACAGAAGCTCTGACATGCTCAATGAACCTGACGAACCTACAGTGGTATGCAAAAGTTGGGGCACCCCAGGTCAAAATTTCGTTTACTGTGAATTGTTCAGTAAGTAAAAGATGAACTGATCTCTAAAAGACATGAAGTTAAACATGACACATTTTTTCAATATGTTAAGCAAGATTACTTTTTAATTTCAATCTTACAGTTTCAAAATGAAAAAAAAAGGAAAAGGGCTTGAGGCAAAAATTTGGGTGCCCTGCATGGTCAGTGCTTAGTAGTGCCCCCTTTGGCAAGTATCACAGCTTCTAAACACTTTTTGTAACCAACTAAAAGTCTTTCGTTCTTGTTTGGGGGATTTTCACCCATTCTTCCTGAAAAAGACTTCTACTTCTGTGAGATTCTTGGCCCGTCTTGCATGCACTGCTCTTTAGAGGTCAATCCACAGATTTTTAATAACGTTTATGTCGGGGGACTGTGAGGGCCATGGCTAAACCTTCAGCTTGCTGCTCTTGAGGTAGTCCATTGTGGATGTCAGGGTGTGTTTAGGATCATTGTCCTGTTGTAGAAGACATCCTCTCTTCATCTTTCTAACAGATGCTGTGATGTTTGCTCCCAGAATTTGCAGGAATTTCAGTGAAACCATTCTTCCCTCTACCCTTACAATGTTCCCTCTGCCACTGGCTGCACCACAAGCCCAAAGCATAATTGATCCACCCCTGTGTTTAACAGTTGAACAGGTGTTCTCCTCATGAACATCTAATGCTGAATTTTGTGGTGAGGACACAGTAAAGGCTTTCTTTATTTGTACAGGTGTCACTGCACAGTAGACCATTGTCTGCTAAATCTTTCTCCAGGTTTTCTGCAGTCAAACGTGGATTTTGATTTGCCTTTCTAACAATCCTACGAGCAGCTCTCTCTGAAAGTTTTCTTGTTCTTCTAGACCTCAACTTGATCTCCACAGTTCCTGTTAACTGCCATATCTTAATTACATTACAAACTGAGAAAACAGCTACGTGAAAACACTTTGCTATCTTCTTATAGCCTTCTCCCACTTTGTGGGCAGAAGTCATAGCCCTAACAAGCTAATTGACCCTTTGCTACATCCTGGGCCCGGATGCAGACTGCAGACAGTTGTGTGAGGACTCCTGTCCTCTGTCCTCCTGTCCTCCTGTTCTCTGTCCTCTCTGCTGATGTGATTGCGGGTAACATTAGTGCTGGTAGAGAGAGGGGGGCTGTTTTGTTTCAGCCAGCAGCTTAGTATTAAAGAATTTGCCCAATTTTAAGATAAGAGTCAAACTAAGTTAGTCTACATACAGACAGCTGTCATTTGAGCTTATTAGTAACAATTCGCTATTAGCCGAACTGGTGTGCTGTCTAAACTAGCATGTAAGACATAACGTTAATGACGGTGGATGAGAAACTGTGGACGGGGCATATTGAATATCACTGTCTACATGTTTACATGTTCATGCTTGCTAAACACATGTATTGATAAAGTATTGGTTTCTTACTCGCTCATTTTGGAGTTATCTTCACTTTTGTTTCCACTGCAGCCACTCGGTTGTTCACTGACTACAGTGTCGTAACTTCAGAGCTTATCAAGTCTACAGTCTTCGATAGCCCAAGGGCTAATTTAGTACCGGGTTTCTGTACTCATCCCTAGTAAAGACCCTTTTAAACTTGACAACAATCACTCTCAATGGGTCAATTTTTTTCCTGTTGGAATCTTTCTTAATGCTGTAACTGAAAAGAACTAAACAGGGACCAAAGCTGTGGATGTACTGTAGTAACAGAACAGCAATGAAAAGGTCTATAAGGGGGTCAGGGGGATGGAAAACTGACTGGGAGTCCTTACAAAGCAAATACAATGACATATCAGAGCTGTACTGGGAGCATTATCTATTGCCAGAGGTAGTACCCACAAAAGAAGCAGGAAATCAATTGAAGTGTGTAGGCCTAGTTATAATGTTTTGGCTTGACATGTCGTGACTGATAAGACCCAATCTAGATGTGGGTGTCTGCTCCATCGTTTTTCCAAAGTCTCTTTCCGCTCACCAAACTAAAGCTGTGCCAGCAGTGTTTTCAGACGTTGGTTTTCTGGGTTTGAAAATGCCAGATTAATGTGGGCGCTAGGCATAAATGCAGCAATAGTCATGCATTTTAAAACAAATTAGTGTAGATGTAGCCTCATATTCTGCTGTCTCATGCCCTTTTATAGGGAATATCAGGGTGTTTACCTGTGCTTATTAGGATCTACTGGCACGTGCTTTCAACTTACAGGGACAATGGAATTCATCATAATAAGAACACAGGTGCGACTTTTCTTAGGACCTTTCTTAAAAACAAATTTAAGATAAGGAGATATTGGTGAATAAGGCCCAATGGTTTAATCTTTCTTTAAGAAAGAAGAGGTATGAGCGTTTCGCAAAATGTTGAACTATTCCTTTAATGTAAAGTAACTTCCTGCAGTCCATCTACAGCTGCTGGTGAGATGGCCTTGGGCAATAACGTTACATCTGCAGACAGCAATAAGAGGCTGTATTTGTTTTGTGTACAGTTTTACTTAATAATGGGAAAACATACACATATGCCTGTGTGTGTGTGTGTGTGTGTGTGTGTGTGTGTGTGTGTGTGTGTGTGTGTGTGTGTGTGTGTCTGTGTGTCTGTGTGTGCCTGTGTTTTAGCTTGTGCCTGAACAGGAGCAGCCTCGACAAAACAGGCAAGATTGCTTGATAGGTGTTATTGCTTGGAGCTGTGATGTGAGCGTGTCCTGTGTAAAGCTCACATGTGCTTTATACCCCACTGCCACAACATTTCCTGCCTTAGCAGCTCCACGTCCATTTCATTACACGCACACGCACACACATGCGCGCACACACACACACACACACACACACACACACACACACACACACACACACTAAAATGGAGAAAAACAACACTTCACTAGTCAATTCTCTTCTTCTTTTGGTGGTATGTTATTGGATTTCTAGAACCCACCACCATCACCACCACCACTGACAGCAGCATTCACATCTAATGATGCCTCTTAACACCTGTAATTGTGAACATAAACATTTGGAGAGAGGAGAAGAGATAGGTATCTCCAGCTCCTTCTCCTCTTTTCCCCTCATCAATATGTTTGAGCTGTAGTTTGTATGTAGTATAGATCTATTATATATTGATCACCAGCTAACTGGGCTAGCCTGCTGACATTTAACACTCACCTATGAGCAGTCAAAGAATCAAAAGAATGGACAGAAGAGAGAGAGAAAGCTTTATCCAATGAGCTCTACAGAAGCATAATGGTTAGTTCTATGGATGACCAGTGGAAGCTTAATGGAAAGCTATAAGTCATCTGCAGTGTGTAGGTGACTACTAGGTGTAAGACTAGTCAAATATTTGCACATGCCCAAATATTTGGAAGAGTCCTGGTCTTGGATGTTTCGTTGTAATGTTTGGGCCATATTCTGAACTGCTGCTTTGATTTGGGATGGAGGGTTACATGTTTGATGAAGTCGCTTGTTGAATTGTCTACACAGTTCAAATATGCAGGCTGATCACAGTTCAGCTGAACTGCTCCCTCATATTTTAAGGCCCTTTCACATTGTGCAATTTAAGTTGTCCCAGACAAATGCTGACAATCGGCAGACACGTAAGGAAATCTTTGGTCATCTTTCAAAAATAGTGATCTAGCTCGCAATGCACTGCAAGACATGTCCGCTGACTCCCAGTTTGGAACTTTGGAGACCAGAAACACTGTGAGTCAAAATGTGACTTCTGAAATTTAGAACCAAATTCTCACAATGACTGCTGCTAAGATCCTGTCTACAAACTAACCAATCAATGCAATGTCTTGGCTGGCAAGACATTTTGTAAGCACTAGGTTTAGAAGAAAAACACAAGTGCACACACTCACACACACACACACACACACACACACACAAACCACAGCAATATAATATGTTTAGCTCTGGAAGTTTGTGGGCAAAGAAGCTCAGAAAATGTTTTACTGCATTGTCAAAACATACGAGCGGTGCAGATGGAGGACATAAGCTGATGACGTGCATCTGCTTGCATTCACCTGATAGCCTCAAACTGATATCATACAGTCTAACACTGATTTTATTAGACCCAGGTATCTTTAGTGTAGTCAGGGAAAAATCAGCTCCTGAGTTTCCGGGCTCTTGGAAAAGTTCTTACGGAGGAAAAGGGTCATAATTTAGCTACAGAGAGGCTGAAGCAGAAAGCAGAGCACACAGAGAAAATTTCCCACAAATGGATTTGGTGCGGGTGTTGCAAGCCCCCAGGAACAGTGTCAGGCTTTGTGGCCAAAAGTGAATTTACACCATGCGTTTCTGTCACGTGATGCCATGGGGCCCAATAAAACTTTCCCCCCTAGACTTACATTGTCTGTAAATCAGTGGATACATTTTATTCCTGAGTTTTGAAGACTGTTCTTCGAAGAAGAGCAACTAATGAGAATGCTTTTATTGCTTATACAAGTGTACTCTTCTTTGACAAAGAACGCCAACCTGCAGCACCTGTGGACAAGTACATGTGCAAAAGCTAGCAACTCCAAACTGGCCGCTTTGATACGTTTATTATCTTTGACCAATTCAGAGCCGTACTGATATACAGTACAACAGCACTCCCTCCTCTGTGATATTGCTTAATTCACTCCACCTGGCACTCTGCTGCTTCATCTCCCAAGACAGACTACACTGAGTACGCTCTGCTGCTCTGAGTGTGATGTTCTGAATAACCGAATGGTACATTCCAGCAGTGCCCCAAATTCATGAACGGTCCACTTTGAGCCAGAGTGCACTCCAGCACTCAGTGTGAGTATTTCAAAAGCTCTAATCAAGAACAAACTTAATATTTGTAGTTCCACTCCTGTTCTGGCACTTTAAACAGAAAAGCAGCTGTATAGTGACAATCTATCCACCAGTTTCATATAATGAAGTGTAATAAAAATTACAACCTCTAAGGTGCTCCAGCAGGTCGCTGGGCGTTTAGTTTAGGTTAGTTTCGAGATACAAGGTTTTATTTTTAGAGAGCAGTGCTATGCTAAAGGTCACAGTACCACTATTAGCCAAGCAGGTAATAGAAAACCAATATCCTAAATGTGTCCCACCTCCAGTAGGCAACTTAGTGTACACAGTAGATCTCTGAAGCACACACTCTGTGGGGTGCATATGTTTGTTTGTTTTTTATTTCTCTTAAAGTGAGAGGAAGTGATACTGATTTAGAACTTGAGTCAATGGGCCTTGAAGAGGTGCAGAGACAGACTATTAAGCACTCAATATGCTACACTGACAACTGAGTTTACCTCTTTGTTAGCATCCTACAGGAATATGCCTTCAGTGAAGGATTTGGCCTAATCCTAAAACAGAGACCATCAAAGCCAAAGATCCGACCCTGTCACCAAAAAACCTTCTGTGCGCTCCAGTACCCATACTACTGTACTACAGAGTATGCTAGAAGAAGATTTAGTATGTCCCAATACATAGTAAGTAAAATGCATTATGCCAGAAATACCAGGATGTTCTGCTACATCCGGTCGGATTTTGCAGTGTGCAAGCCAGCATGCTTTTATGGCTATTCTGGCCCACAGTCCTCTGTTCAGCAAAAGATACGTCACATCTGCTAAGCTGCAGATAGATGGCAGCTGATTGACTGCTTACTAAAATATTTCATCAGCATCAATGAGGGATGACAACTCCTTGAAGTAACTGATAACCAGACAAATAGTAATAAAAGAAATATTAATTTTTTATTTAACAAAATAATCATAGTCATAACCAAGAACAAAAGGGGGTAACACTTTCTATGAAGACCACATCTAGAATACATTATAAGGTTGTTCATAATGAATACTAATGCATTTACAGGGTTCCAGACTAACTTTTTTTAGTAGAAGCACTGTAGCCTCTAACTGAAAAATTTTAGGAGCACAAGCAGAAAATTTAGGGGCACACCTTAAAATGTCCGGCAAAGCAATTATTCCCATTTTGGCCATTTTAACTGTTTCATAAACTATATGTAGTCTACTGTATATAAACACTGGACTGGAATGTTTGAATTATTGAAGTATATTTAGCATCACAGAGACTTGTGGTCAGTGGGGTGTACAGATGTGAAGTCCTGAGCATATCCGACTGATCTTTAATGAAAGCTGTTGTCTCGTATTTTTTTTCCTCTGAAAATATTAATCTAATAGTTAGACACAATTTGTTTAGCCTCTGAAGTTGAGGGGACAGGTCTGCTCTGCAGCAGCAAACTGATTTAAATGAGAATTCCTGTCAAATGGAGGTTGAACCATGAAAACAAAATACAGATCACCTGTAAAACATTTTAATAAATTAATCTATCATAATTAAACCAACTGAAGACTGAGAACAAACTGATATATGAGTCTGATAATTATTTAATAAATTGACATCATATTGGAAATCATCATCATATCGTGCTTCTGTGACTTCCTGTATGGACTGAACGCTGCTGGAAACTGTCAGGAAACTGTTGAAATGTCCAGTCTCCACTATACTTGCAGACTCGCAGACTTTGCGGGCACATTTCCAGGAAGTCTGGGAGTGCTTAGGGCTAACCAAATCTACAGTTCAGCCAGTCCACATGGGGCCTCAAGTGGACTTTGTGCAGACTTCCAGAGAGTCCGCTTGGGGTGCAGACTTCAGCAGACTTGATTTAATAACCTACAATTCATTGCAATATGGACGTGACGTTTTGGGTTTTTCAACTGCCGAAAAAAACGTATGAATGTGTAAAATAGTTATTGATAGTTAGGCCTATTAAAATGTTACTTGAATTGTGTAGGCCAGAAATAACATTCAACCACATCATACTACAGAGATATGTATAAGTATAGGCTGTAGGGACTGAGGATGTATTTTATTATTGCAGCCTTTCAGGCTGTGCAGTGTAATAGGCTGAAAAATGTCTGAAAAACAACCGAAGAAGGTATCTAATGTAAGTAATGCCCAATTTATTGAGTTATAGTTCTGTCCTTATTTGCAAACATTTGATGATGTATTAATACATTTTTGTTTAGTCACAAAAAAGGTTATACATGGGATTTATATCCTGTTATCGTCAGGGACAGATGAGTTTAGCACTATTCATTAACTTATATGACATTTATATGAATATGACAGCAGTGATAGTTGAACCTTTTCACGGCAACGAGTAAAGCAGTCTCGAGGGCTCTCTATTATGGGGTACCGTTTGTAAAGTGGCTCACACTGAAATTAACAGCAACA
Organism: Cephalopholis sonnerati; assembly: GCA_019142605.1. Classification (NCBI taxonomy): domain Eukaryota; kingdom Metazoa; phylum Chordata; class Actinopteri; order Perciformes; family Serranidae; genus Cephalopholis; species Cephalopholis sonnerati. Next base: position 6,195,925 of record JAGQAX010000004.1, on the reverse strand, counting down.
TTTTGCCACATTTAGCTTCAAACAGCATTTAAAAAAGTGGTGTGAATATTTTGAAGTCACTTTTTACCACATTTACAGCAACATTTGAAATCTGTTAAATATAATGTCACAGTTAAAGCTAAATATTAAATGTTAAACCTAAATGTTAAATCTAAATCTAAATGTTAAATTGATATCTAAATGTTGAATCTGACCACCCCATGGGCTTTTATTTTGGTACTTTCGTTGACCGGCAGTGTGCATTTGTCACATTAGCCAAATATTTAGTTTCACTAAGCACATTTAGATTTGACATTTAGATTTACTATACAGTACAGGCTAAAAGTTTGGACACACCTTCTCATTCAATGCGTTTTCTTTATTTTCATGACTATTTACATTGTAGATTCTCACTGAAGGCATCAAAACTATGAATGAACACATGTGGAGTTATGTACTTAACAAAAAAAAGGTGAAATAACTCAAAACATGTTTTATATTCTAGTTTCTTCAAAATAGCCACCCTTTGCTCTGATTACTGCTTTGCACACTCTTGGCATTCTCTCCATGAGCTTCAAGAGGTAGTCACCTGAAATGGTTTTCCAACAGTCTTGAAGGAGTTCCCAGAGGTGTTTAGCACTTGTTGGCCCCTTTGCCTTCACTCTGCGGTCCAGCTCACCCCAAACCATCTCGATTGGGTTCAGGTCCGGTGACTGTGGAGGCCAGGTCATCTGCCGCAGCACTCCATCACTCTCCTTCTTGGTCAAATAGCCCTTACACAGCCTGGAGGTGTGTTTGGGGTCATTGTCCTGTTGAAAAATAAATCATCGTCCAACTAAACGCAAACTGGATGGGATGGCATGTCACTGCAGGATGCTGTGGTAGCCATGCTGGTTCAGTGTGCCTTCAATTTTGAATAAATCCCCAACAGTGTCACCAGCAAACACCCCCACACCATCACACCTCCTCCTCCATGCTTCACAGTGGGAACCAGGCATGTGGAATCCATCTGTTCACCTTTTCTGCGTCTCACAAAGACACGGCGGTTGGAACCAAAGATCTCAAATTTGGACTCATCAGACCAAAGCACAGATTTCCACTGGTATAATGTCCATTCCTTGTGTTTCTTGGCCCAAACAAATCTCTTCTGCTTGTTGCCTCTCCTTAGCAGTGGTTTCCTAGCAGCTATTTGACCATGAAGGCCTGATTCGCGCAGTCTCCTCTTAACAGTTGTTCTAGAGATGGGTCTGCTGCTAGAACTCTGTGTGGCATTCATCTGGTCTCTGATCTGAGCTGCTGTTAACTTGCGATTTCTGAGGCTGGTGACTCGGATGAACTTATCCTCAGAAGCAGAGGTGACTCTTGGTCTTCCTTTCCTGGGTCGGTCCTCATGTGTGCCAGTTTCGTTGTAGCGCTTGATGGTTTTTGCGACTCCACTTGGGGACACATTTAAAGTTTTTGCAATTTTCCGGACTGACTGACCTTCATTTCTTAAAGTAATAATGGCCACTCGTTTTTCTTTAGTTAGCTGATTGGTTCTTGCCACAATATGAATTTTAACAGTTGTCCAATAGGGCTGTCGGCTGTGTATTAACCTGACTTCTGCACAACACAACTGATGGTCCCAACCCCATTGATAAAGCAAGAAATTCCACTAATTAACCCTGATAAGGCACACCTGTGAAGTGAAAACCATTTCAGATGACTACCTCTTGAAGCTCATGGAGAGAATGCCAAGAGTGTGCAAAGGGTGGCTATTTTGAAGAAACTAGAATATAAAACATGTTTTCAGTTATTTCACCTTTTTTTGTTAAGTACATAACTCCACATGTGTTCATTCATAGTTTTGATGCCTTCAGTGAGAATCTACAATGTAAATAGTCATGAAAATAAAGAAAACGCATTGAATGAGAAGGTGTGTCCAAACTTTTGGCGTGTACTGTATATGTATGTATACTATATAATTGTGTGCATACTACATGCAACAGTATGTACTTTTTAAGGGCAGCTGCAGTGCCTACTAAAAGTAAAGTATATATCTGAGGGTATGTTATTCTCTCTGCTTCAACTGAACTGAGCGGAGGCCTGTACTATGAAGCCAGTTCAACTTACCCAGGGTATCTTCTCACTATCTGGTTTGACCAACCCTAAAATTGGCTGTCTAGATAACTGGTACTACGAAGCTCAACTAGTTGATTCAACTCTGGGTTTTCCTATCCAGCCATGAGTGTGTTCATGTAAAAGGGGCAGGGTTGTTAATTGCGAGCATCATGGTTCTGTTAACCATGAATGGAGTAGGCTGCTTCTATGATATGAAATGAAACGGTAGTGAAAGTGTCTGTGACTACGAGATTGTAACATGCCCTTGAACATAGGGCGGTGGCAAAGTCTGCTTGAAAGCTGACACAAATACCAATTTTATATAAATACACCAATATATACAAAAACTATAACTGACTGGCTGAAACATAAAAGTATGGCCTCAAATGGAACCGCCATACCTGTCATCATGAGTGACAGACTCCAGTTATCAAAGGCTGAAATGTGTAGGAGTTTTATATTCCTTAGCAGTCACTTTATCAATATCTGGCACTGGCAAGCGCGTGCACCAAGGTTTTCCAGCTCAAGTCAAGGCAAATCCATGAATTTATATGGAGCCAAATCACAACCTAAGTGATCTCATGACAGTTCTCATATAGAGAATGTGTAGACTGTACCATGATCAGGTTAAAATATGAAAAGCAAAACATACAGATATATCAAAAGCCTGGAGTTTGTTCATCACGTTCAAACTGAAACAAACCATGCAAAACTTGAAAACTTCTTGAACGGTAGGACTGGAAACTCTGGAACATGTTGTCATGAAAGCAAAACCTGAAAATCTCTCTGTAGCTCCCATGCCCAAAGTCTACAGGGTTCATGGAGTCCAGAAATAAAATCTCCTTTGACTTTGGCTTGAGGATCTGTAAATGCACATGACATTAAGAGGTGGACCAACTGAGAGCCCACAACAAGTTTACAAAAGAAAGGGACATTCCAATACAATTAACATTGCACTGTATGAATGGCATGCTAAAAGAGAGAAAAACAGTGCTGGGGGAAAAACACAAAGGTAACAGACAAACAAATTCTATACATTACATCAACATATATAACACCTCACCACTTGGAAAATTTGGTAAATTATACATAAAATCCAGTGCCCCGAGTCCCATGAAGGGAGTAAAATGATGTCCTTTGTTGCAACATTGTCCTGTGTGTTGGAATAATAATGAGATATATATAGAGATATATAGATATAGACAGACAGACCAAATATTTTAAAATGATGCTGACGTGTAAAGCTGCATGGGAATCATTGTCAAATGGTGGTAACCAGGTCATCACCACATAGCTGCTGACAGTGTGGACATCTTGGCCCTGAAGAGACAGAAACAGTGCAACAGGTTTCATTGTACATTTAGAAAAAGCACTGTATTGTGTATTACCAAACACAACAGAAACAAGCTGACCTGTGAAGCTCCAAGAGCAGTTATGACTTGAAAGCACTGATTAGCAATCTGTTCAAAGAAATGGAACGTTATTACTGTAAGCTGATGCATTCGCATGTATCCCACTGCTTCAACGTCATGAAAGGCCAAAGACCAGAAGTCACATCTGGCTAATGTCCAGCCTGGGCTAAAATGAAGTATGTCCTCTTTTGGATCTTTGGTTGTATCCAAGACATAGGCGAACTGGAAAAGGGAATTACACACACAAAAAAATACAAAAATGAACATAAATATAGACGGGCTATGACAGTCTGAGGAGAACATTCACATCAGTGTGGCAATAAAATATTTTGGTCTGTCTTCACATAACTTTCCCTGTAAAAGGGAAGTACACTCACAAGTGAAAGACATAATTTCCAACTTGATGTGAAAAAGGAGGCAGAGGAAAACATATGAAGACATCAAGATATATTCTCCAACATAAAGTGGTTCCATACAGTCATTGGCATTATTTGTCTGTCATTTTTCCTTGAACTTACAGGGTTGTGTTGTTTCATCTGTTTCTGTGGGTGGCTGTGCAGCTGTGGCTTTAGTAAAAGAAAAACAAAACAAAGCTTTAATCACTTGAATGAGATAGATAAGCATTCTTTAACAATTGAGAAAAATATAAATGAATGAAGACAAATGATATTACCCATTACTTTCTGCCCATTGTGATCAAACTGCAGATGGACATCCTTGCCCACCACTTTCCAGATACTGGCTTCAGTTTTGTTATTGCATTTTGTGTTATAGTGGCGCAATATGTTCTGCATCATAAAGATGTGTTCAGATGGCGTGAGTGTGTTCAGAAAGTAATTGTTCTTCCTCATGTCGGCAAATAATTGTTCAGCACACTGACTGTTGACCCAGCCAGCCAGTTCAGGGACAAGTGCAATCCTATCCTTAGTGTTCCTCTCGTGGAAAACATCATACAGGGTGTAATGATCAGATGATCCTGTGAGTGGGTGGCAGTTTGCATCTGCATCCATTTTCTTACTTTTGAGCCATGATAAATTGACCTTCAGCCTTCCTTCAGCTGCTAACTGCAGATTTTCATTGGATGCCACCCGGCCCTCATGTTGACTGAAAGGCAAACTTTCAGGCTCCCTCAAGTTGGTATGTGCTGCCAATCCCCTTGCAAAATCATAAATGGCAATGTTCGGGAAGTGGTTCCAACTAAGCAAAATATCAGCGTAGTCTCTGGGGCTCTCTGCTCTTAAGTTAAATTTTATTGAGTAGACCACAGCACAGGGGCACAGGGGCACATGTTAATGACATAGCACAACTTACTACACTAAATAACTGCCACAGATAAGTCTGTATGCCACATTGTGTATTACTCAGTGTGGTCCATGATTTAAGTCCTGTGACAACTGCTGAGCTACACTGTATGCTTACTTTTTAACAACATTTTACACTAAAAAGATTGCATTTTTCCAATAGAAAGACTATTTTATCACTGTACAGTAACAACATGCAACTCTTCAGTGAAAGATGTAGCCTACCTGATGCTCCCCAGACCTTCTCAAAGATCTTGTCATAAGATGACCTGTTCTTCATTTCTTCCCGGAGTCTCAGAATAAGGTCCATCTTTGAGCCTTTTGGGTCCAAACCACATTGCTTGCATAGTTTTCGAACCCTTACCACCTATCATTTCAACATGGGAAAAACAAACAAAACAAACAAATAAACAAAAAACAATAACATTATTTTTTCCATAAGTCACAACACAGTAAATTAACAGTTATAGGAACTAGCAATTACCCGGAGGTTAGTAAGTGCATCTTGGAGCTTCTCTTCTGTCATTTGGAGGTCTGACATTTCAGCAGCCTGCCTTGGTGCATGCAACTTCCCATGCTCTGTATTGAAAACAGTGTCCCCATCTCTGCATTTCGGTCCAATCCAAGGTGCCCAGTTGTTGTAAGACGGCAAAACCAGAAAGGGGTTCTTTCGACCACCTGGAGTTTAAAAGAGTGACTTTATCACACATCAAGTGTCTGGACAAATCATTCCAGAAGATTAATTATAGACAACTGGATAGATATAGGAGCAAAGATGTCATTAAGTAAGTGTAAACCCACATCGATAAACTTGAGGAGCTGTATTAATATGGTATATGAGGTATATTAATATGAGAATGTTGATTGCCAATAGCTAACAGTGCTATAAAGATGGAAAATCATTCTGTAACAGAATATTTCAATATTATAGGCACCGGCGCCTACACCTATAGGCAAGTAAGGCAATTCCCCCGCCACTTTGAAAAGTGGGGGGGCAAAACTACTATTCACTTCTTTCAACTCTTTTTAAGTCAAAACGTTGTTACATAATATTTAATCTAATATATTCAATGTAACATTTAATTAAAAATAAAATTGATTATATTATTTTATATATTATACTATCTAATTTCTCACCCCCCTTTCAACCCAAGTGGCATATTCCGGACATTACTGAGCTAGTGCACCATGGTTGCCATGTCTGCGTATTATAAGTGAGTTTGGGTTGTTTGTCTTTCTGTAATTTGCTTATAAATATTGGTAGTTAGCTTGTCTGTTTTAGTTGTGGACGCATTTCACGTTTTCGCCATTGTAGTTTGAGACACATTTATGGTAAAAACGGGAAAGGTGTGGAGAAGCGGCTTGTCTGATTGCGTGTTTCTCTCCAGACATCTGGCAACGCGGCTCTCTGCACATACACTGCAGCAGAAGCTGTACGGTATCGCCACAGCCCACAGTCCGCCACAGCGTGAAACATGAAACGCCAGTTTACGCTCCACAACTTATGGAACAATAAGAAAAGGAAAAAAAAAACATTGGAGGTATGTTTCTCAGAAGAACCAACTGTGTAACCTCAAAGTTAGAGGGAAAAGTGTAAATGTGTGTTAACGTTACATTACGTCACGTTACTATAACTTTACGTTACTTAGCTAAGTAAGCTGTCTCTGAGTTTGTTAAATTAACATTGATTGAACCCTTTAGAGAGATCTATTGAACTGGCCAGCTAACGTTAATGTCAAAGTGGAATGTCTCAGGGGCTTTGTGTCAGGATTTCACTGTCTCGCAAGTAAAAATCCTTTGTACAAATATGAGGGGAAATCTGGCGGTCTAGTTACTGTTCATTTTTTTAGACTGGCATGAGCATTTTCGCGCGCTAAAGTCGAGGTTTCGAGCTCCAAACAGACTTTCTGTGAACAGAGGTTTCCATGGTCACAGCAGACGGCGGGAATTGGAGGGCCGTGCAAGCCCACGGAGTAAGCTGTGCCTGCCCTGGACAGAGCCGAGCCACAGCGCCACTGTCCAAGCTAAATTAAATGAAACAGACTGTGATCGTGGATGTGCGAGTTAAACTTGCACATGGATGCATAAGTGCATGATCATTATTCAGTTGGCTGTTTTGGTTCTCGCCTGTTCTGAGTTGTTGAAAGTTTTTTGCTTCGCTGTCTTAGTTGGTCAGTCGGTTACCCATTCTTCTGCTTCTCTCCAGAAGAGACCACACAGACAGTTGTGTGTGTGTGTGAGAGAGAGAGAGAGAGTGAGAGAATGAGTTACTATGGTTACTCTGGTTACCGTGATGCTCTGTGTCTCTTTGTAACTCTCATGATTTATAACAGATTTTTACGTTAATCTGTTTTTAAAACCATCATGAATGTGATTGTACTTTGTTACCAAAATCTAGGGACAGGCTCCACCTCTGTTCAACATTGCTTTTTAAGTATTCAAATGTCTTTTTTAAAAATGCAAATATTAGGGCCTAAATATTTTTGGGCTAAATTTAATTCATGATGTCTTGATTGCAATATTAACATTTGTTTTTGAGATTTATCCCCCCCCCCTTGGAATATTATGAACTCACTTGTTAATTAGCCATTGCAAATGATCTTAGAGGTCACAGAATCCCAGAATTCTTTCATGTTGACTTTGCCATCAAAGTCTGCTGATGGAGCCTCCATTTCACTTACTGTAAAGTCAAGCATGGTATTAATAAAGCATTGTCATTTTTGTCTCAGTCTTTACATGCTGTTTGTTCTGTTACTCGCTAGGCATATTGAAGACACCCTTTCTGTGCAGGTCCATGATAACCACAGGAATATGTATAACTGTGTGCTGTCAGGGCTTCGAAATGCATGTAAGCGTGGAGCATTGTGGCCTTGCTAGGGAAGGTCTTATTTTCCATTTGCTCCAAGACTTCAATTGCTCTGCTTACAGCATGGTGTGTCCAGGAAAGTAGAAGAGATAATAAGGTACACATTCCAATAAATAACAAGTTTTTCTTACCTGAAGTGACGTACGGAGAAAAATACAAAAGCCTAAAGAAGAATGCAGAAAGAACAGGCACACATACAGTAGGTATTAGAGACTGATAATCATATTATCTACAAGTAGTTCACTGTGCACCTACTGTACAACACTGACTTAACGTTTACTTTGTTTTAAACATTAAGTAAATTGGTACGGCTAAGTTGATATAGATGACGTTTGTCTCACCATCTACAACACCAGTATATGTCATCAGCTTGACACGTGCTGTAATGAGCACTGGCTCATTAAGATGTCCTCCACACTCTGCACATGTTGTTTCCTTTGGCACCAAGGGCTTGGGAACATCTTCCAACGTTTTGGAGCCAGTGACCAAATCCTTGGGGAGTTGGGCAGGTAGAGCTTGGTTTTGCAGTGAGTAGTAGATAATCATATTGATTTACTCAGCCTCACCGAAACCTGGCTGTGTCAAGATGAATATGTTAGTCTAAATGAATCCAGTCCTCCCAGTCATAACAATACCCACGTTCCTCGAGGCAGCGGCCAAGGAGGGGGAGTTGCAGCCATTTTTAACTCTAGTCTATTAATCAGCGCTAAACCTAAACTAGATTATGAATCCTTTGAAAGCCTTGTCCTTAGCCTTTTACATCCGACCTGGAAAACCTCGCAGCCTCTTCTATGTGTTATAGTGTACCGTGCTCCTGGCCCGTATTCGGAATTTTTATCTGAATTCTCAGAGGTTTTATCCACTTTAGTTCTGAAATCAGATAAAGTTATTATTGTAGGCGATTTCAATATTCACGTGGACGTTGATAATGACTCCCTCGCTACTGCGTTTACCACATTATTAGACTCCATTGGCTTCAGTCAAAGTGTACATAAGCCCACTCACCGTTTTAACCACACCCTCGATCTAGTTCTGGCGTATGGAATTGAGATTAATAACTTAATGGTCTTTCCAGAGAATCCCTCTCTATCAGATCATTACTTAATAACTTTTGATTTCTGTTTACTTGACTACGCGCCACTCAGTAACAGTTACTATACTAGGTGTTTATCAGATAGTGCGGTAGCAAAATTTAAGGAAGTGATTCCATCGGCATTAAATTTAATACCATGTACCTCCGTAACTGAGGTTTCCCGTACTGACTTTAAAGTCTCCCAAATTGATTATCTCGTCGATAGCGCTGCAGGCTTGCTGCGAACAACTCTCGACTCTGTAGCACCTCTTAAAAAGAAGTTCGCAAAGCAAAGAAAGTTTGCTCCGTGGTATAACTCCCAAACCAGAAAATTAAAGCAAATGTCGCGAAAATTTGAAAGGAATTGGCGATTAACCAAACTGGAAGATTCTCGTTTAATCTGGTTAGACAGTCTAAAAACATATAGGAGGGCCCTCCGCAATGCCAGAGCAAACTATTACTCATCATTAATAGAAGAAATTAAGAACAACCCCAGGTTTCTTTTCAGCACTGTAGCCAGGCTGACAGAGAGTCACAGCTCTATTGAGCCTTGTATTCCTTTAGCCCTTAGCAGTAATGATTTTATGAGCTTTTTTAATGTCAAAATTCTACCTATTAGAGACAAAATTCATGACCTCCTGCCCTCTAACAGTACTAATCTGCCTTCAAGCTCAGCTATAAATGCTGATTCATATTTTGATTGCTTCTCCCTGATTTCTTTGCAACAATTGACCTCAATGATTTCTTCAACCAAGTCATCAACGTGTCTCTTGGACCCCATCCCAACTAGGCTACTTAAGGAAGTCTTACCTTTAGTTAACACTTACATACTAGACATGATCAATATATCTTTATTAACAGGCTATGTACCACAGTCTTTTAAGGTAGCTGTAATTAAACCTCTGTTAAAAAAGCCCACCCTGGATCCAGAGGTGTTAGCCAACTACAGACCTATATCCAACCTTCCCTTTCTCTCAAAGATCCTTGAGAAAGTAGTCGCAGACCAGCTGTGTGACTTTCTCCATGATAATAATTTATTTGAGGAATTTCAGTCAGGATCTAGGGCCTATCATAGCACCGAGACAGCACTAGTTAAAATTACAAATGATCTCCTGATTGCTTCAGACCAAGGACTCGTCTCTGTACTTGGGGGGGGGGGGGGGTTTGTTATTTACGTGACAACGCCTGAACGCAACACAGGCTCCGCTCCAACTAAGTGTGTGCAGTGCTGCGCTGCTGTGCGAGCGGCATGTTTGACTGTGAGTAACAGCAGCATTTTGATGGTCATTGCGTTGAGTTTGGGTCGGGCTCGCTTATAATTGTCTCGGACTCGGGTCGGGTTCGGTCGGGAAAATGCAGCCCGAGCTGCGCTCTAGTGTGCTCACCTGTGTGTGCGCACGTGCCTGTTTGTGTGTGTGTTTGGAGCGGAACTCTGCCGTGCACGATACAGAGAGCAGAAGGGAATTGAAAATGCGCGACCATGTAGAGACAGAAGTGACATGCTGTGGTGTAAATAAGATAAACAACACAAGGTTACTTAGTTAGTTTAATAAAAGGACAAGGTATAGACCTGTTTTATAGGAAAGGTAACCTTAAATGACTTCTGTTGTGATCTGGCGCTATATAGAAAATAAAATAAAATAAAATTAACTTGACCTTCCAGGGGGGGCGGGGGGTGCTGTTGGGGGGGCGGGGCGCCCCCCTAATATAATGGTCAGGGAAACACTGTTTTACTAGATCGATTGTAATTGACCATCAAATTCTGCCATAGAGACTGGAACATTCAATTGGCCTTAAAGGTTCTGTACTAAGCTGGTTTAAATCATACTTATCCAATCATTTTCAGCTTGTTCACGTTCATAATGAATCATCTTCATGTACTAAAGTTTGTTTTGGAGTACCTCAAGGTTCAGTGCTCGGACCAATTCTATTCACTCCATATATTCTTCCCTTAGGTAACATCATTAGAAATCACTCTATAAATTTCCATTGCTATGCGGATGATACACAGTTGTATTTATTGTTAAAACCAGAAGAAACGGATCATTTAACTAAACTTTAGAAATGCATTAAAGATATAAAAACCTGGATGAGCTCCAATTTCCTGATGTTAAATTCAGACAAAACTGAAGTTATTGTTCTTGGCCCCAAACAGCTCAGAAACACTTTATCTGATGATATAGTTTCTCTGGATGGCATTGCTCTGGGCTCTAGCACCACCATAAGAAACCTTGAAGTAATATTTGATCAAGATTTGTCTTTTAACTCCCATTTAAAACAAACGTCTCGGACTGCATTTTTTCATCTGCGTAATATTGCGAAAATTAGGCCTATCCTGTCACTAAAAGATGCGGAAAAGTTGGTCCACGCTTTTGTTACCTCGAGGCTGGATTACTGTAATTCTCTATTATCAGGTAGCTCTAATAAGTGCCTGAAAACTCTCCAGCTAATCCAGAACGCAGCGGCACATGTACTGACAGGAACTAACAAACCAGATCATATTTCTCCTGTTTTAGCTTCTCTGCACTGGCACCCTGTAAAATCCAGAATTGAATTTAAAATCCTTCTCCTAACTTACAAAGCTCTAAATGATCTGGGTCCATCATATCTCAGAGAGCTCATGGTCCCTAAAGTCTCCAAAAGTAGAACAGGAGCCAGAGCCTTCAGCTATCAGGCTCCTCTTTTGTGGAATCACCTTCCTGTTTCGGTCCGGGAGGCAGACACCGTCTCCACTTTTAAGACTAGACTTAAGACTTTCCTTTTTGATAAAGCTTATGGTTAGGGCTGGCCCAGGCTTGTCTTGGACCAGCCCCTAGTTAGGCTGACATAGGCCCTGTCTGCCGGGGGACCTCCTATAATACACCGAGCCCCTTCTCTCCTCCTCTCTCTCTCTCTCTCCCTTGCTAGTATTCATGTCCCGTTACTGCATCTCCCTAACTCGGCTCTACTGCATGTCACTAACTCGGCTTGTTCTCCGGAGCCTTTGTGCTCCACTGTCTCGCAGGTTAACTCGTACCGCAGCTGTGCCTGGATGGTGTGTTGTGGTTGTGCTGCTGCCGTGGTCCTGCCTGATGCCTCCCACTGCTGCTGTTACTATTAGTCATACCTGGACTATTATACACATATCATTATTGTCACATACATATATAATCATATTATTAATATAATATCTGTTTCTCCTTATGTCTCATTGTGTCATATGGATTACTATTAATTCATTATATTGATCTGTTCTGTACAACATCTATTGCTCGTCTGTCCGTCCTGGAAGAGGGATCCCTCCTTCAGTCGCTCTTCCTGAGGTTTCTACCATTTTTTTCTCCCCGTTAAAGGGTTTTTTTTGGGGAGTTTTTCCTTATCCGCTGTGAGGGTCCTAAGGACAGAGGGATGTTGTATGCTGTAAAGCCCTCTGAGGCAAATTGTGATTTGTGATACTGGGCTTTATAAATAAAAATTGATTGATTGATAGTGGACCATCCTCCTGAGACCATCATCAACAGAAAGATATTCTAGTCCTCCAACTGGTGTTGCATTTTCTTCCTGATTTTGACTTAACTCAACAGGATCACCACTGGCAGTGGCACTTTCTGTGGTCCTGAACATTTGTCTGTCAGTCTGAAAAAGATGCCATTTTGCTACACTTTTGTGCAAGGACAACTGTCTGGGTTTGGCACATGGGCAGTGCCATGACCTCTTTTTCATGTCAAAGGCCACCATTACCCTCCCCAGTCTGCTGTGGCATGACACTGTAGGCTCAAATATTGAAATTAATTTTTTTGAAGAAGGCCCTCCAACCGTGACCTCCATAGAAAGAGGAACCGCTGCAGCAGCAGATGCTCTCCAGAGGTTCAAGCAGCTGTGTTTCCTTGCATCCCCAAATATTTTTGCAGTCACCACATCTGACAGCACCTCCTCTTCCAAAATGATGGGGGATGTGTCTAATCGGGGGCAAAAGATCAGTGATTTCATATGGATGCCTTCGTATGGTACAATGCCACTCGTCACTGCAAATTCCAAATTTGTATTGCATTCATCCAATTCACAAATTTGTTTTTGGCTTGTACCCCAGTTTTTTTTCCGTACATGTATTGGTGAGCATGGCTTGAAGAATGATTTGTCGGCTGCAAAGATGCCATTTCTGGCATCAATGCACTGACATGGCAGGTGCCGTGTCTCTGAAATATGTGTTACTTTTGGCCTGTGTTTTCTACTAATGTGGACCTGCAAGTTTTTTTTATTTATTTTAATGCTGCAGTGGTTGCAGATCACTATCACTTGCTGGCGGACACAAAATCGTCCTGATGACAACGACGGTGCTGCTGGCGGAGGTGGTGGAGGAGAAGGAGCTGGCTGTGCTGCTGGCGGAGATGGTGGAGGAGGTGCTGCCTGTGCTGCTGGCGGAGGTGGTGGAGGAGGAGCTGCCTGTGCTGCTGGCGACAGTGGTGGAGGAGGAGCAGGTAGTTCTGTTGGTGATGGGGATGGTGGTGGTAACTTTTTTTGACATTGATCTAAATGTCAAATTAAAGCCATCCTCCAGAGTATTGTTGAGGTACAATAACAACAGTGAAAATGTGCCATTTCTCTGCAGCCCAGGTTGCATTTAACGATGACAAAATCTAAAATGGAAAAAAGAACAGGTTTGATAAACTGTCTTGTGTATAGTGATGCTTCATGCAATACCGCACCCCATACCAGCCCTAACTGGGTGGTTGTCTACCCCTTTGTGAAAAGTACTTGCCTTGTATTTTTCCTTATTTATTGCTCATAAAAACAATGAAAAATGACTAACTGACATGACATACATTTCTACATATTCATATTGGCAAATAACATAGCCTATATTGATTGAAGGTTTGTGAAGGAATGATAGGCCAAGACATGCAAACAACAGAAGGGTCCATACAGTTTCAAACATCATTGTGTGGGAGATGGGCACACACACACACCCAGTAGGCTAACGGAACTGACTTGAGAAACTTGAAATAATTCATACACACCCTCGTGTTTCGCAGCAATGCTCACATGATTCGTAATGTGGTACTTGACCTTGTAAAAATCGGCAAATGCCATTTTACAAAAGGTGCAGTGATATTTGCTGTAGCACACTGTGCATCACTTTAGTGAAGGAAGAGGATCCTGTCCTCTCGTTAGTATTGTCTGATGCATCTGTGCAGGTCAAACGCACACAAGCACACACCTTTTCAATATGTTAAAAAAAGTTACAATGAGTTCTCATAATACACACACTGAGCACATTTGCTGAAAGTTGCCATAGGTTTCGTTCATTTTTGTTATTCAAGCGCACTGTTTAGTGGGGAGGTAACTACCATACTAGCTACGTTAGCATGTAATTACAGCCTAATTTATCGCACATAATGCACGATAAACATTTCAAAAATAACTTCATGCTTATGTCGACATACCGAGATATGTCTAGGAAAACATTTTAAACACTTAATTATGTTTATGTTACGTTGGGTTACTTACAGCCATGAAGCTGAAGTTTAACGTTTCCACTTGCTTGAATTTACTGCGACTGAACCGACTATGAGGGAGGGATTGAACCTGGGGGCGGGACTGAAACTGGTTCATCCCCAGGAGCGAGAAAAGAAAAGAAATAAGGCGCCGCTTTTCTTGTGTGAACGTTGACGGGGTATTGGCGCCCCCTGTGTTATGCAGACGCCACTACCTGTATGTACGTATGTATGTATCGTGGAAAAACTTATTAGACCACCCTTGTTTTCTTCAATTTCTTGTTCATTTTAATGCCTGGTACAACTAAAGATACATTTGTTTGGACAAATTTAATGATAACAACAAAAATAGCTCATAAGAGTTTAATTTAAGCGCTGATATCTAGCCATTTCCATGGTTTTCTTGATAAGAACCAAAATCACTTAAGTTCTTACGTCAATAGCTATGGCATTGTACTGCCAAAAACAGTGCTTTTAGGCATTTCTTTTTTCTTTTCTGTCTGTTAGTCACATGATACACACAGGAGTTAGTACTTGATTGCATAACCATTGTTTTTGATGACTGCAGCCATGCGTCTTGGCATGCTCTCCACCAGCTTCTGACATTGTTCTGCAGTCACAGCAGCCCATTCCTGTTGCAAAAAATCACACAAATTTGCTTTGTTTTTGGGCTTGTGGTTCTCCATTTTGAGTTTGATGATGTTCCACACGTTTTCAATTGGATTTAGATCTGGTGATTGAGCAGGCCAAGGCATGGTTCAAATGTTCTGGTTCTCCATCTCCACCATGCGTGATACAGAGAGCAGAGGACAATTGTAAACGCACAACCATGTAGAGACAGAAATGACATGCCGTCGTGGAAATAAGATAAATAACATCAGGCTATTTAGTTGAAGAGATAAGACGGAGCCCTCTCCACTCCTCTTATATGCTTTACTCACAAGTGTGTGAATTGACCTGGATATGAAGCGTCCGTAGCGCAAAATAATATAACGGAGAAAAAAAAGAAAAAAAGTCAGTTGCATGTAGGGGAAACACTAGGGACAGTTTCACCTCTCTGTTGGAATGGGTGGAGGAAGGGGGGTCAACCTTATCAATCAGTGCAGTACAGGGGCGGAGTGGGGCAATAAAGCAGCCCGGGAATTTGGTACCTGACCAGCCCACTCTCCAGGGATCGGGGCGGGGATGCTAGCAGTGGATGCTGGCTGTGGAAAAAATATTTTGGAGACAAAAGTGGGAGACAAAAAAATATGCATGTAAACAAACTGAAGGGATAATGACACATCCTTTAACCTGAGACCTTGGTTATGACAAATGTGTAATATTTTTAATATTATTTCAAATACTTAGTCTGCAATAGTTTATAGTGTGAAGACTGGTGAATATGTAAATCACACCAATAATAATCACAACATAATAGTAAACATATAATCACCTTACTGAAGTAGTAATTTCTGCAGCAGCTCACTTTTCTCTGCCACACAATCTATCATTATCTCACCGTCCAGCATCTTCAGAACATCTGGTCGAGTGGCCATGAGCATGAGGCCTACATTACATTATCCCCTTTGCAGTGCATGTACTAGACTGTCTCAATTCCTATATATTGTCCATCAATGCCCACACAAAAAGGAAATAATGACATTTTAATGTTGATGAATTAGCAAAGTAATTAAGACAGCAGAGCCGTATTTACCTGACCAGCTTTAAGGGGAATACACAAGAGATAATGATAGATCAGATGTTACTAACATTACTTTATTAACTTCTTAACCATGTTGACTAAAGCCACTGAGCGCTGTCTGGCTCTAGTCTATACACAATAATGACGTTCTGACAGCAAAAAGCAAACTACACGTGCTGTGCTAAAAGTTAGCAAGCTAGCAAAAAAATTATCACATTACAGTCGCCTTAGCTGAGTTGCATCCACCTACCAGTCACATGCCAGAGCTGCCGCCACAGGTGCTGCTGCTGATGCTGCAGACAAATGGTCCAGCAGCAGAAAACAAGGCTGTCAGTTTCTGACATTTTGCAGCATCTGCTTCCAACGCCTGTCTCTTTTTCTCCCCTGATCTTCTCCACGCCTCCCTTGCGTTTCTTCTCCATGATTGATTGATTGATGCAGAAGGAAGACGGGACCTCCCGCAGCCCTCAGCCCTTGGCTGTGATTGGCCAACAGCTCAATGATGAGGTGAAAGGGGTGTGACACACCCATATGGGCCAAAGATGATTAGCCAAACACTACTAGAGAAACTGTAAACATTGGTTATCATATTAAAGGCCAGCCCAACCGCGCCTAAAGTTTTTTTTTTTTTTTTTTTCTCCAGCCATACTGGCCCACACTGACCCAGCAGCCCACCGGGAAATCTCCTGGTACTTCCGATGGCCAGTCCGCCCATGGTGCAGTGGTATAAACAGTGTAAATATTTAGCGTGTTTATTGTCCATTTTATTTGTATTATATTTTCTTTCTTGTTTCATTTTTTTTATTTTTCTGGATGTACCTTGTGCAGAATTGTGTGTATTTTCTTGTGCATTGACAGTGTTTGATGCGGTGGTCTTCGGGTGGGGGGTGGTCCTTTATGTATTGTGTTTCTTGTTTTAAGTGCAAGAGGTGGAATTTCTTTAGTGTGCTTTTCATTTTTATGATGAAGGACAATTTACTTTTCCTCCAGATCTTGTGAGTTATTTTAGATATCCCTGTGGTCCTCAGTTCAGAGGCCAAATAATAAAACCTTGTAGTTGTTGCCTAATTCTGTGTTTTTTTTTTTTGTTTGTTTGTTTTTGTTTTTTGGGGGCACCATAGGCAGTGTCACCCAGGGCGCCACTTAGGCTAGAACTGCCACTGGGTCAGAGGTCGGGATGTTGACAGCTCTGATCTGATACCCTGAAGCTAACTTGCTCCAGAGCAGGTTAGCTATTCAGCATAAGTTGCCATGGTGATTTATCCCAGTTAAAAGAGAACCAGCTTCGCAGTACTGAAAACTCAGAGTTAACCTCGAAGTTGCCACACTAACTTAAAATCCTGCTTCCTAGTACAGTCCTAATGTTGGGTAGTTCCTTAGGGGCAGTACACATGCCACATTTTTTGCATCCTTGAATTCACTGTTTTTAATTTAGACGTGCGGCTGGAGCACTCAAATGCCAGAGCAACACCTTTGTGGCATGCACGCGTTCTCAACCACCTACTTTTCTGGGTACAAATGTTGTGCCCTGAGTTACGCAGCAGCATGCACATCATGTCATTTGACGAGGACCAACCAATCACACCTGACAGATATCCTTCCCTTCTTCCGTAAATATCAGTCTGTGTTAAACATGGAGAAGTTAAGCATTTTAGTGCATGGCTGCCAGAGCTTTACATCTGTCCCACAGATAACAGACCTACACACAAAACATGCTTGGAAGTAAATCAGCTCTGCACTCAGGATTTCAGGTAAATAAGCTATGATATGGTGCTTGTAAAGTTTACTTAGCAACCTCAGATGCAACCTGCTGCCACGCTCTTAAGAGCTGGCACAGAAACAGCACAAGAGTAGCACCCCGTGCCCAAAGACACACCTTTTTAATCAGGCTTATAACTAATATTTTAAACTCTTCTTACGTTCTTATCTGGTTCTATCCTATTTTATGTTGCTGCTTTTATCTTGCGTTTTAAGATGATACTAATCTTGCTGCTTTTATCTTGCTTTCTAAGATGATATTAATCTTAAATAATTCTCTGTTTTTATTTATCACTGGTACTGTATCTATTCTGTTTTATTTATAATCTTACGTATTCTATTTTTATTTTTATTTTTGGTACTGTATTTATTATCTTACATATTTTTACCCTTTTAGCTGCTCATTCTATTTACTTATTGTCAGGGCTTATCCTATTTTATGCTTTTAGTCCTATTTTATGCTTTTAGTCTTTCGCTTTTAACTCCAGTGTTTCCTCAGGGGGGTCCTCCACACTGGGAGCTGTGTCAGGTCTGCTGATGGGGGTGCTGTCCTTGGGTTCCTTCGGCCCGGCCGGCTGGGGGTTCCTCCCTTTGATGTGGGGGTCCGCCTGTCTGTTGGAGTCGGGGGGCCTGGGTGCTGGTCCCCCCGATGGCATGGCCTGCGGCTCCTCCCAGTGTGGACGGCCCCAAAGGTGGCGTTTCCTTGATCCTCAGTGCCATGCCATGTCTCCCTATTGTGTGTGATTGTGTGTGTGTGTGTGTGTGTGTGTGTGTGTGTGTGTGTGTGTGTGTGTAGTATGGAGGGTGGGAGGGAGGGGCTTTCTTTGAAATAGTTTTCTTTCTTTAATTGTGGTAATTGTTTTTAATTCTGTAAAACACTTTGTGTTGCATGTCCTTGCAGGAAAAGCGCTCTACAAATAAAGTTGATTGATTGATTGATTGAACCTCGCATTTTCCAGACGGTTAAAGCATTTGTTGGGTAGTTCCTGTCTGTGTATGGCCTCTTACTCTTCCAGAATCATGACAAACATTTCTTTGCAGAAATGCCACTGTGAGATACAAAATATGTCTATGGACTGGACTAAGGTGGTGCTCAATCTCTGGTATATTAAGATTTATATTTAGGCTATATTAAGTATATTGTCTTTGTACTGTGTTGAATGTAGGTCAAAATGGATTTGCAAATCATTGCATTCTGTTTTTAAGATAAGATAAGATAAACTTTATTGATCCCACACTAGGGAAATTTACATTTTACATAGTGTTCCAACTCTTTGGGGATTGGAGTTGTAAATAAAATAATTAAAATAACAACAAATAACATCAGTTAATAAAAAGCTACAGGAGAAAATGAGTTTTAAGATGAGATTTGAAAGAGAAAACTGCCTTTGCTTGTCTGAGAAGCCTGAACAGCAAAGGCGCAGTCACCTTGAGTGACAAGTCAAGATCCAAGGGGCCATGAGTAGGTCTCATGGCACCAATCAGGCTCATCAGAATACATCAGATCACAGATATAAGGAGAAGCCTGACCATTCAAAGCTTTTTAAACAAGCAGTAAAATCTTAAAATCAATCTAGCACTCACAGGTTACCACTAAAGGGCAGCAAGAGTCAGTGTGATGTGGTTGCTTCTCTTAGAAAAGCCTGGCAGCAGCATTTTGTATAAGTTGCAGTCTTTGGATGATTCACTCATTGATACCAGAATAAAGTGCGTTGCAAAAGTCACGTCTGGAAGAGATAAAAGCATGGATGACTTTTCTAGATCTGCAGATGAAAGGAGTGACCTGATCTCAGTTAAATGTCTCAGTTGGACAAAGTAGAACTGTTCACTGCTAAGCATCAAAGACAACTCTGAGTCAAGAAGTCCACCTGGGTCACAGGCCTCTTTCTGAACATTATTAGATAAGGCACTCAGACTAGATGAGAGATTGTTAATGCTGCCAGCGCTGAAGGGCCAGGAGGGCTCATTCAACTGCAGGAAATGTTCAGACATCCATTTCTTATTTTCAACAGGGCAGGACATAATAAAGGATGCAGCAACAAGGAATATATGAATGGTTTGATGAGAATGTAAGTTATATGAATCATATGTTTTCACAGTCTCCAATCTCAACCCAACTGAATAACTGGCATATACTGGAACGATATGATTGACAGTACTCGCAACTGCCATCTTTAAAAAATATGTTTTGCAAAAATAGCTTTCTTGTTACTGTGTCCAGAAATTGCTACTTAAACATCAAAAAAAAAAAAACAACACAAAACTATGCAGGCAACCAGACAATTTTCAGTACATCAAACTGACAGGATACACAATTTCAGCCATATATCTGGGCATGTGTGTTTTTCTGTGTCAATTCTGTCCTTGCAAAAGCAGTGCTGGATTAAGAGACAAATATGTTCAAAGCCTTATAGCGCACAAAGCTTTCGACTAATACCTGATCACACACACACACACACACTCACTGAAAAATTTCTTTCATTCTCAAGCCACTCTTCCATCCCTGTCAGTCTTCTGACACTGCAGCGTTCCACATGGCAGAGCAGAGTGCAGCCCACATCTCTACAAATGTACCGTTGGCTTTAAACACACTGTCTGTCGAGCTCTCAATCATGTAGATCCCTGCAATATGTAAAAGCACACCACTGCACTGTGTGTTGTACATACACTGAAGATGTCTGCTGTCTGGTTTGATGTAATACACTGCTTGACATTCACTCACATGTAGAGTCAGCCGGCTGGGTAAAGGACCGTGCCATTTTTTAGCTGATTTACCACCACTCACATGTACAAAACATTATTGCTGACCATCTATGACCAACCCTCTACCTTCCAGGGAGCCATTAGCTTCCATTCAATTCATTATTCTACTACAGTGAGATTATAGAGACTTGCAACAGGGATACTGTAGGAAATCTGTTACAATGAAAAACATATGTTAGGGATGCACGATATGGATTTTTTTCAACCAATACCAATGACTGATAGGTTCCTGCTTCTCACTGGTTTTGAGTTATTTGGCTAAAATTTATAGAGCCCATTTCACCTAATTAGTTTAAGGCTGATAAACAACACTGCAATTTTGCACTTAACATATTGTGGTGTGTTTTGGCTAAATAGGTGAAGTTTCCCAGCCTTAAGACAATGTGTTTAAGACCATAAGCCGAAGAAAGCAGTGATTAATGTTTCTTTATTTCACAATGGTTCTAATGGGTTACAGTTACTGTTGTTGTTGTATACACAGTTAGTGACTAACATAAAGTCATGCTGAGGTGAAATAAAGAGCACTTCCTGGTTCAGAAGTCATCTCTTTTCCTTATTCTTGCAATTGGGAAACCTAAGCTCACCACAATATATTATATAGTTCAGTGAAATAAAAAAAAAAAGTTGTAAAATGTGTTCTCAATGCTTTTATGTTAATATGACATAGACTTAAACAACAATCAATTAAATGCGCAAACCATTCACACCTATGGCCAATTTAGTG
Source organism: Cephalopholis sonnerati (assembly GCA_019142605.1). Classification (NCBI taxonomy): domain Eukaryota; kingdom Metazoa; phylum Chordata; class Actinopteri; order Perciformes; family Serranidae; genus Cephalopholis; species Cephalopholis sonnerati. Next base: position 6,174,792 of record JAGQAX010000004.1, on the reverse strand, counting down.
TCGCCAATTAACCTAACACTGCATGAAAAGAGGGATTTTCGTCAGTAAGTGGCACTGTAGATTGTCGTGGAATTTCAGGTTTACGACTGCACGCAGGCAACACAGAAAACTGCCAGGAACTGTCGGAAATTGTCCTTTGGCCTTGCTTGGCAGTTGCCCCCCCATGACCCCCCTTCCCCTAATTCTAGGGGAGGCTTTCACATGTAAATGAAAATGCTGTGAGCTGTAGAAATGCAAATCAGGGTAGCAGGGGGAGTTTCACTCCCCACACAGAGGTCACATTTTTCTAAAGGGTATTAACTTCATTTTAAGAAAATCTCTGGTGTAAATAGATGAGGCTTAGTGTAGCCTAATTATAGTCTCTTAAATTTTAGCTTGAACTGATTTATTTCATGAAAGTATGCTAGATTAATTACTGTGTATGGTCATTAGCAATGGTCAATGTTAAATAAAAAAGATACACAAAACAATTTATTACAACAATTAGTTTTAATCAGGCTTTGCCACAAAGGTCAAATGTGCATTCCATCCTCGCATGTGATTGGAGGAGCCCGACGAGCCTTCTAGCCCTTGTCCAATCATGTGCGAGCTCGGCATGATTCAAACGGAAGACCTTGCAAGACGAGCTTATAAACAGTGATGTTTTACTCCTGTATATTCAGACATTCTCTTCCATTTCGCATGTTTTTCGCTGTTTTGTGAACTACAATGGCTGGAAGGCGTCTCTCCTTCAACACCCAGAAACTCCTCAGCATGGACGCGATCAACCCCTTTCAGCCAGTCCGCAGACCGGCGAGAAGAAACTGCTGAAAGCTATCAGTGGGCTGTCTTGCCAGCTTGCTATGTGAGTCGAAAAACCGTGTGGAGGAGACTAACTGTAACAAGAGAAGACAGACCTCGCCTCATAACGAGGCCGTGACCACCTATTTACTTAGAGCTCTGTCTGCAAGTCCGGATTTACTTGATGTGGATAATGACGCCATTGTGTGTAAGTGACTTTTACTGTTTTCCTTTTTTACTTTTTGTTGTGACTTTTACGTTTTTTTATTTCATACCACTCTCATTTAATTCTTTTCCAGCTTGGAAAAAATAATAGATGTGTCAATATGCAGTGCACTGCGCAGTACTTATTGTCTTTACTGATTGTTTTTACAGCACTCTGAATTGCCTTGTGTACAGTTTTCTTCAGTTAAACAGAGAAAAAACTGAGGTAGTTGTTTTTGGACCCAAGGAGGAACGTCTTAAAATCAGCATGCAGCTCCAGTCAGTTCAGTTAAAAACCTCAGACCAGGCCAGGAATCTGGGTGTTGTCATGGATTCAGACCTGAATTTTAAAAACCACATACAAACAATCACAAAGTCAGTTTACTATCACCTTAAGAATATTTCTAGGGTTGAAGGAATGATGTCGCAGCAGGACCTTGAAAAACTTGTCCATGCATTTATCTTTAGCCGAGTTGACTACTGTAACAGTGTCTTCTCTGGTCTGCCTAAAAAGTCAATCAGACAACTGCAGCTGATCCAGAACGCTGCTGCTCGAGTCCTCACTAAGACCAAGAGAGCAGACCACATCACTCCAGTTCTGAGGTCTCTACACTGGCTCCCTGTCTCTCAGAGAATAGACTTTAAAATTCTCTTGCTAGCATATAAAGCACTGAATGGTTTAGGCCCAAACTACATCAGAGACCTTCTAGTCCAGTATGAACCATCCAGACCACTCAGGTCATCTGGTGCAGGTCTGCTCTGTGTTTCAAAAGTCAGAACTAAACATGGAGAGTCAGCGTTCAGTTTCTATGTTCCGTATATCTGGAACAAACTACCAGAAAATATCAGGTCTGCTGAGAGTCTGAGTTCTTCTAAGTCAAGGTTAAAGACTCACCTGTTCACTGCTGCCTTTGGCTAAAAGGCTTTTTACTTCTTAAATTTTATATTTTCCTTCAAAACTCTCCACTGCAACTCTTACTTCAATATGTGTGTGTTTTTATATTTTTGGGTTTCTCCTCCGAGAATCGCCACCTTAACGTGGTGGAGGGGTTTGCGTGTCCCCGTGAACCTGGGAGCTGTGTTGTCCGGGGCTAAAAGGGAGGGACCAGACTAAGAGCGATTCAGCCCGAAGAGGATACATGGAGCCGTTGCCCTGTGGACTCACCACCCGCAGGGACAGACATCAGGGTTGGGTGCTTTGTGTGCCGGGCGGCAGGCAGGGGCGGGGCCCCGGGCATGCTGATCCCTGGCGACGCGGACTGGCTTTAGGGACGTGGAATGTCACCTCTCTGGTGGGGAAGGAGCCGGAGCTGGTGCGGGAGGTGGAGCGGTACCGACTAGATATAGTTGGGCTCACCTCCACGCACAGCACTGGTTCTGGAACCAAACTCCTGGAGAAGGGCTGGACTCTTGCTTTTTCCGGAGTTGCCCAGGGTGAGAGGTGCCGGGCGGGTGTGGGGATACTCACAAGTCCCCGGCTGAGCGCCGCTGTGTTGGAGTTCTCCCCGGAGAACGAGAGGGTCGCCTCTATGCGACTGCGGGTCGCAGGGAGTAGGTCTCTGACTGTTGTTTGTGCTTATGCACGCAACAGCAGTACGGAGTACCCAGCCTTCTTGGAGTCTCTTGGTGGTGTCCTGCAAGGGGTGCCGGCTGGGGACTCCATAGTTCTCCTGGGGGACTTCAACACTCATGTGGGCAATGACGGAGAAACCTGGAGGGGAGTGATTGGGAGGAACGGCCTGCCTGATCTGAACCCGAGTGGTGTTTTGTTATTGGACTTCTGTGCTAGTCATGGACTGGCCATAACAAACACCATGTTCGAGCACAGGGAGGTTCATAAGTGTACCTGGTACCAGAACACCCTAGGCCAAAGATCGATGATCGACTTTGTGGTTGTATCATCAGATCTGCGGCCGTGTGTCTTGGACACCCAAACGTGTAGTGAGGGTGAACTGGGAACGTCTGGCTGAGGCCCCTATCCGTAGGGTCTTCAACTCGCACCTCCGGAAGAATTTCCCGTGCATCCGGGGAGAGGTTGGGGACATGGAGTCAGAGTGGGCCATGTTCAAAGCCTCCATTGTGGAGGCGGCTGCTAGGAGCTGTGGTCAGAAGGTCGTCGGTGCCTGTCGTGGCGGCAACCTGAGAACCCGCTGGTGGACACCGGAGGTGAAGGAGGCTGTCAGGCCGAAGAAGGAGGCCTTTCGGGTCTGGCTGGCCCGGGGGTCTCCTGAAGCAGCAGACAGGTACCGGTTGGCCAGAAGGGCTGCAGCTGTGGCGGTCGCTGAGTCAAAAACCCGGGTGTGGGAGGAGATCGGGGAGGCTATGGAGAAGGACTTTCGGTGGGCCTCAAGGAAGTTCTGGCAGACCGTTAGACGTATCAGGAAAGGAAAGCAGGGCTTGTCTCAGGCTGTGTTCAGCAGAGATGGAGAACTGCTGACCCAAACTGGGAACATCGTTGAGCGGTGGAAGGAGCACTTTGAGGACCTCCTGAACGCGGCCATCATGTCCATTGTGAACGAGGCAGAGCCTGAAGACTCAGGGGAATTCTCACCCATATCCCTGGCAGAGGTCGCTGAGGTAGTTAAAAAGCTCCCCAGCGGCAAGGCGCCGGGTGTGGATAAGATTCGCCCGGAGATGCTGAAGGCTCTGGACTTTGTTGGGCTGTCTTGGTTGACACGCCTTTTCAGTGTCACGTGGAGGTCGGGTACAGTGCCTGCAGAGTGGCAGACCGGGGTGGTGGTCCCCATCTTCAAAAAAGGGGACCGGAGGGTGTGCTCCAATTATCGGGGTATCACAGTCCGGTCCCTGTATGACCAAAGTGAGAGCTGTGTCCGCATACTTGGTGTAAAGTCCAGCACATTTCCGGTGGGTGTGGGCCTCCGCCAAGGCTGTCCCTTTTCACCGATCCTGTTTGTGATTTTCATGGACAGGATCTCGAGGCACAGTCGGGGGTAGGGAGGGGTCCGGTTTGGTGACCTCAGAATTGCATCTCTGCTTTTTGCAGATGATGTGGTTCTGTTGGCTTCATCACACTCTGACCTCCAGCACGCACTGGAGCAGTTTGCAGCCGAGTGTGAAGCGGTCGGGATGAGAGTCAGCACCTCCAAATCTGAGGCCATGGTTCTCTGCCGGAAACAGGTGGATTGTCCCCTCCGGGTTGGGGGAGTGTTACTGCCCCAAGCGAGGGAGTTCAAGTATCTTAGGGTCTTGTTCACGAGAGAGGGTAGAATGGAGCGTGAGATGGATCGGCGTTTTGGGGCGGCTTCTGATTTACTGGTCCATCTATGTCCCAACCGTCACCTATGGTCACGAGCTCTGGGTAGTGACCGAAAGAATGAGATCGCAGATACAAGCGGCCGAAATTAGTTTTCTCCGTGGGGTGGCTGGGCTCAGCCTTAGAGATAGGGTGAGGAGCTCGGACATCCGGAGGGAGCTCGGAGTAGAGCCGCTGCTCCTTCGCATCGAAAGGGGTCAGTTGAGGTGGTTTGGGCATCTGATCAGGATGCCTCCTGGGCGCCTCCCACGGGAGGTGTTCCAGGCACGTCTCACTGGTAGGAGGCCCCGGGGCAGACCCAGAACACGCTGGAGGGATTACATATCTCATCTGGCCTGGGAACGCCTTGGGGTCCCCAAGGAGGAGCTGGAAAGCATTGCTGGGGAGAGGGATGTCTGGGGTGCTTTGCTCGGCCTGCTGCCCCCGCGACCCGGTCCCGGATAAGCGGACGAAAATGGATGGATGGATGGTTTTATGTGTTGTTTTCTTACTTGCTGTTTTTAATCACCTTTTACATGTTTCTTTTATAATGTTTCAATGTGTTTCTTTTTCCCTTGTTGCTGTATTTCAATGTCCTGTGTAAAGCACCTTGAATTGCCTTGCTGCTGAAATGTGCTATACAAATAAACTTGCCTTGCCTTGAATAAACATGTTCCTTGCAAATTTTCCTTTCCTCAATTAATTCATTCATGTCCTTGATGGTAATAATAGTGTAGCCCATAGGATAACAATGATATGAATATACAACATAATGGCATAACATAATAATAATAATTTTATTTTATTATTGCAAGGGAGGGGTTTACATTTATAATGACCCAGGGTGACCAATAGCGACAGATCTGCCAACCAATCACGAGTGATTTTTCTTGTTTAAAAGTAGTGGTTTCATCCAATACTGGAGTGAGGAAATTCAAGCCAGACGCGGTTTTGCTGCTATTTATACGCTAATTGGAGCCATTAGCACCTCCCGGGAGCTCTCCACATATGTCATGGTTCATTTCCGACAATTTGTGGCACAGGCGAACACGATGTTCACAGATTTCCAGGCGGTTACGGGGACGAAAATCCCACTTTTCATGCAGTGTAACCTGCATGGCTTTGGATTGTGGGAATAAGCCGGAGTACCCGGAGAAAACCCATGCTGACATGGGGAGAATATGCGAACTCTGCACAAAAGACCTTTTTCTCACATGGTGAAACACTTTTACAACATCACGAAAGCATACAAGTAACGATTGATGACTTGATGAAATTTTGTTTCATTTTCTGTAAGGGTCATAGCAAAGGTTCACAGGTAGATAGGCGAGAAGAAAAAACCTGGCTTACTGAGATCATATGCCAGGGAAAAGTAAACGGGAGAAAATCTCTGGGAGGCTGTTAATGATTTGCTTCTCAACAAAAGCTGCGTAACAACTGCTTTGCTGGGACTCTTAACCAGCAAAAGTATCAGTCTAATCTATGTTGTTTTTCAGTTGTCACAGTTTCAGGACTTGATCAGCTGTTCGCTTAAGTCAGTCTGAAGTACAATATTTTAAATTATAACAGCTCCACTGTCCTCTAAGTATTTCAGTCTCATAAGACTTTATGAATCAGTCACATAATTACTTAAAATTCCAATAGTAATTTATTATGCAAAGGAATAATAACATGTCTGCCTGCATATTTTCAATATGTAGTTGTTGTGTGTAATAATAATTACCAGGTAACTTGTCTACCAACATAAAACTGCAACCAAATAGTGTGGGTTAATAAAAGGTTAAAAATAATTCTATAAAGACACATAAATTAAGTGATATAACTTAGTTATTTATCCTAAATCTGTAAAAATCAGCTAATAACTGGACCAAAAGCACTTATGCTGACATAAGCAGTAATGACTCAGTAATTAGCTCAATTTTTGTATGGAAAATATGCGCTAAATATCCACATAATTGTGTAACAAATGCTTGTATTAGGCAGCACAGTGGTGCTGCGGTTAGCATTGATGCTCCACAGCAAGAGGGTTCCTGGTTCCGGGTTGGGGGGCTTGAATCCCAGGATGGGGAAAAGTATTTCACCATGTGAGAAAAAGGTCTTTTGTGTAGAGTTTGCATATTCTCCCCGTGTCAGCGTGGGTTTTCTCTGGGTACTCTGGCTTCCTTCCACAGTCCAAAGATAAGCACGTTAAGTTAACTGGGATTGTTAATTGTTAGATTTAGGCACAAAATACCCTTGGTCATGGTGAGAATAAAGATCATGTTTTGGCTTAAAATGTTCTTCTGGTCATTACCCTCCCTAATCTCAGTCTCATCTCTGTTTTTATTCATGTGCTCTTATACACAACATCATTTCAAAGCATTAAACATATTTTGCTCAGCCTGCTGCCCCTGTGACCTAGCCATAGATAAGCAGATAAAAAAGAATGTGTAACAATGTACAAAAATACCATACAGTGTTATAAAATAATGTTAAAATGATGGTGACTAAATGTGTGTGATTTGGTTAAGAAACAAACACTTAACGTAGTCATAAATAAGTTTAAAAACATGCAGCTGTAAAGTTATACATGAGTAGGGAATCCACATTTATAGGCTTCACACAGCGGGACCATAAATGTAGGGAATCTAAAATTGTAGGCCTTATCAAGGGGGGTTTATATTACTAGGTCTCACCAAGGGACACCAAATATGTAGGGGTTCTACAGATAGTATTATAAATTAATAATAGTATTATAAAAAGCTCGGATACTACTTGTTGAAAATCTAGGAGGTCTCACACTGCGGCACCATAAATATTGGAAACAATACTTGGCATCACATGGAGGCACCATAAATGTAGGGAATCTACACTTGTAAGCCTCATTAAGGTCCTGACCTTGTAACAGATCTCCAACCTAAGTATCAAATTGGCTATCAGAAATAATTAATAATTATTAGTAATAATTATTAATTATGTTAAATAATGTGACTTAATTAACATCAAATCACCTCGTGGGGCACCATTCCCGTAAAGGGAAAAATGATAGCCAGTTAATGATATCAGTCTCATAAAGTTCACTAAACTATCAATTTGGGATTGTAAATAATAATTAAATTAATAACCGTAACCAAAATTAATAATAAAGCCTGAAGGATTTCGGAGTTCTTGACGTAGCAGAGGCTGACTATTCATTCACTCTTGTACAACATTAAACAGACAGCAGGTATGATTCCAAAATTATATTTATTTGTAAAGGAAAGCAAAGCAAAACCGAAACACACAAATCATAACTATATATAAGCATGTGTGTGTGTGTGTGTGTGTATACGTGTGTAGGTGTGTGTCTGTGTGCGAGAGAGAGAGAAAGACAAAGGCGGGTGTGGTAATCGAAAGGGCCGTTTGGCCTACAAAACAAAATGGCTGACAACAGAAAACTACAAGATGGCCGAATCAAAGCTGGCCTCAGATCGGGGGAGGTGTCTGACCGTGTGGTCAGGACAAAGACAAAGGAAAAGAAGCGGGAACTTTGAGCTGCCTGTTTGGGTGTAGCTCTGTTGAAAGCCAATTTGTAAGTGAGTCTATGTGAATGCGATTTGTGTTGCAGAGGGTCTGGATTAGTGCAGAATATGTTTAGTTGCATGCAAGACGTTGTCTGTGAACAGCATTAGCAAACTAAACATGACTTAGCTTTGGTAAAACCAACTAACCAATAACCTAATTGCAGACAATCACAACAGTAACTCAATAAGCAGCATTAAATCACATACAACAAGTTAAACAGTCTTGCTTAGCCTGTACAGCTGTGATAAAGCTATGCCCAGTTGTTTCATTACCAAACCCTGAATGGATGGAGGGAAGAGTCAGTCTGAGGCATGCTGCTCTTGTTAGCTGGCGAAGAAGGCTGGAAAGAGCTGTGGCTCTAGAAGCAGTCTTTGTTGTGTCTTTGTTGTGTCCTTGTTCCAGAGGTGCAGATCCGAGGAAGCCGATCGCTCGGGGTCCTTGCAGAGTTAGACGCTGGGGTGCTAACTCAACTTGATTCTCCTTATTGCTGGGAGGTTAGTTGCAAACCTTGTGTTTGCCCTTCTAACGTCTCTGGGTTCAGTTATGCTCCTGCTTTGAGCGAGGGCACGAGCGTCTTAGGAGAAAAGGAACAAAAGACTGTAGAGCAATTGTTCCCCCCCTTGGTGGTTCGGGGGCAGGGGTCTCTGAGCTGATCCACAGCTCAGGACAAAGAGCACATCTAGTCTGGTCCAGGGCACAGAAGGAAAGGAGTATGAGTGGCTTGCCTGCCCAAGAGCAAGAGAGAGACTGTAGTAAAGGCAGAAGAACTTCTACAGTGTGTCTGATGACATCACAGAGTCACATGACACTGTAAAAGTACCGACCAATCACGTTTTGAGACTTGTCTCTCAAAGAGGAAATGAGGTGGGCATCCTGCTGAGATGGGTGTCAGATAACTGTCTTTGTAAAAGAACAAAGAACATGAGGTCTCTCCATCTCAGGAGGTAAAGCCTTCACACGTCCAGTTTAGATTTTAACAAATGACAAATCATCTGTGGTCCAGTGAATCTCACCACGTGTTTTATTTTGAAATCTTTTATTGTGAAGAGTGGTAACAAGAGGAAGTAGTGTGTGTAAACAAGTGTAATACTGGTCACTTATTGGTCCATGCATAGACATATAAAGAGTAGACGCCGCATCGACTGCTACTGCCTATTGGCGCTGACGAGCCGTGGGGCCGCCATCTTGGACCGGTCAACCACTCCACTCAGTGGTTGGGGTAATGAAGTGTCAGCGCATTTAATCCATCATAACTCTCTGAATACTAAACTGATTTTCACGTGTTTTTTTTTTTTTCTGCAAACGTCATACATGTAGCTATGATACAGGACAAATGGTTTAGCGTATTTTAATATTCATAGTGGTATTAACAGTAATAGAATATTCTGATATAGCCTAGACTGTAGACAGGTATTTTGCAAACACTACAAACACACACATTATACATATATATATATATATATATATATATATATATATATATATATATATATATATACATACACATTAATATATGATAGATAAGCAGATAGTGGCAGTAAAGTCAACTATTTTAATAATTTGAAAATACAATATATGATTAGGCTATATATATAAATATTTACGTATATAAACAACTTATGAAAACATTATATTTCTGTATAAAACATAACAATAGATAGAAGTTATATATCAGAGAAAATGAAAATATATACAAATCATAGAGTATCAATAACATTCATATATACATATATAATAGATAAGATATATCAGATATAGTTATATAGTTATATATCAGATATAGACTATCAATGTCATTCATATATACATATATAATAGATAAGATATATCAGATATAGTTATACAGTTATATATCAGAGAAAATGAAAATATATATAAATCATATATAGAGTATCAATGTCATTCATATATACATATATAATATATATAGTTATATATCAGAGAAAATGAATAAATCATATATAGAGTATCAATATAATTAATATATCAGAGAAAATGATAATATATATAAATAATATAGTATCAATATCATTCATAAATATATATATATGTAATAGATAAAAGTTATATATCCGAGAAAATCATAATATATGTATAAATCCTGAAAAGTAATCCCCAGTGAAGCAGAAATATGCTGCACAGTGCTCTGGCATCTTGTTCCTTCTGCTGCTCAACCAGGAGTAGGTTGACCGGTCCAAGATGGCGGCCGCATTTCTCGCTCCCCAGCAGCCAATGCGGCGTCTACTCTTTATATGTCTATGGGTCCATGTGTGTCGGACCACGGAGATGTCCGAAAGCGAGCAATACAGAAAGTAAGAGCATGAGGTTGTTATGGTCGCTTGACTGACTAAGTCTTTTGGACTATCTGCTCGACAGTCTTCAGCAAGATATTCATCCTACATCTCTCCTGTGAGCAGCTGCATATATTTGCACTCGAAGTTTGTCACACAGTTGTCTGTGAGTGTGTATCTTAGCTCCACAGTGTTTATTAGCTTGTTAGCCAACACGTGTTGATGTTAGCATTCATTAGCAAAGTGAATGGACTTGTAGCCACAGTAAAGCTAACACAGCTTGCACCATAGGTTTTGTAGTTCATCGTTTTCGACCTGGAAACCCTGAAGATTTATTGGACAGTGCCAGTAGCTAACTTAACAAACCCATGGTCGGACTCTTATTGGACATTTTGGACACTTTCTTCACGGGAGGACAAGAGACTGGTAAAGGCTGCAGACGCTGATGAGATTACACCCTCTTGGACACCTGCTTGCCATCTTTTCTTTACTTGAGGACCAGACACTGGTAGAGCTGCAGTTTGCATCCAAAACATTTCAATAAGGTATCACACTTTTGTTTTGTTGCTCTTCTGAGTGAAGCTGCCACTAAGTTTTGGGACTCACCGCTCCCAAGCATTGCATGAGGCCTGCAATGAGGTTTCTGTGTGTGTGTAAGTGTGCTTGATATGAGTGGGCCCACTGAGTTTGGTATAAACTTGAGATTGAGGTAAATTTGAGTTAAAGTTAACCTGAATTTTAGTGATGTTGTATTGTTGCCAATATAAAGGAGTAATTACTGTAAATTTTCAAGAAGTTTAAAGGGAAAGGTGAACTTTAAAATAAAGTAAATATTATTTCATATGTGTTTATTTTGTACCTTTTAAAAGTAAATAAGAGAAATTCATTATCTCTAAAATGTATTCCACTGTGAAGGCTGGTTATTCTTCTACTAAAGGTGTGTTTGCATAAACAGTAAATTCTTTTGATATACTGGTTAAAAAGTATCTTATTTCATGGTAGTGTGTTAATTGCCTCAAATCAATTACAGTTTGGTAAAAGGGTTAATGCACAGAGTTTAAAATAGTGGTGGTATATTTCATTCAAGCTGCAGTACGTGACTCAAGACAAAATGAAAGGTACATATTTAAAAGTGAAAGAGGATAAAAAAACCTTATTATACATTAAGTTAACTGTATTAACAAACTGGATGGGTGGATAAACATAAAGGTCTTGGAACCATAAAGCGGTGGCTGTTTTGGTGTCACCTGAGCGCAAACAGAGTGAGGACTCCAGAGTTGTAATATACCACAGCAAACACTCGACTTACTTAAAGTTTCCCTCTGCTGTAGTAATCCTGCAGTGGTGACATTCCTAATGGCCTCGCATTTCTTCCCACTGTCACGCTGAGAGAAACATTTCCCCATGGATGGTTTTAATGTTAGTCTCTTCAACAGCTGGGGAGGCCGACAAGTCAATTATATTTCAAGTCGTTGAAGCAGCAATTCTCTTATCAGTGACCTGTCAGCTTTGATCTAATGGTGCTGGTGTTTGATTAACAGGCCCGTGTAATGCTGTTGACATCTGAAGTGAAGCTCACCACACCTCCGAGCTGCAGTCAGTCTGACGCCATGCCACCTCAAAGCAAAACAGGTGAAGACGTCTGGATGGGCAGCATTTGGCAGAGTGTGTGTGTGTGTGTGTGTGTGTGTGTGTGTGTGTGTGTGTGTGTGTGTGTGTGTGCAGTGTGCCGTGTGTATTCAAGCGCACAACAGTGGAGAAATCTAAATTAGCCCCCATATTTAGTGAAGTCACAATCCTGTATTTTTATTCTTGAGATATTTTTGCACCCATTTCCTCCCAGTTTGGAATGTCCAATTTCCTCTGCACTGCAATTCTTGTCACCACCAACTCTTCTGTTGACAGCTCTGAACAGGTCAATATTTGTACTATCCTCCACCAGTTTCAGCCAGTTTTTCTCACTTTTTGTGAGACATGTTCATGGTGTTTATGATAAGATAAGGTAAGCTAGAACTTTCTTTAACTCTGTTTATCCAGAGGGAAATTGCTGTGCAGCAGTTGCAGTATGAAGTAGGAAAGAGTGCAAAATATACAGTCATGGACGAAAGTATTGGCACCCTTGGAATTTTTCCAGAAAATACACCATTTCTCCCAGAAATTGTTGCAATTACAAATGTTTTTGGTATACACATGTTTATTTCTTTTATGTGCATTGGAACAACACAAAAAAGCATTAAAAAAAGCCAAATTTGACATCATTTTATACAAAACTCCAAAAATGGACTAGACAAAATTATTGGCACCCTTTTAAAACTGTGGGTAAATCATTTTGTTTCAAGCATGTGATGCTCGTTTAAACTCACCTGTGGCAAGTAACAGGTGCTAGCAATATAGAAGTCACACCTGAAGCCAGTTAGAATGTATAAAAGTTGACTCAACCTTTGTGTTGTGTGCCTGTGTGTGTCACACCAAGCATGGAGAAGAGAAAGAAGAGCCAAGAATTGTCTGAGGACTAAAGAAGCAAAATTGTGGAAAAATATGAACAATCTCAAGGTTACAAGACCATCTCCAGAGATCTTGAAGTTCCTTTGTCCACTGTGCACAATATAATCGAGAAGTTTATAACCCATGGAACTGGGGCTAGTCTCCTGGGACGTGGACGTAAGAGAAAAAATGACAAAATAATGTGACGCAGGATAGTTCGAATGGTGGATAAACACCCTCAGTCAACTTCCACACAAATTCAGGCCGTCCTGCATACTCAGGGTGCAAAAGTGTCAGCTTGGACCATATGTCGTCATCTGAATGAGATGAAGCACTATGGCAGGAGACCGAGGAGAACCCCACTGCTAGCACAGAGACATAAAAAAGCCAGACTGGAGTTTGCAAAAATGTACCTGAGTAAGCCTCAATTCTTCTGGGAGAACGTTTTGTGGACAGATGAGACTAAGGTAGAGCTTTTTGGCAAAGCACGTCATTCTACTGTTTACAGAAAACGGAAAGAACACAGTAACTACAGTCAAAGATGGTGGAGGTTCAAAGATGTTTTGGTGTTGTTTTGCTGCCTCAGGCACTGGGTGCCTTGACTGTGTCTAAGGAATCATGAAATTTGGAGACTATCAAAAGATTTTGGCCCACAATGTAGGGCCTAGTGTCAGAAAGCTGGGTCTGTGTCAGAGGTCATGGGTGTTCCAGCAGGACAATGATCTGAAACAAAGTGCTGGAGAGTGGCCAGCAATGAGTCCGGATCTAAATCCCATTGAACACCTATGGAGAGATCTCAAAATTGCTGTTGCAAGAAGGCACCCTTCAAGAGAGACCTGGAGCAGTTTGCAAAAGAAGAGTGGTCCATTTTTTTTAGTTTTGTATAAAATGATGTCAAATTTGGCTTTTTTCTTCTGTTTTTTTTGTTTGTTTGTTTTGTTCCAATGCACATAAAGGAAGTAAACATGTGTTTTCCAAAAACATTTGTAATTGCAACAATTTCTGGGAGAAATGGTGTATTTTCTGGAAAAATTCCAGGGGTGCCAATACTTTCGTCCATGACTGTATATATAAACTATAATTTCCACCCCACGGTTGTATGCCTTTGTGCACCAGTCAAGTTTGTCTTACAGTTTACATCCATGTCTGTGGAAATAGGGATGCTTCACACACATCTTCCCCCTGACAGCACAGAAGATCAAACAATCAGCACGGTTTCAAGGTGGACACCCAAGATTAGTGTCACCAATTCAGTATGTGACCAAATATTTCCCCTGCTGTTCCTGAGATAAGACACTGAATTATGGCCATAAAATACTTTATGCAGAATATTATGATGTCACAGTGTAGTTGACATTTGACCTGGATAGAAAATGTCATTACTTCATTATTTATATTTTTGTGTCAAATCTGAAGAAATTCCCTCAAGCTGTTCTTGAGGTATCACGTTCAAGAGAATGAGACAGATTCAAGGTCAAATTGACCTTGACCTTTGACCATCAAAATCCAATAAGCTCATTGTTGAGTCCAAGTGAACATTTGTATTGAATTTGAAGAAACTCCCTCTAGGTCATCTTGTGATACTGCTATCATAGAATTGAGACAGACAAGGTCACAGTGACCTTGACCTTTAACCACCAAAATCTCTAGAGATATAATGTTCATGAGAATGTCACAGACAAGGTCACAGTGACCTTGACCTTTCACTTATGACCACCAATAACTAATCAGTTCATTGCTGAGTCCAAGTGGACATTTGTGGCAAATTTGAAGAAATTCCCACGAGGTGTTTTTGAGATATCACATTCACAAGAATGAGATGGATGCAAGGTCATGACGACCTTGACCTTTGACCCTTGACCACCAAAATCTAATTAGGTCATTCTCAAGTCCAAGTGGACATTTGTACCAAATTTGAAGAATTTCCCTCAAGGCGTTCTTGAGATATCGCGTTCATGAGAATGAGACAGACAAGGTCACAGTGGCCTTGACCTTTGACCCCTGAAAACTAATTACTTCATCACTTAGTCCAAGTGGACATTTGTGTGAAGAATTTTCCTTGAGGCATTCTTGGGTATTATATGTTCACAAGGATGGGATGGGCGGTTGGGCAACCTGAAGACATAATGCCTCCAGCCACAGCTGTCGTGGTGCGGATGCATAAAGAAAAGATTTTCAATGAGGTGAGAGATCAAAGAGTTGAAATGAACTCACATTCACAGAGGGACAATAATCCAGAAATAAAGATGGACGTTTAAACAAACGGAACTGAAAAGAAAGCAGAGCCACCTCAGCAACCTGTGTCTCAGCTGTCCATCTCTGCATGAGCTAGATGAGTTATAAAGTTTGATTGGCAAAGCAAGAAAGGGTTTCCAGAGGAAATCTGTCCATCCTGGTGCTAGCAGTCTGCTACTGTGTGACTACCACATCATGAAGAGGGTAAGAGTCACTGTCCATGATGCTCTGCAGCTTACACAGACAACACCACCGAAGAATCAAGTTCCATCTCCAAGATGCTTAAATACAAATGGGCATGACAGTTTGAGCATACTTGAGGAAGATCATTGATAAAAAATAGAAAAAAGAAGTGGACCCAAAGTGGAACCTTGTGGAACGCCCTTTTCAACAGTTAGGTAATCAGACTGACAACCCTGGAAGACAACACACTAGCATCGATTATGAAGATAAGCATTAAACCAGAGGAGAGCATTTTGATTCAAGCATTGTACAGCTTATCAGAGGAGGAGGTAATGATCAACCATATCAAAAGCTTTGGAAAGATCAATAAAAACTGCACCAGTGAATTGGCCTTTATCAAAGGATGAGAGCACATCATTTGTGAATTTTGAAAGCACTGTGGTGGTTGAAAAATTTGCTCTGAAACTTGATTGGCATGGCCATAACATGCTGTACAAATAAATTTACTGTGGTAATTGAATAAAAATTATGTTTTTAAAGATTTTTGCAATAGTACAAATAATAGAAATAGGTGGATAATTATTCACATCTGATGAGACTTGAAAAGAGGAATGTCTCTGGCACATTTCCAAATTTGAGGCATTGAAGAGGCAGAGAGAGACAAATTAAACAAATCAGCAAGGGGATACATTATAACATGAGCAGCAAGTTTAACAAATCAAGTAAAATAAAATTAAAAATCTTCAGTCTTCTCAGAGAACAAAGGTTTCATCACCAAAGTAATCTAGATTTAAGCAAGAAAATTACTAGGTTAGGTTTACAAAAACAAAAACCCTCTTGCCCTACTTGGACTCTCCACTAAGTACTACATTATTGCCTCTGACGGGATTACATTGGAGTTAGTTACAAGCGCGAAGCATTCCATACAGATGTTGCAAGTTGCTTTGTGTGTCAATGCCAGAAGCCCAGGGACACTGACCAGGCTGCAGTATTTTATGCCCTGGCAATGACATCAGTTTGTCTGGAACATAAACTGAGAATTACAGTTTAACTTTGGCTCTGTATTGACTATTGCTCTATATTGATATTTCCACAACCAAACTGGACTTACCACTACCCCGGGTCTCTGTGGTGTATCCCCACACTTACATCCACTTAGCAGTGCAATAACTTATTTTCCACCCAGGCACATGTTAGTCATAGTGCATGACAAAAAGTGCAATTTTCCAGTGTTTGTTGCTGCATTAATCAAATATTAAGCGTAGATGAGTGAGCTCTGGTTGAGCAATTCTGCCCAGCTACAAGCTAGTACCGCAATCTGAATTTGTTTATGTGGATTTATAACAAACATGTTTGACACAGAGGATCAAAACACTAATTCATAAGGTATCATACGAACTGCTGTGTGTGAATTTTTGTAGGATGGATTTACCTGCTCAAACTATTATAATGTTTGAACTGAGTTCCTAAATTAATCAAGCAACAAAGCAAAGAAACAATTTAAACCCGATTACACAGTAATGATAAACATTGGTCAAAACAGGGTATGTCCATCTTGCATGTACTTTTAACATGGTCCCTACCTCTGTCATCTTCTAATTTCCTGTTCCTCTCCCCTTCTCCTCATTCTTTTTCCACTTTTTCCTTCTTCCCCATTTCCTTTATCTTTCTCATTGCCTTTCCTAATCTCCACTCTCCTGTTCACTTATTTCCTTCATCCTTCTCTTCTCATTCTCATCCCAGCTGTAGATACTGTAGGTTCTGGTAAAGGAATAGCAGGAAAGAAAAAAGAGCTCTCACCTTTAATAAACATTTTGTCGTTTACAAAGAGATGCCCATTCTTGCAGATACATAATTCATAGGAAGGGCTCTCTGTTCTCTCTCAGTAAGAATAAATATCATCTTTTATTTTACACCCCCTTCCTCCCCTACCCTCCTCTCCCTCCTCTCCTGTCTCATTCCCTCTGATCCCAGCGTTCCTCCACCTTTCCTTGTCATCTATGAAGGATTTCTTTACAAAGCCGAGCAGTGACAGTATGCTGTGTTAGCGTTTAGTTTAAACGTGTGCGCAGGGCTGAGCCATGCCCTGTTTTGAAGACGCAATAACGCTAATCTATTCACCAGAGGCACCAGCTTACACACTCACACACATTCTGTAGTCCTGGAAGCACATACTGTACACTGTAATACACAGACGGTGAGGTGATAAGGGTGTCTGCATGGCAGCTTCCACCAATATGTCTTTTTGAAGGTTGATATCAGCTGGCACGGGAGGGGAGATGGGTTTATTCACAGAGACTCCATAGTCCTATACTGCAGGTTGAGAAAGCAAATAGAAAACGGCTTAGTAGTTAGGCCATGTCCAACCTTTTGTGGATACATTCGCATTTGCACTCTCAGTCACCCCTTGGCACTGAGAATGGTAAGAGAATAGTAAAGCCATCTCCAGAGTGATGGTGGACGAGGTGCATGCAATGCACGGAGCAGCATGCTAGAGATAAACCAACAACACAGTGGAATGCAAGTTTTGCGGCAAAATGCATGAGACAAGAAATCATAAATGCCTGGCATATGGTAAGATGTGCAAAAGAGAATGGCAAACATAATCACTTTAAGAAAAGAAGAAAAGAAACATGCACATTGTAGCAGAATGTGAGAGTGATAAGTATGAAGAAAATTCCTGAAGCTGAGATTGGGAATGTGAATGCTGTGGATGCTACCTGAGTGAATGAGGTGAATATCTGTTGTGAGGGTCCAAAGGACAGAGGGATGTTGTATGCTGTAAAGCCCTTTGAGGCAAATTGTGATTTGTGATATTGGGTTTTATAAATAAAATTGATTGATTGATTGATTGATTGAATGACACTGACCTCTTTGTGGTATCGTGCAAAGTCTTAGGGCTGCTGTGAAACTGGGCCTACTTTAGGCAACAAAAAATTTTGTCCTGCAGTGCACATCAATGTAACTAAAAAATGTCAATTAAATGTCAGATCAATTCAAAAATAGTGTCTTTATTTAGGACATCTGTGCATCAAAAAAGGTGCTCAAAGTGTAAAAAAAAAAAAAAAAAGATAGAGTGAGTGAAAACAGCAATAAATGTTTCAGTCCTTGATAATCATCAGTGCTCCTGACGTGAGTGTTTCACAGAGCAGTGGTTGTAGGGTCAGTTGGATGCAATATTCGCTCCAGACTCAATAATCTGTTCATGGACTACCTTGAGAGCCAAAGCATTCACTCCAATAATCCTTTTGATTCTAACGTTATCTTTCATCGATATAACATTTAAATTTTTTTTATTTTATTTTCAGGGTCTCACAATCTGAATTGAATGCTTCTGGTGAATATATCAATTCACATTTTGATACCATCAAATTCAGTATGGAATTCAATACATCTACTTTTTATTTTTTGGATACCCACATTACGCTGATCGACAGAACACTCTCCTCATCACTATATGTGAAATTCACTGACAAGAACAGTCTAATTCATGCAACTAGTTTTCACACATTGCCATTGAAAAGAGGTCTGCTCTACAGCCAGTTTTTGTGTGTTAGACAAATTTGCCCTTATTCTGCTGATTTTGAATTGGAGGCCAAAAAACTCTATGACCAATTTATATCAAGGGGCTTCCCCGAGTGCCGGTTTAATTCAGTTTCATCCGAAGCTTGCTCCTATACCTCACCCACTGGGTCACCCACTAAGTAACCTTGATTTGACAACATAATATGTTGCACTACCTGCAGCCCTATCAGCAAACAAATAAAGGAGGTCATATCCAGGCACTGGCATATTCTATCTGTTGATGATGTGGGGAAAAACTTGTTTTCTGATTTGCCCCTCTTTGTCCAATCCAGAGGCTGCAATGTCCATGACATGCAGACACCTCTCATACTGCATAGGCAGCGAGTATGGACTGCCCAATCGGCATCGCTGAGTGTGATTCTGATGAAAAGCTGAGACTGTTTTCTGAGCTGATACAGACAAAAGAGCATCAAACTAAATGCATACAAATTCAAGGGGACACCTCCTGACAGCAGATGGACTAAAAATAGATACAGTAAAGGTGTGTGCCATCAAACAGATCCCGAGACCAACAGATGTGAAAGCAGGTAAGAGGCTTATGTGTATGGTGAATTACTTGGCCAAGTTTTGCCCTCATCTCTCTGACTGAGGTGTTGAAGCAAATAACACACAAAGACTGCAAGTGGAGCTGGACAGCACAAAATGAGGAAGCATTCCTCACACTTGAAGAGACGATTGCAAGTGCTTAAGTATTCCAACCCAGATGAAGAACTGACTGAACTGATCAAGTCTGGGCACAGCATTCATGCAGAAGGGTAAGCCTGTCACATTCGTAAGCATAGCCCTCACACAAACAGAGTGAACCTGAATTATATTCATAATTAAAGTTAGAAAGAAGAGTAAAGCTGTAGAACCACTATAGACATCAAATCATGTGTTAAGTCAAATGTTCAATCAAGTGCACTATGTTTGAGTTATGTCATTATTGTACAAATCAAACTTTTAAAAAATGCAAGGCGCAGCCGGGCAAGCAAGGGGTCCGGTTTGGTGACCTCAGAATTGCATCTCTGTTTTTGCTTATAATGTGGTTCTGTTGGCTTCATCACACCATGACCTCCAGCATGCACTAGCGTTTTTTTGGCTGAGTGTTAAGTGGTCAGGATGAGATTCAGCACCTCCAAGTCTGAGGTTGGTTCTCTGCTGGGAAACAGTGGATTGCCCCTGTTACAAGGCCAGGCCAATTAGTGTAGATTCCCTACATTCATGGTGCCTCTGTGTGATGCCAAGTATTGTTTCCAACATTTATGGTGCCGCCATGTGAGACCTACTAGATTTCCAACAAGTAGTATCCCAGCTTTTTATAATTAGGGTCCGAGCTGCTAAGCAGCCAAGGACCCTATTGTAATCGGAAGAATTCTTTCTTTCTTTCTTCTTCCAAGGAAATCATACTTCCCATGGGCAAAAACTCACCAAACTTTACAGAAATGTCCGACCCTATGCCAGATTTACTCAACTCCAAGGACATGTGCCACCCCCTCCTGGGGGGGGCACAATAAACGTTTAAATTTAAAAACGTCAAAAATTCCTACCAAACCAACGGTACATGCTAAAGTTTTGAAACTTCACCACAATGTAGCCCCAGTACTGCAGAAACTTTTGTCCATTTAGACTCATTACAAATTATGAAGTCCATCACTCTGTTTTTTTCAAAAACTGTAAAACTTATAAAACGTATCTCCTCCCACAATTTTTGCTCAATTGTCACCAAACTGGCTAGAGAACATCTCCAGACTGTCCTCCACAAAACTTGTTTCCTGGATTTTTGATTGATCAAAAATTGAGCCTACAGTGCATGAAAACGTTTGACTGTAAACACTACTGTAAACATATACCATCCAATTCTTGCTAAATACATTTTCAATCTTCCTGAAAAAAATTGACAATATTTTGGAGTTGTGGTTGATGAAGTTTGGAAAATATCAGAATTTTATCCCCCAAACTGAATTTTCTAGAACATTTTGAATTCTGCTCTCACTGGGAACAACTGGAGTCAATGTAAAAGTGGCATTTTTAAACATCACATTTTCTCTTGTGAAGCAAAACACTTGTCATTAAAAACAAATCACCAACATGTCCATGCTGTCTAGATGCAATTTATGTATTGTCAGATTTTTGTTTAGATGAAAGAATTTTTGACATTTTGACTACATTTTGATTAGGTAGGTGGGCAGCTGTGGTATGCATGACACGTGTAGACTAAGGTGGACAGTAGACAGCCATGGCATGCATGGCAATAGTAGAATGCAAAGTACCCAGAAATCCACACCATGGTGAGCAGGTGTGATACCATTAGATTATCCTTTATGCCATACATGTTTAAAAAAATACTTAAACCCCAAACATGTGATTCCAGTATTTACAGGCCTGCTATTGGTTCCCTTCTAAGAATAAGATGGAGACTTAAGAAAACTTTGACAAATTTTTCATCAGCAACATATGCTGCTCAAAAAACTGAAGGGAACACATAACGGTCACAGTATAGCACTGAATCAGTTAAACTTCAGGGGAAAAAATCTGTCCATTTAGGAAGCATAAGTGACTGTGAATCAGTTTCACCTGCTTTGATGCAAATAAAAGTGACAACAGGTGCAATGGAGAGGCAAAAGCAAGACAACCTGGGAATGGTTTTGCATGTGCATGTGTCATTTCCACACAGTAGGTCATGCATGGGAGTATGAAGAAGCAGTGCAATATGTTTGTAAACTGCTGTGAGCAGTGCAGATACATATCTGGGAGAGAATGTAACCCTTTTGTTCCCAGTAGCAGAAAATGTGCCTTATAACCAGAATTTTTGTTGTACTAATAAGATAGAGATTTTAAGCTTTATTATTAAAAATGAGGTACAAATCAGACATTGGGTTGTTACTGTAAAAAGAGGAAAATGCCAAAAAGGATGTAACAAAAGGAACTATTGATTAGGTACAGTATGTGTTTCAATAGACCTGCCAACCTCTGTTGTTGCAACACAGACCTGTGTGTTTTTACACCTAGAGGGAACAGGCTATGTAGTGCGAAGACCTGTGCTGAAGGTGAAGAAAACTAATTATCCAGTTTGGTAGAAATAATAAATTCCGCAGTCTTTTTGTGTAGTCTATAAAAACAGAATTCAGCAGCAGTCTGTGGAAATAGCCACTGACTGCTTGATTTTCTGAGCACATCCATGGTCTGTTGCCTATGTCCTTGTGGTAACAGCAGCTAAAGTTACACTAAAATGACACTTAAAATTACCCGTTGTTCCCTGTCTCATTAAAGCAATCAGAAATAAATGGCTCAACCATTTTAGCGCATAAGGTCATACAGAAGAACTACCTAAAATGACAGAAACCATCTTGGGGGAAAAAAGGGTATTTGATGTGCACCTTGAGTTTTTAGTTTGGCCATCCATTAACACTGAGGGGAAGGAGTTTATGACCTGTACTGTACAGCCAACCACCAGGGCTGGTAGTGATGTTTTGTCTTCACTTTTGGGGAGCTTGGAGAGCTTCTTCATTTAACAGATTTTCAAGTTATTTCATATGATGCACAGGAGCCTGTGAAGCAGATTTTTGTGGTGGCCAAACAGTAGAATTACATCTCTTGTTGTGCCATCGGGCCTAAAAAGACTTTTCCCCATAGACTTACATTGGGAAAGAGACATCTGTAAATCAGTGGATACATTTTTTTAGTGTCACAGCCCCCATGAAAATATTCATTTCACCATCAAGATTTAATTAATTTGGTCCAATAACATTTGAAAGGTCTAAAAGAGCCACCAGATTAAATAATTTTATCCCCATTTAATTTAACAACAAAGTAGTTGGCTCAGCCAGTGAAAGTCTCTAGCGAGCCTGCTCTATGGGCCGAGTAATGCGGAAGCAGCGCTGATCATCCGGGTAATCTTAAACCATGGAAATAGAGCTTTTTTTTAACTTCATGTGCGACTGAGCAACTTTCATAGGAATGAACGGGGTCCCACCTCCAACGCTGTATCCAGTTCTCTTAATCCATTGTCAGTCACAATAGCTCTCCAAGCTAAGAAGCTCATTAGCAAATCAAACTGTGTTAACAGTGCAGGTGTTTTTCAAAAGACATATTTGTACCATCAGCTCGTCTCATAACTGTCTTCAAACAGTGTTAATTTTGTGGAACGGTTTAGACTCCAGCAGAGGAGAATGAAAAGGTGGATTGTGCTACGTGACAGCTTGTAGGCTATCTTTCTGTATTTTGGTTTCCCTCTTATTTTATCATTGTTAAGGAAACATTTTTTCACGGATGTAAAATTCCAACATTGTGTGATGGACATCCTAACTAGTCTCGGGGAAGATGATTTTTTTTTTTTTTACGTTTATCTAAATTATTTCAAACACAGCCTCAGTTCGGTCGTTGAAAGTATACCTCTGCAGCCCCTGTGAGATGGGTGGGCTGCGCAGTCCAAAAGGGCCCCACCCCCACCTGTCAAAAGCTATTATGATGAGAATTTTTAAAAAGTTTATATAATTCTATAAAAATCACAATTGCATAGGGTGCGTATCATGATATCATCTGCAACTCTGAGACAATTTTGAAATGAAACAAAAGTGTTTTGTTTTTTTTTTTGTTTGTTTGTTTTTTTAATGATGTGCTTGAGCCAGTGATGGATTTAGAAGTAAACTGTGAGGTCCACGAGGATGAAACAGGCTAACACGATTGTAAACACAGTGATCAAAAAATACACTAATGATAAGGAAGACACCGCAGTAGTGTTAACATCAGATAAGAGAGACCACCACTTTGCAGCTTCAGCATCAGGCAAGGGACAGCCTAGGCCCCTGCCCCCACCCAGTTTCAGTGTAAGGTGAGGGAGAGACCACCATTGGCAATGCAGCTTATGCATCTTTAGGGTCATGTGACGTAGAGCCCATTAGCCCAGTGTACCCGTGGTAATGGTTATGACCCTTTACAGTTTGTGATGTTAAAAAGCTCTAATACCTGTAATACTCTAATACATGCGTCCAGTGGTCTAAAGTTGTCTGTTAAATTTCATTGTGTGTTGTGCACTGATAGTTGCAAAGAGGGGGCTCACATGTTTACATTACAGTGCTGAATATATAATCATAAGTGAACTGATTGCAGAGCAGTTCTTTACTGCTTTTAGAGGGGAGACGTTTATGACTGAAAGCCTTTGCACAGTGAGCCCATTTTTTCATCTGAAATTGTTGCACGTCTTAAAAATAAGACCTTAGAATTGGGTCAATCACGTTTGCATACTGAATCTAGACTTTAGTCTGTTATTAAAGTTTTTGGAGCAGGTTCGATTTTCTGTGTTTTTCGCATCTGTCAGAAGCCTTTAGAGAGATGTTAGACCAAGAATCAGTGAACACATTCAGACAGAGGAACGGGTTGCACAGTATGTTTTCATAACTCAGTTAGCCTATTTTCAACAGGTCAGAAAGTAATAATTAGGTGGATAATCATAATAATAATAATAATGATGACGAGGAAGTGGGTGTGGGTGTGGACTGCACACAGACAGAGAGCAAAAGTCTGAGACGGAGGGAGGACAGCTCAGCCTCTTCAGTTGCGGTGCGCGATGCCAGACACTGTAAGAGAGTGGCAACAGCCAGAAAGGAAATTTGTCTTTTCATTTTGTCTCCTATTGCGAATTTTCACAAGAATAAAATAATTAAACAATAAAATGCACTGGACTAAGTGTGCAAGGTTTCTCTGCATAATAGTTTTTTTTGTTTGTTTTTTTTAAACTGACTCGGTGTGCAAAGGCCTTAAGTGCATTGCAGCATTAACAGTTTAAAACTGAGAGCAGTTATTTTGGGCATCCAGGCTTGTTGAAGTAAAAGTCCTGTTCATTTTCTGTACACATAGTGTTGGGTGACTGACAATCGGAGCAGCTCTGAGGCTTGGATGGATATGAAACTTTGTAGAAACCTAATAAAAGGTTTGGATTCTGGGTCCATTTTGGATGAACTGATCAACTATGGTCCGGTCTTTGTTCCCAACTGCAATGATGAAACATTTTTAATTTGCTACAGTTCAGATTTGTGCCTCTGACCATCCTCTTCTCAAAAAAAGTGTGTGCTTTTCAGACTGTTGTTTTTGGAAAAGTACAAAAAATTGTTAGACTCTAAATAAAACTCTCCCACACAGCCCAGGAATCATACCTCCATGTTACTGAAAAATCATCAAAACATATTGATCAGTTGTGGTCAGAGAGGAACTTTCAACATTTCACAGACAGATCACAGAGCTGTGTGCCTGTGATTGTGCCTGTTTCATTGAGAGTAATTGCCTGAGGTGAGGGGTAAACAGAACAATAAGCATTTCTTTGTTGTTCCTCTTACTGTTCAGGTCGATCTGTAATAATGGCTGTGACCTCCTCTGGTCCCACAGGTCTGATGTATGCCGACCACATCCACCTGTACCTCTGTTAATGTTCCTCGCTTTCAACCAACCAATCAAACACTGGGGCTCTGCTTTGAGGGGTTAATGAATCACAATAGCTGCAGTGACTCACAGATGCCTCTGGGTTTACCGTAGCAACTGTACTTCAAGCTTGTGTCATCTCCGAACACCAGTGATGTCAGTCATCGCAGATGCTGGTTGCCCAAAGAGGAGCCGCTGCCTTCCTCTTTCAACTGAGCCTTTAGGTGTGTGTGTGTGTGTGTGTGTGTGTGTGTGTGTGTGTGTGTGTGTGTGTGTGTGTGTGTGTGTGTGTGTGTGTGTGTGTGTGTGTGTGCGTGCGTGTGCTTACACTATGCGGTATAAAATGCTTTAATTTTGCTGTTGCCTTTACCCAAGCAAGCAGAAAGAAGCTTTAAATGCTTGTGCGTGTTAGGGAGGATGGGGGATTTGTTTGTGTGTACATGCATGTGGAAGTGGGTGTTGCAACCTGGTTTCCTTGTTTGGCTGTGTGTTGATCTGAATCTTTGTTTTGTTTATTTGATGGTGTTAAATGATTGGTCATACCCAGACTGCTTCTGAATAATAATCAACAAGACTTTGTTTGAATGTGTGTGTGTGTGTGTGTGTGTGTGTGGTGTGTGTGTGTGTGTGTGTGTGTGTGTGTGTGTGTGTGTGTGTGTGTGTGTGTGTGTGTGTGTGTTTCATTTATAATGACATACTGTGAACCTCTCCTGGCTCGGGCAACTGGAGAGTTACCTGTGATACAACAGTGCCCCCTACAGTAGAAAACCACATGTGTCTTGTCATGTACAGCAGTGTTAAAGACTGTTGAAGTATTGTTGTTTATCAGTTATGTTATGTGAGGTAAGCATTGCAAATTAGATTACATTAGATTACATTAGATTAGATTCCCCCGTTGCTAAAGTAGTAAAGATGCAATATGATACATCCACAGTTGGATGAACCTGTTAGGGGGCCCACGGTCAAAAAAAAGCATTGGGCCCCTCATGACCCTCCTTGTTCCTCCCACTTCTCTGTGCATAGTGTATGTTACTGATTTCTTGTAAGCACCCATCGGGGACAGTCCTCATGGCAGTCTACACATCACCCCAAGGGTGTGAGAGGGTGGGTGCTGAAGGTGCTGCAACAACCCCTATTGACATGCAGTGGAACAACACAGTCTGTAAATATCTAGCTATTTTACCATAACTCGCAGACTGTCTGATCATTTGTTTTACATTTTGAAAAGCTTATGATAAGGTGCCTGTCAGAAAGATACGAACTAAAATGTAATTAATTCCTTCGATTTGATGTGACATCATCACATTGGGTCAATGTGCAAAGGCCTGGGGCAGCTCATGGGGCAGGTAACTTGATCTGACTAGCTAGATTTGCATAGTGGGAGCTAATGAACAGCATGGACAAAAGACCAAAAATTTGCCAGGACAGTTTTGGAGCTGTTTTTTAGATCCATAAAAGTTTTATAGCAGACAGGCGAACAGACAGACGATGTCTTGCTAAAAACCACCCGACTTTGGTGCCAAAATTGCCACTGGAAATTGCCACTGATGTCTTAGGTTTGTTGTTTGTTGATCTTGAACAGAGGTCTGCAGCTGGCAGCCAACTGGCCTAAGTGTATGCACATGCATAGTTATGCACATCCATTTATACTGCACAGCAGCCCTCAAAAAAATAAGTGCATGCATTACCCTTAGCCAAGCCTCAAAAACCAACTAGTATGATAATGTAGTAAAATACACGAGTACCCAGTATTTATATATGAACTCAAATTTATTTAGGAAGGAGGACTATTTGATTCTTTTCCACCAATTTGGTTAGCAGAACAAGCTGCAAATGCAACAGTGACATATTGTCAACTTAAACCTAACATGTTGACACACAATGGTCTGTTTACACATCCAGCAGACATGTACCTATATTAGGCTTGTGTTCCCCTGAGGAATGTAATTTCAATATTCTCTCTCCTTTTAGCTCTGTTTTGGTCCCCACTAATTCCTGAGACAAATATCTGTCTCTTCAGCTGCTAAATGCTCCACTATGCTCACCAGCCAGTCTTTAAATGTGTCTGTCTGTTTTCAAATACCAACACGTGGTCAGTGACTTCAGCGTTAGACGCCAAAGGCATCCTTTCATGATGGTATGATACACTGCCGGGTGGCATTAGTTTGAAAAGTCACTAGATAACAACATATTTTAAGGAGCTGAAAAGTCCATAAAGGGCGGGCAGGAGGGGCCAACAAAGCCAGACTTTTCATTCATTTCCCATATGAATGTTAAGCCAAACTATGATTTTTTTTT
This sequence comes from Cephalopholis sonnerati, assembly GCA_019142605.1. Taxonomy (NCBI): domain Eukaryota; kingdom Metazoa; phylum Chordata; class Actinopteri; order Perciformes; family Serranidae; genus Cephalopholis; species Cephalopholis sonnerati. The sequence goes on along the minus strand of JAGQAX010000004.1, from coordinate 6,147,540 downwards.
TCTAAACCTAACCATGTGCTTTTGTTGAACAGGGAAATAAACACAAGTATGAGGTGTTTTACAGATGTTTTATTTGAAAAAGACTGTATGCATCTAACGAGCAGAAACTGAACATTTCCTGTGAAAACAGAAGTGTATTTTGAAAAGACACATCCTGGAATTTCAACAGCAGTCACACCCATGATACCCAGCACATCATATGTAGACATGAAAGTTCACTAACCAAACAGCGATATATGACGAGTTTTGAGTGAGAACATGTTGATTTGATGCTGGTCTCGTAGTGTACAGTGGGTTCATCAGAGCTTTGTGATGAAAACAGCTGCCTGCTGCTACTGAAAACAATATCAAACCAAAACAGTAAACTTGTGAGCTGTGAAGCAATAAATTCAAAGATACTAATGTGCTCTGTGAAGATGATGGGAACCACAGAGTTAATGATAGTTCTCTGTGGGTTTGCCACCATTAGCGACACCTTACACATTGCATGTGATCATTTGAACTATCATTAATACAAAAATATTGATTAAGTCAAGTTAATCATATTTTGTCAATTTTCAACCAGCTTTGTACCAAATCCATGTGGGTGGTATACACTGTGGTAAACTTCCCACTATAGAACCAGTGCCTAGATACAACCCCCCCTCCCCCAGGCAAAACTTCATCAATTGACACGGATGACGCAAAACTGGTCATCCAGCAGAGTTTCACTGGCTCTCCTGGGCTGTTGCTCAAACTACAGGCTGTGCGTCTGAATTTTCACATTGAAGTGGACCAAGAGACAGCATTACATGACCTACCTGTGGGAGCGTTGGCCCATTGTGGCACAGTGCATTCTGGTAGTTGTAGGTTTTCTGTCTCTACTACAAAAGTAAATGCCATTGCCCATTTTCTCTGTTTTCTCAGGTCATGTAGCTCCAATTTCAAAAGTACTTTGGTCTTACTACTGCAGAGACAGCCTAGTTTAATGAAAAGAACATCTTTCCAGGACTGAAATACTTCTTTAAGGCCCCTAAGATTAACATTTATATTGTGCCTTAGTGTTGCATAATACCAAACAAACTAAGCAATTAATCCAATTACCACAGACAAATTGCCACACAGTACAAATTGTGAAAAGTATTGTGAGGATAAAGGTGTGTATTCAGTCACTGCAGTCTGCAGAAATGCAATCTCCATTCCCTGAATGATGATGATGGGAGCTAAGTGAGAAAGAAATCTTATAGATATTATTGCAGTGCCTCTCACACAGGGTTTGCACAGCCTTAGTGCTGCTAAGAATATAGCAAAGGTTACAATAATCAGTGGCAGTGCTCTCTGTCTCTCTCTTTGTTCTCTTGTTTAATGAGTGGAACATTCTTTTACTTACCTCGTCATGAGTAAATCAATAGTCAGCTAAAAGACGGTCCCATTTAGCAAGGTGACTGCTAGAGGTAGCAAACTATCGATCTGCCCAAATGAGCCTCGCCAAACTTTATAAACAAAAAGGAGGGGGAGCAGTGTCTCACTGTCTCCTCCTAAACACAGTTTAAATTGCAAATAATAGAGATATCAAGTCAGAGTGAGAGCTGATTGGTATAGTAGGCTGTTTGTGTATTTATTAACTTGGATCCCCATTAGTTCCTACCAGGGTAGCAACTATTCTTTGTGGGGTCCACACATAAATACACAACACCGGCATACAACATATATCAACACCCAATGTCTCACCCAAAAACCAAAACCTGAATTCCCCTCACCCAGCACCCCAGGATCCCTCCATACCCACACAGAACCCTCTCACCTTCAAAGGAAAATCACACCACCAACAACAACAACAATATTACCTCAAACAATAAACAGAAGAAAACTAATAAATAAAATGTAATGAAACAAAAGTCTATTTCCATCAGGAAGGAAAACACTCAGTGGTGCAAAATAAAAAAACAGAACAGACTAAATAAAAAGAAATAAAATCCCTGGGAAGGTTCACAGCAAGACAACAACAAGACCAACAGACATACAGCCATACACAACAGACTGTTGACTCGTCATTCTTTAACAAACAAAAACTTTTTCTGTAGTTATCTTAAAAGAATTGTCTTTATTAGGTGTTTTGTTTGTTTTTTTTTTAAATAAGATATAACAACAATTGGTCTGTGGCAGTGTTAAGGTTAGGGTCTGCCACATTGCTGGAACTGGCCAGCTCTGTAAGTTCACTTACAGTATTTGTCAGGCTCAGGTATAGTTTTGATCTTCTTCGCAAACGTTTTTCCAGCTCTTTCTTCTGAATTTATTCTAAGTGTATTAAAGTTTAGACATAATCCAATGAAGTTGTTCCCATGACCTGTTGATCTCTGTCTTCTTTGCAAATAGTTCCTTTTCAGTGCCCTTTTTTGCTGTTTGTAGATCCTCTATGAAGCACTGTATGAATTGCAGGCTCTTTGTAACCTTTTGCATACTTTTATCACTCCATCAAGTCTTTCTTAGTGCCATCAACTATAAACTGGATGAATGATTTTAAGTTATTTTGCTGCTATAAATTCCCTGTAAAAGTCCATCTGCTGCTCCAGCAGATGAGACAGTTGTCTTGTCACAAATCTATTCATCTCCTGTCTTTTCTTGGAGGCATGGTGCACGCTGTGACTTTTGGTTTTTCTATGTTTTCTAGTTCTTCCTGACTCAGTCAGTTCATTCAGTCTAAAGCCCGGTTCAATCCAAAGATTAACAACGAGACAAAACCGTTTCAGAACATCGCAGAGAAAAGTTTCAGCAGTGTGAACTGGCCAGTCTGAGCTTGACTGAGGCCAGCTGGTGATGTCACCTGCAACTCAGCTAGTCAAATTACCGACGGCTGTTTTTAGAAGCATGTCACCTGTTTCTACAGCCCATCAGCTTTTAGTGAAGTCCACTGATCAAGTCAGTATGACTGCAGATGACATGTTTGTTTGCTGCTGCAGGTGGTCCGCCCAGGGCAAGCCCTCTGTTTCTGTCCTCACGGTGTGCCAGTGTCGGACAATGGGGGTCACTGCTGCTGCTCGCTGTATTTCTCGCTGTATTGTTTCTGTTTTTTCCGTTTCATCACTACTACAAATGTAGTAGCCAGTAGCCAGTATCTCACTATCACTATCCTCATTCATATTTTTAAGAAGTTACTAATTATATTCAACAACAAAATAAGCCTGAAAAGCTGGAAATCAAAACACAAGTAAAGACAGTTGTTGCATAGAGATGATGCCATCTCATCTAGTTGCATTGGTGTGAACTGGCAGTTTTTTTAGAATACCGCAGAATGGCGTATTGCGAGTAGTTGCCTGTTTCAACTCGTCTCATCGTGAATCTTTGGTCTGAGCTGGGCTCAAGAGTCCAGTGTGGGTATTTGGTACTGTAGGGTCGATTTCCAATTTTGCTGGTGTACAAGCTTAAACTGGTTTGATTTTATGCAGAACTGGCTGAACTAGCATTTGTCATTATGACACCTTCTGGCAAATTAAAAAGTAGCCTATGTCAGCCACCTGTGCCAACAATGACACGGTGCGAAATCCAGCTTGGATTAGTACTAAGTAATATGACAAAGTGATTACCATAATTTTATGTTTAGAAACAGACTATCAGAGCCACTAGTGTCTGACAGGCCGTGACCACTTTACTACCATGCCCAGGCCTGTGTCAGCAATATGGAGATTCAATTTCTGTGGAGGTGGGAGGGGCCGAGTGGCTAACATTGTGTTTGTTTACTAAAATATTAATGTGTTTTTCGGGATGATGAGAGGAGTCTATCAAGAAAACCAATACTGCCTCTATGAGCTGAACTTTTTTTCAGACACCATGTTTCTGCTTATCCCTGTTGCTTGCCTTGAAAGCTCCATAGTGGACAAGGAATGTGTTTTCTGTTTAAAGAGTAATACTACAAACAGAGGAAGACAGCAACTAGGCTACTCACCTGTGGTTACATCTCCAGTCTGATCTTGAGCGCACAGCTGATTGGTAGGCTTAAATTTTCGTGGTTTGTTAACATAACATAACAGATGTGCATATTTCATTCTGATTCACTGCTTTATTCTTGTTAACGCCGCTCCCCCTCTGCATTTATACACCTTTTTGTCATGAGCTGACTTGGCTTGGTTTGGTTTAGGCCATCAGCTCAGCGCGGCAGGGATTTGCATTTCCATTACAATAGGGCTACCCACTTGAAGGTGTGTCTTTAACTGACGACAGCTTGTCTAACGTGATAATGATGATGTTTAAAAGCAGTGGGCTGATCCAGGGCTAAAGTCTCCCATTATTTTTGCAGCATGTGCTTTTCCATCACACAGCAGGACAGGTAAAAGAAGTTTACCTGTTGGAGGAGTGCTGTTGTCTGCAGCTCTTCATCAACATCTCACTGTGGCTACTTCTGCTTTTACTCTTCCTCCCTACGGTATCATAAGACTTGTCTTTATTGAAGAAAAGCTGCGACAAAGTTCTGCTAATATAGTGAAAAACATTTAATTTCCTATAGATTCTTCACAATAAAAGTCTGGTATTTGGTATGTATTTTGGTATGTTTATGTATTTATTGTGAAGCAGCAAAATAAAGAAATGTTGAGTTTTTAACCCTTTATGACCTACCATAGAACAAGTCCACCAGAGCATATCTTTGCATATTTACATGCTGCAGTGTAGTTTAATATGCTATCCATCAATACAACCTTCATATCCCAAATTTTTGATATTATGTATGGACTTATGTCCATATTATTAAAAATTATTAAAAAAAAAACCCTAAAAAGTGCAAAAAAAGTGTTTTTTGGGTTTTTTTTACACATATTTTTCTAAATATATGCTAGTCAAGTCAGTTCATGCTCACAACGTGATGACACTTATTCCAACAGTGGTGTGAATACCCATGGTCTGGAAAATGTTTTAGTTGTGTACGCTTTTTACTGGATTTCTACAAACCTGTTAGCGCAAGGAAACAGTGCTCTGGGATACGATGAATGCATGATATGTTAGTGTAACTCCCTCGGTTTTATATGCAGAAAGAATTATTGCGCTATCTTATGTGGTTGCAATTCTACCGGCATGGGATCGCGGGCACTCCTGTCAGGCTTAAAGAGCTACGCAGAAACTTCACACAACTTCTAATACGGCTGATAGCAAACATGAAACTGTAAAATAAAGCAGATATCTAAAATAAAAACAGGACGCAGGAGAGAAACTAAACCACAGAGAGATTCAGTCACAAGCTACAAAAGTACTGAAAGCTGAACACAGAGTCTTTTAAAATGCCTTTCTTTCTGGTCTCCTGCAGATCGACATGAGTAGAGTCTTGCAACACACATGGCTTGTTTGAAGGAGAGAACGGGGGTTGGCTGCGGTCAGCGAGACTTCACCACTACCTGCTTGAAAGTGGGCGGCCTGCTCTCTCTGGTCTATTCCAGAGAAGGTCCATCTCTGGCGTGGCTCAGCGTGTCTTGACTAATAATGGAAACACATATTGGCGTGACATGACTTGACTCAGTGTGGCCAAAAGTGACAGTAAAAAAGGTCCATTAGTCTCTAGTTTACTTGACCTCCGCCGCTCTCTGTCTGGTTGAGCTGAGGAGCCAAGTTTGAATGTTGCATTTACAAACAGTCAGTGACAAATCCTGTGTGGTATGCCTGTAGCATTCCAATATTACTAAATAAGGCATGTGCAACAGTAATAAGACTAATATGTCTCAGTGGTGATTTAAGCTAAATGCTAAATTTAGCACACTGACAATGCTGACATGCTGATGTAAGTATAATGTATATCATGTTCACCCCTTGCTAATTATCACTAAGTGCAAAGTGCAGTTGAGGCCGTATTGTCATTAGTTTTGCAGGTGTTTTGTAACAAACCAAAATACTGGATGAACTTTGACCTAATTTACCCTCCTCTTTAATGCTGTAAAAAATACAGAAATTCTGAACATCTGCTATTCCTTGACAATTGAATATTGAAACTCCACCTCCAGACCACATCTAAAACATATAAATACTTTGTTTAATCTCTCCGTCTTTGGTGCTCTATCTTTTTTTTTGTCCATCTTTGATACTAAATCATATGGTTATGGGACTGTTGTTACATTAAGAATTACTCAATTAAAAAGATGATTAGTTCCAGAGCATGGCCCTTATAACTGCTGTAATTGCGACACTTATAGTGTAAAAACACAATAACACTTCAAGCCAATTGTAATCTATCCAGACATTTAGATAATTGGAAAGTGGTAAATTATTCTTGAGATGGAGTATTCTGTCTTTCTCTGCTGAGGATACACTTGTGCTTATTTTTACTTTAAGAGCTGGCCATTTAAATTATGAGTAATGAAAGTGGCAGAAAAATGCATCCATTCTAAAATAAACAGCGATAATAGCAGTACTTATCAAACGCAGATCACGACCATTAGTCCTGTCGGACGGGTGCAGCCAAAACCACCTTCACCCATCGGTGCCCTGCAATCAATTTCATTATCTGACTGTTGTTGTCTGGCATCTCTCGCTCCCTTCTGCCTGATCCTCAGCAACTTGTCTGCTGGCTGATCTTTTTGCATGCCCTCCCACCCACCTGCCAGCCGCGTAGTTGTCTGCAAATCTGTCTGCCTTCAAATCAACCTCTCTGGCTGCTGTATATGTCAGTTTCTCTCCTCCTCTTCCAGCCTCCTGCAGACCCACCAATCCTGCTCTTTTCACTAATGTCTGGTCATGGTCAGACGTGCTAAAAGAGGACAGAGTCTCCTGATTATAAAGCAAGTATTCCTCCTCTTCACCCCATCCATCCCTCCATCTATCCATCCATCTGTCTGGGTCAGTCTCAGAATGGAATGGCCAAACCATCAGGGATGCCACACACTAGAACGATATACACTGAACTACTGTCCATGTATCTGTAGATAGATACATAAGGACACAATACACAGGAGTAAAGGTTAGGTAAGGAGAGATTCATACAGTGTTGCTGAATTTACATGTGCTGACATGGAATAGTTATGGCTCACTAACACAAGCACACATATCACCATTGGATTGAATGTTTATGAAGTGGATCTGTAAGTAACATGTGATATGTAGTGAAATTAAATCTGTGAGGGACATTATTATACTTATAATGATTCCTCTCACATCTGATTTTTAGAATCAGGCTCAAATTCACCAACTGACCATCTGCGTCACCAGTTTCCCTTCTTCAGAATGTTTGTATGCATGGGTCAGAGTTTCCATACAGGTGTGCACATTCTCCTGTCAAGATTGTTTTTATAGATCACAACTTTACCTCTTTCAGGCCTCATTTTGATGGACAGGGTTTTGAATAAGACCCCTGGAGAGTTGTGGTAGGAAAATCCATAGCATGCTAACATGCTCATTAGCTTTAAACAGAAACTACAGCTGAGGATGATGGTAATAATATTAGTCTTGAAGGTATTAAATCATAAACCAGTTTTAGGCAAATGACAATTTTGGCCTAATGATGGTGTTGGGTGGAAATTTTGTGTCAATCCATCCAGCAGATGTTGAGATATTTTATAGGATATGTGAAAACTTAAACCTGCTGGTGGCACTACAGCAAAAGTCAAGGGATGCTCAAAGTCTCTAAGGTGTATTCTCTGGGAACCATGAATATCTACACCAAGATAGAGATATTTCATTTAAAAGCCCAAAGTGTCAAACTGCTGGTGATGCTAAAGCAAAAGTCAGGGGACCACCAAAGTCAGTAGGATTCATCTTCTGGAGACCATGAATGTCTCAGCAAAATTCAGTGACAATCCATCCAGTAGATGTGGGGATATTTCAGTCTAGACTAAAGTTTTGGACCTTTTGACAGACCGACATAGCCATCTAAAGAGCCATGTAGCTAGCGTGGCTGATAATAAACAAACAAAAATATATAGGCATAAAACTTCATCTGGTTGTAAAGCCCAGTTCAGACCTAAGACTCGCAACAAGATGAGTTGAAATAGGCAACGACCTGCAATTTGCTGCTCTGCAACGTTGTAAACACCTGCTGGTTCACACCAATGAAAGTAGATGAGACGGTGAATCAACTCTGTGCAACAACTGTCTGTACTTCCGTTCTGATTTTTAGCTTTTCAGGCTTGTTTTGTGGCTGAATATAATTTGTAGCTTTATAGCTATTAATGAGGACAGTGATAGTGAGATACTGGATACAGTTGCATTCGTAGTAGTGATGAAATGGCAAAAAGCATAAACAAAACCAGGTTCAGATGGACTGTGTTCATTATAAATATGCCACAATAATACAAGTAAGTAGCACCAATTAATCAGTCAGTGACAACACACACAGCAAGCAGCAGCAGCGACCCAAAACAGAGGGCTCGACAGGGATGGTTTCAATATATGTACACTTTTGGCTGCATTTACCTCAGTATTCCAGTGAGACATCAGCTTAAGTTCAAATTCTGCCCACCGTCTTGCTTCTATACACCTGGAAAATTACTACATAAAGTGAGCATGATTGGATTGTCTGTTTCATAAAATAAGATAAAATTGTTGGATGCCCCCAGAGGCCAATGTCCAAGGTTTCAGATGCTGTTACACAATCCCACAAGCACTTAGTTTAAGGCATAGTGAGCCCTTGAGTGAGTGAGAACAAGCCAGTACCATGACTTACTTGGCATCTAAAATGGCATCAGTTTAGGCATGTTTTAAATGTTTTTGTTTAGTTTAACAGTGTTTCTAAAAACAATTTAAATCAGACCCACAGCTAGTTATGTGTGTAATGATGAGTGTAGAAGGCTGTCATACAGTCAGACAGACAAACACTATAAATGAACTGAGTTTAATCAGGCAGTCCATTCTAGGCTGCACAGCCATTAAAAAGTCATTGATACACACACACACACACACACACACACACACACACACACACACACACACACACACAAACACAGGTACAGAGAGCACGGACTCTCACCCTATCACTCCTCTCTCAGAGAAATGATATAAAGTATATGATATAAAGTGAGAATCCCACAGATAGAAAGCAAGTGAGAACAACAGGAGGATGAATGAGGAGAAGTAAGAGGGCAGATGTAGGTTTCATAAAGCTGAGAGAGGGCAAAGTGATGGAGCAAATTGATCAGGTTATATCTGGCCATAAAGTCATCCAAATCAAATAAAATGCCCGTGGGGCTGTTTTCTCTTTCACTTTCTGGGACCAGCGCCCAAAGATGGCCTTATTTCATTTCAGTAAATATCTCAACTCTGACTTTATCGCTTCACATAACACACACAAATACACACGTACAGTCAACACTGTGCTTGGTGTGTTTCGGTCTTGTCCTTCTGTCAAACAGACAGTCGTTAGACCTAAACTTTGTCATTACAGAGCTGAAATAGAGCTGTGTACCTCCACATGACACTCAAATTGTATTTTTTTTGTAGTGACTACTTCAGGCCTGGACTGATACGGGGATGATATGGGTATCCAGCATTTTATATTTGGTATCTTTAAATGATCACACCCAAAAACTGTTGGCTCTTGGAAATACCATCAATTGCTGTTAAATGCTCTCATATTGTTTCTTTACTCAAACTTGTGTTCATTCTTCTTTTTTTTTTTTAACTTGGGGGGGGGCACAAGTTGTAAACACAACATTGACCAGTTATCACTTTATGAGGTGGAGATAATAAATGTGTTGGCAAGCACTTGCTCATTTGCAAATCCAGCGGACCAGGCTGTTCTCATAAACTGTTCATACATTTCCTACAAAAAGTAATGCACCCAAATTTGTACATATTACACTTACTTTGAAAGGCTGTGATCATGTCACCAATGTGCTGATGGGAGTAAACAAGAAAGCAGTCCCAAGCGGTCTCATAAGGAAGCAGGTTGTGGTGGTGAATGGGTCACAAAAACTTGGACTTTCCCTCAGGACTTTCCCCTGGAGTTGGGTTTTCAGATCTGTGTGAGGTACGTCCTCACCATGTTTGTTTTCCTAAACCTAACCTCTGTACTTTCTGTTAATTACGTAACTTTACGTTAAGGACATAACATCATTTGTGGGGCGCTAGTTTGTTAAATATCATACAAACTGTTGTGCAGGAGTTTTTGTAGGACATCATTCAAACCATTCTATGAGGATACATTGAGAAACATTTGCAGTGATGTTTGTGTCCACCTGATAAATTTAGGTCTAATATTCAGTCTCTTTTGGCTCTGTTTTGTTCTCAAATGACTCCAGAGAAAAATATTTGGCTCTTCAGCAGCTAAATGTTCCACTATCTTCAACAGCCAGGTGCTAACTGTGTCTGTCTTTTGTTTAGTGCTAAGCAGGGCACAGAGGATTTTTTAGAGTTTTTTTATTGTAAACAACTGCATGTTGCTGCTGCAAACCAGCCCGATGAGAGCCATGAGACTGAATTAAAACAGAGGGGTGGGGAGCCGTAAAAAAGAAAGCTAAGATTTCTCTCTTCTGTATCATCACGTTGAACGCATGTAATGACAATATTGCGCTACGTTATGTGTGGTGCCAGATTAACAAATGAACGCCTTTTCACTCTGCTTGTTAAAATCAACATATCTCAGAAACTAAATAATGTATATAGTCTAAATAAACTAAGAGTGGCAAGAAATACTTTATGTTTCTACATTTAAAAACCTTTTTGATCAGTTTTTTGTTTAAGTTTTTATTTTGTAAAATCTGATGAAACAACATCAGAGTTTTGTGTTATTACTTCTTTTCTTTTATTGACTATTATGGTTTATTGACTTACATAGTCTTTTAGCTTAGGTTGTGCAGATTTTAGGAATATGAAGCATTTGAAGAAATAAAAGTGTCAGAAGGCGGAAGTATTGATTTTATGATTACTGATTTATTGTGAATTGTTAGACATGCTTTTTATACTTTGAGTTTTATTTATGTCATAATTTTATTTATCTCTGAGTTTTTATTTGCTGTGTTTTGTTATTTTTATTGCATGCTTTAAGAGTTGATGTCACCTAAGCAAAAATATCAAGGAAGGCACTGGCAGACTATTTCTATAGCATAGTTTAAAGGGTTAAAGACGCATAAATGCATAAATGCATAAATGAGTTTGTCATTATTCTCTGTGGGTTTGTCACCATGAGCGACACTGTCTTTATTTCCTGGTTCAGACATTGGGCTTTAAAAGAGGTGAAGAGTGTTTTCACATGGAATAAAAGGTCCAAAGAAGCTTATTCCAATACAGGAAAAAGGTTATCTGTGCACAAATTTCAGCCGGAATTGCCTTCAATTGGGTTCATTGACTTCATACCTGAGCTGGTAAACAAAATGTTGTGCAAAAAAGTAAGTAACATTTAAAGTCCCCCTTCACGCACATTTTAAAGTATACATACTGTGACATGGTTTTTACACAAATACTAGAAAAAAATAAAAAATAAAACTAAAACGGTGGGAACAAGCCCCCAGAAACAGCGCCAGGCTTTGAAGCCAATTTAACACAGTGGCCAAATGTAGATTTACAGTATCAAAATCCATCACATGATGCAATTGGACTTTTCCCAATTGACTCACCTTGGGAAAGAGACATCTTTAAATCAGTGGATACATTTTTGGGAGCGTCACAACTCTGCAAAACGACTCATTTAACAAATGATCAATTTGGTTCAATGACATTCTTAAGTCTAGAGCCGCGAGATTAACTCATTTTTATCCCCATAGTTAGTTGAGGGCCTAAACAGAAGTTGCCACAAGTCTCTAGTACACCTGCTGTATGGGCCCAACAATGTGAAAAAGCTGAGTGAGTTCATATGATGGAAACTGAGCTTTTTTGGCTTCATGCAGCTTTCATAGCAGTTAATGGGGCCCCACATCTAATACTGTATCCAGTTTTGTCATATATCCATGGGCTGGAACTCTTTCTCCCTCACTGAGAAATTATGGATCTGGCCTCTGCTAGGATGGGGTTTTTGGTAGATAGTGGAAGGAAGCCCCAGGGTCTGATTTGCTCTCTGTACTGACAGTCTTCTCTGCACTGGAGGTTTCAGGTTTCTTTGCTGGTGTTGTTTCAAAGTCTGTTCCCCGTGTTTCCCGTATTAGACACTAATTGTCTTTTGTTTTAGTGACGTACTTAATCTAGATGCCTGAGGTACATTTGAATCTCAGATTTTAGGAAAGTGCACATCAAATCCTTCAGTAGAGAAATCTGAAAACACCTCTCTAGTGATAAAATTTTGCACAGATAAACTCTGCACAGTCAGTAAAGGTCATACATTTTAGGGGTCATAAACAGAACTCCACCCCCCTCTGTTTATATGATTGTTTTTCAAACCACTTCCTGCATCTATGTGAGCCGGGCACCCTCAGGTGTATCACTCTTTAATGAAAAATATTCATTCCTCATACTCAGCCCACAGGAAATGTTTCTGTTGAGGAACTGACCTCATGAACTGCTCAGACTAAACATGGAATACCACAAGGATCAATCTTGGGACCTGTTCTGTTTACACTGTACATGTTACTCTTGGAACAGAAAATCTGTTATCACCTCTCATTCTACAGCTACGCGGTGATGCACAGCTGTACCTGCCATTAAACCATCTGACATCAGTATGTTAGCTGCACTGCATAGCTGCCTAAGGAAATGTAAATGATATGAAGTTCTCATCACTGACCCTGACCAGGATTCTAAACAGATACAGCCACTTCTTGGCTCCCTCACTCCCAACATTAAGTTTGCTACTAAAAATCCCAGTGTTATCCTGGATAGTAACTTGAGCCTGGAGCCACATGTGAAAAAATAGTCTGTCTGGGTTTTAATCAGCAGAGGAATATATCTTCAAAATTAGATAAGTTTTGTACTTCAGCAACACAGAGAAAATTACACAGGCTCTTCTATCCTCCCACGTTTATTACTCTTAATGCGTCATTCACCTGCCTAAACATGGAACAGCTCCAATTTGTTCAAAATTCAGCATTTAGACTATTGACCAAAACAAAGACATTCTCACAAATCACACCAGTTTAGCTTCACTGCATGGGCTTCCTTTTAGAATCTTTTAGAATTTTAAGGTGCTTATAATTACATACAAGGTCCTCATGCCAGTTCACACAGACCCCTCAGGTCTGCCATTCTGGGTCTTCTGGCTATTACAAGTTTCAGGTTAAAAACAAATGGTAATTGAGCCTTTGCATATGATTCATTATTTACCTCTTGCAGTGTCCCTAATATTGGTGTTTTGTGTTTATTCACCTTGGAAAGCACCTTGTGCTTATAAACTATAAAGTGCTGTATAAATAAAATCTTATTATTGTTATTAATTCATTCATTCACTCACAGTAGGCTATGAGCAGCACACCTACAACATCTCACTAAGCTTATCAACTCCTTTTACTGTCTCTTGCTGTAGTGTGGAAAACTACTGGCACTGTGTGCAGCCTGAAATCAGATGGAGGCTGTAATAATTATTGACTGACTTCTTTGTGAAACGCTGTAAACAGATACGCCAGCTGCTCATCTGTTGGATTTCCGACCAAGTTTGCTGTACTAAACCACACCTGCTGTTAACACAGTAACCACAGGTGCCGCCAAATCAACCAGGACATAAATCTGAAGGATTATAATTTTAAGGTCAAGGAAAGAAAGTTTAACACAGGTCATCTGATGTCTCACTTTGGAGCTTTTGAATTTGATGAAGATGGACATCAGGAGGGAGTTTGGAGTCATGCAAGCGGAGATATTCTGGGGACATCTTCCTAAAAGAAGATCCCATGGCAGCCCAGAACATAATGGAGGGATTATGTCCTATTTGGCCTGGAACACTTTAGGATCCCTCTGGAGAAGTTGGAGAATAGGGCTGTCTACCTTACTTAACCTGCTGCACCTGCCACTGGAAGGATTTGATGGATAAGGTCTATCACAATGCCCACTTCAGTTCTAATGTGGTTCTTTCTAATATTTGTCCATCAGCCCAAAGGGCAGTCTGCTCTTGTCTCCACCTCTTTGGATTTGTGAGACAGACACAATAATTCTCTGCACTCTGGATTAAATTTTTTTGTCTCTCCTTGCGTGCTTTTGTTCTGTCTCACCCATTCTCCTCTCTCTCTTTTCTCAGTTTTCCCTTCTCCAGCTTCTCTTTATTCACTTTCTCCTCTATTTGACTGTGTATTTCAGAACGAGAGAGGACCAGCTCTGCTGACTCTTCAGCGCTGTGTTTTCCGTCTGCAGCATATTGATATTTCCGTCCCTTTCCAAAATGACTGTCTCTAAAGTGACTGACGTAAGTAAATCCCTGCGGACAAAATAAAACAACGTTTATCGACCTAAATCCATCTCTTGAATTGCAAATACAGTCCAGTCCCCAGAATTACGGCAATGGTTCACCTTAGAAAACATCTTCTTTTTCTCTGTTTTTACCACCACAGATTTACTGTTTTTAAAGATCTATTTCAACAGGGGAATGTGTTTTGAATAATACAGAAGTGTAACTGATAAGTCACTGTTGCAGCATCTAGACAAATGGAAGCCAAAGCCAATGTGCAATTATGCCGGAAATTCCACACAGCTGTAATTTAGGTTAATGATTTTATTTTATTTTTTATCACCCCATCAGACAGCTTTCACCAGGAGCCAATAGATGGTGACGAGGCTGCTTTCTGTTGGGGTTCCTGAGTAAACCCTGCACACCCCATCCTCTGGCTCTCTACTGGGCCAGGACAGAGACTCAGGCCCTGTCTATACTTATCCATATTTTTTTGTAAACTGATATTTTTTTCTACATTTGGGCGTCTCATCCACACACAAATGTAGTTTTAAAAGGCCCTCTGAGGTGAAGATTTATCATAACTCTGTTTGCTGTTTAGGGCGGCACGGTGGTGTGGTGGTTAGCACTGTCGCCTCACAGCAAGAGGGTTCCTAGTTCGATCCCAGGTGCGGGAGCCCATCTGTGCGGAGTTTGCATGTTCTCCCCGTGTCAGCGTGGGTTCTCTCCGGGTACTCCGGCTTCCTCCCACAGTCCAAAGACATGCAGGTTGGGGATAGGTTAATTGATTACTCTAAACTGCCTGTAGGTGTGAATGTGAGCGTGAATGGTTGTCTGTCTCTATGTGTCAGCCCTGTGATAGTCTGGCGACCTGTCCAGGGTGTACCCTGCCTCTCACCCAATGTCAGCTGGGATAGGCTCCAGCCCCCCCGCGACCCTCAAGAGGATAAGCGGTTAGGAAATGGATGGATGGATGTTTGCTGTTTATCCATGTGAACGTGTAAAACAGAGCATTTGGAAAACTATGCTGTAATCTTCTCAAAATCATGCATGCCTACTGATGCTTTGTGCAATAAGCAAACGCAGGCAACAACAATAACAATGGTGGACCATAACAATTGTGAACATTTTGTCAGCACTGCTTGGGATAATGACTACTTTATACTTACACTCACCACTTTACAGAGGAATGGAGACATTTGCTGCCCCCAGTATTTTTGCATCACCTCAGGGGCCAGGGTTTAAAGTCGACCAGAACCGACAGTTTTGGATCAGCCCGGACTACTGGCAGGCTTGGCTGCTGTTCAGCTGCAGGACATCAGAAGAAAGAGAGTTTTGCGGCTTGCCTATTTTTTGACACACATGTGCCTTTTGAGCAGCAAATACGCAGTGAAAATGGTCTTTTGACACTCATATTGATACCGTATCATCATTCGCTACAGTTTCAATGATTATTTTTATCACAAACATGAAAAAACTATAGGCATTTAATTTTGACTCAACACTTGTTGTTTCCATTAAAAAATAAAAGTCCCCTGACAACCTTTCTGTGGACAAAATTCCTTCATGGCTTTTTATTGTGAAATATTTGCAAGACCGTGTTGTTGACAATGCAGTGATTTGCAGGGCTCCATAAATGTGTGGAGTACCAGCTTTCAGTTGTGGAAATACAGTAGTTAAAGCAGCAGGCAGCTCTGCAGCAGCAGCACCACAGCAACAACACTGTCTGTGTGAACATTGCACATGTGAGCATTTGGAGTCATTTTAGTGTTCTAGTGTAAACAAGGATATTTTGTAAAATGAGGTTGTGTAGATGGATATTTTTTTTTTTTTTTTAACAGAGGGGAAAAATATATATTTCCAAAAATATCTGGATACTTAGATAGGGCCTCAAGCTAGGTTTATGCTTACTGTAGTGTCCCTGTCACTTGGGGAGTGCAGCCCTAAAATGCTGTCATTGTGCATTTTGCATGATGCTCCGCAAGTTGTCATGACACTTGGTCATGTACATCTGAATTTTAGTAACTAGGTATTGATAAAAACAAATGAATTTAAACTACTACTATTAATGTGGCTCAAAATCAAGGTAGAGATCAAGATGGCCATTTTGTTTTTAAATGCTTTTGAAGCAGGAGACCAGGGTTGTCGATGTGTTGATTGACAGATCAATCCGTTCATTTGTGAGGCTTATTCAAACATTTGATTGGACAGCAGCGCTCTGTTGGGACTGACAGGGTTAAATACACAAAATACAACATGTACATAAGGGCCCTTCAAAGGTGGTGGAAGAGGTGGATCAGACAACAAACATTTTTCCAAACTGCTTTCAGTTTGTTGTTATTCCTTCTATATTCTCATATTACTAATCTGATACACCAACTAAAGGTGTTGACTGGTTTAAACTTCCCATTGACTTCAGTCATTTTCCTCTCCTGAGAATGTCCAAAGTTCCTGAAGTTTACTAAACTTAAGAAGAATCCTTTCGATCACAGAAATTCAACTTTCTTTAAAACTAAAAGGGCCAAAACTAGTCATGAGTGAACCACATTTTCCATCTGACAGTTATAGCATTTGATAACAGACAAAGGGCTCACTTTATTGGTAGGTCTAACATTACAAACAATAAAATGATGTGCTACACTCCACAGCAGTATTTGAACTGAAACATCAAAGGATCATCAGGATGCAGCCCGCTGCTGCTCACGTTGTTTGGGTACAGTATTGTCAGGCCTCATGAATTCAAACACTGGGCAACTTGTAGCAAGCTGCTAACCTGCTTTCCTCCAGTCATTTTACACCACCATACAGCTCCATCAGTTGACCTCATATAAAAGTCAAGGGAAGATGTGAGATGAGAAGCATGACTTCCACTACATAGTATGAAAAAATGTGGCCAATTTGCAAAATCTCTAGCTAGGCCTATCCATATAAAGTACTAGCATACACAGTTTCATCTTTCATCTTTCCAACTGATCTTTAAATAAAGCTTAGCGTAAGTTCAGTCACAAAGACTTTCTTAATGTTACGTCCATTGACAATGCTCTCTCTGTCCCACTCCCACCGCTTCCTCCAGTCAGCGGTACCTGAGTGTTCCCTCTCCTGGTTCGCCAATCAAGCTTTGCCACAGTCCCCTTCAGCCATTCACGTTGCTGCTGCCAAACTTTAAATCTACTATGTCTTTACCACCCTTCTGAAATATATGACATCATGATGGGGTCTAATCACCGAAGACTTTTCACATTTCCTATACTTATGTGTGCATGTTAATAAATATTCTTTTCACTCAGATTGAGACTCTCCTGACTGACTTTAACATTGGAGAGGCATATCTATATTGCATTATGTGTCAGACCCAAGCAGCACTCTCTGGGCTGAAAAATTAAACCAAAAGCTGCAGCTCGTCGAATGTCCACATGAGGCTGGTTCCAGAAGCCAGTCAATGCCCAGCTTTATAGCAGACATATGTTTATACCCTGGTACATAAAAACGGTTTTGGTCTCTATAGCTAACTTCCTCATTAATGACAACTGTACTGTTTATAACTCACCCGTTTAAATTTTATTGAGAATTCAAGTTACGCATAATTAAGGACAAGGCCACTTTGAGTGAAGGTGGGTGCTACCATGGCAATGTTGTTGGTTAGGTAATATAACCACATCAGAACCCCAGATTTACAAAGTATAGGTGTAGCCGTAACTGTCATTTTTTCAGTGTGTTTTCAGTTCATGGAAGTTAATTGTAATGTTTTGGTCATCTAAAGAGTCCTGTTTAGAGTTTGGTTATACTAAAAAAAGATATGCAACAGATATTCAGTTTTTCAGGTAATTCCATTTTGTTTTAATGGTTGTAAGCCTGCCTTTCGCTCGCGAAAATTAGCATTAGAATTAGTATTATTACAGATAACAATAGCTGTAAATACACCACGCTAACCAAGCTAGTAGTTAGCATAGGGGTTGGCAATATATCAGTTATACTCTATGTATCATGGCTTGTTCCACCTGGGTTATATAAAATCACGGTGTTGCGAACATCATGCATAATTGTTAATGTCATTTTTTAAGGCCACAGGCATGAGGTTTGCCTCAGAGTTTTGGTTCTCTCATTCTCTCCTTTGGTTATCTTCCCCTGTACACAATAGACTTACACACATTCTTCCACCCATCCTGTCTCCCAAGCAATTGTGTGTCAGCAGGCAAAGTATATTTCTCATCTGCAGGACTCCAGACCAGACAGCTGTTAGTTTGTTTTCAGCTCACAGTGAATAAATCATTAGGTTAAACTGTGTCACGGTAACAATTTAACTTAATGAGATTAACAGTAGTGTGAGCAGAGGAAGTGTATGTCTTTGTCCTTGAGGAGCTCCAGATCGCAACTGTTTGGTCACATTTTGCGACCATGGAGCAGCAGTGTGACTTTCAAATTGTGTCAAAACATAGAGTGGAGAGCTGTTGGTTTGTGTCCAGCTGACAGTGAATTAATCCTCACATTTAAAGGCGCAGCAGTTAAACTTTGTGCTAACTTCTAACATCTGACGGTTGACAAAAAGCTTCAATTTCAAAGCAAAAACATCAACACTTCCTGCCTGAGAGGAGCTGGGTGCTTCAAATTAAAAATGATAAATTATGACTGTATTTTTTCTACCTTATCATAACCATAGCTGCCATTGGTTGATTTCACATGGTCTCACGCCACACCTCCAATTTCTCAGTTGAAAAAAAAAGTGCTGGTAGTCATTCCACTCCTGTACGGTAGGTGGCGCCACCTTACATAACTAGGCTACTACTACCTACAATGACAAATGATGCCCTCCTGCTAGTAAGAACAGGAAGAAGAAATATTTCAAGTCTTGCATTTCTCACCTCCAGGTATATTGTCATGTGTGTTGTGAAGTAGTTGCTGCTTAGCTTTTTAATTCTAAAGCAAGCCCCCTATGTATGTAGGCTGTTGCTGCAGCGGCCCGGGGTTCGACTCCAGTCTGTGGCGTTTTGCTGCATGTCATTCCCTCTCTTTCCACCCTTTTAGCGGTCCTATCAATTAAAGGCAAAATGCCCAAAAAGATTATCTCAAAAAAAAAAAAAAAAAAAAAATTTACATTTACATTTACTTTCTTATATGTGTTGTGAGAGCATGTAAAGGCATTTGGAGAGCTTTGACAAAGCTCTCCAAATGCAATTATTATTCCCAAAATAATATTTTAGTTAGATCTTAATCAAAATATATTCAACTATTTCAACCATGAATTTTGCTTTAAATCCAAAATGGGTCTTGTGTCTATAAAGTAATAGGCTATATGCCACATAGGCAAGTCCTAGTTTCTGGTTTTAACTCATTCTGTCACTCTGAGCTGAATGCAGGTTCACTTGTGAAGGCCCTGCAAGTCAGGGTGGCTTTGAATGAATGTTGGTATTGCCCATCTCCAGAATGCTACCCCTAAAACCCACCAGAATGCAGGAAATCACATCTACCACATCTAAAATTTTCTGGGGGAGGACCCCCAGACCCCCACTATACCACCATTGTCTCTTTTTGTATGGTATTTGTATGTAAGGTATTAGGCCCTATCCATCTCCAGCAGGCGCCCCAAAAAGGCCAAACGACAAAATTGTGGTTAGCCCTGCTGGATCTCGCTCCAAGGTTTTTTGAATAGTTGACAGTCCTGCATAACAGTACATAATCTTAATTATGACAACAGCTACTTTATTTAAATTTAGTGTAACTGTAATTCAATTAATAATTTAGTATTTTAGCAATCTATATTTCAAAATATCACCATATACATTGTGTATCACAATATAGCCTAAATATATTGTGATATTATTTTTAAGCCACATCACCCAGCCCTAAGCTAGTGTTAGGGTTAGCTCCACCCGCTTGTCCAAATATGGTCACCTCTGGCTCCAAGATGGTGATGGCTAAAATGCTGAATGCAAAGCTTCAAAATGAAGCCCCAGGGAATAGCGCCGTGTTTGAAGCCAAAGTAGCCAAAGTAGACTTGGAATTATAACTTCCAACCCTGTCACGTGATGCCACTGGGGCCAAAAAGACTTTTTCCCATAGATTTGAATCATGAAAGATACATTTTTAAATCTGTGGATACAGTTTTTTGAGCATCACAACAAAATGACTCATTTCACCACTGGGATTTTATTCAGTCCAGTAACATTTTGAATGTCTAGAAGTGCTGTATAATTAAATATTTTTTTGCCCTATTCAAGTCAGTGAAGGGTTAAACAGGAAGTTAGCCACTTGGCTGTTGAAAGTCAGCTGCTTGGCCGCACTTAGCTTGCCCTCATGGCCCCACAGTGTGGAAGATCCGGGTAATTTCATATCGTGGAAATTGAGCTTTTTTGGCTTCATGTGCCACTGAGCAACTTTAGTAGGAATTAACTGGGGCCCACCTCAAATGCGGTGTCCAGTTCTCCATGTTCAAAACTGGAGTCCACACATCTTTGGGTGACATCATGTTGACTACGTCCATTATTTTATACAGTCTATGGTCGTATCCTTTAAAGCCATGTATTACACAAAAAGGAAAAGGTCATCACCATAAACTCACTCAGTGGGAAAATCAAGGTTTTTACATAGATTTTTTTTTATGCCTCCATGCCAGCAATAGCCATGGCCAGAGGCATTATGTTCGTCTGTCTGTCCATCCATATGTATGGACCTATTCTTGTGGATGTGATATTTCAGGAACGCCATTTGGCACAAACTCTCACTTGTACTCAATGATGAACTGATTAGATTTTGGTGGTAAAGGGTCCAATGTCAAGGTCAACATGATATCAATCTCATTCTCGTAGAACACAAAATCTTAAAAAAAAGCTTGAGGGAATTTCTTCAAACTTGGCACAAAAATCTACTTGGATTCAGTGATGCACTGATTAGATTTTGGTGATCAAAGGTCAAAGGTCAAGGTCATTGTCACCTCATCTTTCTCATTGTTGTGAACACGATATCCTAAGAATACCTTGAGGGAATTTCTTCAAGTTTGGCACAAACATCCCGTTGGACTTGAGAATAAACTGATTAGAGTTTGGTGCTAAAAGGTCAAGGTCAATGTGACCTCACAATACATGTTTTTGACCATAACTTAATAATTCTTATGCTAATTATGACAAAACTTCACACAAATGTCTAATAGGATATAATGATGAAGTAATGATTTTATATCCAAAAGGTCAAAGGTCAACTTCACCATGACATCATAATGCTCTGCATAAAACACTTTTGCTGGCTGTTGCTCCATGTCATATGTCAGGAGCAGAAGGAGAGACATTTGGTCAGATACTCAGTTGGTGACACTAATCTGTGCTGATTGTATAGATCTTCTGTGTGTAAAGCATGCATGGTTTTACATATATGGATGTAAACTATAAGAGAAACTTGACTGGTGCATAGGCATACAATCTAGATAATGAATATTTCAACTTCATTTCAGGTAGAGATATTTCAGTGTCAGTCTGTTACCAGTTGGACTTGTTTTTGGTGCTCAGGGAAGCTTGATAACTACAAGGCTGTTTTTTGGCCTGAAAGCTGAACCTCACAGCCTTCAGTTTCCTCAGTAGTGCTATGACAGCTTATTCAGTGCTGCTGTGTTCCTGTCACAGCTGACAGATCTCTGAATCCATCATTCTTCTCAGCACTTACGCCTCTGCATATCTTCAGAGTCGTCTTAAGTGCGTTAATTGATCAACTTTGGCATCATTAGGCTGTTGCGATGGGGAGATGTGAATAATAAAACTAGCTCATTAAGCAAACCAAAGAGGCAGTGTAGGTGAAATACAATATGAAGCTACAGCAGATTAATGGAATAGCCCAACATCAAAACTGTGCACAGAGGTGATTCTCTGCTCTGATCAGAGGGAACATTTCTTCTCATCAGAGCGAGAGAAATTTGTGAAATCGCTGAGCTCTCAGATCTAAAGAGTATAATGATGCTTTGGCCAGGGGATAATGGACCGTACCGGTTCAAAACTTCTAACAGGGGTCCAATACCAAGAAATGAGACATGAGCACCACAAATCACCTGTTATTTTTCATCGCTATTCTCAGTGACTGTGAGCCGTTTCATGTCCCACTCATCCAGATGGTGGGGATAATTGGTGCTCCAAACTTAATGCAGGCTTTTTGCAGTGGTTATTTCATTCGTGTATGTTCGGATGTTTCTGTGTGTGTGTGTGCAAGTATACACACCATTCACCCTCACAACAAAGGCAAAGCCACGAGAATGAGAGTGACACTCGCTGCTGTCCTGGGAGCGAGGGGGGATATGTTTTAAGAGCACTGCAGCCCCGAACAAACACGCATTATTCATCCCAACACAACATAATAACTTTAATCCACCTCCTATACACAAGAGTGCTCATTAACTCCATTTCCACTGAGACTATTTGAGTGACTAAAACACATTAGCACCACAAACAGCGATCAAAACATCCCATTTATCTTTGTCTTCCTGTCACCCGTCCCACAATGCAATCTGATAAACACGCAGGCAAACAATAGAACAAAGAATGCACAAGGGAAAGCAGGACATCACTACCAAACACCCCGCCAGGAAGAGATAAACAAAATCTGTTCTTTTTTTTGCACAGGATTATCTGGGTTATTAGTTTTCCTTCACGGTTAAATGACTGTTGGCTCATTTGACAGACAGAGTGAATGTAGTAAAGAGAGCTGGATCTTACAGAAAGAAAGCTGACACTGATGTGAAAGAATGCAGACTGATGTTATGCTATGTGATCATGACCCCGATGAACACTACAACTACAGCTGCTAATACTGTTGTAGTTGGGTTGGGTTGCTGTTGATGCTGCTTTTTATACATACTATCCAAGTGTGCCACAAATTTCCAAAAGTGCATTTGGCACACCCCCAACACCCTGGGCAGTTGACTGCAATTTGCAGAGGCGTTCACAAAAAAAAAAAGCCTGTGTTTTTTTTTTTTTTCACAGATATAAAATTCTAGGTTAAAAAGTATGCTTTTGTTTCTGCTCCATTGCTTTGCTACTTTATACCTACAGCTAAATAATGCACAAGTACTGTTGTATCGAAAAAAGTGATCCCTCTCCATCATCACTTATGACCCACTAGCAGTGTGTGGCAGTGTATTAATTTGCAGAGACTCTGTCCTCTGCCTGTTTTTTTCTTTTCTCCCTATTTTGCTTTGTTCAGAACGTCCTTGGCACAGCGCACAGATGAGGTCGGGACTTAATAAAAAGAAAGCAACCAGGCGCCAGATTGTAAATGCCATGCATCCAAGAGAAAGCTTCGAAAATTGCAGACACAGCGCCAAAAAAAGGCAAATATAACGAGGCAAAACGTAAAGCAGACAAAGCTAGCTCCAAAATTAGACTGAATCTGAAGTTGGCTTTCACTTTCACTTTTGCTGGCGGGCACCAAGCAGCAACCCTCAGGGCTAAAAAATAAAGCCAATTTGGAATAGCCACAAACTGCAGTTCCTTGAATAGCCACTTGAGGCTGACTCCAGAAATGAGTCCCCATGGAATCCATTAAAATGTTCAACTTTACAACAGAAATAAACACGCTTACAGCCTGGTACAAAAAAACATTTTTGGTTTCCATAGCTAATGCCAAACTAGGGACTTCAAAACAGCTGGACTGCTGACATAACTACCGTAACGTTACAGTCTTGAGGGAGAGAGGATGGGGATGAAGAGCAATGCAAAGCTGACCTGTTTTCTCTTGGACAGGTAGGTACCAGCTGTAAGCTCAGTCAACTTGCTAAATTATTGCTTTTCCATTACAATAAAGTGGTGTAATGAGGAGGAGCCACATTTGACTGCTGTGTTAACAAATAGTAGCCAACAATATCTGCGTCTGCATTCTTCTACTGTACCTTTTTTAATCAACTGCTAGTTCCGCATACTTTCAGCTACAGACACCATACAGATGTCAAAGCACTATGCTCTTTAAGGAAATATGTGCTTGTATTGAACTTTTTGTCAAAATTTTTGGCTTTTAAAAGCAAAAGCATCTCTTTGTTTAGCCTTTTATAATTGATTTTAACATTCACCTTTTGACAGTATTACAGTTTAGCTTCCAGCTTTTCTAGTAATGTCCTTCAGCTCTTAACTTTTATAGGTAATGCAGTTCAGCTTCCAAATCTGCCAGCTTTACAAATCAGTTTCCAGGTTTTCATCTGTACACAACAATGCATTTACACTTTAAGATTCCTATATTTTCATACTTTGCAATTTCAGCTGTCAGCTTTCACACACATTGTCTGCAGGAAATGCATTTTCTAGTTGTTTTAAGTATTTCAATAAACCTGTTTATTCAAATTTATACTTCTGTTGAAGTCTGCTTACTGACATTCAGATCTCAGGCTCTTGTCATCTAAGCTCTTCTGACACTGGTCCACATTTACATCAAGTCTGTAATCCAGGTTACACTTGTGTTTGTTGAGATATCCATTTAAAGTTTTTGATTGTCTTTTTTGTATTTGCGAAATAAAGAGACCCTATAGAGACCCTGGAGGTTGCACTTGATATTACCAGAGGGTTAATTAGTTAGTGTTATGCAACATGCCATGACATTCCTCCTGCTGCTTCTCCACTGCTTGTGCCAGTCCAATAATGCCACTGCAGTGCTCTGCAGTAGTGGTACGTGGTAAATGGACTGCATTTATGTAGCACTTTTCTCATCTTAGCGACCACTCAAAGTGCCTCATAAAACAAGCACCATTCACCCACAGGTGGTCGAGGCTACCATAGGTGCCACTTGCTCATCAGATAAACATTCACACGCACTCACATACAAATGGCACAGCCATCCTGAGCAATTTGGGGTTTAATATCTTGCCCAAAAGCACTTCAGCATGTAGGGTCAGGGATTGTACCACTGACTCCAATCGGTACAACCACTGGCAACCACTGACAACCACTCTACCGCTTGACTGACTACAATTGAAGACCCTCATGTGTGCACATAGAGTTTCACAACTCAGTGTGGGAGGTAGTGCAGGGATGAGGTTGTATTCTTGTGCCTATTGACACATGCTTGTGATTTCATGTTAATAAATTTCCCAGTGGCAATTTTTCTAATGAAGATTTTTTTTGCCTCCATATCTCTAAGTGACCCCCCTGACTACCACCACCTCATTAAAAAACATCTCTCCCTAATATGTACCTCACAGGCCACCTTACTTTTCATTAATCATGTTTATCTATCTGTCTGTCCACCACTCTCACCCTCTGTCAGTCCCATTTAATTTCTATTTGTTTAGCAGCCCCATTGTTTAATTAATAATTCACTTAGGGTAACTAAATACATTTTCTGATGCACTCCTGCAGAGTTTATCACTGTTTATGTACTGCACACTGTCTGTCCTTGCACTCATGTCTCCTTCTCCTCAGCCCCTGCTGTTACTCCTCAAACAGCAAAGAAAGAACAGCAAACACACACAGACAGCGAGAGAAGATACTGTATCTGCTCTACCCACAGATACATGACAGCAGTCATCCATTCATCTGCTGTCAGTGACGCCTTTCAATCAGGCCCTGTCACTTCTCTCTATCCATCTTGTTTTCCAGCTGTCTCTCTCTTTTTCTGTCTTTTTTGGCTGTAACACACACACACACACACACACACACACACACACACACACACACACAAACACAATATTCTGTTCATGCACACCACTTTCAAGCTCCACGGCAGCCTAACTTGAGGTAATTTTAAGGAGGCAGAAGCTCAAAATTACAGTAGACAGAGATGTTATCATCCCTACCACTTGTGCTGCTACCATTATTTCCCATTTGCAGATAGTATATTGCATACAATATAGTGTCTTACTCATTTCTTATATCATACCTCTGTATTTCTGTCTGTTTTTATACAAAACACATATAGCCCAACACTGTTTTCTAAAGTTTGTGTACATAACACTAATTGGTTTTGTCAAATACTATGTGACATGTTGTTATGTAGCCTGGCAACAGTTTTTCCAACAGTTGATTTCATTGCTATTCAAAGTAACACACAAGGTTTTGTCCAGGTGCTTTTCAAAAAAAGAGGAAAAAACAATGTACTGAATGTGTGATTAAAAATGAAAAACAAGTCAACACAGACAGAAATGTCTATTTAGGACCTTACTGTATATAAAAACACTTCTATAATACCTAAATTGGTATGAAGGACTGTTGAAAGCCATTTTATCACATCTGTACATTTACAACAGTCTATGATGACAATAAGGGGTAGTTCGTATTGGATGTAGTACTATGTTTGGGCTAATTTTTTGTTGGATTTAGAGCGTCTGGACCTCAGGTAGTGTGTGAGAATTGTGTAAACAGCGTTTCTGTCTGCATAATATTGATCTGTGCATAATGATAATGCTTCTTAGGTGAGTTACAACTGTTTGTATTTTGTGTGACAGAACCTGCTGTGGTGGTTGTATCTCGAAATGGTCAACATCAATTGAGCATGGCTTTCTAACGATAGGTGGTATGACTAAACAACAGCAAATACAGCAGTTGTTTATATGTCACAATCATCAAATGAAACCTCACAAAGATCCAACGATGGGCTGTCAAATTTCTTAAGACCATTTAAAAAGTTATTCTAATTTTACTTTCTAGTATGGGTTAAATAAGGTTAAGTGCGTCCAATTAATTGGGCCTAATTAATTGGGTTAATTGGATTCTATATTTCCTGTACTGTGTCTGGTAAACATCCACATCTTTTAAACTCCACACCTCCAGTTTGTCACACAGGCTTTGTGTTGTAGGTTTGAGGTCTGAGATAACTCTAATGACATCATCAACGGGGTTACTTGTTGTTGGCCCACAAAGTCACAAAACACAGCAAAACAAAGAACAAAGGGATTCATATTAATGTATTCATTTACTTTTTTGCATTTATATGCATGCACATACATATACATATATATAGATATCAATGCATGATGACACACATGTATACACATAAGCATACATGTGTGTTATCATGCATTGATTTTACATGAATCCACTTATATGTTTGATAGCTATCTGTGGCAGTGTGGGTCATACTGCATCAGGTTTTACTCAGTGGAATGATATCAGGTGACTGATGTTTGGTGTCTTTCCACAACTGAGGAGGCCCAGGTTTCAAAAATGGGAGAGGTCAACAGAGAGAAACCAATGGTGCTGATTTCGGAAAGGAAAGAGTAATTACAGAAAGAATCAACAAACAGAGATTTATTGATAAGAATAAAGTTTCCCATCATTTGGTATCAGACACTACCCCCCTGACCGATGCTATTAATAGCAGAAAAAGCCAAGGATCATCCTCTTTTCTGTTTCTTCCTTTGATCTGACGCTACTCTCAACCTCTATGTCAGACTATACCCACTTTTCCTGCACAATCAACCCTTTTATATGTAAGCTGGCCCTGTGTGATCTGTTCGTCCAGAAAACACTGAATTCTGGTATCAAGCAAACCTTGCTAACACTTCTAAGTTGCTGCTTCCTGCCTGAAACTACTCAAGTCTGAGCCATTCCTGTGTTCTGATGCTGCCAAAGTCAGAACTGAAGAGAACTCTGAAAAAACAAACAGCAGACAAAGCTGTCATCACATCTTCAGTCACAACTCTGTTGTGAACAGAAGATTCCATCACTCTGCTGCTTGCTGAGAAAGAGAAAAAAATCAGCCGCTAAAGATGCATTAATAAGTAATGCCATTTCAAGCAACATTGTTAGAACCATGAATGAAGTAGTTAATATGAAATGCAATCATTATTCTAAATATGTAAAAAAAAAAAAAAAAAAAAGTGAAAAATATGAATCAATCAATCAATCAGTCAATTTATTTAAAGTGCAAAATCACCATGGTACATGGTCTCAATACACTTAACAATAAATACAATAAGATCAAGTAGAATAATAACATACAATAAAACAATACAAAAGCACCAAAGGACAATGAAAAGACAGTTAAGAATTAGATTGAACCAAAATGTTGGGTAAAAAGGTAGGTTTTAAGGCGGGACTTAAAATTTTCAATAGATGAAGCTTCTTTGATTTCAAGTGGAAGGCCATTCCATAAAAAAGGAGCACGGTAAGAGAAGGCCCTGCCACCAGCTGACTTTTTATTAATCGATGGAATGACAAGGAGGTTTGAACTAAGAGAGCGAAGAGGACATGACGGAAGGTAGGGAGTAAGCAGTTCAGTTAGATAAGATGGTGCAAGTCCATTCAAGGCCTTATAAGTTAAGAGAAGGATTTTAAAATCAGCTCTAGCCTGAATGGGCAGCCAATGTAATGATGCCAAGACAGGAGTTATGTGGCAGAATCTGCTTTTTCTTGTTAAAAGTCAAGCAGCTGAGTTTTGCACGAGCTGAAGACTCCGCGTTGTACCGCTGGGGAGGCCAGAAAAAAGGGCATTACAGAAATCTAACCAGGAAGACACAAGGGCATGGAGAACCACCTCGGCGCTGCGCAAGGAAAGGGCAGAGCGGATTTTTGCAATATTGCGCCAGTGAAAAAAAGCTGTCTTAGTGATTTCCTTTATGTGAGGCTGAAAAGTCAAGGAATCAAAAATCGAATCAAAAATAACACCAAGGTTTCTAATGTGGGAGCTTTCAGAGATCAGACAACCATCAATGTTAAGACACAGACTCTCGGATAAGTACTTATAGTTATTGGGTTTAATCACCAACAAGTCAGTCTTAGCAGTGTTAAGCATAAGAAAGTTTGAACTCATCCAGCCCTTGATTCGACTGACACATACTTCGAGATTTTGTATTTGAGAGAGGTCACTAGGCTGCAGTGGGATGTATAGCTGCGTGTCATCAGCATAGAAATGGAACTTTATGCCATATTCTGCAATAATCCTACCCAAAGGGAGCATGTAAATATTAAACAACAGAGGGCCCAGGACGGACCCCTGGGGCACACCAGAGATAACTGTAGAGCAATCTGATAAACAGTTCTTAAAACTAACGCGTTGGGTTCTACAAGATAAGTAGGACTGGAGCCATGAGAGTGCCAGCCCTTGAACACCAACACAATGCTCCAGTCGGTGTAGAAGCACACAATGATCTACTGTGTCAAACGCAGAACTTAGATCCAGTAATAATAGTAAAGAAGCTGATCCAGAGTCAGCAGTGACAAGTAGGTCATTAACTACTCTAGTAAGAGCAGTTTCAGTAGAGTGACAGGAGCGGAAACCAGATTGGAAGTTGTCAAAAAGATTATTGGCAGAAAGGTGGGCAGTCAGTTGATCAGCAACAATTCTCTCAAGTATTTTGGAAAAGAAGGGGAGAGTGGAGACAGGACGGTAATTAGCACAAACTAATGGATCACTATTGGGCTTCTTGAGGAGCGGTTTAATGATAGCAGATTTATAGTTCAAGGGGACAGACCCTTCAGAGAGGGAAGTGTTCAAGATGGTACGTAAAGGGCCACTCAGAACAGGAAAAAGTTCCTTAAGGAGATCAGATGGGATAGGATCTAATGAACATGTGGTAGACTTTGAGGTGGCAACCAGAGAGGCCAAGGCCTCCGTAGAAATAGGTTGAAACTGTGAGAGTGAACTACAGGACCTGGATACCGACCACTGGTCAGTCGTGTTGCTGGGGATCTGCTGGCTAATGATCTTGTTCCTTATTAAGGAAGTTTTATCAGTAAAAAACTCTGAGAAATCATTAGCTGTCAAAGAAGAGCTCGGAGCAGGTGACGACTGCGTGAGCCTGGCCACAGTATTAAAAAGGACCCGATGATTATTCTTATTGGTTTCAATCAGATTGGAGAAATAAGATGATCTGGCAGCAGAGAGAGCACGTTTGTAACGTTTGAAACTGAGAGTCCAGGCGAGGCGAGTGGACTCCGATTTACTGGTGCACCATTTGTTCTCGAGCCTGCGGCAAGCTCGTTTTAATGAATGAGTAAGGTCGGAGAACCTAGGCACAGATTTAGCTCGAGAGCCACTACTGGTTCTAAGAGGAGCAAAGAACTCGAGTGATTCTAACAGTGCACTGTTTAGATTATTTGCAAGGCTGTTGGAAAATGACACAAGTTTATCGGGCAAATGATCTGCTAAGAGAGACTTGACATGGTCATTAATGTAACGAAAAGAGTGGGGGCTAGGTTCAGAGCGAGTACTCTGTGCATGCAGGAGGAGGTTAAACAGGACACAAGAGTGATCTGAAACCAGAACCTGAAGAATAGATGGGAGGCCAGCAGTAATATCTTTTGTAAAAACAAGATCCAAAGTATTTCCATGATTATGAGTGGGACCAGTGACATGTTGGATAAAGTTGAGACTGGAAAGAAGATCCAGAAATTCAGTTGCTTTGACGTCTAAAATATCGTTAACGTGAAAATTTAGGTCACCAAGCAGGACTATTTTATCATATTTTATCAAAACAGATGATAAAAACTCAGAGAACTCAGTTAAAAAGGTAGGATTATACCTAGGTGGTCTATAAACGAGTAATGCCAGGATATGTTGATGGGTTCCAATAAGCATGGTCAGGTACTCAAAGGATGTGAAGTTCCCAAGTGAACATACTGTACAGGTAAATTGATTAGAGAAGATAACCGCAAGTCCTCCACCCATTTTGTCTTGCCTAGCAGAGAATAAGAAGCTATAGTCAGGAGGAGATGCCTCAATAAGAACAGTACTGGCAGTGGAGGAAAGCCAACACTCAGTCAGAAAAAGAAATGTAAACCATGGTGAGTAATAAAATCATTAATATAAAATGTCTTGCTGGAGAGTGACCTGATGTTAAGTAAAGCACAGCTGAAGTTGACCGGGGAAGGAGCTGGAGGGACAGGAACTGTTTTTATGTTAATTAGGTTAGCTGTGACCCTCCTATGAGTGCTGGAGCGATTAAGATTCCTGGAATCGAGGATACTGCTATGTGGACAGTGAGAGCATTTTGACAGGATACAGCGCCTGTCAGTAATTCTAATAGGAATATGAGAGTAAACAGGAGTTGAAATTGACTTAGGAGAAGAGGTTTGAGGATAGGCTACAGGTTTTGCAGCTGTGGAAGAACTAAGCAGAGTAAGGGGGACAGAAGTGGAGGCAGTGCCAACACAAGCAATGACAGCAGGACCCGCACTGCCAGAGACAGTGTTGAGACAGGAAAACAAAGTGCACAGGGCAGGGTCTTGCTGGAAAAAACATCATTTCAGGCTAAAAGCAATGAAGTTAATAAAATTGCTTGATAATCGTTCTGTCCCTTTCCTGTTCAGATGTAAACCATCAGTTTTGAAGAGGTCACGTTCAGTCCAAAAGTAATCAAAATTGCTAACAAAACCAAGGCCTGTTGCAGTGGTGAAGTTCTGCATCCATGTGTGCAAACTAAAAAGTCGACTAAAACGCTCAGAACTTTTGAGCAGGGTGGGAATGGGGCCAGAGAGAACGCACCTTTTCCCAAGGCTTTCAACAGTGAGAATCAGGGACTCAAGATCATGATAGAGTTTGGAGGAGCGTCTGGACATGACATTATTTGTGCCGGTGTGTAACAGAACAGTGTGAACAGACAGATGGAGATCAATGAGAACTGGTATCAGTTCTATGAAGTCAGTAGTTTTCCCACCAGAGAGACAATAAGTGATGGAGCCTGGAAGCTGCACATTTCTGATGATAGAGTCACCAATTATAAGAATTTCAGGAGGTTGATTCTTGCAGCCATTGTCATAGACCGACAATTTAGGGGAGAGAGAGAGATGGGAAATGCCAGGGTTAACTGGAGCAGTAGAAGAGGGATTAGAGTCGCCTGCACAGATGACGTCATCATTGCCCGACGACGAGAGCAGACCCACGTCCGGCCGAGGAAACGAGGACTGCGGGCCAGGGAGAGGAGGCCAGTTCTCCGAAACGGACACCGAAGAGGGAGATGAACACCTTGGACGTTTACCCTGGGACATCCGTGGACTAGATGGAGGGGTGCGACGCTTTCTGTGACGGGGGTTTGGCAGGGCTGTCTGCTCCAGAGCGGTGGTGCGGGAGGAAGTAGCCGGCAGCCCAGCTAGCTTCTCCAGTGGGGAGAAGAAGTTGGACAACGGGATGGGGTTGTCGTCATCTTCTTCGATGTTAGGGGAGAACAAGGGGAGAGAGACCCGTCTCCCCTTCCTGACTACATTCGCCCAAGAATGAAAGGGAGCATCTGACGAGCGATGGACAGCGTTAGCCCGGCTGGGATCATGCTGCTGCAGCGCTTGCACCCGGGCAAGGAGCGAGGATTGCCGCTGGAGGACATCATCCAGGAGGTTCTCAATGGAGCGTAGCTCAGACTTCAAACTGGGCAGCTCATCAAGGTCCGCCGAGGTGAGTGGGGACATTCTCGGAGAGAGAAAAAATACTGAATACTGAACACTCGAACTCCCTTGCTTGAGGCAGTAACTGTCTCCCGACCTGAAGGGGGTGATCCACCAGTTTCTGGCAGAGAACTATGGCCTCAGATTTGGAGGTGCTGACTCTCATCCTGACAGCTTCACACTTGGCTGCAAACCGCCCCAGTGCATGCTGGAGGTCAGGGTGTGATGAAGCCAACAGAACCACATCATCTGCAAACAGCAGTTCTGAGGGTCCCAAACTTGACCACTTCCTCCCCCTGGCTGCGCCTTGAGATAACATTCAAATTTTAAAAATAAGAAGCTATAACTTGCTATAAATAAGCATAATAAAATTAATGTAATGTCTTTTCAATATGCTTGGCATTTAAAATATTGTAGTACAATACTCAGTATTTTTGTGCTAATAAAATGCATTTGTAATTATGTAATTTGTGTGATAAACTCTCCCTCCACTCGTTAGAAGCTGATTTTACTGATTTATAAAAAATGTTCTTAATTACTTTCCCTTTACTGTAACTTTTGATAGGGATCCTTCAGGAATGATGACTTAGTCTTTTCAGTGATTTGATTGGTGCCTGGTCAAGCTGTTGACACTGTGAGATCTAATTCTATGTAGCATAGGTTACCAAGGTAACCAACCCTAGTTGGCTGCTCTGAAGTACAGGAAAACCTGAGACGGGACAAAAGATACACTAGGCCCCTGGCAGTGATGGACAAGCTACTTGGAAATGAGCTCTACATCAGAATAATGTTTCACTACATTGAAGCTACTCCCTAAAATTAAAGCTTCCTTCTTTTCTTTTCTTTTCTTTTTTTTTTTTTTGAGGACTTTGTGACATTTGAACATGTCCTCCAATAACATGACATCATCAGTTGGCCTATTGCTCTCTCTCTTTCTCTCTCCTCTTCCTACCTAATGCATTTCTCTGTCTTGGCCTCTTTCAGTCGCCTATCTGGCTCTGTCAGTGTTCAAAAACATAATTCCAGAACATATTTTTTTCAGTCAATAAAACCATTATAAATTAGAAAAAAAAACAATAAAAATAACGGACCTAAATGAAACCTTTTTGGGGGGGACACGTGATATCAGTATGTCACTCTCAGTGTCCTCTCTTCCTTCTTACTGTAGTACTGTTCTCTGTCTCTCTAGCTCTTTTCTTGTGTCCACTACAAATCCACTAAATATATACAGTCTTTGGACAAGACACATGAGAGAGTTGTCAAGAAGTGCAATGTAGCCAATCAGAGGCAGAATAGGGTCTTGCCAAGAAAAGCCACTAGTGATGTACTGTTGTTCTTAATTGTTCTTATAGATGTAGTGTTGCCAGAATGCATTCTTGTCTTAGTTGGCTGAAGGTGATTCATAGGTTATCTACCAGTTTATTATTATTTATTCGAAACATTATTCATAGCAGGCTTCCCACTGCCTTCTCTAATCAGATTGGTTATAATTCAGATGTTCATCATTACAGTACCAGAGCTTCAACTCAGCGTCAACTTACATTACCAAGACCTAGAACTAATTCAATGAAAAACACTGTTGTTTATAGAGCAATTTCATTATGGAACACTCTACCTTTAAATATTAGGACCATTCCTAACAAAAAAGCATTCAAAAAACATGTAAATTCATTTTTTAAACTTGAGTGTTAATAGCATATCATTTTGGAAACTGTTATTATTATTATTTTTCTTTTCTTTTTCTTCTTTTATTTTCTTTTTATTGTATTTGGATTTGTGTATATATGGTAATTGGATTTGTATATTGTTGTGTATTGTTGTTTGTATTGTACTTTTTAAATAGGACCCCAGGAAGACTAGCCTGGCGTTTGTGTGTCAGCTAATGGGGATCCTCAATAAACATAAACATAAACATAAACATAAACATAAAGAGCAAGCAGAATAAACTGAAGGATTAGGAAGTGATGTCATACAGAAGTGCTTTCCTCGTCTACGTGCCTCGGTGTGGCACTGGGGTCAGTCACATAACTTATCCTCAGTTTTACTATACCTACTTCTATCCAGACCTCTGCAGAAAAAAGTCTGCTGCACTTCAGAGCTTTTCCCTGGAAAAACAGCTTGTAACTTTGTGGACGCTACCGCGCTACTCGATCAGTTAATCAACTTCACTACTGAAAAGCTATCTGACTCAGAAACTAGTGACGTAACCACCATGCTACTAAGAAATACAGTTACATTAGTAACGTTGCTACATGTAGTGAAGCTACTGCCCAACACTGGCCGCTGGCAACCTCACTGTGACAACAATACTCTGTCATGCTCCACACAAGCCCTTTTAACAGAGATGGCACTATAGAGCAGCTACAAAGTCCCTTCTTTATGTTTCTTTGTATTTTTACACAGTACCAAACAACAGTGGCATCGTTACGCTCCAGTGTGTGATTTTAGACAGCATGCCAGTGTCATAGATGTAAAGGACGTGTGACAGGCGTGACATAAGCCGAGACAACTCTGTCCCCCTATTCCACGATTGGACTTTTTATACAGAACAGTGAGGCAACATATCGGCGTGAAATTCCTGCCTTGAAGAAGCAGTGTTAAAGAGAGTTCAGTCACAGTGCCACCTGCTGTTCACCAACACATAGTTCCATAATGTAACTCCCCCCAAAACAACAAATTTTCATTTTTACATTTCTGTTTATGTACAAATTAAACAAATGTGACACAAAGTGTTTAGAGGAGCTTTAGAGGTGTTCATAGGTGTTTCCACCTTCCAGTTTCTAAGCTATTCTAACCACATTCTGGCTATACTTCACTCAC
Organism: Cephalopholis sonnerati; assembly: GCA_019142605.1. Taxonomy (NCBI): domain Eukaryota; kingdom Metazoa; phylum Chordata; class Actinopteri; order Perciformes; family Serranidae; genus Cephalopholis; species Cephalopholis sonnerati. The sequence goes on along the minus strand of JAGQAX010000004.1, from coordinate 6,112,257 downwards.
AGAAATGAGATCGATATCAGTCTTCTGTTTGTTGAATGTCTTTTTTTCCTTGCCTCTATTTTTTTTAAATCTCTGAGATAAATCAGACAGATTAACAATAATAAGAGGACTGAGAAGTGTTCTAGGTTCAGTTAAGGAACTTCTCATACATCCACTGTGCCTGTGGGTATATAATGCTGACAGCTTCCTCTCTTTGTATCTGTGTTTGATATCATAGGTAGAAACTGTGTCAAAATTACTTCTGCAAGAAAAGTGTTAAATTAAAAAGTGACCTTTTTCACAACTCTCTGTGCAGCAGTTCTGCTGTGTCCTGCCTGAGGGACATCGTCCTGTTGCCGCAAAGTTCTCTTATAGCAGTTCTATTAGCAGCCTGCTTCAGTGGAACACAGAGGATGCCTCAGGCTTGTTGAGCTGCTCTCAACTATCTCATGTGCAGTGTTAGCTGAATAAGAGGCAGAGGCAGTTATGGAAGGCTCGGAGCTCTGTGCTGTACTGTTGTTATAAGAGTGACAATAATCAAGAGATTTGAAAGCAGCTATTTCTAAGAATAATATCAGAATGTGTCTCCACCGGTACAGCTCAAGATTTCCATGTCTTTTATTTAAAAAAGCAGTTACAAGTCTTATATACAAACTATGAAAGTATTAAAACGCTCAGTCCGCAGAGAAATGCACATAGGTCGTATTCAGAAACTGTACCTTTCAATGAGCCATCAGGATTTCTGTGAATTTGTGATGTCACAACAATACGATATAGAGCGTTTGAAACAGAAACATTCTAAAAGATTTATTTTGTATTTCTTGTTGGAACGTTTTGTAGTGTATGTAAATAACATCAGCAGACAGGAAGTAAACAAGGACCCAAGCTGTTTCCTGACAAAGTAATTCCAACAGAGTTTACAACAACAATTACTTTCGGGTAGAAAATTCACAACTTATTGCAGAGATATGTAAAAAATCTGCAAACTTGTTGAATTCTGTTGTCATTTTCAGATGTGACCATTACATATAAAGATATATAGTTAAACACAGTGGTGCAACCCATGTGATATTTCTGCTGTGCTTATTTTAAATACTGTGTTGCTTTTTTCACGTCTTTGATAGACCAAATCTACCAGCACAGAAGCTTAACAATAAACTGCTGTGGACGGGGCTGGTGCAAAACATATTATGGTCCCCCCCAAAAAATTAACATCAGCGAGTGTTCGTTATACTTAAATGTTTGCGCCACTTTACCTTACACACTTACAACTAATCAAAGCCGCAGAAGACCAGCAACTCTGTGATCTGTTAAGTAAAATGTCAGTTTTTTTCAGTGGAGTCTGGTAGCTTTGATATAACAGCTTCAGTTACCCAACCGAAAAAGCTTTCTGACAGCAAGGTAGATCTGTGAAATTTTCTAAATATAGGGTACACTTTATTTCTGGTGGGCTTTTTTTAGGTAGCTAAAAACGAAAAATTCTCAAAAAATAATCTTTTAAAAATTAGCTCTGGGCCCCTCTATACCCTCTTAAGAAAAAAAAACACCAGGAGAGACTCATTCTCAGAGACTCATCGAGAGAAAAGAATATTTTTTATGTGCACATAAGTATGAGAAATGTGAAAAGTCTTTGGCAATTAGACCCCATTGTGATGACATATATTCCGGGAGGGTAGTAAAGATGTAGTAGATTAGGGAACCCCCCTATGGAGTCCAGACACTGGTGGTGATAATTGTGGTGATCAGATGATATAAAGAGGGAGCTGAGGATCTGGATGTGAAGAGGAATGGGCTATGATGAACTTGTCCTGGGCTCTGGATACAATGACTAGAGGTGAATGAAGTGGAGGAAGGCATGACGATTCAGCCTAAAATGACAGGAGCAGAGAGGAGAACAGAGGCAGCAGCAACATGAATGGCTGGCGGCTGAAGGGGACTGTGGCAAAGCTTGATTGGTGAACAAGGAGAGGGAACACCCATAGTCAGCTAAGTTTGAGGAAGTGGTGGGAGTGGGATAGAGACAGAACTGTGAATGAATATAGCATAGAGAAAGTCTTCCATACTGAACTCAAGCTGAGCTTCATTTTGCTTATTGACTAAAAATGTATAAAATAAATATTGTGATAAGTGATTACTAATAGTATTACCCTCTTTCATTGCTGAGTGACGATATATAAACTTTAGCACTATCCAGTAGTTTACAGTGGGGGACTTCTCCATGTCTCCCAGTCTCTCCGCACTGCATTTATTGGTTAATAATCTATTTGTGGTTATATATTGTGCACAATATAAGCACATTATCAGTTAAAATAATAAAGATCAGATTGGATAATTTGCCTGTTTTTCCCTTGTTGGATTTGAGTAATTTAATCAGGGAAGCCCACACTGAAAGCTGATGGGGCATGTCTTCATAAACACTACTAGTATTTTGTTCAGGATTTTCCACCTGAAAACTTAAGTGAGAAGTATGTGCAATTAGATTGTACCATCTGTAAACAGAATAAATACAATATTTGTCTTTTTATGAAAATGTACAAAGACATGCAACGTGACTGCTGTGACATAGAAATAATTGTTAAAGGTAAAGATAATCTGTTTGCTTAAGGAAACTATGGCCCAGGATCACCTCAACATGATCAGTCATCTATTCATTAGCTGTAAATGTTTTTCCCTAAGAACAGTTGACATCCTGTGAGAGAGCAGACCTGTCATACTCATATCCAAAGCTATGGGCGATTCCCGGTCACAAATTAATCTAACCTGCATGGTATTGCACTGCAGGCACAGGGAGAACATGCAAACTCTACACAGAAAGACCGCAAGGTTCAAACACAGAAGTGTCTTGCTGTGAGGCAGCAGTGTCGCCCCTGCATTAATCATGCTGTGGAGAAAAGTCATTAGTCTTTTGCTACTCAGCCATTATGACATTTTTTTTTTTTTTTGTGGAAAGGGAAGCACATGCTCTCTCTACATAACAAAGGATGTACTCGCAGCCTCACAGCAACAGGGAAAATGAAGTTCTGACACTGTGATAATTTGGGTCCATCACAACCCACAATGTCAGCGGTAATTAATTCAACTTTGATCACTTAGCACATCGAATAATGTGTAGATTTGCAAAAAAGCCACATTCTTGAATATTATGGTTTTATTTATGTAATCATTCATTCATTCAAGTTATTAATTTTGGCAGTATTTGATGAGCACAGCATGGTGGTGCAGTGGTTAGCATTGCTGCCTCACACCAAGAGGTTTTATTAGGTATTAGGATTTCTTTCAACGCAATTAATTGACCAATCAGCTGATCTATGGAATGTAGGAAAAATGTGAAAAAATAACATTCATGTTAACGGTCTTTAATTTACTTGTTTTATTCTGACTGACAGTATATTACCTTTGAATTAGGGATGCACAATAATATCGGCAACTATCAGCTTTGAAACAAACTATCGGAATCGGCCAACATGCTTTCTAATTTTGCACGATGAATTATTATTCCTACATTGAAAAGTATTGTATTTCCTGTCTCCACCTGCTGGTGGGCTGTCACGATGAGAAGAGACAGAAAAGACTCTTGATGATCACTCAAATAAAGTGGGGAAAAAAGTAAATATATCGATACTGTTATTGGTTACCTGTCACATGAGTTGTTACATATCAGCAAAAAATCTAATATTGTGCATCCCTACTTTGAATGTTTGGAATTTTTGCTTGAAAAAATTGTAAAATGCTTAATCAGATATCACAATAGTTGCCAAAAGCTGTGTTTAATCCAACTGCCACAAACTGCATGACATATAATAATAATGGTGCCAGGTATTACTCCACCATAGCTGTACTAGCTGGTTTGTGTGTCTTTAAGCAATAACAGAGCTGCCATAGCCCATGGTTGCTGTGTTGTATCACTACTTTTAGTGACTTATATAAAGCTGTAAATGGGTACACCCTTTCCTAGCTGTCTGATCTCCTTTAATCTTATGCTCCACCATTCTGGTTTTTAAGGATCAGGTTGTGATGCCCATGTATACTTACCACATGAGAAAAGGGAGAGCACTTAGATGTGCGTTGGCATTGTGTACACCATCCACATTTTAAATTTCTCTCTGGTAATGGTGATAACAGCTGGGTTGGTTTTGTGTAAAGGTAATTTCAGTGTACCAATTTATCTTTGAGGTTTTTTTCCTCTACAAAAGGTTACCTTCTGAAGTTCTTTATATAATTCACCAATCTGTGGGTCAGTGGCTAGAATATGCCAATGTTATTTGACTGAATGTTTGATTTGTTGTGCCCTTTGAGAATATCCCAAAACACATACCAAAGAAGATTTAGAGGGGACTTTTTCTTTTCTTGAATCTCCCAATGTTTTATTTAGTGCTGTGACTAATTGTTCATTGGCATATCCTCTCTCCTTGAGTCTTTCCTTCATAATATCCACCTGTTGTTCCAAAGATTCTGGTGTACAACACTACTGGTGTACTAGTTTCAGTCTGTGGAATAGACTTAGCATCCTTACTGTATTGTGAGATGGAAAATAAAATCCACTTTTCAAAGGTTCAAATAAAGAGTCATTGAACTACTTACTGGTTTGCTAGACACACTCAGACACTTCTTCACATCTGTCTTCCATGACTGGACTTAGATAATTAGATTCTTGCAGAGGAGAGGACATCACAGTGTGATGTAAGGCCTATTTTAGGCTGGAGAGTCTGCTCTCCTGTCTGGTCTAAAGGTCTGGGGTCTGGGCCTGGGAGAGAATCAGGAGGTGGAGGGGTCATGAAGTGTTGAAGGTCACTCCAGCTGTCTTTCCTCAGCAGCCTTCCTTAGTCCTCAGCTATGCAAAAGCACCAGGAAGAAAGGAGGATCACTAGCTGTATTCCAAATGATGACATTTCATATTGTGAGGACATGAACAATCTTGCAGGGTGGTACTCTGAGAACAACCCACTGCTCAGTGTCAGCAAAACCAAGGAGCTGCCTGTTGAAAAAAGGAAGTGAAGAGACACAACCCTGTCTACATCAGTGGAGCTGAGGTGGAATAGGTGAACAGTTTTAGGTTCCTGGCAATCAGCATCACAGAGAACCTAATATGGTCATCACACATTTCCACCATAGTAAAAAAATTCCCCAGCAAAGTTCCTGTTAACGTTTACAGAGGATCAATAGAAAGCATCCAGACTGGAAATAAAACAAACTGGTAGAGGATGTGCACTGATTAAAACCACCTGAAACATTACTGGTACCAATTTACAGAGCATCCGTGACGCTGGTGAGGTGAGGTGCCTGCACAGTGCACAAAGGATACTCAAAAATACAATGCCTATATATTAAACATATATGCAAACTGTTCAGTGTCAGTGGATTTCATTTTCCTTTCCACAGTATCCACTTCAGGTAACTAAAGCACAACTATTAGCAGCATGGCTCTGTGGATGGCATTGTCAATGTGATAATTGATGGGTTTGTCCGGACAGAAACATCCCAACAGTAAGTGGAAGGACTGCCATGTAATTTTGTACACGCGGTCATGGTCTCCAGAGGATGAGTCCTAAAAGCGATCCCCTGACTTTTCCTCCAGTAACACCTTGACAATTTGTTTTTTAACAAAACGTCTTAACAACACTTATTTCAGTGAAATATGGTGGCTAGGTGCTGCTAAACATCAGCATGTTAGTATTGTCATTGTAAGCCTGCTGATGTTTTCATTTAGCTCAAGGCATTGCTATGCTTAAATCTGCATTAACTTTCTGAGAACTTGGGTAAAATGAAAACAAGTGCCATACAACACTGACATATCTTCATGTCTATAAGTTTATATAATGCATTTTCAGACCAGAGGAACTTTTTCATAATTCTAAAAAACTTCCTAAGAAACAGTTGTAGCTCTTAGAACACTTGTAAATGACCCCAATTCACTGTGGTGAAAATAGTTGGAGTTTTATTTTGAAGTGTATGTGTTACGTACCTATGTTGTCATTTCCTGTGGAAAAGGATGTTTTATTTTGAAAGGTCACTGAACGCACGTAGCGACACGAGACAAAAAAAGGGGGTAAATAGTGTAGAGACGGTAAAGAGCATGGGGAGAGAGATGAGTGATAGAGAATCATAAATATAAACGGGAGAGTAAACTGTTAAAAGGAGTTTAGCTCCAGTCGAGAGTGGCAACAAGGTATGTAAATTGCACTTATTTGTGTCCAAAATGTTAAGTTCATTGTACGTATTTTTTATTTTATATTATAAAACAGTACCATATTATTTGCTAACCAAGCTAATGTGCTATTTGTCTTGTGTTTATTTTCTGTTTAGCTCTTACGTTGGTCTATGAACTGAATCCTTCATTAAAAGGCATTAGACCATCAGTCCTGGCTTACACTTATTTCGACTGGTACGCTACAACACTGTTTGGAGGATATTTTTTAGCTCCTTTTTCAGAGAAAGTATGTCTTGTCTAGTCTGCCGGGGGACCTCCCATGATACACCTCTCTCCTTCTGTCTCTCTCCTCAGTTTCCAAAAAGTTGGTTATTCTTCATTTGCTAACATTCACGTCCTATTACTGCATATCGCTAACACGGCTTCTTCTCTGGAGCCATTGGGCTCCACTATCTCGCAGGTTCACTCGTATTGCAGCTACTCCTGGATCGTGTGTTGGCGTTGTGCTGCTGCCGTGGTCCTGCCTGATGCCTCCTACTACTGCTGTTACTATTAGTCATACTTGTTCTGTTATTATACACATATGATTACTATTGTCACATACATATACTATCATATATTAATATATACTTACAGCATATGCTACCACATTCCTATTGGTGGTGCAAATGCAAACAGTAAACAAGACCTTAAAGGTATGTAGTTCTTAAGGGAGCTCTCCAGTGGGCAGCTCCTCTCAGGGGGTCCCCAGAAGTGTTCAGTTTGAAAATGCCCATAGAGAACTTGTTAATTATTTGCACGTCCAGTGGCTACGGAGTAACATTATCATTCAGGTCTGGTTTTGTTTCCCCCACTAATTCTTTCATTTCTGTTAGGATTACTGAAGGCAGCGTGCAAGACCAAAAATGACACACAATCCACACAAAACAATCTCTTCTTCATCCCCTCTGTCAAACCAGCATTGTCTGCTATGTCAATGTGTGATCCTTTGCCAAAAAGTCTTCTTATTCTTAGTTCTTATGCAATTTAACCCATAGATGCATCAGTGGGTCAAAAATGACCCATATCATGCCATTGAAACTTTTAACTTATCTTTTATAAATTTTAAGAAATTAGTTTTTGTATTATTACCCCAAGCTTCCAAAAGTGGGACCCTTTTTAGAATCAATGTGTTTATATGCCATTATTATATTTTGCTTCACACAAGTATGATTTTATGTCTGAAACATTTTTTATTTTTATTTTTTTAACATTTTGAACATCTCTTTGAATCATTGAAAAATAACAAAATTACACACAACAGCAATAGAAAAATGCCAACATTCTTTTTGTGTGTGTGTACATATGTGTGTGGGCGTGTGTGAAACTACCTGTTTCTGGCTGAGATCATTGCACACAGGTGCATTGCATTTCCCACAGCTATTGTTGACTTTGCAACCTTTGTTACTTGGGCAGATCTGAAACCTCTTTCTCTTAGGTTGATCATAGTGTTGTGGGGACTCTAGGACAGAACAAGCCAGACATCCCTCCTGTGATGAAGGCTTTCAAGTCCAGGAACGTTCACAGCACAGAATTTGGATTCAGTGGCAACCTTACCATGGTCAGCTATGTGAGAAAGAAAGGAATGGCTGGTGTTGCACCATAACAAAGTGGTGGATGAAAATAGCAGATAGAAAAAAAAACAGAAGGGTTAGTCAGATCTGCCCAAATAACAGTGATTGCAAACAAAGTCAACAATAGGTGTGGGAAATGCAGCTTCCTGGGTGCAATGATCTCAACTAGAAACAGGTACACACAGGTGCACACATACGCACACAAAAAAAGAATGTTGACATTTTTCTATTGCTGTTGTAATTCTATTGCTTCTCGATTATTTTGAAAACATGTTCAATATTTAAAAAATTAAAAATAATATTTTAAACATATTTCAAACATGAAATCCTTCTTGTGTGAGCCAAAGTGTAATACAAAATATAATACAAATGATTATTCTTAACCAAATGACAAAAATGGCATATAAAGACATTAATTCTAATAAGGATCATTTTTGACCCACTTCTGGAAGATTGTAGGGTCTAATCACGCATGCATCTAAGGGTTCATATCCACCATATAAAACAGAATCATTTTATTCTACGATGTTTGTTGCCCCTTCTGGTTTTATTAATTTTGATTTTATCTAACTTAAAGGAGAAGTCCGGTATTTTGCACTTTGAGCCCCATTCCTGGGTTGTTTATGATGAAATAAGTGGTTAAGACCAAAATCTTGGTGATTGCTCCTTCTCTGAGAATTTGAGAGAATTTGGCTTTTCCCTGGCTTAACAATGCTGTCTATGGCCATGTGTAAATCTGTCCTAAAACCACCTTAAACGTTCGTTTTCAAAGCCATGAAACTCACCGAGTGGTCAGTGGTGTTTGCTGATGTTCCAACATAAAAAAAAAAAAAAATCACCATCAGTGAAACCTACTCAAGAAAAGTAAAAAGGAACCCAAAGTCCAACTTATTTTCCACACTGATCAGTGCAAAATAATGACTCAAGATTCAAAGATTCAAAGAGTTTATTGTCATATGCACAGTTAAAAACAAGTTTCCCTGTACAATGAAATTCTTTCTTTGCCTTCCACTCTGAAGGCCATTTAAAAACAGTAAAACACACATGTAAAAAGTGAAGGGAAATATAAAATATAAAAAATATATGAAAATGCAAATATAAAAAAAAAATACAAGAGACATAAATAAAGATATCATGAGAGATAAAGAAAGAAAATATAAATAAAGTAACAGAGGCAGACTATGTAAAATTTACAATGTAATATATGACACAGCACTTGTTGATAAAACGTTTTTAAATGACGTAGAGCAGAGTATGAACAATCCCCCTCTCTCATTCATCACTTCCACTCTACCTAGGGATGCACGATAAATATCTGGCCAATAGATTATCAGTGGTGGGTTTGGAAGGCATGTTTTCGTAAAAAAAAAAAAAAAATCAGCTGTAAAATACATACAGAATACAGCCATTTTAAAGTTGTAGGCCCCTCCCCTAAGCCAAAACAAAAACGACTCCCTCCCCAGTGCTTAAAAAACTGATATGCCTCCCCCTTTTTGCATCTGCCCCCATTTTAAAATACAAAAGTGTGAAATGATTGGTTGTCTCATCAGAGTCAGCCATTAGAGGTACGTAGGTAATTATCAGTTAACAATATCAGCTGAAAAAAATCCATATTGTGCATCCCTATCATTACCCCTCTCTTTCTTAACATCAAAGATTAACATTACACATGAAAAATTAACACACCATTAGCTAACATTAGCTAGCCAACTACATATCGTATGTGCAACTTACTTAATTGAGCAGGCAAAGGTTAGTTGAAGAGCAGAGATCTCAGTGTTTTTTGGGTGAAACTACACAAAACTTCGTCATGTTGTCTTTTTTAGATTTTGGTATAAAAAGCTTAAAAAGAAGCTGCCATCATGGCATTGGGGTCATAAGATGGGTGGTGCTCCTTTTTCTTCAACAAGCTGGAAACTTGACATCTGCAGTGAAGGTGCTCCTCACACGCTCACCCACTAAACTCAGTCCCTGCATGTAGAGCAGACAGGTTGTACTGAAGGCATAAATGGTAAATGTAGTGAAGTGAAAAGTAGATTTCTGCCTCAAAAATATACTTGAATAAAGAGTAGGAGTACAGTTTTTTTTAAAGGAACATGAAAAGTAGTTGTTCTTTGAAAAAAATACTTTTCTACTCATGTGCATTAATGCATTACAACCCACCATACTTTTAAAATGTAATAAGTTATAGATTACTAAAAGCCTTATTAAAAATCTAATAACTGATATAACTAAAGTAATTACTTCATCAAACTAATGTAACTAACACCAGCGAACACCAGCCTCCCACGTGAAGGGTGGTGGTTGTTGGACCTATCCACCACCCCTCCCACCTGCCCATCTCAGACTTCTGTTGCCTAAACTTCAGTTGTTGTCCTGTCGCATTTCCCCCTGATGCCGCCAGGGGTCATTAAACAATAACGGCGACTAACCACATATCATGCCAACGTGCAAAGATGGCTTTTTTTGGTTGCAGCTGACGCCAAAAGTCAGCTACAGTACAACTACAGTAGTTACTCCCCAGCACTGCCAATGACTTAAAGCTTGCCGCGAAAGCAGGCCTGTACACCCTGACCTCAACTCAGCCTTTGACCCAGTGGGCCGCAATGTCTCGATCAGCCATCTGGTTGGCATTAGTAATGTGGCTCTGGATTGGTCCATCTCTTATCTGTAAATCAGGTCCTTCTCTGTTATACTTGGAGATGCCTCATCCTCCCGTGCTCCTCTATCTTGTGGGGCCTCCTAGGGGTCTGTTCTGGGCCCCCTTTGATTTCCTATGAACATTCTACACCTGGGTCAAATCGTGAGTGAACATAATATTGATTTTCATTGTTATGTAAATGACAGGCAGCTGTATGTCCCAAAAGAGCCTGGTATCACCAATGTATCCTCTATTTTGTCCTGCCTTTTTGAACAGGAACATTTCCTGCAGTTGAATGAGCCATCCTGGCCCTTCAGCATAGACAGCATTAATAGTCTCTCTTCTAGTCGAGTGCCTTATCTAATAATGTTCAAAAAGAGGCCTGTAACCCAGGTGGACTTTTTGACTCTGAGTTGTCTTTTGATGCTGAGCTGACTAAAGTGATGCGGTTCTGCTTTGTCCAACTGAGACATCTAACCAAGATCAGGTCATTCTTTTCTTCTGCAGATCTAGAAAAAGTCATCCATGCTTTTATCTCTCCCAGACGTGACTTCTGCAACACACTTTATTTTGGTATCAGCAGGCCAAATATCCAACTGCAACTTCTACAAAACACTGCTGCCAGGCTCTCAGAGAAAAGTGAGAACATCACACCGACCCTTACTGCCCGTCAGTGGTAACCTGTGAGTGGTAGAATTGATTTTTTAGATTTTACTGCTTGTTTATACAGCCTTGAATTGTCAGACTTTTCCTTATATCTGTGATCTAACTCCTTATGAACCTTGATTGCTGCTTGAGATGTTCTAGCTGGACCTTACTAATGGTTCCTATGTCTTGACTTCTCACTTTGCTGTTGAGGCCCCTTTGCTGTATCCTCTTTTAGATCTCTTTTTAAAACTCACTTGTTTTATCTTATGCCTTTATGAAAGTAATGAGTGGAAAATGTTTTATATGTCAACAAGGGAACCTCCCTGTTAGCTCCGAATGTAGATGCTGCAGCGATCTGGTCAGAGCTTGGACTTAATGTGGTGCAAAGTACTGAAAGACTGGTAGATAGTTGCACATAATGTGTGTCAGGCTCTGATCAGTGCTTGGGAGCTCAGCCTGATGTGCCTTTAGTTGTATTTAGTTTGACAGCTGATGGGTGCAGACTGATGGTTTGGATGTAAAATGCATACATGTTATTGTTGGAGAAAAGCAAAATCACAAATAGGTGTGAAGACTTTTAGTGATCATGTGCGGCTGATGAATAATACTAAATCATTTGTTGACGCAGTTTGTTAAGAGTAAAGGTTTGCCCATAACACATCTGGCAACTACTGTATCTAATATAAATACATTAGGCTGAAGAAATGACCCGTTGCCTTTTAAATCATTTCTGTTTCTTTCCGTTCTCACTTTCTCTCCCTCCCCCAACACCATGAGGTATGCTTTGCAGTCATAACTGACACAACAGTGATGTGGCCAGGACAGAGGTGCTTGCTCTGAGGTCTGTACACATCACTGAAGTGTCACCAACTGATACACAGCTGATGTGATCCAAACATTTCCAATAACAGCTGATTTCAGAGTGTTGTAAAGTCAAGAAGTCAAAATTTATTGAAAAAAAAAAAGACAGATGTCATCATTTCCAACAAGATTTTCACTGCAGTCACAAAACTGTTTGCTAGAAAATACTGTTTACTCTCTGGCTGTGAATATACATATACATATTCACATAACCTGTCTATTCTATCATTAAAAGTCAGTTATAGTTAGTGCACAACTCAGAACCTCACAAGTATACAGTCAACACATTCTCACTCTGATCTTGTCACATATCGACATTTAGTCATTGTCTTTCCACGTCGAGATATGACATGCAAGGTACCCCTGGTGTGTTGGTTGTTGATGTGCTGGGATGCCGTGTCAATTCCGTGCATTGTCTGTTTTCAAAATTCACCTCCATTTTCACAGGAAATGTACAGTTTGTATACAGTCTCTATCAAAACAAACGCACTACGTCAATATACCACAGCGGACTCTTTTTTTTTTTTTTTTCTTTCAACATCTAATGCACATGGTTATATTTTGCATTCTGCGTTTTGAGTTTTGGAAAAAAAAAAAAAAAACAGTGCAGCTTTGGCAAAAAGAAGGTCTAGCTTTCCAATCTTATGGGACGCAAACACCAGCCTCCCAAGTGAAGTCAGTGGTTGTTGGACCGATCCACCACCCCTCCCACCTGCCCTACTTGGACTTCTGCCCCCTTAACTTTTGTTGTTGCCCTGCCACATTTCCCCCTGATGCTACCAGGCGCCATTGAACAATAATGGCAACCAGCCACGTATCGTGCTATAACAGTCAGCTTACCTTAAAAGCCTAATTATTAGTTAAATTCAAAAGCTACAGTGATTACCTTCACCTTGTTAAAGTAGGGTCAGCAAAATAAATGGGCTGCCTTTGGCTCCCCACTGACACCAGCAAAAGAAAGTACTAAAAGGAAACTTAAATAAGGCTCAGACACAATTTAAATATATATTATCCCCCTCCCTAAATGAAAATACAGGGGGGAAAAAAAGGTGATTGGAGGAATGTCCACGTTAATAATTATCCTCTTTGGACAATTTGAAACCCTCTTCCTTGATTAAATATAATCCATGCGAGCAAATAAATGTCCACCCTTCAAAATGCAAAAATCGGAATTCGGAAAAGCAATGCATTGCAAAAAAGGATAAATATTCTCAAAAACAGGAATCAAACTCACTCAAACAATAATCTGGTCCTACTTGTTAGTTTACGCAGTCTTTACAGGCCTCCACACAACCCATCGAGGAAACACCATAAGCAAGAGTCAGTTAAGGGTTTTTTTTCTCTGGCTTCCACGTCTGTCTTCCTTTCTTCTGCAACCAACAAAATCAAATAACCCTCCCAAAACAATTCCCTGCTCCACTAATAGGTGGCTACAAGATAGAGCAGGGGTGAGAGAGAGACACTGTGAGTCACTTTGTCAGTATATTTGAAGGCTCTCCTACTTTAAACCCTCTAACAATACTATGCAAGTTTCTCCCCTCACCTTTGTGTAGTCACAATGTTGACGTGAAAGGATGGTGTCGTCTGTGTTGTTTTTTGTCTGTGGTTTTTTTTTGTGTTGTTTTTTCTTTTCTTTTTTTGTGGCCGCAACCCACTGACCAAGCGCCGACATCCAACAACTTTTGGAGTGAACCCAGGTTGATACAGTACAATATTACAGAGTATAAATATACAGCACTGATAATAGGAAGGAATATAGTTAGTATAGTAATATAGTAAGGAATATAGACCAATATTGGTCTCTTAAAGTCTTCAGTGAAACCCAGAACAGTAAAATAATATCATGCACACTGCTGGTCAAAAGTTTGTAATTACTTGCCACAGAGCTTGATTGGGTCCATTCAGATGTGTGCAAGGACAACTCTTTACTTTTGAATGGTCCATGGTGCTTTTCAGTTGCAGAGAGTCCTCTTTACAAAAATGTTATTTAGTTTGAAGGGTTTGTTTTGTACATGAGGAACAAAACACTGTACAATGGTTCAACCAGACTGACAACTGAAAGGGCAGAAGACAAAGGTTTTTCTGAGTAACAGATGAATAAGAATAGAGGACATATGCAGTCATTTGTTAAAGAAACTGGAAGCGTGGCATCAAAATGTGTTCAGATTTAAACAGAAACAGGTTCCTGTTTCACTGTCAAGTGCACAATAATGTCAGTAACAACCTGGAATTAGTAGGCAACGTGCTGCTGTAGCATAGATGTTCTTCAAACTTCACGATAAAAACAGATTGCAGAGCAATCCATCCCACTCTTGTACTCCCCAGCTGATTCGATACATTACCTATTAGATCTTAACCCGCATGGGAAGCATCTAATCTCCAACCACTTACTTGGGCTGAAAACAAAATAGCTTGGGAAGACGACATAGGGGAAGAACTATCAGGGCAGATCTGGACAGACAGTACAGCCCGCATTCATACCTCATCCCTCTGTATAAGACATGGATTAAAACATTTCAAAGTGTTCCACCAACTGCATTTTTCAAATGCCAGACCAACTAAAATATTCCCTTCTGTAAATCCTGAATGCCCCAGATGTCATCAAAGCCCTGCCACTCTGGGCCACATGTATTGGCCAGGTCCAGTACTGAATAGCTTCTGGAACACGTGTGTGTCAAAAACCTTGACCCTAACCCTATCACTGCCATCTTTGGTGTGACAAAATCAGAGGTGAACCTATCTGCCCATCAGAATGATGCTATAGCATTCGCATCTCTCTTGGCCCGCTGTATCATTCTACTCAACTGGAAATCAACAGAGCTTCAGAGAGACTCTTAAATTAGAAGAAGTAAAATATTCACTAGGAGGATCTCAGAAAAAAATTTATACAACCTGGTCCCCTTTTATAGGATATGCAGGAACCCTGTCCTTTGCCGGTGTTAAACCTCAATATCATAATTACTGGTGCCCCTTTAACTATTGTAATTATAACAATGAGACATCAAAGAATTTAATCTACAATCTGACCATTTTAAAAACTTGAATCTTGCACACAGTTTTGTTTATTTGTTTTTCTTTCTTCCCTGTTTGTCTTGTTCTGCATATTGGTTTGTCTGTTTGTATCAACATGCACAGTATTTTTAAGACATTATTTCTGTCAAGTCTCTGCTAGTTTAATGTATTTGTATGTATGTTGACCTTGGAAGGGAGGGGAGGTGGGAATGGGGAGGAAGGGTTCAGAGTGGGAGACATCAACTGTAACTCTGCACCTTTTCCTCTAAATGGAAAAACCTAAATAAAGTCTATTAAAAAAAGTTATTGAGGTTAGATTTAGGCAATAAAAGTTACTGTGGTTAGGTTTAGGAAAAGACATATGGTGAGGACGTACCTTAAAATGACTCAAAGTTCACTCAAAATTTTGTGACCCATACAACACTCCAACCTGCCTCCTTGCAGGCGCTCGGGACATGCTTCCTTGTTTACTGCCATCAGCACAATGGTCACGTGATCGCTGCCTTAAAAAATACGTGGTATACACGTGAATTTGGGTGCACTGCTTTTCATAGAAAAACATAAACAATTTGTGAAAACAACCTGAACACTGTGGGGACATTGACTAAACTGAAGTTTGGGGGAATAAGAAAATGATACATTAATATGTAAATTATACTGTTTTTTATCTGAATCTGTTTTAAAACAGCCACTATTGAAGGAAGGAAGAAAAACATCAATATAACAGGTGATTCCAACCTTTTGCACAGCGATGTGCTTCCTTGGAGTCCAGTCAGAGTGTCTCATGAGAACCAGTTCAGTTTAAGGTTCTACAGAGTATAGCAGTGAGCTGAACTGTGGGTCTAACTCCAGCAGCAGCACCCTCGGGTGGTCAGAGGGCACAGCAGTGATCTGATGCCACCCTGAGTCTGGGCAATGCTGACATTATGCCACCCAGCTCTTTCCCATCAGGCTTCATCTGACACCTCACTTCTGGTCTCTCTATGTGTGTGTGTGTGTGTGTGTGTGTGTGTGTGTGTGTGTGTGTGTGTGTGTGTGTGTGTGTGTGTATGTGTGTGTGAGAGAGAGAGAGAGAGAGTGCGTTTGTGAGTGGGTGGGTGGATTCACATCCAGTGCCAGCAATTTCCTGCAGCAGGATGCTGTCAGTCCATCTGATGGAGAAATACAATTAAGTTTCATTTTTACATTTAGCTTCTGCTTTTCTGCTGGGCTAAATTGTCAGCTGCCTGATTCCAGCATCCCACTGTTCTTTGCTATTGCCTTTTTTTCTTTTTTCATTTTACCTTAACAGGCTTATATTGTCATCACTCCTTTCTTCCACTACCAAACAGCTCTTTATTTTTCCGAAAATATGATGGCTATTGTGGCCAATTAAGAGATGCACAAATATCCTTTTTTATTGCCGTCAGTGAGCCATTTCCCCTCTAGATTGTGGCATTTAGGCTGTTTGGAAATTGTTTGGGAAGAAAAAAGGTTACTTATTTTTCTTCTTTTTCATTTCTACAAAGACATAAACACTTTTCTTATGAAAGTTTGAATCCTCTGACTTTGATCTACAGTTCCCACTGTGAAAATTTTGACATAATGAAAGGACTATGGTTGCTGCCCACGCCACATTATACTGTTGGCTTTCTGCTTTGGTGTGTGTGTTTGTGCATCTGTGTGTGAACCGCTGTGTGTCTGATTATTGCTCAGTTATTAGGTGAGACAACAGTGCCCCCTGCAGAACAAACTTACAGTGTTGTACTGTCAACAGTAACAGTAGAGTGAGTGTGTCTCTGCCTAGGCCTGTACTCTGTATTCTGTATCAGTGTGTATGCATGTGTGTTTAGCCCCTGTATTCAGTTTCACCTCTCGCTCTTCTGTTGCTGCCTTATCGCATTTTGAAGCCAGAGAGAGTCATCAAAGATAAAGCGTTACTTTACGCACTTGAAAAGAACCTGTGTGCTTTGATGCTGAGAGAAGAGACAGAGGTGTAGCGGCTGTATGGATTGTAGTTATGGATATTCTCTGGCTGACAGCAGAAGAGGCCGCCTGAAAACAAGGCAGCAGTAAAGACATCATCAGCCCTATAAATGATGCAGTCCCCCTCTGGATGAAAATGCACAGCAGTTTGAGGTTATTCTGCTTACCATCAGGTCCAACATCTCTGTGCAGCTCTGTCTGAGGATGTAGTACATTTTTAATGAACCACCAGGCCTGACCTACACGCAGTAGAAGCCTGTAGAGATCAGTAAAGGGTCACAGTGATTCTAGATATCACTGCAATTTGATTGGATTTCTCTCCCAGATTCTATACCATTCTTTTTCCTTGTGAAAACATATTCGGTCTGTCACAGTGTGCACTTCTGACCTGCCATATATGCCATCCTCTCAGTTCACCCAGTAAATTTCTACTCACCCCGCCTCTTCACCACACCTACCTGCAGGCCTGTCACCTATCCACACATCTCCCACTCCTGCCGGTCCATCACACCCACCTCAGTCTTGCTCCCCAGTGGCTCGTTACTCCCTGTCACTATTAATACTTCTGCTTCACAGACTCTCATTGCCAGATTATTCCTCACCATATTTGTGCAAGATTTTCCAGCGGTTATCCCTGGACTGCTTCCTCATCGATGACCTCACCTGCCTCTGACTCTCCTGCTTCGCCTGCTCCCTGGTAAAGCATTCAGCCCTCTGTCTTCGTCCAAGAGCTCTGCTTCCCACTCCTGGTGTCTGTTTGCCTGTTCCCCGTGGCTGTTTGGAGAGACTGTCACTCTGCCAAGATGTTGACTCTCCCAGTTGTGTCACCTTATAAACAGTGTGAAACCAAATTAACTTTGAATCATTTTAAGGTGCATTGTCACCACGTTTCCTTGCCTAAACTTAATCACAGTAACTTTACTTGCCTAAACTTTACATCAAGTACGTAACATCATTTGTCAAACATGATACAAACCATTGTGTGTGCATTTTCATATCATACGAACTGTTACAAGGATGAGATGACCCAAGTAACAGGAGGGCATTTATGTCTCCCTCTGGAGACACAAGGCTTTAAACAATTTTCTTTTAGATATGCAGTTATATAATTCCCCTTTACAGTAGCCTAATAATTAGACTGAATTATCATTTCATGTCACTTCATTCATTTAGCCTGATAGTGCTTACGTCAGACAGTATCTGGAAGATGTTAACTGGTCTATGCAGCAATTGATATATTGGGTTTAGCTGTCATTTTCAATTTCCAAAGCTGCTGTGGTAAAATAAATGTAATTTTAAGTTGTTTGTTTTTTGGTGATAAGAAGGAAAAAGATTTCGCATCAGTTATCCCACAAGCTACAGAGTATTGACATAATACCATGACACAGTTAACCTGTTAAACCAATAGGCATTCACTTCAATTCTTCAATCAAACTAACAACCAGTTGCCAGATTGTCTTAAAGAGTCCCTCTTTGTTTGACAGGGTGTATCTAATTCTCTGTAAATGTAAAACATTACTGAATTCCCTCAGCCACATACCAAATATTTGGAGCTTCTCAGATTTACAAAACTGAAGCAACATTTTTCTTGTTGGCAGGGTGGACAAAGAGATGACCTCCGCTT
This sequence comes from Cephalopholis sonnerati, assembly GCA_019142605.1. NCBI lineage: Eukaryota > Metazoa > Chordata > Actinopteri > Perciformes > Serranidae > Cephalopholis > Cephalopholis sonnerati. Next base: position 6,093,766 of record JAGQAX010000004.1, on the reverse strand, counting down.
CATACCTATCCTTCACTCTACCTGGCTCAACCACATCAAATATGGTGGTTAAAGGGGCGGGGAGGAACTCCATCTTAAAAGATTCAGCAAAAAAACGTCAAAGAAATGGCCACAATGCAACCTATTGCATTGCAGGAATTGGTGAGACAGAGTTCCTTGATCTTTTGAAATTTCACACAGAGGGATGAAGCATCTTTGAATATTTTTGAAGTCTGGTGGGAGAGAAGTGCAATCTATGAACAACTTTGAATTGTATCAAAGTATGCCTAGCATTTATTGAGCTACTGTGAATATTTTCAACCCAGGTTTCCCACACTTCATCTGTAATCTTAGTACCCAATTGATCCTGCCATTATTCCTGAAACGGTTTTGATGATGGACATTTTAACTTTTGTAGAATGTTGTAAAAGTGAGACACCTTTAGTATATAGTTTAATAGCCAAGAGAGCAGCATAATGGGGTTTCTGCTTATTGAGTGGGACATGAGCCCTTAAAAAGTGCCACAATTGTAGAAAGCAGAAGAAATGTGGGGTAGAAAGATGAAATGTCAGCTGCAGTTGCTGGAAAGAAGGTGATCACTAATATACAAATCTCCCAAAGTGGTGATACCCCTCTCCATCCAGGTTGTGAATACTGGGTCCTCTAGACCCAGTCTGAATGCATGATTGAAGCATATAGGAGTGTCCAAATATGTTTTAGGGGCCTTCTATCAATTACACTTAAGACCATACTTTTAAGGACTGTAGAATTATGGGGTTACTCCCATTTATGTCTTTTTTAACCTTTGTTGGGCTGTTAAGGAGTGCTGGGAGACAGGAAAGCTTGCAAGAAAGATGTTCAATCTGTAGCCATGAAGGCATTTCTTCCACATTATTGCCCAGAGGGCAGCCACACCAGAAAGAAAAAATAGAAGACCACATCTACCTTCACTCCTAGTTTTACTTAAATGCTTCATAGAAATCCTTTACCAGACCAAATAAAAGATGAAAAGACACAGTGCAGCTTTTTGAAGCGAGACTGGGGGATGCTTACTGAAAATGACTGAAAGATGTATTTAAAACTCCAGTAACATTACCGTATGAGGGACGTTTTGTTATTTTTGTAAGTGAATTTACAAAAAAAAATGTACAACTGTGTCAGTCTCATCCACAGTTAGTCTTTTTTTTCTGTAGATGTTCTTAATCCTGCCTACAAAGCTCAGATTGGTCTACAAAAGTACATTTATACCATCTGAATAATTGGAAATGTGTTAATTACTTAACCATTCTACACAAGCTTTAAGATAAAGAAAAAATATGCCCCACATTTGTTCTGTATTTGCTTGTGATTACCAAAGTTAAGAAAATTATTCAAAGCAAACATTTTTGTTAAATGGAACAAATCTACCATATTTTTTTACTTTACACCACACATACTGTGTATCATCACAAACTGTGGTCTTTCCGCCAGCATTTAATTAAAACAGAGTTCTTTGAACAGAGCTCAGCTGTATAACATGCATGTGTAATGATGGACTCACTGTGGATCCAGCAGGGTAGAGGTCATCTTTTACTAGTACAAGCACACAGAGACATGGAGCAAGACTTCAGTCCCAGCATTCATTTAAAAGGCTAATGTCAAGTTCAAAACTTTCCTCTGTTACAGTCTGTAAAGTAAGTCATAGTCATATATTTGCATCTATTAGTGTTACTATAATAGTCTTAAGTGCAGCTCCAGTGAGGTGAAGGATGCTACTGAGTAAGATAAGTTATATCAAAGCCACCATGAGTTACAAAGCCAACAGCTTTAGGCTTAGTCAGCTGATCAGTCACTTCAGTGATAGAGTTTGGAGGAGCCGTCAGTACATCTGACACAATCCACACATCTTGTCATCTCTCATGATTATTTTATCACTCTTACAATTTAGGCGGCTTTTCAAAAACTGATAAATAAAAGAGACATTTTGGAGAAGATGTTTTTTTGGCCAGTGTGCATCATCAGATGATGCAAATCACCAACAGGAGGAACCCAGGGCCCACTGAATCACTACACTCAAATGGCTTCAGGGCCCAGCTCTGTTCATGGGAGATTACTACTGATGTCTTTTGGCCGTCTTATTCTGTGACAGGACCTGTGTCCGCACTTTGTAACAGTGCCTCTAAAGCAGGGGTCAGCAACCTTTACTATCAAAAGGCTAAAAAAGCTCTCAAAAAATCTGCCTAGAGCTATAAAACACAATGGGGCCTTATAATGCAGGTAACAGTAAGTCTAAATTCAGCCATCAACATTACTAATAGGTCTAAATGACCATTTATTAATATGTTGTACCACAAGGTATCGGCAGTGGGCTGTTTATGATTGTTTGGTACTTAATGTTGAAAGGTTGGTGGTAAAAGAAAACAAATATGTCTACGCACTGTTAAAGTCTTTATTGACTTCCAAGACTTTTTTTGTTGTGGAATCCATAGTTATCTTTGCTAGGGAGATAAAAGACAAGCCACCACTACAGAGGTATGGCAAAATTTAAAGGAAGGCGATAGGCCATATGACACACATTTAGTTGATGAAATGTAAAAACATTTTTTATTCAGTGTATGGGTTACACATTTTTACAATTGAGAATGTAAGAATCACTCAAGGACCATGACAATGGACAATTAAAATTAAAATGTTAAAAAACAGCTATTCATTTCCCTATATTTTTTTTGCCAACCCCAGGGAGCCACTGGAGAGGGATGAAAGAGCTGCATGTGGCTTAGGAGCTACAGGTTGCCTGCCCCTGCTCTTGAGTATCCCACATCTCTTTTCTTTACCCGAGATCAGTGTTCATTTTGCCACCTGACATTTGGTTTTAGTCTCAGTCTTTAAAGAAAATGTATTTTAGTTTCAGACCAATTTTAGTTTAATTTGATTCAACAAAAATAAAGACATTTTAGTCTAGTTTTCTTAAGTGAAATTTTAGTCTTACTTAATGTCATTTATTTTTACTTTTGATGTCTTCTAAGCAATGGCTTAGCACAGTCACCTCACAGCAAAACGGTTCCATATTCAAGCCTAGTGGCCCTTCAGGAGCCCTTCTGCGTGCGTGGAGTTTAGATGCGCTTCCTGTGTCAGTGTGGGTGTTCTGCAGCTTCCTCCCACAGTCCAAAGGCATGTAGGTGAGGTTAATTGGTGACTCTTAATAGGTGTGAATGGCTGTGTGTTTATGTTATTCTTTTTGCGTAGAAATGGCGTTATAAAGCCACTACAAAGTTCCTTCTTTATGCCGCCTTTGCATTTTTACACAGAACCAAACAACAGCAGCATGATTCCACTCCAGTGTGTGATTTTAAATCGCATGCTTGCATTGAAGAATTAAAAAAGGCATGACAGGCATGACAGGCATGACATGGAACATAACATCATTGGCCTTCTAGTATGACATATAACATACACAGCAGTGCCTTGTAAACAACAATAATGGTATTGGCATGTCAATAACAAGCATCAACAAACAACAAAATAACAAAAAACAACACTGTCTCTGTGATATGGCAGCTGATCTTGTCCTCTGCCTGGAGGATAAGGAGCTTCTGGACCTCTTTGTTTTTGCTATTTGTGGGCATTTTCGGCTGCTGTTCTTCTTTGAGCTGGCTGCTAACTGCTATTAGCTGCTTTTTAAATCTTCTATGCTGGGTTGAACACAACACATCTTCAAAATGTCAAACCCGTACTGCCCATGGTCCCGTCCTGCTGGCTGTCCTGTTTATACAGACATCATTACGGCACTGTTACTACCTCCTGTGGCGAATAAAAGGAGACAAAACTTTGTCCCCCCTTTCTGCAATTGCACCTTATATATAGAACAGTGAGGCAGCATAATGGCGCAATATTTCTGTTTTGAATATGCAGTGTAAAAGGAGCTTATGTGTCAGCCCTGTGGTAGTCTGGCAACCTGTCCAGGGTGTGCCCTGCCTCTCACCCAATCTAGCCCCTTTCCCCTACGACCCCATACCAGGACAGGCATTTACGGTTAATGAACAAATGAATGTCTTTTGAGCATTTTCAAATTGCAACTTTCACCATCTTTGTCCATGCACAGTGCGTCATTAAAACAATGCTGGAGCATGTTTTTTAAACAAGCCTAGTCCAGACCAAAGATTCATGACAAGAAGAAACCAATTAAGAACATTGCAGAGAACAGTTGCAACGGTGTGAACTAGGGGGTCTGAGCTCGACTCAAGCCAGCTGATAGTGTCACCTGCAACTCAGCTGGTCAAATCACCAGCAGCTGGTTTTAGAACGTAAAACACATCACCTGTTTCTACAGCCAGTTGGCTTGTAGTGAAGTCCGCTGGTCAAGTCAGGTGCTGCAGGTGCTCGTAAAAAAGCTTGCATTTAAACTCACCAAAAGTCCCCTAAAGTGCATGAAACTTACAATATTAAGTTTTGAATTCCCTATAATGTGCATTGCTGCCACAGTTCGGTTCGCCTTATCAAAGCATGAATTATGTCACCACCTCAAGCCCTTCAAAAGTTGTAGTTATATGTTCTCATTGATTGATCATGTGTTTTGTTTGACACATAGACTGTGGTTTGACTTCATTTTTGTAATTACATGATAAAAAACTAAGCTGGTCCCGGTCCAGCATGCATCATACCCAGAGTTAAATGAAAATGTGTCAGCAGTGTTTGAGATATTGTGTGTTTCTAAAGTTCAGATTACTAAACAAAGCTTTTCTCTGGTCTTCCCCTGGGTCCAAAGCTTAAAACACACACAAATGTCATATTTCCTTTTTGGTGGTTCTAGAAACACAGAGGCCGTGGTAGACAGTGAAAGGGCATTGATAGAGTGTTGAGAGCAAAGGATGGCATTTGAACTGAAAACATCTGCCATTTCACCAATGCCTGAGCAAATAGACGGTCACACACATGAAAGAATGACAGTGTGAAAAACAATGAGGTTTTTGAGGTTGAAAGGCAGAAGAGCTCTGAAGGTGGAGGTTCAGAGGATGGGTGTATGTGAGGGCACAGCCAGAGGGGGTCAACATGAGAAACAGCTGTGAGTGGGGTGCTGGGCTGGGTGTGGCAACGCCAAACTCTGCCAACACACACACACACACACACACACACACACACACACATTCTTGACTTAATCATTCTACACTGACAAAGTGTGGACCTCTATCTCTAATCAACCACCAAAAAACAAACCAAAATGAGATTTTTTTTTTAATTCAAGGTATTTTTTCATCAGTACAAAAATGTGCCTTCAATGTTGTTTTATTCACTGCCTGCAGTGGCTCTGTGATGGACACGGACTAAAAAGGGGACATGAATAGGTGCAAAGACTTTTCCTGATGTCCTTCAAAAATAGACTTTATTCAAATAGTTTTCTAAGATTTAATTATCCCCCTGTTACTACATACACTAATATCATACATTTATCAAGAACTTAAGTCTCAGAAAATATGTGTACTTTATGAAAATTAATATTTTTGAAGTTGTATTATAAAATTATATTTTTTTATTTTTTCAAATATGGATATTCGAATTTTACTGCTTTACTTTACTGTACTGTACTGTTACATCATTCAACATATCTTTACAGAACGGTTTGTTTGATATCCTATGAAAATGCATACACAGTAGGACCGCTTTAGGCAAAGACAACTTTATTTTCATTGGAAGTATTACATTTAGCAGCATGGCTCTGTTCTGGGGCCTCTCTGTGGGAGCACACCTCTCTGCCCTTTCACGTGCCTACGTGGAAAGCTTAAGGCAGAGAGAGCACACCTCTCTGTACTTCCACATGCTTACATTGAAAGCCTAAGTCAGAAAGAGCACACCTCTCCACCCTTCTACGCGCCTACATGGAAAACCTGAGGCAGAGATAGCACTGATCAATGACACTGATAATTTGGAACATGAAAAGGAGGAGCTGGGGCAGAGGCAGGTTGCAAGGTGGTTTGCAGAGGAAGCAGCAACAGAAGGAAGGCCAAATCAGATTAAATAGGGCGCCATGAATGAGATTTGCCAACTGGTTGCATAGAAGGGAATCATGTGATCTATCAGCTGACTCCCCTCCATCAATCAGCTGCTCCAACAGTTGATTGGGCTTTTTGAGGTCAGCTGATGTTGCTGGGATGTGAGCTGAGCTTGACATCGTGTCCTGCCTGAACTAATGCTATGCTCAATTTTGTATGATACCCTATAAATTAGTGCCCCATGAATGACTTTTTTCTTTCACAGAAAATCTAATTGAATTGATCATCTACCTTCAGCCCAGCTGCCAGAAGAAAATGTTGGAATTGTACAATTCTGCAAACCACAAATACTTTCCATTTGCACATTTCATACATACATATCATAACAACATTTTTAAAGTGACATAGTATATGAGCTGATTTTGTCATTGGAAGGTGGAGGGGATGGTGGACCGTGTGACATCTAGTTAAGATGCGTGCCAAGCTACAGACCACCATTTGACATCAATAAACGACAAAACCGATTTGTTTTTAGCGAGTCACGGCTATATCTCCAGCAGCTTTTTTGGCACTGAACTTGGGTGTTTTTAAGGGACCCCTCACCTTGTTTACTGCTGCTTATCATCCCCCAAACCTAGGTGTTCTGTAGTGACCATCAATGTTTTTCTAGTGAGATAGTGCCATAAAAGGCGATTGTTTTTACAGAGACATTGCTGTGTTTCCAGCAGGGATTGTGCCACCAATTATAATACCAATGGTATTTTAAGCCAAAACATGATCTTTTCTTAAGCTTTTTCTTTAACTGCCTTTTTGCCTGAATATAAACACAGCATATAAACACAGCACTGTTGAAATGTTAAGTTTCAGTGTATGCACTACATATTAACATGCAAATGTAACATATCCATGGTTTGCAGAAATGTAAAATGCCAACATTTATTCTGGTGACTAGGTTGCCACCTTCCATGACCATGACAGCATGACAGATAACTGACCACTGATGAACTGTGTGCATTCCAAAACTCAACCCTAAACTCCAAGACAGTGTGTGTGTGTGTGTGTGTGTGTGTGTGTGTGTGTGTGTGTGTGTGTGTGTGTGTGTGTGTGTGTGCGTGCACATGCTGTCTCAGTCTCTGATGTTTTATGAGCATCATGAATCTTCTCAGTATGTCATTGTGTTGCACGATCTCCCTCTCCAGTCGAGTGTCACAAATCAATCCCGTCTTCTTTATCATCATGACTCATTGCTGGCCGTCCTCCATCCCTCTCCTCTCCATTGACACAGACTGTAAGATGCTCCACTCGTTCACTCATCTATCCATCCATCCCCCCCCACCCCTCCTTCTGTAGGCAGGAGTATATGAGAGCCATTCTTCAGCTCCGTGTGGAAATGATTATTCATCATTACTATTGACGTTCTCATCACGGCAGCTGTTATCAGGAGGGGTGTTCCCTCAGTCAAATTCACTTAAGCAGCTGCTGTCCATGTTGAGCTGTGGGCTTATATAGATTACTGACACATCCTCCTGCTACTTCAGAGCACTTGACTGCCATATGACTCTGACAGAATTAAAATGCAAAAACACAAGAATCAACAGTCAACACAGTTTTTGAGTGACACTGATACTGATGTGAATAATACGTTTTCTAAAATAATTACAACAGAACATCACCATTGATGGGAGACCCTGTTAAAGACAATTTGTGTTTGCAAAAGATACTTAGCATTGTATACATATAACATTAATGACAACCTTTAAATAAACTATTTGAAAAATGGATACAACACATAGGTGCAAGGTGTGTATTGATGTAGTAATGATTAGTCAACCAAAACATCTAAAAAGGAAACAAATGCTATTTTATCCTGGTTATAACGTCTAGTATCACAACTTACATTTCAGAGACCAAAGCAGAGAAAAGAAAATCGTTTCATTTATACATATGGGTCCCAGGCATGTGTGTGTGACAACATGGATGCTTACCACACATCAATTCAGTATCTGACCAAATGTCTCCCCTTCTTTTCCTGAGTTATTATGTTGAATAATGGCCTGAAATAGGTTTTTGCAGAACATTATAATGTCAGAGTGAAGTTGACCTTCAACTTTTTGCATATAAAATGTCATCATTTCGTCATTATATCCTATTAGACATTTCAATCCCAGTTGATCACTGTGAGAGATTGATTTCTTCAAACAGGAAGCATCTTAAAAGCTGCATTGCAAACAAAAGCTTCAACACCATGTATTAAATACATTTCAGTTAGCGTGTTCAATACTTTTTTCCTGTGTTATTCCACTTTATTGTGCACAACTTTTTTAAATAAATTGTAACGTTGTGATTTCTTTATCTATATAGTTGTATTGAATTAATATCAATGTTTGGTATAAACTTCATGTGAAATGCTGCATTGGAAATATGTTTAATAAAAAAATGTAGACACATTGAATGCTTATTTCCCCCGCTGTATCTTACCTAGCCTGGGAATGGCTAGGTATCTGAAATGACCAAAAAGGGAATTGATTAGTATAAAATCCTGAAAGTTGGTTCTGACTCTGACTGAATTCTAAATTCTAAATTCTAAAAAAAATTACCCTGCAGAGTTTTCCTGTAAACACATATGTTTGCATTCAGTCAGGTCCAGACTGGGAAAATAATTTATAGCAGGAATCTAACATCAGCCCAGGCCTCTCCACACATTCACATTTATGCCAAGATCATATCACTTCGCTTAATCACCACTCACAAAAACTGCTTCATCTAAAATAGTGAAACCTTCTGTTTGTGTTGTAATTTGAGCTCTCTGTTCTTTGTTGTGGTAAGCCAGTCCAGACGTGCATGCAGGTTAGTGCATATGAGCCCCTGTATGTGTATCTAGCTAGCTACAGTAATTGCTGCTGCTTTGCACTGCGCTCATATAGTGGTTACCACTGATAGCAGAGCAGCATTGTCATGGAAGCGTAGCACCCACCCTCTGATTCATCTTGGGGTTAACACAGTTATCTCTTTAAGCACTGCTGCAGTTGTTAGCACTGTTCATGTTGTTAGCACCCTTAGCTCCTAGCTGCGAGTTCAGCCACTTCCATGTTGAGAGCTGTGTGCAGACAACTTCTGAATCATGGAGGTGCTCTGAATATCGTATAAAGCTCCTTTAAGGCTACAGGACTAAATATACATATACAGAAGAATGCAGAATTTTCACCCCTGATGAAAATTCCATTCACTGTAAATAGCTAGGCAAGTGAAAGATGACCTGATCTCCAAAAGGCAAAAAGTCAAGTCAATATTTCAAGCAAGATTTCTTTATTTCAGTCTTTTCCAGTTTCAAAATAACAGAAAAGGAAAAGGGCCTAAAGCTAAAGTGTGGGCACCCTGCATGGTCAGTACTTAGTAGTGCCCGCTTTGGCAAGTCTCACAGCTTCTAAATGCTTTTAGTTGCCAGCTAAGAGTCTTTCAGTTCTTGCCTTGGAGATTTTTTCCCATTCTTCCTGCAAAAGGCTTCTAACACTGTAAGATTGTTGGGTTGTCTTGAACGCACTGCTCTTTTGAGGTCTATCCACAGATTTTTAGTGATGTTTAGGTCAGGGGACTGTGAGGGCCACGGCAAAACCTTCAGCTTGTGCCTCTTGAGGTAGTCCATTGTTTAGGATCATTGTCCTGTTGTAGAAACCATCCTCTCTTCAGCTTCAGCTTTTTTACAGATGCTGTGTTGTTTGCTTCCAGAATTTGCTGGAATTTAACTGAATCCATTCTTCCCCCTACCTGTTAAATGTTCTCCTTGCCACTGGCTGCACCACAAGCCCAAAGCATGATTGATCCACCTCTGTGTTTAACAGTTGGACAGGTGTTCTTTTAATGAAATTCTGCACCCTTTGTTCTCCAAACATACCTTTGCTCATTGCATCCAAAAAGTTCTATTTTAACATCATCAGTCCACAAGTCTTCTCCAAAAAAATCAGGCTTGTTTAGATGTTCCTTTGCGAAGTTATGACCCTGAATTTTGTGGTGAGGATACAGGAAAGGATTTCCTCTGATGACTCTTCCATGAAGGTCATATTTGTACAGGTGTCACTGCACAGTAGAACAGTGCACCACCACTCCAGAGTCTGCTACATCTTCCTGCAGGTCTTTTGCAGTAAAACAGAGGTTTCTGATTTGCCTTTCTAACAATCCTACAAGCAGCTCTCTCAGAAAGTTTTCTTGAGTCATCCAGACCTCAACCTGACCTCTACAGTTCCTGTTCACTGCCATTTCTTAATTACATTACGAACTGAGGAAACAGCTACCTGGAAACACTTTGCTATCTTCTTATAACCTTCTCCTGCTTTGTGGGCATCAGTTGTTTTAGTTTTCGGAGTGCTAGGAAGCTGTAGGAGCCCGTGGCTGCTGATTGTTGGGACAAGGTTTCAGGTGTCAGGAGTATTTGTAAAGCTTTGAAATTTGCATCACCCGGCCTTTCCTAACAATGACTGTGAGTAAGCCAAAGCCCTTACAAACTAATTATGGTCTGAGACCCTGGTAAAAGTTGTCTGAGAGCTCAAATATCTAACATTTTACAAGGTGCTCCTTTCCTTTTCACTCTAAAATTGTATGAAACAAAAACAAAACACTAATCTTGCTTAAATGTTGAAAAGCATGTTTCATCTCCATGGCTTTTGGAGGTCAATTTATCTTCGACTCACCTAACTATTCACAGTAAATAAAATGTTGACAACTATTTATTTTCTATATTGTCCTGGTGACGTAATTTGGAGCCAGAGTCTGCATAGTAGCGATCTCTGCAGCATCAACTTCCTATCCATACACCTGTCTGACCAATTTTGAGCAGCACCATTAATCATGAGCACACTGATTGGCTCACATGGTTGTCAATCATGTCATCAAACCCCTTGTATAGCCTCAAAATACAAATTAAAACCAAACTGATCAGAAAAATCAGCATGATAAGAATAACCGAAAATGACAGACACCAAAAATGTACTTATTTAGCTGATTTTTGGGGGGCTGTCATGTTATCCATCTTTACTATACAGTCTCTAATGCAAAAACAACAGCTTTCCTACAGAGCATGATTAAGTGTTCATGCCATTTTTTATTTTTTTGAGACACAGAAGCTACTTAAGAAGGGTAGATGTTATACGTGCTTGTCCTGTATAGGCCATGTAATATTTTGGGGCGGCAGTAGCTCAGTTCATAGGGACACAGCTTGGGAACCAGAGGGTCACTGGCTGAAGTCCCCACCCAGACCAAAATATGGAGCGTGGACTGGGAGCTTGAGAGGTGCCAGTTCACCTCCTGGGCACCGCCGAGGCACTGTTGAGCAAGGTACCGAAGCCCCCAACTGCTCTGGGCGGCTGTCCATGGGCAGCCCGCTCACTCTGACATCTCTTCATTTAATGCATGTATAGGTCCTGTTTGTGCATGTGTGTGTATTTCAGACCTGTGTGTATATGTAAATGATAACAGAGTGAAAACATTGAATTTCCCCTTGCAGGATCAATTAAGTATATACATTAAAAATTAATTACATTATTTGTGAACATATCTGTAAATTTGCAGCATTTAGTGTCACTTTCCTGCAGGGCCTATCTCCTTTTATTGCTCTACTCTCTACTACACTTCTGCCTCTTATTTCTCAAGTTGTGAGTTTGTTAGTTTATTTATTTATTTTTTGTGCCTCATTTGCCTGAGACAAGTTTGCACAGTTTTCATCCACTCATTAAGGAACTTGTGCAAGTCAAGATGTGGCAGCAGCAGGTGCTGTCCAAGCAAACAGCCACAGCCTCACAGCTTCCGAGTGTAAACTGTGTGCACCCCGGCTGACACCGTCATGTCCCACAGCAGCTTTATAATTGGAGGTTCTCCACTCTGATCTGAGACTGTATACCAGGGAAGCCTCTGCAGTGCCTGTCTGACTCGCTGCTCAGGATGCCCATGTCTTTCAGCGATGACAGCAGGCATTCTGAAAGCTCCAAGATATTGTATTTCATTCCCAGTATAATGTTGGAATATACAGCACAAGCATAACAATTCCAAACAGTACATTTTTACTACAAGTCAGACTGGGTTTTCAGTATTTCAGTTGGAGGTGGAAAATCAAAGTGTCTGGTGAATGACAGTCTGTTAAAGACACCACTACCGTGTGTCTAATCAGGTGTTTCCAATCTTCACTGTTTGCTCTTTACACGTACATCTCATCTGTCTGCTTTGTAAATTATGATTTGTTTTCTGTGTCTGTCTGAGAGGAGAAAATATTTCTTTTGTTGTCACTGAAAAGTAAAAGAAGAAAAGAAACTGAGGTGTACTTGATGTGTTAGCTTGATATTCTACCCAAATCATAACCAAACAGAAGCAAAGTTAAAGGATAGATTCGTATCTTTTTAAGTCTATTTTAGTAAAACATCCATATGTTGTTTTACGTTCGTTGAAACCGTAATTATCAGTGGCGTGCACAGGTAGACACTAGGTGGTGCTAAAGCACCTGCCCTTTGCCCTCTGGACCAAGCAAGTGCCCTTTTGAAAGTTCATTTTTTCTTTTTTTCTTTTTTTAACAGTGTATGTGGCCCATGCTGACATGATCATCTATAAATGCTCGGCGATTAAAAGCGCGTGATAATAATGCCCCAGTTAATATTCCCTCCACCCCCCACCCCACCCGCACTCATCTCTCTGGTCAACGTGAATGCGCAGAGCGGACACAAACGGAGGCGCGTTGTAGCAGCAGACAGTGCAACAGCTGAATGTTGCAGTAATTTATTTGCTAAACAACAAACAGGCAATTGCCTGCAGAAAAAGTAGCCTTGTGCCTTGTTGTAATGTAACCAAGCAGTCTTATTCATACTGTTGGTCTCTTTTTATTTACCAATTGCAGCATAATGCCTAGAAAGGAGAGGATAAGAAAAGAAAAAGAAAGGGAGCTACAGCAGGCATTGTAGCTGCCTAACTTGCTAAAAACCTCTCCATGTGTTTATTCCAGAGAAATAAAACAACAGTGATTGACTGATCAGTGCTATACTGTGAAACTGTACCAGTTCAACGGTCAAGTAGTTTTATTAACATATTGACATAAATAAATATGCAATTACATTCAACATGTGCCTGTAATGTTTATTTATTTATTTTTAAATCTCACACTGCTATAATAAGGCAGCCGGCAGTTCCACATGCCGCACAAAGTGCCCTTATTTTTCACTGAGCACCTGCCCCCCAAAATGTCTGTGCACGCCACTGGTAATTATTCCAATGTAACTGTAAGACTCCAACTTTTTGTAGATACACAATTGATAAATGGCATGTTTGGCAGCACTGGCACCGATACCACTGAATTAGCTATTAGTAATTTCTGTTTGCAATGTACCCATTCATGTACAGACAGCTATCACTGGATTACTGTGATACTGAAGACAAATTAAAAACGTGATGATTAATTACAGCTCACAACTCGCACAAGTGGCTGATGCTGCTCCAGTGTGAGTGGTTTTGTTGGCTAGCAAAACATCCTGGCGCAGACTATTTACTGGAGTTTACCAGCCAGTTATTCACGGGGTATTTGAAGATGACTGCAAGCACCACCATTCTCAGCTTTCAATGTCTGATAGTCCACCAGGAACAATTTTGTCAGGTCTCTTCTCATCAGCAAAGATGAAACATAGATTTTGTCTTAGCTTTTATTATCAAGATCTATTTTTAGCTTGTCATTATCTCGTTTTTGTCATGGAAATAAATGTTGCTGAAAAATTTTCTTTATACTTTTCGTAAACAAAATCAACACTGCACTCAAGCAGCCCTGCCCTTAAATATGAATAACCTTAAGCCTTAATAAAATGTAAATAGGTGATTTACATAAAAATTCATCCCCTGTAAAGTTTTCATGAATGTTGAAATTTCCCATAGACCAAAACTGTTTTTTTTGTACCAGGTTGTAAACATGTTTTTTCTGCTGTAAAGTTGGGCATTTCAACACGGATGTCTATGGGGATTGACTGTTTTGGAGTCAGCCTCAATTCAGCCCATTCAAGGAACTACAGTTTTTCGCACTTGGTGATGGTTTGCTCTCGGTTTTGAGCACACTGTTCGTGCATTAACATTGAAAACAACAGATCTGATGGCGCAAAAGATGCAGCATGTGTACAGGCCTGTATACAGTGAATAAAAAGGAACTTCACAATCACAATCAAATGTTGAAAAGCTGCCAATCCAGTGTTAATGTTCACCTGATTTTGATTTTAGTCTTTCAATGAAAATGTTTTAGTCAAGTTTTAGTCATTTGATTTTAGTTTAATTTTAGTCAACAAAACTAGACATTTCAGTCCAGTTTCATTTTTGTCATGTTTAATAATTTGTATATCTTCTAAGCATTTTAAGGCTACAGCTGCCACCATCTTTGTTGTGTACAGTTACCATGGTTACAGATGTTCTTCTCATGTATCACGAGGTGAGTGGAAAAGGTGCCATTAACTTGCTCACAAACACACAGTGTCCTTTTGACTCTGCTCTGCAGTAAAACCCACTGAGATTGTTTCCAGTGTTGCAGGAAGACCCTCCACACCTATGAGGTGGGGTCGCCAGACTGTAACAGGCCCACCTTTCAATTGTATAGCTTTTTATGGGAGGCTCAAGTCCAGTCAGTAATGAACCCCCTATACATCCAGCAGTGCCACTGACTCCCTCTCCACTTGTGCATCATTGCTTAGTTTCTAGCAGGCTGTGGGCAACACAGTGTTATTTCCTACTGGTCTTTGTGTGAGGGCTGCTCATGCGTCAGCTGGTTCTGGCCGGTGGTCTGCATTGGCAAGTGTCCACTTTTCGCGTAGCATCCAGCCAGCTTCCTGGAGTCACACCAAAACTGCTGTGAGTGGTTAATCATGCTGCACCCTCTCCCTCCACATGCATACCAATATCATCTTCACGAATATCACACTACTGGAGTGCATGCAGCAGCTGAAACTGGGATCTGTGGATGTACTCTGGTCCCAAATCCAAGCCAAATGGCAAGCTGTTGATACAGCACTGCCTGCAGGGGGGGAGATGAATGTACTCAGCTTCTTGTTTTTTCCTCTGCTGGAGGTATCTGTCAGAATCCAGAGTGGGCATCAGCATTTGTAAACCATTTAGCTGCATTCAACTGTGCCAACAACTGCTCCTCTGATGCCAACAGACAGTATCTCTTTACCTGTAGTGCCTCATTAGCTCTGAGAGGTCAGACACAATCCAAACTGTTCTTCACAGATATTTAGTGCCATTTTCAGGCCCCAACATGGGAAAACAAGCACATCTGTATCACAGTGGACTTTTCTGTACCCCTTTTTCAGGCATTTAAGTTAAGCAGTTAAGAGTTAAGTTGGTTATTTATCAAATTCCAATGACAACAAGACTGTGAGGCGACACAGTCACTCTGCCAGACTGTTCACCAAGAAACAGTTTCAATAGGCAGCTTCCCCTAACACCACAATGTATTTCTGTTTGTGCTAACATTAAAAACCAGCACGCATGTTAATAAGTGAGCTTTACACTTGGGACAGAGCTGAAGACCAGCTGAAACCTACAAAGACTGGACATGCCAATGCCAACTTTTTTGCTTTCTTTCACACTTGAAAAGAAAGCAAAAAAGTACTTCTTCCTATTTGTTGAGCTAGGGCTGGCTGATATGGCTTACAAATAATAACGTGATATATTTAGGCCACATTGCAATATACAATATATATCTCGATATTTTGAGATCTCCTCTAAACTACTGTAGACTACTGAAATACAAAATTATTAAACAGTTACAATCAAGTTAAATGAAGTACTGTTATAATAAAGTTAAATAAAATACTGTTCTGACAAAGTTAAATAAGGTAATGTTATGATAAAGTTAAGTAAGCATGTATTTCATGAGGCCAAATAAAGTATTGTTGTGCATTGTGTATTGTGAAATAAATCAAAATCAAAGTTAAACTCTTGCCACTGTGTCTTTAAAGGTGAGGATTTGTTCACTGTGAGCTTGCAATAAACTAACTTTCTCCAGTTCACATATTAATAATATCTGCAAGTCGCACTGGTGCTCCATGGTTGCAAAATGCAACTAAATAGTAGCAGCCTGGAGCACCACAGATGAAAAACATGCTTTGCCTGCTCACACACTATTTTACAGGAAAAATTTCTCTTGATGGGAGGAGGAGTCTTGTTTGTCAGTGTTTCCTTTGTGTGTGTCTGTGAGAAGGAGAGAGCCATAGAGGAGAGTGAGAGAACCAAAACACTGAAGCAACTCTCATGCTGGTGGCTTAAAAAACAACATGACAATTTAAGTTTGATGTTTGCGAAATCATCATTTTTACATCCCATGTGGAACAAGCTGCAATACATTGAGTATATTTAATATATTTCCCACCCATATGTTGAACTGTTCCTTTAAACATTTAATTTCACCAGAGAATTTTGCTGGAGAATAACAGCCAAACACTGATGATGAAACTAACCTTCCCAACAACACTGGAGGTTGACTGTACTTGTTCCGGCCAGTCTCTCTGTGTGTGTCCAAGTAGCTAACTACACCACAGCCTTTATCCACCACTAAGCAGCTCTCTGTGCTCAAGGACGGCCACTGGCTCAGCATCAGTAAAAAGCAGCAGCCGCACAGACAGAGGCAGATGAAGGTGCTCAGAGTTAAAAGCAAGGCAGCATACAAAGAGATATTCAAGAACATGAAAGTCACACAGAGAAGAGGAGAGCAGGGAACAAATAAATGGTACACAGAAAGTCTGGAATAAAGAGGGACAATGTGGTGGAGAAGGTGATGAAGGCCAAGGAGAGAAGATAACCATTGTGTAAAGTGCTGTTTCAAACAGTTTATTTAAACGCCTCCAATTCTTTGATTCAGGGAACAGTTAAAGAAACTATGAAGGTGGAGATTATTTTTTACCAAGCATGTTTTGAGTGAATGTTTCTAAATCTTAAGAAGTCTTTGAGCTGTAGTTGATTAGTTCCAGTGAAAAAAATGAAGTGCCAATATCTATCCTTTTCCTTCAGAAATGTTTTTTAATTGTGTACCCCAATGTCACTGCACTGTCATACATTAGGGTATGAATAAAGGGTTCCCAATCTGGCCTGAGCTTCCTCAAATGAAGAAAAAAAAGAGAAATGTTGGATGAGGTACAATGACATAAAATAATAAAATAATATAATTAGGGCTAGGGGCCGTAAATTTTGGTTAATTAATAACAGAAAAAATAACGCGTAAACAAAAAAAAAAAAGCATTTATTTGCACCTTTCACTGTTCCCTAATTTCTGGCACACTGGTACAACTGACGTACACACTCCAGTCTGGTGGGTGGCGGTAATACACCCAAAGTTTGTTTGCCAGCTGCAAAGAAGATGCAAAGGATGCACTGAGTGACATCAGCACACAAGAAAATTTGGTGAACAGTACTGGAAAATAAGACCGCATTGCTTGGGTTGTTGGGCGGAAAGTTTAAAAAAAAAAAAAAAAAAAAACTTCCCGATGGCAGCTTGGATAATAGCATGGTTGTGTGCAATTTGTGCAACAAAAACTTTTCTTATCACCCCAGCACTTCAAGCTTGCGGTATTACCTCAATGCAAAACATGTTGCTGTGAGCACGGATACCAGAGCTAACGTTAGCTACGACAGTCCTAGTACAGGCAAATGGTGTAGCCAGCCCATAATAAAACGGGGCTTGGGCCGCATTTTCCTGACCGAACCCGACCGAGTGTGAGACAGTTATAACCGTGCCCGGCCCAAACTCCACAGCCTTTCGGATTTTTAAGTCCAAACCCGACGCGAGCCTGACGCAGTTTGTTACTTGACATAGTTATTGTTACTAAGGTTACAGCTTGTCTGTTTAGCATGTCAAGTGGGCAGAACCCGAGCAAAATTTCTGATTTGTTATCCAAACCCTGATATGTTATTCCACTGGGTCCCGTTGGGCTCGGGTATCAATACTCTGGCCAACAATAGAACCAATGACAGGGTTCAGAGCCAAAATAACTAAGTCTACGTCTGGCAAATTAACAAACTCTCTGGCGAAATAAAAAATAAATATTTTTGTTGTTTAAGTTTACGTATACGTCCATTCATTGATTCAGTCGTCAATCAAATTTATCTGAATTGAAAAACTTTGCTTATTGTGTCAAATATTGCTGTAAAAATGTGATTAATCGTGATTAATTAATTACAAAGCCTTTTAATTAATTAGATTAATTGTTTAATTGCGTTCCACCACTAAATATAATATAATATAATATAATATAATATAATATAATATAATATAATATAATATACAAAAACATAAAAATTAATTGTACTTAGGCATGAGAACATATAGAATAATTAAGAAAGAGGATGCAAAGGTTTTAGAATGAGAGGATATCACAGTGCTCAACCTACCTGGGAAAGTGTATTCCATGGTGCATGAAGAGAGGTTTCGACTGACCGTCGAACCTCAGATCCAGAACAAACAGTATGGATGGAACAGTGAACCAGTTCTTTACCCTTGCAGGTCAGCTCAAGGGGTCATAGTAGTTTGCCCATCCAATTAATGTGTTCTGTGGATTTAGAGAAGGCTTACAATCCCTTGGGGAGTCCTGTGAAGGGTACTGCAGGAATACGGGGTACCAGGGTCGTAGCTACCAAAGTGAGAGTTGTGTCCACATACTTGGCACAAAGTCTATTTTCAGTGGGTGTTGGCCTCCCCCAGGGTTGTGCCTTGTCACTGATTCTGTTTGTGAGGGGATCCAGTTTGAGGAACTCATAATTGCATTTCAACTCTTTGCAGATGATGTAGTTTTGTTGGCTTGCACTGGGGCAGTTTGCAGCTGAGTGTGAAGTGCCTGATGATGACTAGCACCTCCAAGTCTGAGGCCATGATTCTCTGCCAGAAAACGGTGATTGAGCACAACTTTGGAGCAATTATTAGCCCCCTTTCTGACTAAATAGCTTAACATGATTGGTATCAATCAGTGGTGTAGTCTACATGATACGCAGGTATAGGCCGTATACCCACTAGAAGTGGTCAATGATTTGTGTATACCCAGTGGTGTAGTTCACGATACACAGGTATATGCCCTGTACTCTCTAGAAAATGTTTATGATTTCCATATACCCACTTGATGCGTGAGGATATGTACCAACATCATTTTGTGACAACTTTCACACGTTGATTAATTCATTAAATTAACCCAGTCTGTGCTCACATGACTTTTGGACCTCTGAGGCTTTTGTCGCCTGTGACGATCTAACAGCAACTAATTTCTTTCGCGGGCATTCTCGGCACAAACTGGTGAAAATCAGCAAGTGAATTACCAAGAGATGAAGCAAAAACAACGCCAGACAACACTTTTTCAGAGTTTTCCGAAGCGTGCCACAGCCACTTCAGGTGACGTTGTAGCTGCAGCAGATGAGGTTGGAGAAAAACACAAAAACAGCCATATGAGGATGAAGTTGAGGCTGTTCTAAATAAATAACGCCACCCAGTAAGTGAAATTAGCATAGCAGGGGATTGTTGGTATATTTAAATATATTGTAGCATCCCTTGGTACATAAACCTCTACCATCAGCTGGTTTCTCTATGCTTTTTTCAAGAACAATCGGGCTACTGTGGGCCATAGCCAACACCAAAACAAGCAGACGACATTCTGTCATAGTCAGTAGCTGACCAACTTTTAACTCGGCTCTCTCACTCACCAGCTTACACACTCTCGCCCTCTGAGCATCCCCAGTTCCCATCCACCTCTTTGCCAAACAACCCATTGTCATGGGAACGACAATGACTGACAGGCTTCTCAGCCCCTAAGTGTATGTCACATTCATAAACATCAGGGAAAACACAGAACTATGTACGGTTATACAATATCTAAAACTACAGAGTGATAACTTCGATACTGCGTGTGTGTGTGTGTGGTCATAAACAGAACACAATGTTTATATCTCCTTGTTTCAGATGATGAGACAGATGAGAGTTCCTGGCTGGCCTTGTGGAGTGAAAGTCAGGCTAGGGAATTTAAGACCAGGCATCCCTGGTTAGAGTGGAGGAGCAGAAAGTTTGGTAAATGTCAGCACATACAAAGAGGATCTAAACAACAGATATTCATAATGTCAGTGACTATATAAATGAGAGTTAATTCATGGCCATGCTAGAAGTGCATTACTTTAAAATATTTGGACCATTAAATTACTATATGGTAATGCTAGTTATGAGTAGCTGTCAGATGTCAGTTAGCTATTGCAGGAGTGGAATATTTTCCTCCTTTTGTCTGTATTTCATGCATTTGTTTGCCATGATGTGAATATTGTAAACAGTTCATTAAACACTTTTCAGTATATTTTAGGCTGCTTCTGCAGATGTTGTTAATTAGCGAATGTAATTCAGATTCAGATGTTTTCTTCGTACATGAATAAAAAAACATCTGAATCTGAATCACAGTCACTAATGCACAGCCTACAGTATACATCTTGAGAGCATTCTGAAAGACTGGTTATGTTATCAACATGTTAGGAGGCAGCATCAGACACGAGGTGGTGATGGTGCTTATGAGGTGTTGCTCCAAGATGGTTGTTGTTCTGAGACGCGTTGCTCTGGGACAGGTGAGTACAAGTATAGACGGTATACCCACTACAAAAAACTAGACTACACCACTGGTATCAATGGATGTCTTAGGTCCTCTCATTTAATGTTATACCAGTGTCTTCACTGTAGCTTTAAAAGTGAGCCCACTACAGCAGATTTTCCTCTCACCTTTAGCTCTGCCTTCTTCACGTTTTTCCTTGTTTTTTGCTTTTGTTTTTTTTATCAGACATTTGGTCATTGTCTCTGTTCTCCTTTCATTTGCTTGTTTTCTCTGTATCCTGGCTTTTCTTTTAGAGCCACTGATTTTTGATGAGGTACTCTGACTGAACTTGTCAGGCTGCAGTCCACTTCACATTTTTACATCAGCGGCACTTGTGAGTTTTGTGCCTCACACACCTGACCCATGTCAGATGGACCGCACCATTTCAGGGTACCTGCAGAGGGGTCAAAGCATCAGATGGCTATCATTGAAATGTATTTTGATTATAAAAAATACATTTACCATGTAAATACATGTATTGTCAGTCAGTAAGTAAACTGTTGTACTTGATCCCATTTAAGGATCAACCAAAGACCTTTTCGTGGGGGTCCCGCCTTAGCCATGGGCCAGGGTCATCTGTACTCAGTGGGCCTGCAGGAACCTGATTAAGATTCCTCCTGGGCGCCTCCTTTAAGAGGTGTTTCGGGCATTTCCAACCGGTAGGAAGCCCTGGGGCAGACCTTTAACACACTGAAGGGATTATATACAGTTGGAGAAACAGGTATTCAACGTGTTAACATTATTATTTATTTATTTTTTTTTGCATTAAACTTATTTCCAATGCACCTATTTACATTTAATTTACATCAGACATTAATATTAACTCAATAAAACTGTACAGATAAAGAAACCATAACATTTCAGTCCATTAAAAAAAGTTATGTGCAATAAAGTTGAATAACAGGAAAAAAGTATTAACCACGCCAACAAAGACATATTTAATAATAGGTAAAAAAAAAAAAAAAAGAAAAAGATTCTTCCTTTATGAAGAAATCAATCTGTCACAGTGTTCAGATGGGATTTTGGTCCATTCGTCCACACAGACCGTCTTTGAATCTTGAGGATTCTGGGGGGCCTGCTGGTGAATCTTGATCTTCAGTTTCTTCCACAAATTTTCTCTCAGGTTTCAGTCTGGTGATTGACCGGGCCCTTTCAACACCTTTATTTTCTTCCTCTGGAACCAGTTGAGAGTTGTCTCTGCAGTATGTTTTGGATTGTTGTTCTGCTGGAAAATTTCACCTGCATCTCATCTTCACCATCCTGTGGATGGCAAAAGATTCTTCTCAAGAATTCTTAGGTACATGGCTCCATTCATTTTCCCTTTGATAATCTGGTCAAATTCTGCTGGTACTGTGAGAGGAGAAACAGCCTCATACCATGATGCTCCCACCTCCAAACCACACTGTAGATGTGATGTTTTTAAGGTCAGATGCAGAGCCATTTCTCCTCGGGATCCCCCAAGAGAAGATGGACCAAAATCCCATCTGATCACTGTGGCATTGCAAACAAACAAGGGATTATACACTGAACAAAAATGTAAACGCAACACTTTTGTTTTTGCTCCCATTTTTCATGAGCTGAAGATTTTTTTTATATACACAAAAGACCATTTCAAATATTGTTCACAAATCTGCCTAAATCTGTGTTAGTGAGCACTTCTCCTTTGCCGAGATAATCCATCCCACCTCACAGGTGTGGCATATCAAGATGCTGATTAGACAGCATGATTATTGCACAGGTGTGCCTTAGGCTGGCCACAATAAAAGGCCACTCTGAAATGTTCAGTTTTATCACACAGCACAATGCCACAGATGTTGCAAGTTTTAAGGGAGCGTGCAATTGGCATGCTGACTGCAGAAATGTCCACCAGAGCTGTTGCCCGTGAATTGAATGTTCATTTCTCTACCATAAGCCATCTCCAAAGGCGTTTCAGACAATTTGGCAGTACATCCAACCGGCCTCACAACCGCAGACCACGTGTAACCACACCAGCCCAGGACCTCCACATCCAGCATGTTCATCTCCAAGATCGTCTGAGACCAGCCACCCGGACAGCTGCTGCAACAATTGGTTTGCATAACCAAAGAATTTCTGCACAAACTGTCAGAAACCGTCTCAGGGAAGCTCATCTGCATGCTCGTCGTCCTCATTGGGGTCTCCACCCGACTGCAGTTCGTCGTCGTAACCGACTTGAGTGGGCAAATGCTCACGTTCTATGGCATCTGGTACATTCAATTCAATCAGTTTTATTTATAAAGCCCAATATCACAAATCACAATTTGCCTCAGAGGGCTTTACAGCATACAACATCCCTCTGTCCTTAGGACCCTCACAGCGGATAAGGAAAAACTCCCCAAAAAAACCCCTTTCACGATACGCAGGTATATGCCCTGTACTCTCTAGAAAATGTTTATGATTTCCATATACCCACTTGATGCGTGAGGATATGTACCAACATCATTTTGTGAGAGAGGAGGATCTAAACAACAACAGATATTCATAATGTCAATGACTATAGTGGTCACACCAGATACTGACTGGTTTTCTGAACCTCCCAGACCCCCCCAATAAAGCAAAGCTGCACATTTCAGAGTGGCCTTTTATTGTGGCCAGCCTAAGGCACACCTGTGCAATATTCATGCTGTCTAATCAGCATCTTGATATGCCACACCTGTGAGGTGGGATGGATTATCTCGGCAAAGGAGAAGTGCTCACTAACACAGATTTAGACAGATTTGTGAACAATATTTGAGAGAAATGGTCTTTTGTGTATATAAAAAAATGTTTTAGAACTTTGAGTTCAGCTCATGAAAAATGGGAGCAAAAACAAGTGTTGTGTTTATATTTTTGTTCAGTGTATATCTCATCTGGCCTGGGAACACCTCAAGATCCCCCAGGAGGAGCTGGAGAGCATTTCTGGGGAGAGGGACGTCTGGCGTGCTTTGCTCAGCCTGCTGCCCCTATGACCAGGCCCCAGATGAGCAGATGAAAATAAATGGATGGGAGTTGATCTTTCATAGTACTTTACATAGGGTAAAGTACATTGCAATGTTTTCTTAAAAACAATATAAGCTGAGAGGCGTGGTCAGGACATGAACGATGTATGACGTGTTTGTCGGTCGCTCCTCGGGAATGTGATATTGATATAGTTTGGCTAACATTTTAAATTTGTTTACTGTCTGCCACTGTAAGGTGGTCGAATGTTCTTTAGGAGCTCTGCATTTTGAGAGTCACAACCGGATTAATGTCGAGTTCACGGTCAAAAAACGAGGCTGCCAAGCCTGGGCGGAACAGGCCGCAACACCAGCCCTCAGGGGCCGAGTCACCTATGAGGCTGGATGCTAATGAAGAGATGCTATGCAGCATTAAAGAAATGATGGACGACCAACGATCTGAGATTGTCGCAAAATTCGAGTCAATAATATCGGAGCTGGTTAAGAAGGAGGTGGCGACCGCTCTGAAACCACTGGAACAAAAGCTCTCCTTGAAAAATGGAACTATCGGTGATTTGGAGCACTCGGCTAATGAACATGGGGACCAGCTAACTAGCATGCAGGTAAACATAGCCAAGCTCACTGCCACGGTGGAGTCTCTGGGCAAGAAATGTGAAGAGCTGGAGGCACACTCTAGATGGCATAATATTCGACTAGTGGGTCTGCCTGAGGGATCCGAGGGTCCCCGACCTACAGAGTCTATGGCCGAACTTTTGATGAACTTGTTCGACAGGGCCCACCACACTTTGCGTGCTAAACCAAAGGAGGGAGAACCACCACGCCCAATGGTCATCAGGGTGACACAATTTCAAGTAAGGAATGCTATTCTTCGCCCAGCCGGACAGAGCTCCCCCCTACTCCAATACGGGAAAAAGGTGTTCATTTTCCCGGATTTTACACCGACTGTGGCCAAGCAGAGGGTGGCTTTCGCCCAGGTGAAGAGGGAGCTCCATGCCTGTGCTAATGTTAAATTTGGCCTCCAGTACCCAGCTACTCTACACATCACCATGTCGAGTGGCCAGACCTACAGATTTGAAGACCCGGACCAGGCCCTAGAGTTCGTCAACAAGAGACTTTAGAAGAATCTGGCTCCAGAGGGTGATTAACTCTGGACTCCACCAACGCTCGTTAAATCAGTTTGTATGTTACAACGCATGTAACACCAATTGAGTGTTATGTCGCTGTTGTTTTGTTTTGTTTACGGACTCAAATACAGTATGGACTATTTACTGACTGTTAATTTCATGGCTCCACTCAGAGCATACAGGTGTTAATTTTTCTATTAGTCTCTATGAGGATGTTACTGACTCTGGAGAATGCAGTGCCTTTGAACCCGTTTTGTTTAATCCATGGCACCATTTTTTTGTTTCATCACTTCATTTCTTTTTTCTTTTTTGGGACAGTACATATACACATTCCATTAGGCCGTTTAGTAGTATGGTTAAGTCACTGGTAACGACAGGGTTTATTTCAACGTGGGGTGAGGTAGCCCGCATCACTGTACGGATGCTTCTGCTAGGAGAGGAGGAATGGGGGGTGTTTTGTTCTAAACTGGGGGGGCTGCTAGTTTGTTTAGTTCCAAGGGGTTGGCACCTTTCCTACTTTTCCAGATGTATAAAGTGGATGTATGTTTGTTTGTTTTTTGTCTTTCTTTTGTTTTGTTTTTTTTTTGTTACATATTGAACTCTGTTGTTTGATGGCTCAGGCTAAGAGCTCACCATCCAGTGTGGGTGGAGATATTACATTTGTTACTTCAAACTGCAAGGGCCTAAATAATCCAATTAAGCACAGTAAGGTGTTACACTATTTACGCCACCTCGATGCTCATATAATATATTTGCAGGAAACCCATTTAAAAGAAGAGCTGGATCGGGAAAATATACCATTCCTCTTATTCCAGTAAATCAAGAGGTGTTGCTATTCTTCTACATAGAGATAACCCTTTTGTTCATGTTAATACAATCTCTGATTCTGCCAGCAGGTTTATAAACGTCATGGGACACATCTATGATGTAAAGGTGGCCCTTGCAAATGTTTATGCTCCAAATTGGGACGATGAGTCCTTTTTCAGACAGGTTTTCTCAATGCTACCGGACTTATCCATTTATGACTTAATCTTAGGAGGGGACTTTAACTGCTGGATGAATACCTCTTTAGACCGTTCTTCCCCCACCTCAGCCGCTCAATCCAAATCGGCCAGTGATTCAAGCCTTTATGAATGTGTTTAATGTTGTTGACCCTTGGCGTTTTTTTAAAAGGGAATATTTATTTTTTTCAAGTATTCACCATACCTATACACGTATTGACTTCTTTTTAGTGGACAACAAGCTGTTAAACTCCATTTCTGGTTGTAAATATGATTCAATTGTTGTGTCAGACCACGTTTCCGTTTCCATGAATGTGTATTTTCAGAAGTTTGTTAATACTAGACCACCATGGCTACTAGATACACATTTGTTGTTAGATAACGACTTTGTCAAATTTGTTTCTAAGCAGTTAGATTTTTTTTTTTCAGGTTAATAAAACTCCAGAGGTAACAGCTTCTGGGTTGTGGGAAACAATGAAGGCTTTTATCAGGGGGGAGATTATTTCTTATAAGGCTCATCAGAGGAAATCTAGGAGAGAGAAATTAGACAAGCTATCTCAACGCATTGCACTCTTAGATTCTCTATATGCAACCTCAAAATTGCCCGATACCTATAAGGAGCGCATGACCTTGCAAGCTGAATATGATCTTATCATGTCACAGTACACTACTGAACTTTTACTGCATTCAAGATCCAAATTCTATGAACAGGGGGATAAGACTAGTAAACTCTTGGCTCATCGGCCATCTCAGTTAATCCCTCAAATTAAGACTGGTTCGGGTGTAACATCCGACCCATTGGAAACAATCTGTTACATTCCATTCCTGCTGCCCTCTCAGTCCTAGATGCGTTTAGTAGATTCTCTGGATATAAACTAAATCTTAGCAAAAGTGAAATGTTTATTGTTAATGGAGAGGCAAATGAACATTTACTTCAAAATTTACCATTCAAGATCTCAAACTCTGGCTTTGTTTATCTTGGAGTATATATAGCCAAGACATTGGTTAATCTCTACAGAAAAAAAATTTCTCTCTCTGTTTATACAAATTAAACAGGATTTTGAGCAGTGGTCCCTACTAAATCTTTCTGTGGCTGCCAGAATCAATGCAGTCAGAATGAACGTTTTCCCCCGTTTTTTATATTTATTCCAATGTATTCTGATATTTCTTCCTCTTTCATATCTACATAAAGTAGACAGTCTTATTCTTGGTTTTATCTGGAACAAGAAGACTCCCAGGTTACGTCGACAAGTTTTACAGAGGCCCAAAGCTGTGGGCGGAATGGCATTACCAAACTTCCTGTACTATTATTGGGCAACAAACATCAGAAATTTGAACTACTGGGTTAAATATGGGGATATTGAGGTCCCTCCATCATGGCTGATCTTGGAGACAAATTCTGTTCACCCGGTATCATTGAAAGCCTTACTGTACTCACCCTTGTATTCTTCTATTTCTTGTTATACTAAAAATATGGATTCAATTTAGACGTCATTTTGGCCTGCAAACACTTTCTGTTGGGGCTCCACTTGCAGCAAATCCTATTTTTCCTCCATCCTTAGCAGACAGCACTTTCTCTATATGGGCTAGGCTGGGCATAAAAACCCTGAGAGATCTGTATGTTGATTCTATTTTTGCTTCTTTTCAACAATTAGGAAATAAATTTTCGCTTCTTAGATGATGTTTGGGAGGAGATTTTAAAGAGAGTACACAGGTCCTCAATTTGTGCTAGACATAGCTTTATGCAATGTCGAATCCTTCATCAAGCTCACTATACTAAAGCTCGGCTAGCGAAAATATTTGATACAGTGTCTCCCTTATGTGAGCGATGCCAACAAGCCACAGCAAACTACTCACATATGTTTTGGAGCTGTCCCTCTCTGACTAGATTTTGGATTGAGATCTTTAACACACTATCCAAGGTAACTGGAAGGGAGGTGGTTCCTAATGCCTTAACTGCCCTGCTTGGTGTATGGCCTTTTCCACTTGCCCTTTCCCCTGCTAGAAAGGACTTAATAGCATTCACAACTCTGCTGGCCAGTAGGTTGATACTGTTAAAATGGAAATCCTCTGCTCCACCTTCCTATACAAACTGGATTAAGGAGGTGCTTTATTATCTTAAATTGGAAAAAATTAGGCTGACCTTGATTAGTAAAGCTGTTTCATTTGAGAAGACCTGGAATCCTTTCCTTATGTATGTTAATAGCACAAGATGTCTGATTACTGTGAACTGAGCAATGCTAGGCTGAGTTTGAGTTTTTATTCATTATTTTAATTTATTTTATTATTTTCTTTATGTATGTATGTGTGTGTATGTATGTGTATATGTATGTATATGTGTGTATATATGTATGTATGTGTGTGTGTATGTATGTATATGTATATGTATGGATGGATGTATATATATATGCAGGGCTCGCGACCCTGTTAACTGGCGACTTTCAGCTGAATGCGTCTGTGGTTGTTGTTTTCAACCAGGAAGAGAAGACGTAGCTGTTCTCGCGAAAGCCTCTTTATTCAATTTTTCATCATGATATCAAAACATAGCCAACCCGATCCGTCTTTGGACTCTTGTCAGAGGAAAGCAGTCACGGACTGACACTCAGTCGTGGTATGACTTGCACTTCTTGTGACGGATTGTTGAAAACAGGAAGAGGGCAAGTTGCTTTTCCTGTAAATTTAACTCGTATGTCTACGAAATTCTCTAAATGGGCCCACACACTTTCGTCCTGGGCCTGTTTAAATAAACGTACCGTATTAAAGAAGCGTTCAGCCCTTTGAAATGTAAAAAAGAACATTTTTATGGGATTCAAACTCGCGCCGTCATGGGAAAATAAATGAAAAGCAGACACCTTATGTAATGCGCCACTGTCACCACATCAAAGCCACAGCAGATACTCTAACTGTCCAACAATATACAGCCAGCAGCGTCTTCAAATTGGGAGGCAGCCAGATCAACTTGTGACCACACTGTCCATGCACCTGAGAACATTTTACCATCTTACTGGTTTACAATACAAAAAGCAGCGATCTAATCCACCTAATTCATAAACGTAACGTTTATTGTAGTGCTACAGATCAATAAAGCCAATATTCATATGGAAATTCACATGGAAATACTTTATTTTAAATTAAGCAATGAAGCAGATGTATAAATCCAGTTCATTCATTAATTAAAATGTTGAACTATCCCTTTAACAATTGGAGGCAATGCAAGAATATTAGTTTTTCAGTTATGGAGCAAATCATTTTTAAAAATGCTGCAAATCAACTACAATTTTATAGTAACTGATCATTTTTTTATTTTTATTTTTTGGTGAACTGCTCATATTTCATTATTAAAAACCCTGAAATTGTCATTCCAACTTCTTGATGTGATACATGATTGATACTCTCAAAGTGCACCAGATTAATTCATTTAGATTGCAAATGTTCAAAATTTTCTTCCCCCAGACCCACCTATTGGAGCCCAGGCAGCCCCCTCCCCTCCCCAATGCATAAAAAATTTTCAGTGTTTTGAAACCTGTATTGTTTCGATCCATGTTTGCAGCAGTCTTCTCTCCAGTCTCTGTTCACCGGGTTCCTTTAAACTATAATCAATATTTTTATGATGAAAGTTTATTGTATAACAATGTTAAACTAATGTGTTGCCCATAATGAAGTACCTACAGATAATTAGCACCTGAATATGCAGCTTCCCTCAACTTTACAAAGTCCACACATTCAGCTGTCAGGAAGGGGAATCCAATGAGACTACATACACACAGGGACGAGCACTTTGTGCAGCGTTGCTAAACTGTGTGTGTGAACTTGTGTGAACACAAAATTGCATATAAAACAATCTGTAGGTTTGATCACACCCTAAATCACTGCCCATGGGGAGAGAGAAAAAAAGAGAAACAGAGGCGAGTGGGCAGATGCATCATGCTCCATTCCCAAAGCTTGATTGAACAGGCTGGCCACATGGTAGAAAACCTCTAAAACAGTGCCAGGACCCTCTCTTCCCCGGGAGATGAAGATGACGATGAGTAGGAGGAGGAGGAGGAGGAAGAACAAGTCAGAAAGGTGGGCATTGCTGCCAATCCTCAAAGCCTCTTGTGAAAGAAGAAAGACGCTTCGATTTTTTGGGGAGTGGTGTCCTGAGTGGTGGACCGAGACGCTTGTGCATTCGAGAAAATAATAATACTCCTCCGAAAAGCACAGCAGATTCACCTCGGGGTCTGGAGCATCCTCAGAAACATGCAAGAATGAAGTGGGCGAGGAAACTGGGTATGTGGAATTCCATCACTTCTGTGTAGAAGGATGCTGATGGATGAAGTTAACAGAGGCAGGCTGTGTGGGCTTCAGACATCAGAAGGCCACAGACAGCTTCTTTGCTCTGGGCCAGTATCCTCAAAGCACCGTCAGCCATCACACTTGTTTTCACTCAATAACCACTGTTCATTTGTGATCTGAAGGAACAAAGACAGAAATATTTTCTCAAGGACCACATCCAGTTTTGATTGCTGCAGTTAGTTTTAGTCCCATCGGACCTATTGAAACATTGGATCAACAACAACTCAACCACAAGTTCCTCTAGGATCCTGCTGTACAGCCTTCATGCCATTTCATCCACAGCAGTCACACACAGCACGTCCCCTAACACACACCTGTTATTTCTAATGTCACATCAACACCAAGTGATCAAATGCTCCTCCAATGAGTGAAAATGTAAGAATTCCAGGGCGCAGTTTCCACTAGGGATGGGGGTACACCCATTTCTTTAAGCAGTAATTTTTCAATATAACTTGTCTTCCATAAAATTGAACAATACCAATAATCAGCATTTAATCGTGTGTGCTATACGTATATGTACTTGTGAATTCAAATAGTGTCAATTTTTTGGAGTGTCTGTACCTTTGATATTTCTGCCAACTTTCATTTTTACTCCACTACACTTCCTATACATAGAAATATATTCGAGTTAAAGCACTTTACTCCAGTTTTCAATCAGTACACTGATTGGCTAAAAAATTTTTTTTATTTGTTCCACGCATGTCCTTGTACAACAATCATATTCAAAATCAAAACAACTCTGATATATATTCCATGACTGAAAGGGAGCAGGGAGAAGAAAACTATCTTATTTTACCTCCCCTTCTCTCAAAACACAAATAATCCGAGCGTCGGTAGCATAGTGTACAGTGCCAGCGCCACATGTACAGCAGCAATGTCTTGCTGCTGCTGCAGCAGCAGCTGGTTCGACTCCAGCTCAGGGCCCTTTGCTGCATGTCATTCACCCCTCTCTCTCCCCATTTCACTCTGTCCTATTTAATAAAGGCCATAAAAATGATCTTTAAAAAACACCCACAAATAATCAGAAGAAATAGATGTTCTGTCAGTCTCAGTTAATAACCAACACTTACAGTAGCTTCAGAAAGAATCCAATCAAGAGCCATACACAATGTCCCCTTCAACAAGGGAGCAGCTTCTACACGACAACTTCATGTAGTCTAAATGTTTTTTCTTTATACATTCTCTTGAACTGAAAAATATTTAGGCAACCCTTTTAATTATTCTGTAGAGAATTCCACAGTTCAATGCCCGCTACTGAACTACACATCTGTTTTAATGTAGTCAATGCAAACTGGTGCTTAAAGTGAAATTTTCTTCTATGTTCCATGTCCTCTAAAATAAAAACAAAACTTTTGTCTGTGTTCTGGTAAGTGAACATAATTAATAGTGTCTGTAACTCAAGTAAGTCTTTAAGATTAAATCATTCTGATTTGATTAGCAGTTTGTTGGTGTGTTTTCTTGGATCTACTTTATGCATAATACGCAGCATAAGTGGAGACAGATGCTGAATTGCTTTCACACTTCCACTTGTCTTGAAAAACCAAAACTCAATTCCAAAATAATGTTTAGATTTCCCATGCCGCGGCTCTGATTATTAATTTGAATAAATCTGAAATGCGGTTTGGTGCTGCACATGCCTTGTGCCAAAAGCGCAGAGAAGGAAAGGAGAAGCGGGAAGCTGCAGCCACTGCATTCTTAAAGAATGTGTAAAGCTTATTTAGAGGATCATTTTAAGTATTAGTATGTGACTATTTCATGACATCACAGCAGTTTTCTTATATACACAAACTTCGTTGTTTACAAATTCTTGGGCAGTGGTTTGAATCTTAAAAAATGGGAATTTAATTTTATTTCTGAACCAAAAGGAAACAAAGCATTTAGCTGGACTGCAGGTTATTTTTAAGAGTTCTAATCAGAAAGAAACAACAAGACAAAATATAAAATAAGCCTTGCATTTAAATCTTGAAAAAAAGAACCATGTTTGTAGAAAGCTGAATTTGATGTAAATGAACCAAACTTCCCCCAAAAAGACTCTGTTCTCTTTCATGTTTAATTTATGAACTTTGAGGGACAAATTATTCAAAGAGTGTGGGTGTGTCAGAGCAGCTTGCACTCTGTACATCAGCAACCATTTAAACCTCACTGCAGAACACGCTCCCTCATTTATACACAGTAAGACACAGCAAAGATAATATGTAATAAGACAAGTTGATCTGCAGGAGAATAAATATTTGAAAGCTGACCAGAATGCCCGACAGTGTTACTGCATTATATTCTACTAATTTCTACTAACTCTAATTTTATTTTGATTTGTCACCTGCCATCAGAAATAATTTTTCCTTTACATAAATTTCCACCAAAAACTGATGCACAAAAATTCATCAGAATGCAGGAAATTACGTGTTTGAGGCTCAAAATTTGGCCCCCTCCATACTTCTTACCCCCTACTTCCTCCCCCTAGCTCAGACCAAACCAATCTTTGAGGTCGGCCTTCATTTTGATTTCCACTACAAGCATCTAAAGTTTCCTGACTGCACCTGCTGCATCTGGCCACAGATAGAGAGACATGTAAACATATAAACAGCTGGCAACATACTCAAAACCACTTCTGTGGTAGCTCCTGCTACAATTTGTGTCTCCAGGACCACATTTCTCCATGATGATACACACACACACACACACACACACACACACACACACAAACTCACCAGGTAAAAAAACAATACCAGGCATTGTTGTTGCTGCACAGCTGTGCAAATAGCCATATGATGACTCTGTTTGGTGTTTGTGTACAGTACTGCTTCTGAGTTTGAACACATCTCTGCTCGCTCACATTAAAATTGGGACCGATTGGGACCAATTGTGGTACAGTCTCAGACTTTTTTGTCCACTGCATGGGAGGCAGGAGGAAACAGCTGTGTGCTGCTTTTTACCAGAG
Source organism: Cephalopholis sonnerati (assembly GCA_019142605.1). NCBI lineage: Eukaryota > Metazoa > Chordata > Actinopteri > Perciformes > Serranidae > Cephalopholis > Cephalopholis sonnerati. Next base: position 6,060,860 of record JAGQAX010000004.1, on the reverse strand, counting down.
ATGGGGGTGGTTAACCAGACATAAATTTCCAAAACCAACCAGTTAGCCTTTAATTTTGCAAAACCGAAAAATTATCCTTTTCATCAAGCATCATCATCAGGTCAGAATTCATTCCTGTTTGTCTAATACTTTGGTTTATGAACAAATACGTGCAAAACTAGTGGCAGTTTAGAGCTAATTCAACCCAGCAGTTTATTTGATAATCCATTTTTTCAGTACTGCAGTATATGTTTTTGTACAGGTAATACCATGCTGCAACAATTTGATACACCTTAATAATGGTGTATCAAGCCACAGAGTTCTCTGAAGACTTTAAAAGACAACAACTTCAAATTCTAAACTCCTAATAGAAAATCTGTAAAAGTGTGGTGATTAATTGGAAGGTAGAGAAAATCAAATCTTATGTTCGCTACAAAAAAACACTGTCTCAACACCTTTCTTCACACAAACTGTACAGAAATTGAGCATCCTGTGAGTAATCCACCTTAGGCCGTTTAGTTCCACGCTTGTTGAAGGTGGTGTTTCCATTGTGTTGTATTTTTTGTATAATTTCTCACCTATGAGTGAGTCAACTGTGTGTCAGGCTCCTCTGTTCCTCTCCTGTGTGTCTCTTTATATAAACTGTGATAGCTTGGAGGAAAGATTTTTCACTTCAGATGGCAAATACCTGACCCCCCCCCCCCCCCCCCCCATCACATCACTTTTCAAAACTAAGTTACATTACAAAGTGCATGATTGAACTAGGATTAAAACATTTCACGACTGCAATTAGGCGATAATACAAACATTGTTATCACTGATAATAACATAAAAAATATAAAAAATACATAAGTAATTATGAATAAAATAATATAAAAAGCCTTTATAAATGAATAAAATGTTAAAATCAGTTTCAAAAATGTTACTGTAAACCAGTGAATGGAGGCTGAAACAGGCTGATGTGATACAGGATTTTTTAGAAGCAGAGCAGCTGGAAGTGTGATACAGTTTTAGTCAAGGGTTCACTGTCTTAGTGACTATTTTTCACGCTGTTCACCTGCCTGATCACTAACTCTCCTGTCATTACAGACCCTGCCACACCCATCTGCCCTGCAATCCCCTCATTCCCCTCACCTGAGTTTTCCCTGCCCATCTCCTCACCTGGATTCCATTATGGTCATCAGTCATTCCTCATATACTGGCCCAGATTCTCATGCTCCTTGACAGATTGTACTGTAATGACTCAAAACCAAGGAACCCAAAAGTACAAGCTCAGAGACAGGAGCAGAGTCCAATATTCTTTAATCAGTCCAAAAAACAAGCAGGGGTCACAACCCAGGCAGGCAGGCAGATCAGGCAGACAAATCCAAGGGACTAGGCAAAATCTCCAGACCGGAAACAGGCAGGGTAACAGGTAACAGGCGAGCCAACAGATAGATAAGGAATGCTGGAAAGATAGGCAAACACACTAGACAATCTGGCAAGGAGCATGAGAATCTGGGCCAGTATATGAGGAGTGACTGATGACCATAATGGTATCCAGATGAGGAGATGGCCGGGAAAACTCAGGTGAGGGGAATGAGGGGATTGCAGGGCAGATGGGTGTGGTAGGATCTGCAATGACAGGAGAGTTAGTGATCAGGCAGGTGAACAGCGTGAAAAATAGTCACTAAGACAGTGAACCTGTGACAGTTTTGGCTTTATGCTGAGTACAATGAATAAAAATAATCTGACAGAGATGATGCATGTATGACCTTTTCAGGCCCAGGAGAATGACTTTTGTAACGTGGTTGCTGTCAAATATTACACCCAGGTTTCTGGCTTAAGGTTTGCCACTTGTAGACAGGGAGTCAAGATGACTTTGTAAGAGTTTGGAAGACAAAAAATAATTATTTCCAATTTGTTTTTGTGTTACTGGAGAAAGGTTAGGGACTTCCAGCTCTTCTAACATACAACATAATAAGTTGAAAATGAAATTGCCACTATCACTCGTTTTTAAGCGAAGACAAGTGGCATCATGTATGCAGAACAACAGGGGGCCAAGGATAGAGCTTTGGGGAACACCACAAGTCAGATGAGCCACAGAGGCCGCCAGTCCACTTTTCAACATGATACAATAGAAAAGAATGATCAACAGTGTCAAATGCTCTGCTAAGATCAAGAAGAATTCAGATCAAACGTAACCACCATGTGCTGTAGGTAAATGATCGTTTGTTACTTTTATGAGGGTGGTAGGTTCTGTGACACAGACAGAAACCTAATTGTAATTTATCAAAGATATAATGTTTATGTTTAATACAAATCCATTTTAGATGAACAATCTTTTAATTAAAAAATGGTAATTTAGAAATGGGTCTAATTCTTTTTTTTAATCCAGAGGGTCAGGACTAGCTTTCTTTAGAAGTGAGTGCACTGCTGCACTTCAATTTGAAAACCACACAAAAGCACCCAAATAAGCCCAGCCTTTAACACGAATACAGTTTTTGTGGTATAAAGACAATCCAAAGATGCTGAAGACCTCAAAGATTCTCTAGGATGTCTTGTTGACACCCTCCTATTCAGTTTGTACGAGCACATCATCACTGCACTGAATCAAAACAAGACCAGGCCAGAACCATTCACACTCACATTCACACCTACAGGCAATTTGGAGTCACCAGTTGACCTAACCTGCATGTCTTTGAGCTGTTGGAGGAAGATGAGAGAACCAGGAGAACCAGGAGAAACCCATACTGACACGGGGAGATTATTCAAACTCTACTCTACATCACATAAATACAGACTCAAAAGCTTCATCCAGATGATTGAAATCAGGTTAATAATCATTAATGACACTACATGTCTTTTAGATAACACTAAAGCATGTTTACTGTAAACTACTCTGGTTATTATACTCTCTCCAGATCTCACACATGTTTTAACTATTGTTTTCCTGCAACAAGCATTCTTTGGGAGACTTCTGCTTAACAAGCCAATAACAAACAGACTGGATCAAGTGAAAGGTAAAGAGACACTTCAGACAATTACAACAACAATCTGTGTCAAAAATAACCACTTTTAATGGACATACAGTGACAATGTTAAACTGCCCCTTGTGCCTCTATTGCAGCTCACTCTGCGGCTGCCGGCTGCTGCCAGCTCCCTCAATACTGGAACAATTTCAAAAGTTGTTCACGTCTCTTTGATCAATTTTCACTAGGAAATATGGTCCAGGTTGAAAAATGCTATAGTTATCCTTTAACCTTTTAGTTTTTAATGCCTCCAAATGTTGATAAAAGGACTTTAAAATTATGACTTTGTGCTGAGTTGGCCCCCTCAGGATACACCTCACACCAACTGTGACTCTCTATCTCACCAGAGTGCACAGTTGTGTTTTAAGTCGCAGTCCTGACTTTCCATTTCATTTAATTTGATCAGTTCATTAAGAAAATGAAGCATGGGGTCCTAATGAGGTCTCGTTAACGAGGGAGATCAAATTGCCTCCATGAGCTCAGTGTTTAATTAAGAAGGGAGAGAGGGCAAGCTGGGAAATAAGGAGAAATGGGGAGAGAGCTGTGGGATGAAACCTCACACACAAACACACAGACACCATGGTTTGCATTTTTTAAGATCAGTTATGTTACTTGCAAGTCAACGTCAAATACAACATAGGACTTCTTTGTAGGGATGCACCATATACATCGGGATGACAAATTATTGGCTGATAATGGGACTTTTCTCTTTTTTTTTTCTCCACAATTTGTTTATTGATTTTCCATTTTAATGAACATACGTTCATAAACACAACAATATAACTCTCTAAACAGAAACCTGTCTAACCCCCCCTCCTCCCACCCCCAATAAGATCTACGGTAAATAAAATATTGATAATAACATCAGTATGTGCATTATATATTGAGCATACATACATTTCAGAGAACATTAATATGCATACAGACACATCTATCTATAAAGCAAGAAGCGTCTGTGTGTCTGTGGCTCGCATATCTCTCTGACTGTTTGTCAGATCAACCTAAGCTTTCGGATATGGCTTGCGCAATGCATGATGGTATGCATCCTTTATTTTGAAGTTTTTTGGATTAATATTCAAAACATCATTAAAAGTTAAAATCCCATAGGCCTACGTGTAACCAGTCAGCCTATCGCGCTCTCGCTCACAGCTGTAGCCACGCCTCAGGGAATAAAAGTTAAAAGAATCCTACTGCTCTACCACTCTTGGTCACCGAAAACTTTGCACAGGCGTTGCTGGCCAGGCGGGTAGCTCGGACTTCAGGTGTTTTCATTTCCTCCTATAGGTGTGAAACAAGAAAGTTTGGGGGTGTCATTTAAAAAGGTGTGGGCTTCATGCCATATTGTCAGAGTGTTTTTGAGGAATGGATTTTGTGTGCGTTTTCCGAATATTTTAGCTTGTGACGAATAGAGGTACTGACACAATGGGAGTTCTATTGCATTATTTTCTATCTTTACCCAAGCTGGAACCTCTGTGGTATGGAAGTAGTATATGGCTGCCCCGAGTTGGGCTGCCCAGTAATACAGCTTCATGTTAGGCAGTTTAAGCCCGCCACGTTCATAGGGCAGGAAAGGAGCGAGAGAGACGCAGTCTATGGCGCTTGTTACTCCGTTTGAAGCAGGTGAAGTTTTTCTTAAGAGTAGAAAAAGGCTGGTAGGGGAAGTGAAATCACCTGAAAAAGATACAAAAACTTGGGCAGGACAGACATCTTAATAATATTTATACGTCCTATCATAGAGATGGGCATTAAACTCCATTTCTCTAGAGATTCTCCTATGGCTTTAACCAGCGGGTAATAATTGATTGGTATTATGTCTTCAATGTCTTCAATTATGTGATATTCTAATGCCTAGGTAAGTAAATCCTTCCGAGGTATTAGTGAACTGAGTGTGGATCTGGAGACCTTCTCTCTCTTCCCTGTTCAGTATTAGCAAAGCACTTTTTTTATTGTTGTTTTTGTAACCACAGAATTGTCCGAATATCTTCAGCAGATGGCTGAGGGCCTTAAGTGAGGTTCCTAGCTTTGTTAAAAACAAAACAATATCATCCGCAAAAGAGACAAACGGTGTTCTGTCTTACCAACAGTCATGCCCATAATGTCAAATGACTGACGTATTGCCATGGCTAAAGGTTCAACAGCAAATAAAAATAATAGAGGGCTCATAGGACAGCCTTGGCATTTAGATCTACTGAGATTAAAAGGCTTTGAAATTTGGTTATTAGTCGCAATTTCTGCTGCCGGGTCAGTATATAATAATTGAATCCATTTAAGATATTTTTCCCCAAAACAAAATCTTTTTAAGACGTCAAATAGGTAGCTCAATTCGATCCTGTCAAATGCCTTTTCAGCATCTAATGACAGGATCGCATGGTCTCTGGCATTTTTTTTGGCATATAGAACATTCAGCAGCCTGCGTGTGTGAAAAGCTTGTCTGCCAAAGAAGATCAGCAACAAGCACAGCACACTAACTAGAGAGCCAAATGTTGTTGCCGGCGTGGAAGTTTTGCACTGTTTCTGAGGAAGACATTTCTATTGCATGAAGAGGTATTGAAGGAATATTAAGTAGCAGCTAGCATTAGCACAAGAATAAAGCTGAGTCTTGCAGTGCCTATTTAACAGGCATTTGAAAACTGTAGGGTGTTTACTTGCAGGGGGAGGCAGTCTGGGCTAAAGCAGGCTAAAGCAGTTAATGAAAAAATCGTGGAATTGTGACGGGTGGGTTTGGGACTCAAAAGTAACACGGCTGATAGGCAGGACAGTTTATAATGAACTTTAATGCACCATTTTGATAAACACAGAATGAGCAGCCAGATGAAACAACTGGGAGAGTCAATATCTGAGAAACAAGGTTGCTCCAGGGCTCTCAGCGTGGCTCGCCAAAGCTGAAAGCAAAGGCAGCAGAACAGGTGAACTCATAACGGAGAGCTGAGTGACAGTCTCACCACACAGTCTAAGGGAACAGGCAAACAGAAACCAGGAACACAGAAGCACAGCTCTTGGTGAAGGACGGAAGGTTGAGTGGTTTACCAGGGAGCCAACAAAGCAGGAGAGTCAGAGGCAGGCAAGGTTGGCATGGAGGGAGCAGTCTGGGTATAATCACTGGAAAGTCTTGCATTGACATGGCGAAGAACAATCTGACAATGAAAAGAGAGGCTGGAGTGAATCTGCTGGATGAGCTGATAGAATGGCATGTATGGCAGGTCTGAAGTGCACACTGTGACAGGAATTGACAGCACTTGATGACCAGCCCTCTTCTGTGGTTGAAGGCCAATGATTTTGCCAGCTATTGGCACATTCTTTCATGCCACCGCTTCACATAAGTCTAATACGGACATATGTACTTTTAATGTTCAGTCAGTTCAGTTCAGTCTAATGAGTATGCTTAGTGTGATGGCCCCATGGCTGGATGAAGACTTTAACATGAGAAGGACATGCACAGAAGTGCTCTAGTTCGCGTACAGCAACAACGATCTGCAAAGCTTTTAAAACCATGTTTGGGCAGTGGAACACAGCTAAGCAGAGGGTGCATGCTGTGCTTCTTTCAAAGCCTTATGGCTAAGGCTTTGGAGAAATGTCGGGCTGCAAGCTTGGGCTGTATGGCACACACTTTACAAGTAGTAGACCGATGATTCAGTCCCATCCATGCAGAGCCGCTGTATAATCTTGTGACAATCTTGGACCCTAGATTTAAGGACCGTTACTTTAACCTTGGCACAAAACGGCAAACAACAAATATGTGGCAGGGAAAATGGACAACAGCAAGGACTGTGCAACAGCTTACAAGCCTGAAGCAGTACCAGCGCTCTGCATAACCTTTTAAAGCTTCACCTGCCTATGGCTAGCACAAGCAGCAGCAATGTTAGTAAGGAGAAGGACCAGCAGAGTGAACAAAGTGGGCAGACAACAGGGATATTATATATATATGTATATATTGTTTGTTTATTTGTTTGTTTTGTTGTTTTTTGTTGTTGTTTTTGTTTTTTTGTTGTGTTTTGTTTCATATCAGCTGCTAACTGCACTCCCAATTCATTGTACTGGTGTGTGATGGTGTTCCACGGAGTATTATGTGGGGGGATAATATAGCCCAAATTGAATAAATGAATGATGTCCTGAAAGTAACAGTTAGTTTTAATCAGGCTTTACTCCTGTATATTCAGACATTCTCTTCCATTTCGCGTGTTTTTCGCTGCTCTGCTGTTTCGTGAACTACAATGGCTGGACGGCATCTCTCCTTCAACACCACAGAAACTCCTCAGCATGGACGTGATACACCCCTTTTCAGCCAGTCCGCAGACAGGCGAGAAGAAACTGCTGAACACTTTCAGTGTGGAGGAGACAAGCCTCTGTCTCAGTGTGTTACTGGGTTTGAAGTGCACAGGGATGTAGTTTTTGTTGAAGATCCTCCTGAGTTTCTCATATACTCCTGTGACATAAGGAATGACGATGTTGTTTTCTTTTTGTATCTCTTCCTGTCTGTCCTTCCTGGGTCTTTTTGAGGTTTTTGCAAAGGCCCCGTTGGGGTAGCCACAGGTTTCAAGTGCTTTCCTGAGGTGTTTCTGTTCCTTCACTTTCCCCTCTGTCCTAGTGGGCACGTTTTCGGCCAGATGATTCAGGGTCCTGATGACTCCCAGCTCCATAGAGCACAAGCTGGGAAACGAAGCTCTGACATCCTTTAACAGTGGTGTTGTATGTTGGCAGCATCAGGGGGAAACACAGCGGGACAACAACAGAAGTTAGGGGCGAAAGGCCAAGTAGGGTGGGCAGGAAAGGTGGTGGATGGGTCCAACAACCACTGACTTTAACCCAGGAGGCTGATGTTCACTTCCCATATGATTGTAAAGACAAACCCTGTTCTTTTTTCAAAACCCAACCACATGCGTTTGTTGTTGAGGGTAAAAAAAAAAGATCAACTTGCGGTGTTATACCGACATAGTGAAGTCCACAATGCATGTAACAAGCTGATGTTGACATGGGGTCCCAAAACATCAAAAATAAATGCGCCCAAGGTACTTTGCACGTCATCTGTCAACATGGAAAGTCCATGAGCAAATGTTGATATGTGATGAGGTGAGAGTGAGAATGTGTTGGCATCTTTAAGAATGCAATGTAAAACAGCAGAAAACCAGGTTCAAGTTGGACACTAAAGATGACTTGGCAGGGTCGATTAAGTCAGCTACTGCGAGATAGAGGAGACCGTTCTGCAGCTACAAGTAAAATGATTATAAATATATTCACTATTTTAATAGCTGTTAAATTAAAAGCCATTAAAATAAACAAATTGAATTAGAGAATTAAAATATACAAGTAAAAATAATTGTGCAAAAACCCCACTTTAAACATATTTGCCAAACGGAAGATCTAAACTTTCTCTGAAACCTTGAACTTTAATGAGATTGGCATTTTGACTGTGATTAATATAATAATAATGCATTTAATTTATAGAGTGCTTTCAGTGGTACTCAAAGATGCTTTTTATTGGTTAGGGCAACCTCTAGCTCACCTGGTAGAGTGTATGCCCCATATAGAGTCCTTTTCAGTGGCCTGGGTTTGATTCCAACCTGCAGCCCTTTGCTGCATGTATTCCCCCCTCTCTCCCCCATTTCCTGTCAATCTCCAGCTGAAATATAATAAAGGCAATAAAAGCCCCAAAAAATAATCTTAAAAAAAAGACACTTTACTTGAGTCAAAACAATCATAAACAGATCACACTAAAAATGTCTTACACACAGCATTAATCACACATTAAAAGCAGTTTTGAAAAGGTGAGTTTTGATTTTTGATTTGAACTATGGGAGACTGGTGCAGTCTGATGTGTTTGGGGAGGGAGTTCCAGAGGGAGGGGGCAGCTATGGAAAAAGCTTTCTCGCCACAGGTCTGGTGCTTGGTGCTTTGCACTTTTGTTTATGACCAAATACCCGCACAGCTAATGACTTTCCTACTAGTTTGTGTTTAGTAGTAATCAGCAGATCTTGGCATTAAAAAAATCCTCAACCTTTCCCCTAACTCACAATAACTTATGATTCTGTAAGACCGCACAAGCCCCTGTCCCCATAGCATATCCCACCAAAAGACGGTCTGACAGTTAACTAATGATTTTGACATTTATTGCACATTCCAAACCAACGTAAGAGCTGAGTGCAAAGACAATACAATACATTTGTTAGCTAACTCATTAGCAATACCATAGCCACAATCATTACACATCAGGCTAATGTTAATATAAACAAACAAAGTCATTACAGTTCAAAACAAATTCAGGAAACAAACTACATCTCAACATTAAGTTTTACAACATACACCAACCGTGTACCTCTTCGGGAGGCGCGTACACATTAAATGTCTCACTTTACGCTGTAATTCAGCCATTACATCTCTCCTTTTACTGTGTTTCTCTCTACTTTTAGCTACTTAGTTAATCTGTTAGTTAGAGTTAGATGAACTGAATATACACGTAAGAGCACAGTTGACCTTCAAATTACCAATGGTTGATAGCTAGTGCTGTGTGAAAAAGGGATAAAATTCAGCTGGCCACCAATGTCATTAGATATTTGATTTTAGGTTGTGACGTCAGGCGACCAATATTCAATGTTAGAGCAATGTCTAATGTCAACATCATCTTGACTTAGAGTAACAACATTTAGTCAGAAGGTCCATAACTTCTGACTAAATGTATATAATGTATTCGAATCCAGCATCTGCAAAACGTCACAATGTCAAATTTTCATGTCATTAGACATTTAAATATCATCAACCTGATTTTCATTCCAACCAAAATTTAAATTTGAGTCCAACACCTTTCTGACGCCACATTAACATACAGCGCCAGCTGGGTGATGTATGGGTGAGTACACCATTATATGTATCTGTATCTATTTAACCAACTAAATAATTTGTATCCATATCTATACTTGGAATCTGCAGAGTTTAAATCGGAAGATGGTGTGACTTAAACAAGAAAAGGTGGAGCCCAGCACAGAAGTTGTTATTCTATGCTCGATATTAATATGGGTTGATCAGAAGTAGCTATCATTTATTAGAAAAACATTTGCAGAATAATCTCAGAATGGAGCTTCAGATAATGTTTGATTACCAGAGTAAGAGACTGAATACAGCTACCCAAATGAGGATTTTCCATAATCACTGTTGAAGAAAATGTCAGAGCTGATGATTTAATAGCTGAAGAAGACCTTAGGAGACTTTGATGGATTACACACAGTATTTAATGAAGGCTTGATGGAGGAGAATCACAGTTGAACGTACAGGGTGTAACACAGTGTATGCCGTCCAGAAATTCTAAGGGTGTCCTTGCCCAATCCTTGTATTTAACCCAAACAGTATTCCCTTGCGAGTCGCTTCACGTTCCCAAATAAGGTCATTCTGTACCTGTTTATGGCTGTGTGAAGTTTCTATTGGTTACTGACGTTAAACAACAAGCATGCTCACCTGGCTCCCTCTAAATCACCTTGATTGTCTTTTACAAAATGCCCATATCTAAAAAGAGACTCTCATCTGTTGAGCCTGGGGCACAGGGCAGTATCCCTTCCTCCTACCCTTAGGAGCTATGGCAGCAGAGCCAGCTAGGGACCCTTATTTGGGTAGCTGCATTCCATCTGCCAGAAGTGAGAGACCAAAGATGGAGTGTGTTCATAACAAAGGTCAAGTAGCCTGACCTCAAGGCCTCTTTAAGGACTTCTATTGACCTGACTTTTACCTTAAGCATACAGTATGATACAAAAGTTTGGGCACCCCTGGTCAGAATTTTGTTTCCTGTAATTATGTGAAGTAGAAGATTAACTGATCTTGTTAGAAAGCCCACACTGTTAATGTGTTGTTGACTTGTTTGTTGAATTGGGTTTCGTTCACTGATTTGTTTGTTTCTCTGTCGGTTGACATGTGTCCCATGCTGTTGAACGCACCATAGTTGTTCTGACACCACACCCATGTGTGAAATGCGGTGCCCGTGCCCTTAAATTTAGTTTCTCTCCTGAAACAACGGTGGATAGATGGTATTTTTCCTTCGCCTCTGACGTCACTCACCTGCACCCTGCTGGTTTATTGCTGTGTGTAAATGCCAGAAGGTGAGTCTAATGACGTAGTATTGTAGAAGTTAGATGCTAACATCGTGTTCATGTGTATTTGTTTAGCTGTACATATAAGCTAATTTGTGCGGTCTATATGCCTCGTGTGAGGTGATTTGTTTAAGTTGTATGGTCCATGTTTTATATTTGAGTGGTGAATGCAGTCCTTTGTTGCGTTGGTTGTCTTGCTGTGTTGTGCATTGTGTATGGTGTTTGTTGTACTTATTGTTGTTTGTGTTGTTGCAGACCACAGCCAAATGAATCAGCCATAAACAGGACATCTGTATCCGTGCTCTTTAATGGGAACACCACTCTCCTACTACGCCTTGCCACTCTAAACCAGCTAAATTCCCAGAGAAGCCCTCTCTCCTTTTTAGATCTCCAAAAAGCAACTTAAAGATGACACATGCTTTTCAATATTTTAAGCAAGATTAGTGAATTATTTTTGTTTTGTACAATTTTGGAGTGAAAAAAGGAAATCAGCACCATGCAAAAGAGTGGGCTCCCCAAGACATTTGAGTTCTCAGACAACTCTCTTGTCTGAGGCTTGTTAGGGCTCTGGCTTGCTTACATCATCGTTAGGAAAGGCCAGGTGATGCAAACTTCAAAGTTTTACAAATATTCTGTCTTCTGTCCCAACAATCAGCAGCCATGGGCTCCTCTAAACAGCTGCCTAGCACTCTGAAAACTAAAATAACTGATGCCCACAAAGCAGGAGAAGACTATAAGACAAAAGCAAAGTGTTTTCAGGTATCTGTTTCCTCAGTTTGTAATGTAAGTAAGAAATGGCAGTTAAGGTCAATCAGTCAGTCAATCAATCAATTTTTATTTATAAAGCCCAATATCACAAATCACAATTTGCCTCAGAGGGCTTTACAGCATACAACATCCCTCTGTCCGTAGGACCTGTTGGAGTTGTCTCTTTTTCTTCGTCCTTAAAAGAGTAACCAATCAGCATTAAGACAAACTCCGCATGTTCGTTTGATGAAGGATAACAGGAGAGTAGATGGTCCCAGTTAACTTCTATTTATTCCAAAAATCAAAAAGATTACGAGATACAGAGCTCTGTGTCCAACTTCACGTCCCTGTCTGCAACCGGTGCCGTCAGTTCATGAAGTCTGACTCCTAACTTTCCCTGGACACTTTAATAAGGCGTTACAGTTATGAAATGTGCACGCAAGATGATTGGCTGTTTTTCCACTGCAGTTCCGCTCCCTCCTTCTGACTCCGCCACGCCTTACTGCTTTCACGTCAACTGCTCCTGCAAAGCAAGGTTAAACGAAAACATGCACACTGCTAAAGTGTGCTTCAGCGCATCAGCTGTGTATGAGAACTTGTTGTCAGTGATGTACAAAAAGGCTCACTATCCTAGGACATTCTGTGCTTATAAGGTATTTGTTATTGTCTTGGTGTTCTTTCTTATCTCTGGGTACTGGCGCCTGCAGCTCTGTCTACTACACATACAGTAATTGTCCACTACAACTAAGCTTCACATCCTCTACATATCACATATTTAGAGAATGGATATAAATGATCAATATATAACCTTTTTACAATAATCCAACAGTCCCTCTTTTGGCCTCTACTAAGAGGCCACTTTTCAGTAAGTTTAAACTCCGTCCTTTGATCTCAAACACTTGAGATCACATCTTCTTCTTCCTCTTCCTCACCTGGGAGTTGCTCTCTAAGCAGAGCAGTGGTTTCATACTGACACATTTGGTATGGTGGAGGGACTGGCTGTTTCTTTTCAATAGCAGACACAATGATTCTTTCACCCAATGACCTTATACATGGAATACAACAACAGCCACACAATGCTAAGCAAGCTATCATCCCCACGAGAGAGAGAAAGACTGATACTATCAAACTATGTCATTATCCACTCCACCGAGGGGGTTACTAATACCTGAGTGCTCATGCATTTCCTTTAACAGTCTGCTGACTGCATCTCTAGTCCCGTTAGCCAATCTGAGAACGTTGTAATGGACATAATTAATTTGGTTGACATTTTTTTTCGGAGTGATTGGGAACAGAGCACTAATTATGGGGATAGTCTCTCGCCTAATTCTTGTCCTGTACTGTTCCTAAGGAGACAAGTGTAATTACTTATTTTGGGAGTGAACGTTGGAGGTATGGTGTTATTCTTAGTCGGAGGGAAAATTGAACTCAGCGTCTTACACCCCTGTGGGTCTGGACTCATGGTCATATTCATCATACACTGGAAACCGGTGGCGTCTTGATCTGGAAATAGAGGTGCAGGTGTAGTAAACAATGTGGGTCTAGCTGAAGAGCATGCAACACAATTGGACATAGATCAAATTGAAACCCTGTGCTCTGTCCCATAGTATACATCAATTCCACGCCCCCATACCGCATTAGACAATTGTCTGAGGTGCTCCTTTTATGACGTGGCATTTCTCTCTCTCTTAGGGATCTCTCATGATATACTAATGATAGCACAATACCCAAGCTACTAGAAAACTTTGCAATTTCTGAAGAAATTGCTTGTGGGAGCTGCAAACTGTCAGCTACTGTGGCTACTGCTACCAGGATTTTTTTTTTTTTTTTTTTTTTTTTTCCAAATGTTATAACACATATAATGAAATGCATATTTGTCACATCCCGTCAATGGCCACAAGGTGGGGCTATTGGCACCATGTTTCACCATGTTGTGTACACTGACATGGAGAACTTGTGTACCACGTTTCATTTAACTGAAAACAACAGAACTGTAGAAATATCATGTTAACACATTCCAGTAGCGCCCCCTGTGGGTAGAATTGTATCAAATTTTACATAATGGTGCACTGTCATTACATGTACAAGATTCTCAAATTTGGTATCGATCCGAATCAGCATTGAAGAGTTATGGCTCGTTCAATGCATCAGGCCACGCCTTCAAAAGTTTCGTAACCAATTACCGACAAACGGTAAGTGATACCAAAAAACGAAGATATGAGTTGTGTTCGGGATCATCTAAATATGGTATGTATCAAGTTTGGTGAAGATTGGATGAAAAATGTACCAAAAGTAGCAAAAAAAGCATTTTTGAAAAAAAAATTCAAAATGGCGGAAAAAATTTTAGACGCAAATGGGCGTGGCCTATATAATACACTGTGCCAAAATTGTTTGGCTAGTCCTCACGGTTCATGAGTTATAAGCCAAAACATAAAACACGTAATAACTGACCACATGGTGGTGCTATAGGTCGCATTATAGAATATGTGAAGCAGTTCCACATGGCTCACCTGTCAATCAAGTTTGAAGACTTTAGCACTTTTAGTTTTCGAGATATGAGATTTCAAACATTGCTCCCATTGACTTGCCATTATAAATTTTAATGCTTTAAAAAAAAAAAATTATATAAAATCCTTGGAATATGTTTGAGATGAGAAAAGTGATAGCACACATCTCCTTATGGGGATGTACAATTTGACATTGAAATGAAGATGATACGACAAATCATGTAGGACTAGTTAGACTACGAAAAATGGCGAAATAATAATAATAATAATCTATAATAATAATAATAATAAATAAAGAGCGAAGATAACATAGTGTGGGAGCTGCAGCTCCCACACAAATATTGCAAATAGTCCAATATACCACCAACGTTGTTCTCTCCACAATCTCATGGCTAAAAGCAGTTCCTTCAATCAGTTCTAGGCAATATCTATCCTTCGTACTCTGGTCAAAGCGTTGATTCAGAGGAGCTTTAAACCTTCTTACCACATCCTAGGCCTGCACTTCCACGAGCTAAAAGTAATGATAAAATGTCTTACAGTCCTTCTTCCTGTACCTGTCCCCTGGTTACCTGTAAATCTTTGTTTTTGAAATGGGTTCTGTTATCTGACCTAATTCTCTTAGGGAACCCATGCATTGGAATGTACTGATTAATCAGAAATTTGACCACCGTTTTTGCATCCTCTGATTTTGGAGGTATGGCTTCTGGTAGCAGTGTGTGGTCGTGTCCTTTACATTTGATTACTGCCACTTCAGCAGGTTTCATTAGAGCTTCAACCAATTTTTTTATCTCTTTTTCATGTTTGATAGCCAGTGGTTTTGCCTGCAAGTCTTCTCTCATCCTGGTGTCTTTCAGGACCCTTTCCTTGCGCCATGTTATTCCCTCACGTGTGAACGTGATGTGTGGTGGATTAGGATTTCCTTTTTTTTTTTTTGATGCTGTGTGTTGTCAGTACCGTGTTGTGTGTTGTCAGTACCATTAGTGCGTGTCCCATTACTATGTGTGTCACTTTCTGCAAAATTTTTCTATCCCTTGTGCGTGTCGGGTGCATGGTGGGTGTCTGTCCTCTGTTGGGTCTAATGTGACGCTTGCATACATTATCGTCCTATCGTCCTCCCCCTTTTTTCTGAAAAAGCACGACAGCAATGGTGTGTGCCTTTTCAGAAACATCTAAGAAGAATGGTAGCTTGTGGTCCGGGATGGCCAATTCAGTGGCGCTGGATAGCGCCTGCTTAAAGGTAATGAATGAGTTTTCTGCCTTGGTGCTCTGAGGGAGAGAGATCAACATTTGGAATCTATGTGCGAGTCCAATGGGTGAGTGAAACCAATTTTTTATATATGGGACCCAAATTTTTAGCTTGATGTCTAGCATGAACAGCCAGTGTTATGTGCGGGGAGGCTTCCTCCGCCGCCTCATACCACCGCATCTGGTCAGGTGCAAGGTCAACAGCTGCAGCCACACCCTCATACCCTACTACGATACAAGTCGAATTAACATCCCACATTCTCCCTTCTAGTTCATCATAAAAAGCTTGTTGGTAAATTTCATCCCCGTCCCTATCATAATAGAGCGTTACGTGGAGGGGATCAGGGGGAGGTGTGTAGGGGTGAAGTGTTTGGACCCAAGGACGCCACAACTGATCGAGGGTGTTGATGCCTGGTTTGTCTTTGGTGTCTGGTTCGAGGAGACCCCAATAGATATCAGCCCAATGTCCTTCAGCCGTGGGGGAGGTGTCTGCTGACAGCAACATCCGAGAGAAGGACTGTACCATGGACAGCGAACAGTTCACCGTGTACCCATTGGGAAAAGTCACAATTAGTCCATCTGGACTGCATCAGACTGAAGCTCCACATTTCACCAACACATCGCGTCCCATCAGATCAAATGGGCACGAGAGTGAGGAGATATATTGATGTTTGAAAGTCTGTTCAGCCTCTGGGCGGGCCTTGATAGCCGCCTCGGAGTGGGCCTTGCCATCCTCCCCTGTGTGCACCTCTGTATCCTCCCCTTAGTGGACCTTGTCCAAACTCTGCATTGCAGGAACAGCTTTGCTGAGGACACTCCCTCTGCCAGTGAGTAGGGTCGCCACACAAGACACACCCAGTGTTCTGTGGGTTCCGTCTGGGTCTCCCACGACCCCTACTTCTCCCCCTAAAGCCTCCCGCTGCGCCCATAGGACCGCCCCAATGAGGGGGGCGGGGATCTACCCACTCATGGATCGGGTAAAGATCCGGAGTACCTGAGGGTGGTCCAGGCGGGGGCTGTTGTACCCTTTGATTGGCTGATTTTTTATCTGTCTTTTTGGCCTCATTAACCTTACGGCGAGCTTCATCCAATTGCAGTTTTAGGAGTTGTACCTGAGCTGACTCCGTACTGTCCCTGTCCTCTGCCTGTTTAGCTCTGTGTTTTTTTTTTGTTTTTTTTTTTTTTTCATGTGGTGTGTAACGTGTTTCTCCCATTGTTCAGTAGAACAGCCTGGGACATCTGGATTGTTTTCTATGTGTTCCTTGACGGCCCTTGACAGCCCTTCCAATACCGCCTTTCTAAACAATGTAGTTTGCAATTCCCCGGAGCCCGGGTGTACCCCGGTCACATCCACCCATGTGTCTTCACATCTACTCAAAAATGTGGTGATGTTTTCATCAGGTTTAATGTTGAAGGTTAGCGTGTGCTTTGTACCAGTGGGAATAGGAAATTTCTGCCGCATAGCCAGTCCAATATCTGTGGCATGGCGCGAGAAAGGTTTTGAATCTGGTTCATCATTTGTTTTAGCCAGCGTTTCCACTTCCATCACCTCCCAGCTAGAGAGCTGTTTTCCCAATAATGCTCTCCAGTCTCCCAATGCCAATTTAAATCCCAGTGTTTGTTTACAAAAACATTCCATCCATGTTCCGCCACCCTCCGTGGGAGGGGGCATTTTATCCAGGATGCAGTTCATTTCAGTGAGGGAGAAGGGTTGATATAGCCTACTTCTCCCCCATGAGAGCCTTATCTTCCCATACTGATCCTTTACTGTCACTAGTGGACAATAACCCTGCTCACTACATTCCCTGTCAAATTCACCTTCCATGTTTGTAACTTTAACACCTCTTTATCTCAACACACACTATCCAACCGGGCTCCACACGCCCTCCTTGCCCAATACACAATCATACAACAAACCACCAACTCTTTCAACCATAACAAAAACACAATACAACCAAAACGCAAGCTCTTTCAACAATTACAAAAACGCAATATAACCGAAGCACAAACTCTTTCAACAATTACAAAAATGCAAGACAACAAAACAAACTCAACTCAACAATCAAACAACAATCGTGCCATGAGAGTATTATACTAATTCTCACGGACTTACACTTTTTCCCGTTTCGCTGTGATTTCGCTTCTTAAGTCTCACCCGTTGCAAGCCGGCACACCCAAGCTTCTACACCAACTTCCTGGAGTGGTGCGGGGTGCCTATGGCCCGGCGGCAACTGGCGTTTATCTTAAGGCGAAATTACACAGCTTCCTCCCTTTATTCCCCACAGAGCACGGCTGCCGCTCGGGCGCTGAGAGAGCAGGAATTCGAGTCACCTCTACTAGACTCTACACAACTCTCCCACCCCGTTAACGTAGCTGGCAGTCGGCAAGCCACCCACAATAAAACATCAGGCACGAGACCTGTGGTCCCCCGACCCAGGAAGCATCTTTTAACTTAAAAGATAGTGCTTGTGTTGCGGATCACAACAATACGTCGCTCCTCTGACGGTGAACTCTATAATATTTATACGTTTTTACAGGCGGGACTTTAACCCTCTGTCAGGCGGGAGTTTAACCCTCTGTTAGGCGGGACTTTAACCCTGTTTATTTATTTTCAGGGGACTCGAACCCCGTTTATTTACTTTCAGGGGACTCGAACCCCGTTTATTTACTTTCAGGGGACTCGAACCCCGTTTATTTATTTTCAGGGGACTCGAACCCCGTTTATTTACTTTCAGGGGACTCGAACCCCGTTTATTTATTTTCAGGGGACTCGAACCCCATTTATTTACTTTCAGGGGACTCGAACCCCGTTTATTTACTTTCAGGGGACTCGAACCCCGTTTATTTACTTTCAGGGGACTCGAACCCCGTTTATTTATTTAACCAATCCCCAATTATCTCGTAATCTACTAAAGAAAGGGCGCCTTGCCAACTCAGTGACAAACAGTTTTGGATTATAGGCCAAATAGCAGTACTTTGTATGAAACCAGGCGTCTGCTTTACCTTTTTTAGTGAGGCGCCTCGTTTGTCACCGCGTTTTCAGTTGCCTTGTGTCTCGTCCAGTCCGACGATTGACCACTACCCTCCTTCTTCATCACGTCGGGGTCACCAAATTGTTGGAGTTGTCTCTTTTTCTTCGTCCTTAAAAGAGTAACCAATCAGCATTAAGACAAACTCCGCATGTTCGTTTGATGAAGGATAACAGGAGAGTAGATGGTCCCAGTTAACTTCTATTTATTCCAAAAATCAAAAAGATTACGAGATACAGAGCTCTGTGTCCAACTTCACGTCCCTGTCTGCAACCGGTGCCGTCAGTTCATGAAGTCTGACTCCTAACTTTCCCTGGACACTTTAATAAGGCGTTACAGTTATGAAATGTGCACGCAAGATGATTGGCTGTTTTTCCACTGCAGTTCCGCTCCCTCCTTCTGACTCCGCCACGCCTTACTGCTTTCACGTCAACTGCTCCTGCAAAGCAAGGTTAAACGAAAACATGCACACTGCTAAAGTGTGCTTCAGCGCATCAGCTGTGTATGAGAACTTGTTGTCAGTGATGTACAAAAAGGCTCACTATCCTAGGACATTCTGTGCTTATAAGGTATTTGTTATTGTCTTGGTGTTCTTTCTTATCTCTGGGTACTGGCGCCTGCAGCTCTGTCTACTACACATACAGTAATTGTCCCCTACAACTAAGCTTCACATCCTCTACATATCACATATTTAGAGAATGGATATAAATGATCAATATATAACCTTTTTACAATAATCCAACAGACCCTCACAGCGGATAAGGAAAAACTCCCCAAAAAAACCCTTTAACGGGGAGAAAAAAATGGTAGAAACCTCAGGAAGAGCAACTGAAGGAGGGATCCCTCTTCCAGGACGGACAGACGAGGTTGAGGTCTGGAAGACCAAGAAAACTTTCTGAGAGAGCTGCTTGTAGGATTGTTAGAAAGGCGAATCAAAACTCCTGTTTGACTGCAAAAGACCTGCAGGAAGATTCCTCAGACTCTGGAGTGGTGGTGCCTGTTCTACTGTGCGTGACACCTGTACAAATATGACCTTCATGGACGAGTCATCAGAAGAAAACCTTTCCTGTGTCCTCACCACAAAATTCAGCATCAGAAGTTTGCAGAGGAACATCTAAACAAGCCTGATGCTTTTTGGAAACAAGTCCTGTGGACTGATGAAGTTAAAATAGAACTTTTTGGATGCAATGAGCAAAGGTATGTTTGGAGAACACAGGGTGCAGAATTTCATTAAAAGAACACCTGTCCAACTGTTAAACACAGGGGTGGATCAATAATGCTTTGGGCTTGTGGTGCAGCTAGTGGCAAGGAGAACATTTCACGGGTATAGGGAGGAATGGATTCAGTTAAATTCCAGCAAAGTCTGGAAGCAAACATCACAGCATCTGTAAAAAAAGCTGAAGCTGAAGAGAGGATGGCCTCTACAACAGGACAATGATCCTAAACACACCTCAAAATCCACAACAGACTACCTCAAGAGGAGCAAGCTGAAGGCTTTGCCATGGCCCTCACAGTCCCCCGACCTAAACATCATCAAGAATGTGTTGATAAACCTCAAAAGAGCAGGGCATGCAAGACGGCCCAAGAACCTCACAGAGCTAGAGGCCTCTTGCAGGAAGAATTGGTAAAAATCCCCAAAACAAGAATTGAAAGACTCTTAGTTGGTTTAAAAAAAGTGTTTAGAAGCTGTGATACAGTACTTGTCAGAGGGGGCACTAAGCCACTAAGCACTCGCCATGCAGGGTGCCCAAACTTTTGCTTCAGGCCCTTTACCTTTTTTGTTATTTTAGACTGTATTAGATTTGAATTAAAATGTAATCTTGCTTAAAATTTTGAGGAAATGTGTCATCATTAACTTGATGCCTTTTAGAGATCAGTTCATCTTCTACTTACTTAACAACCAACAATAAACAAAATTTCGACCATGTCAGAGTTTAATGAACTTCACCAGTTTGGCACATGGCCAAACTAAAGCTGAGAATATTCTTGAGTTCAGGTAACGTGCTTGGTGTGTGTGCCCTGACATACAAACCATCCATCTGCATTATTACTACAGCTGTTTAGAGGATTCAGCTTGTTCCATTAGAGAGATTCATAGGAATAATGAACTCATGGGAGTGAAACTTTTTGTGCTTTTACTGTGTAATCCATCTTTCTTTCTTTGTTTTACTTCTCCATGTTTTTTCCAGCCAGTTGGTTTGATAAACAGCCTCTTATGCAAAAGCCGGGGAGAGGGTGGGAAGGAATGAAGAGGCAGTGTGAAACCACACACACATGCATGGACAGAATGAGAGAGTTCTCATCCTTTAAACAAGAATAAGTCTGAAGGCTCATATTTCATTAAGTCCTTATTACGAGGCTCGTTGTCGGCCCTGCAACCTGCTATAATCTGTAAACCATTACCAATACCTAAAAATAACCAAGTTAACATGCACAGCTGCTGAGCCAACTGGCAAAATTTTAATAAATGTCATGTAAACACCCCAACAATCAGATTTAATGGGCCTGAACCATGGCAACAATTCTTTGCCCCACGGCGCAGTTTGCATAAAGAAAATGACAAGCAAACCTAATAACAAAACATTTGTTTCTTTTACATATTTAATTCAGAAGGTAGTGCTGTGTTTACAGTACTTTACATTGGCTTAATATTCCTGAATGCTCTGCTGGGAAAGGAAAGAAAGAAAAAGAAAGCATTAGGATAGGAAAGGCCCGGAGAAGTGGCAAGACCAAGCCTCTAGGAACAGCAGCCAACTGCCACAGTTAGATTTGACCATGCCTTAGTCCCACCCCTTTTCAATCTGTGCTACAATAACAGTTGGTCACAGTTTTCACTTTTCTATGCCTTTCCTGTCTCCAGGTGGTGCGCCAGGCTTTGAAAACATTAGCCCCTTTTCCACCCTTTTCCATCGCAGGAACTTTTGTCATTTACCCAGGGTTTTGAAAAACCTTGGTGCGTTTCCACCAAAATTACCCAGGGAAAAAACTTTCCCCCAGCCCCCAACTTTTCCTGAAAAAAGTACCTAGTAGGGGGGTAGGACTTTTCAGATTACCCAGAATTCTTGAGGGGCGGGCTGTGTGCTGAAGAACGCTGATTGGTGGAACATGCACTTGCAGCATTCCGCACGTCCGTGCCAGTGTGGCTGCAAACTTTATTACATTTCTACAAGTACACATTTCTGCTGTTGTATTGATAAGCGCTAACAGTATCGGTTCTTTTATCAGCACTCTTACACATTTTGGTTTATTTCATTATCATCCTGCAGCCTCTCCTCTGCGCTCTGTGCTGGCGCTGAACACACACACACAAATCTGCACGCTATGGTAAGCGGTGAACACCTTATCGAGTGAGAAGCCAATAATTTATCAATACATGTGTGCAGCAAGCATGAACATGATGAACATGTAAACATGTAGACAGCGATATTCAATACGCTCTGCCCAAAGTCTCTGATCCACCGTCACTAACGTTGTGTCTTACATGCTGATTTAGACAGCACACAAGTTCGGCTAACACCAAATCGTTACTAATAGGCTTAAATAAAAGCTGTCTGTATGTAGACTAACTTAGTTTGATACTTATCTTAAAATTGGGCAAATTCTTTAATACTAAGCTGCTGGCTGAGACAAACAGAAAGCCCCCCCCCCCCCCCCCCCCACCAGCCCTAATGTAATGTTACAGGTGGCAGAGCAAAATGTAGGGCACACGCCGAATCATCTGCGTCATCAGCCTGATTTGAATAAATTTTCTGGAACTTTGAGGTGCGGTGGAAACGCAAACCACACATATTACCAGGAGTTCTTTTACCCAGGTAAATAAGTTCCTGGTAATAAAAGTTCCTGGGAATGTTGGTGGAAAAGGGGCTAACTACATCCGTCACATGATGCTCTACAGCCCAAAAGACTTTTTATGCCTCCACCAGCAATAGCCATGGGTTTGGGTTGTCCATCCGTTTGTCCATACATATGTACATCTGTAAGTACATATGTCCGTCCCATCCTTGTGAACGCAATATCTCAAGAATGCCTCAAGGGAATTTCTTTAAATTTGGCATAAAAGTCCACTTGGACTCAAAAATAAACTGATAAGTTTTTGGTGGTCATAGGTCAAAAGTCAAGGCCACTGTGACCTTGTCTGTCGCATTCTTGTGAATGTGATATCTCAAGAATGCCTTCAACGGAATTTCTTCAGATTTGGCCTAAAGGTTGTCTTGGACTTGAGGATCAGTGTATTTGTTTGTAGTGGTCATGGGTCAAAGGTCAATGTCACTGGGACCTTGCATTTATGTCATTCTCGTGAACGCAGTATCTCAAGAAGGGCTTTAGGGAATTTCTTTAGATTTAACACAAAGCTCCACTTGGACTGAAGAATAAACTGATTAGAATTTGGTGGTTGACATTCAAAGGTCAAGGTCAAGGTCAAGATATATTTTTGGCCATAACTCAAGAATTCATACAGTAATTATGACAAAACCTCAAATAAATGTCTAATAGGATAAAATAATGAAATTATGACATTTTATATCCAAAAGGTCAAAGGTCAACTTCACTGTGACATCATAATGTTCCGCATAAAACACTTTTCTGGTCATTACTCAGTGTCATATCTCAGGAACAGAAGGGGAAGTATTTGGTCAGATACTTAATTGGTGATTCGAATCTTGGGTGTCTACCTCGAAACTGTGCTGATTGTATAGATCTCTCATGCTGTCTGGGGGGGACGATGGGTGTGAAGCATTTGTGTTTTCTCAGACATGGATGTAAAGAGAAACTTGACTGCTATGTGGAGGCATACAACTGGGGAGCAGTAATTCTAGTTTCTTGTTTACTTACATGGCAAAAAAATATCTGTAAATCAGTAGTTACTGTAGCTGCCATCAGTCAGTTATACAGTTTAAGTTCATTTAATATTTTTGTGACAAATACAAGATTAATTTACATTTCAGGAAAGAGTATTTTTGTTAATAAATATGAATAAATAAGTTAATAAACAATTGGAAACATAAAACCTGGTAACATATGTCTAAGAAGACCTGTCTTATATTTTCATCTAATATTCTTTTGTTGCTGTGGGGTCGGGTTGATTTTGTTGCTACATTCTATACACGTGCAGTGCCAGGAGGAGCAGAGCACCTGGCAGGTTTGACAGAGAGCACCTGTAATGTTTTTAAGTTACTTTCTGAAGAAGTGGATTACGTGAAGACTTGTTAAGCCTGAAGTTTCCTTTCTTACTCCCTTTGAATTAACGCGGCCAATTAGGTATGCAGAGTTATTTACGTTTTAATTCCGCTAATTAGATATGCTAATAAAGTTCACATGATAACTGCGTGATAGCTTGTGTTTTTATTGAATGTATATCTTACATATCTATTTGTTTTAATCATTGTTCTCTGTGAGAATACTCTGTATTACTTTTGATTCATTATGATTTGTGTGTTTTATTTTATCTAGTTCTCACGGCATGTTGGATGGCATGTTTGATAGCATGGATGTGAAAATAAATGCCCATGACTTCAAGAACTTTGAGCTCATGATTTCAGCTGGAGGGGAGTAACAGTTACCTTGTTTTGAGCTTTACAGCCGGTGCCAAATTACTTGTTTTACTATCAGAATTTGATTCATTCAGTCCAAAAACATTTTGAATGTCTAGAAAAGCCACAAGATTATCAGAATCAGAAATGCTCTATTGATCCCAAGGGGAAATTATGAATCATGTTATCCCTATTGAAGTTAGCGGAGTGCTAAACCAGACGTAGCCCACTCTAGTGCACCTGTTCTATGGGCCACGCAGTGCAGAAGCAGTGCTCATCATCTTATAGGTGGCAGTTAAACTTTTTCAGCCTTGCGTCCAGTGTTAATTTTGTCGGGTTTTCAGCTTCCATAGTAAGTTAGTCATAGTAGCCATAGTTTTTTAAAATATAGGCCATTACTAAACCATTGAGAAGTCACTTAGTGGTATTCAAAAAAAAAAAAAATTACAAACCCTGCACTGTTATAACACTTATAATATGTTAGTCTGCCAACATATTTCAATTACCAGTACTAGTATTATTTCCACATATTTACTCTAGATATTTCTCATTACAGTATTTTGAAAATATCTCAGAAATGGTGATAAAATCATACTGACATCTTTTTTTTTATTAAATATATAATGAAATAATATTTAATATATGGTATAAACAACAGCAAATATTCATCCTTTTTTATTTCATAAAAATTGTATATTATTTATCTTAGCTTTAATACCTTTCCAGAGCCCTCGTGTCTGGAGTGACTTTTTTGTTACTAACTTCCTGTAGTAGGTGAAATGAAATGGCATACTATTTAAAGACACTGTGACATCCAGTGTTTTTTGTTTTGTTTTGTTTGTTTGTTTTTTGCATAACATACCTAAACCAAATGGTAGAGATAGCTCAATCAGGTTGAATGAAGTTCAACCCATTTTTAAATTATGATATAGTGACTCAAAAAGTGCTCTATCAAATGGTTGAAATGAACATTAAAGCCCAGTAACTAATACCATATGTTAAATGCAGGTAATAGGATTCACATATTTGCAAGGTTTGTAAAAATGAAACCAAACCTACACCCTTGGATAGCCCTCACTTACTGTTGTTATATACACAAAGGATGCCACATTCGGAGACACAAGACTAGTGTGATGAGTTGTAAGACAGGAGAGACAGATGAGAAAGAGGAACAGAGGAGGTAAGAGAGGGTGAGGGTTTTCCTCTAGCATGGAATAGAAAGGTAACATGCTTGTTATTTCTTTACCTGGCTTTTCAATGACCTGTACAACACTGGAATCAGTGCTGTTCGTTACATAAGTGCTTTATTAGAGTGAGTACCGTGGGTGTGTGTGCGCGCGCGTGTGTGTGTGTGTGTGGTAAAGATGTTTTGGCCTACACTTAAAATAATCAGCAACTACTTGTGAAGGCCAAACAGCATGGAATGTTGTTCTCAGGGGGAATCTAAGTGTTAAATAGCAACACAACCCTGGATGATTGCATTCACCTTCCTCAGCATAACCTCACTCACACACACGCAGGCTATTACTACCCTCCCCTGACACCTCCTGACAGTGTGTCGCCCCCACTTCTTCTCAGCACAAAGGAATCTACACAGCACCTTAAAATGCATCTTCAAAGCTAATCCACTCCACACATTGATTTGAGCTGGTTTTGTCCTCGCCGGCAGCCTTGTGAAGCAGAGACCAGGCGGAATGAGAGGGAGGAAACAGAAGGAGAAAGCAACAGAGAGAGAGAGAGAAATCAAAAGATAAATCAAGTGAAATGAGGGGTGGAGAGGTGATGGGTTGAGTCCTACCAGCACCAGTGCCACACCAGAGCCAATTGAGTATGGAGGAAAATATGTGAATCTTATCAGAAGAAAGGGGAAGAAAGGAAAAAAAGAAGGCATGAAGGACCAAAAAAAGAAAAACTGAGTTGGAGAGACACCCAGGTTCGCCCCCCTTGTGGCTTCCATTTGACGCTTTCATGGAGCTCAACCTTCGTCTGGAGATGTCAAGCGGAAAATACTCTGCAATTATAAAACCCTGTCGAGGGCTGAGAGAATAGATCCACCACTGACTTCGTTATGGGGAGACACCAAGTCACACCAGGTCTTCAGAAAAACACATATTAGGCTTCAGTGCTCTTTCACAAGACCGCTGCAGTCAACAGCCTCCATCCAGAGAGAAGAGTGCAGTACAAAGAAAGATCCCCATTCCTGCACAGTATGGGTTAGGTTACAGACGTTTGAACAATGCTTCAGATTAGATTTAAAGGTCCAGTGTGTAGGATGTAGGGGAATATATGGGCAAAAATGGAATATAATATTCATTCATTTTCTGCAACTGCTTATCCTGTTGGGGGTTGCACACATATAATAATATCAGTATATTTTTTTAGCATATAGCGACCATTTATTGAGATCACCATGTTTCTACAGTAGCCCAGAACGGAGAGGCCATTCAGATTTTCACATTTTCACACTGGCCACTATGGTAAGAAGCCTATCCGCAACAAGTATCCTCTGAAAACAGCTGCTGCTTCTTCTTCTTCTTCTTCTTCTTCTTCTTCTTCTTCTTCTTCTTCTTCTTTGAGTTTAATGGTGGTTGGTAAAGCAGCTTTCACATGCATTACCACTACCCACTGGTCTGGAGTGTGGAGCAGTAAAGCACTAAATCCTCCTAAAAATTACACACCAGGGGCTGTGTTCACAAAGCTTCCTGGTGCTAAGAGTTGCTCCTAGTGAAGAAATTCTAAGACATTCTTAGAATTGTGACGTTTTCTTAGAATTTCCCCTTAAAGTTAAGATTAGGTCCTTGTAACAATAAAAGTTATTCACAGAGCATCTTAGACCTTAAAAGAGCTCCTAAGGTGCAAAACAGTTGGGAGCAGGGCGGAGGACTTTTAAGCGGCTTAAGAGTTTCCTAAGCAGAGGAGAAAATGGTGGAAACACAAAAAGGTCAGAGAAATGGTCTCTTAACACAAAATGACAGTGAGTAAATGAAATGCTAGGCTTACAGATGAGATTGTGCTGGGATAACATTTGTGGTCGATCTCATTTGGGATACACACACATTTCCCACCTAACAAAATAACGCTACAATGCCAGAAATAAAATTATTCCAATACTAAGATATTTGAAAAACTGAAAAAATGCAACCGTGCAGCATTGATGACTTTTGTCTGTCTCAGCCTTCCATCAGCAGAGTGATCACACTAAACACTAACAATGACAACACTGTCAATCTCATATTGTGATGTAGTTCATTTCATTTCCACTGGGTGTCCACACCTTGCAGGCTCACAAAGGGGCGTGTCTGTGACAACCAATCATATCTGTTAAAAGAAAGCATCACACCTTGCAACAAGGTCAACCGCACCGCCTCCCTAAGATAAAAGTTTCTGTCCCTTCCTTGCTCAGAGTTGCTCTGAGAACTTCTGTAAATCACTCCTAAGCTAAGACTCCTTACTAAAAGTTTTTAGGCTACGTTAGGAGCTCTCTGAGAGTATTCTCAGAATGTTTGTGAATACGGCTCCAGACCTTTTGTAGAAATTTACAAGACAAAGGAAAAAATAATTAACATCAGATTTTTGGTTAAGCACAGCTCATCAAAGTTCTGAATCTATAAATGAATATAAAACACCATTCTTCACTTTGGTACCTCATTTACACCTGGCATCAACATGTGATCTGTATCTTGATATGCAAAAACGTATGTTAATTCCAACCTGTTCTCATCCCAACACATCAAATATTGCTGCTTTGTCAGTGGACTTTCATGTCTACACAAGACTTGCTAGGTATCCTCCTGCGTTGTTGTTGACGTTCCAAGACATGCTTGTGACATGCATTGTGTTTTTTCATCCATCCATCCATTTTCTAATTGCTTATCCTCTTGAGGGTCGCGCGGGGCTTGAGCCTATCCCAGCTGACATTGGGCAAGAGGCAGGGTACAACCTGGACAGGTCACCAGACTATCACAGGGCTGACACATAGAGACAGACAACCATTCACACAGCAGCTGATCACCCTTGAAGCAGAGTGAATGATACACTGTAATGATACAACAGCCACCATTGTCTTTGGCAGGCTAAACTTCTTCAGCTGCCACATTAAGTGCATCCTCTCCTATGCTTTCTTGGTGAAGCAGCTAATGTTCAGCCCCCACTTGAGGTCCTGGTTGATGACAGAGCTTGTTACATGCATTGTCTTTTCAAAATACACTTGCGTTGTCACAGGAAATATACAGTTCCTGCTCATTACAAGTACACAATCTTTTTCAAAATAAACTTACAGCATAGGTGAAACACTATTTCTTGTTGATTTCCTTAGGTCTAGGGAACAAAAGCACAGGGTGAGGTTTAGAAAAAAAAAAAGCATCATGGTTTGGCTTAAAATTCACAGGGGAACCAAGCAGTGGGCTCTGGTGTGAAAGTCCAGAGTTTGTTTGGCCCATTCACCCCACCTTCCATCTACCCCATAAATCTTTGTTGCTCTTGATATTACAGTAGTTGTCGGAAGCGTTACAAAATGCCACTGACTGGTGCTTATCATACTTCTGCAAAGGGTGTTTCTCTGTGTCCATCTCTGACGCCAACGTCCAATGACAAAGCGGCAGTATTTGACAGCTTCGGTGCCATGAAAGGTGTCTGTCATCGATCTTTGACACCAAATCACTGACAAAGCTGCAGTGTTTGACGAGCTGGTAATGAGAACAGGCTGATGTTTCCCTGCATGGCCAAAGGTAAGGGCATCATTTACCAGAATGCTCATTAACTACACAGATAAAGCGTGAAAAGTGGGAAATAAATCCACTGTAGTTGTTTTCATGCAAGGTATTCTCATAGAACCGTTCGTATGATGTCCTTCGAATTTGCACCCCAGGAATGACGTTTCATCCCTAACTTACAGTCACATGTGTAACTTATGTTACATCCCTAACATAAGTTACACAGTTACATACAGTATTTACATAACGTAAAGTTATAGAGGTTAGGTTTAGGTAAGTATAGTTACTGTGGTCAGGAAAAGAAACAAGGTGAAGACAGATCTTAAAATGACTCAAAGTTCACATGGATCTGAACATGTGACTCCAGGGTAAGGTCCTGGGCGAAAGTCTGTTTTTTTGTAACCTATCCTCCACCCAACCTATCTCCTTACAAGCGTTCTGGATAGCTTCCTTGTTTACTGCCATCAGCGCATTGGTCACATGATCGCAGCCTTTCAAAATACATGGGATATGTACAAATTTGGGTGCACTGCTTTTCGATGGAAAACATATGAAAAATTTGTGAGAACACCCTGCTCCCTGAGGTTTATAACGTCTTCTCTGGTGAGAACCACAGGTACTACAGCATAACACTGAATGGACCAACAGAGGCAGCCATCTTGATGTATTAAATTTTCATTGTTTCACACTGGCCAGCAGGTAGGAAGAAGAAAATTCATAAGCAGTAAAAAAAAATCATTAGTAGGTGGATGACATTGAATGGCCTGTATCGGATTTTGATTTAATGGCTAACATCCTCACAATGATATGTTGCTTTAACAAAGAATACTGTGATTCTTGCTATTACACTGTATAATCTATACTGAAAGGTGGGTAAACCCTGACCCCCAGTCAGTGAGCCCCCTGAGGCAAACCCTCAATAAAATCAATCAGCTGCAGGGATGCAGCTAACACCTTTTCACTTTTCTCTACATCAGAGTGATAATACTAGCAATGGTGTTGACAATAAATTTTGCCACGTACAGGTTCACAGTATGCCAGGCTAGAAACAGAAATTATTCTGTAAGTAAAAAACAGGTTCCATATCATTGGTCTAACCTCATTCTGGAGAAGAAAGGACTCTGTCCATCACTCTCTGAACTCTCTGAAGCTTTTCCAGTTCAACTCCATTTCCATCTGAGCAGTAAAGGCTGAGAGCAGACCCCAGACACCGGAACAGATGGGTAGAGGGTCTGTTTGTATCTTCCTGCAGAGTCAGGAGAGCGGGCAGGCAGTCACCTCCATCGCTACTTTTTGCTTTCCTCTCTATCTTTCACCCTCCTTTTGACCTCTACTCTTCCCCTTTTTTTCCTTTCTTTTCACTTTTCTTCCACTCCCTTAGGCAGCACCTTCAGTCCATCAACACCTCCTCTTCACCGAGAGAGGGAATCAATAGCACTCAGGTCTGGGCGGTGGAGGAGGCATCGATTGCTCAGTCTCGCCGACTGCCCTTTCTCTGTCTGTTCAGTAAGCTGGAGGGAAGGAAGTTTTTAGGGCTGTTTTCATGTCAGGCGGACGTTTATCTAATTTTGGACCTCCAGAGATGCAGCAAGGCAATATTACACACACTTTTCTCAATGCTGAATTTATCCTCAGGACCACCCAAGAAATTGGCCTCGCAGAACAGCAGTAACTCACACTGGTAAAACATATTTAAATGTGAAAACACTGAAAATGACAATTTCCCAGAATCTCATGCTACTAGTGTTTTGTTGCTGTAATTACTGAGGTGTAGTTTCCGAATGAAAATAATCACCAGGGATCATGAAAATGTGTGAAGCAGCAGGTTAATTTAGCTGTAATTTAAATTAGGTAAGGTAGAAAATCTCTGCTTAGTTAGGTAAATATTATCATCACGTGTTCTCATGTAACATAGAGAGAGAGATGTGAAGACATAACATATTAAACGGAGAGTTCAGATCTTTGAAAGTGGGGTTGTATGAGGTATTTATCCATAGTCAGTGTGTTACCTACAGTAGATGTCAGTGGGCATACCCCAAGTTTGGAGAAGCAGGCTGGAGTACCATGTCTGAAGTTAAGCAATGTAACTTTGTGGACGGGGGCAGCATCAAACCTGTTTCAGCCATCTAGAAAAAATCCTTATCAGTTTAAGTGTGTGCTATGTTGAGAGTATTTTTCCCGCTGTACCTTGCCATCAGACAGCAATTTCTGAGAACTGAAGCTATAACATCACTCTCTTCAAAGCTAGACTCCATTGAGAAAAACAATGATTTAACATTGCAGGCTGTTCTCACAAATTTTTTGGATGTTTTCCTGTGAAGAGCAATGAACCAAAATCTGTACAGATCATGTCAGATCAGATCAGATCCACCCCTCACCCCTCCACAGCACCAGCCTCTTGTCAACATGCAGTCACTTCTGTCTCCAAAAAAACAAGATTGGGACGGCTGTAATGCCAAACTTGGGGCTTTAGAACTTTCTAATATATTCCCAAAGAACTTTTGTTCTTGCTTTCAGCACTTAAAAATCACTGTTAAATGACTGCTAAAGAATAAATTTACTGTTAAGGAACTTCAATACCACTGAACATTTCACAATTTGTTAAGTTCAGACGGCTTCCAAATGATGTTTATAGCTTTCCTTCTCATCTGACTGCCTGTGTTTGTTGCTCTGTCCAACACTTCGTGTTTCCAGATCTCAGCCGTTACTTTTGTGAGTAAAGTGTTATCATAAATGTAAATGTGATGACCAAAAACACAAAACAGGATCTGAATCTAAATTGTAATAAATCTGCATTAGCCTATAAAGTCATACTCTAGCCAAAATCAAACACTCGCCACAGCATCATCCACTGATCTGCTGTCCTTTACTCAAAGAGTTTTACCAAAATAAGATGGAACACCAGAGGTGGGGACTTAAGTCAGATTACTTAGACTGGAGTCAGACTCTAGTCACAAATTTTATGACCTCAGACTCAACTTGACAAAATCCAAAAAGACTTTCAACTCAATTGGACTTTAACACCTATGACTCGAGACTCCACATAGACTCGAGCCTTTTGACTTGAAGATACTTATGAACTTCTGCAAGCCCAAAGATTAAAAGGAATGCCATTTAAAAAGAGTGCCACATATGCATTTGTTTCCCTGTATTTGTGAATTTTTGCCATTCATTTATTTATTTATGTTTTTTTAATCCTTTTTTGTGTAAACTGATCAGAGTATCATAGGACACACCCCAATGTCTGGTTCTGTTTATTAAGCTGGGTTTTCTTTTTCGTATTTGTTTTTTCTATGCTTCCACTCTAACTTAACTTTTATGCTAATCTCTGCTACAACACAACACAGCACAACACAGTGCCATGCACAGACATTTTGCAAAGCAGGTGTTCAAGTGGAAAACAGGGCAACCCTTTCAAAATTTTCTCTTTTTTAAGTGCACATGCAAAGTGCATCCTGCCTGGAGGTCTCTATTTGCCAGCACCTTGAGGCCAAAGAATACATGGAATACATTTGTGCCCAGTAATGAGCGGAGAATTGTCTGTGTCTAAATATCTATAGTATATGCACTTTCCACATTTATCATTTATTTATAACAGGCAACAACAAAGAGAACAATGCCACACTGTGCACACATTAGTGCTCTCTAAGGTAAATACCCATTTACAATCAACACATTTTTACACAAAACTGAAAAACGGTGTTCTCTGAATAAATAAAATATGAACAAACAATTGACCCATGAACATATGGAACAATTACACTAATTGCGTTCTCCTCTCTTCTCTTCTCCTCTCCTCTCCTCTCCTCTCCTCTCCTCACTTTATTCTCCACCCCTTTCCTTTGCTGTCCTTTTATCAGTTTGTTAGTCCAAGCCAATTCTTATAATTATCCTATAAATTAGCTTTAGATATTCTTTAAGTATCCCAGAGAACAGATGCGTGCAGCTCCGTGCTCCTCCTCTCCTCTTCTGCGCTCTATATGCAGGGCAGCCCCAAACTGCATGTCATTTTTGTTTAATTATCAGAGATCCAACGTGGATGATATAAGCAATATCACATTAAGAGGACACATGGAAGTTAGAAAGCAATTTGCTGTTTGTTCTTTGCTCACACAGGTGAACCCAAATCAGCTAGACAGTTGAAGGGAGACGGTGTGATTTTTTGCCAGACTAGCATACTTGTTTTTTACCTTAAACGTGGGTCATTGCCTAAATTAGTCTGGCTGTATTGAGATGTTTTAAGTGTGGTTTAATATCACAACAGTGACAACGGATGCTGAGGCGTAGAGCAAACCATATCATTACCCAGCCATTCATGAAGGCAGGTCGCAGGGAGATATGATGCTGCTCTGCAGGGCGCTCGATTTGTGTGCGGCTGCTTCAAGGGAAGTTGAAGAGGAAGGGGCAAGGGCTCAACTCAAGTGCCTCTGTCGGGCATACAGCACACTTTAAATTGAGAATTAATGTCATGAGCCAAACTTAAAAGCTAAAGTATAAAAGTACTAAAAGAAATAAAACAAAAAAAAATACGTCTTGCAAAAAGGGCACTTATGTAGACTGAGGGAAAAATGACAGAGGTGAGCCTGATTTTACAGAAGGCTCGGGAAAGATATGGCTATTAAGCCCTATTAGAATGACTAACTTATTTGTTTGGACCTTGTTATAACTCAATAAAATCAGAATTTAAAAAAAAATTGCAGTATGGCAAATTTTGGGGTCTAAAAGTATAGACAGAGACAACTTACAACAACTTCAAATTTTAAAAGTATTCATGATTTTTGTAAATTTCATATATTATTACTCTG
This sequence comes from Cephalopholis sonnerati, assembly GCA_019142605.1. Lineage (NCBI taxonomy): Eukaryota > Metazoa > Chordata > Actinopteri > Perciformes > Serranidae > Cephalopholis > Cephalopholis sonnerati. Next base: position 6,027,225 of record JAGQAX010000004.1, on the reverse strand, counting down.
TTGTTGAAATAGCATTACATTTGGTGAAGAATAAATTATGACTTGGGGCTTGAGTGCAAAGACCTGAGACTTACTAGTGACTTGCAAAATATTGTATTATATCAATATAATATTAATACCATCTGGAGAGGGGTTAAAATCTGTTCTCTCTCTCTCTCTCTCTCTCTCTCTCTCTCTCTCTCTCTCTCTCTCTCTCTCTCTCTCTCTGTCTCTCTCTCTCTCTCGGTTCACATTAACATGGATTTGGCATTTGCTCCTCAACCTCTTCCAACCTCTTGCATCTATAAATCTTAGGCTCAATGTTTATGTCTTGTCAAATGTAATTAGGGTAGAATTCATAAAATAGGGGGAAGAATGTTAGGATATGATAGAGAAAAGATTAGACGTTTATGTCAAAAAGAACAAATCCCATGTGAATCACGCAGACAGGCTCGTTGTCAGAATACAGCTGAGCTCAGTAGAGGGATTTACACAGTTCCAGCATTGAGCTTTAGTGCCATCTAGTGTCAAGACAGATGTAGGACACCTTCACCCACACTTCCCCAAATACCCAAGGCCTGCTTGCACCTCTTTAATCTTTTCATAATAGCCAGCACTGTGGAACATCATTAATTTATCAAAGTGATTTTCATTGCAATTGCCTTTTCAAAATAAAATTGAGTTTCCATTAATTTGGGATTTTGTTTTGCTCTTATTCAAATGAGGTGCTAAATTCCTCTGTCTAATCCGTCTTAGCTAATATTAGCACACAAGTCCAAGCTCTAAGAGTGTATGCACGAAGAGACACAGCTTAGATCCCTACTTAAACTACATTTAGGAGGATAAAAGCCCTGCTCTGGGTAATAACCCAGAAATATTACTGAGACTGGACAAATCAGCCTCTGACTAAGAATACACACACACACACACACACACACACACACACACACACACACACACACTGAGGCACACACATGCACAAACATTTAACACACTTGCTTTTGCTTTCTCAGCAAGACTTTGTCAAATGAGGTACAAAACTGCTGAGGAAATGGTGTGCTGTGTTTCAGGTCTTATCATGGCTCATACATTATATGTCGATGGAAGTCATAACCTTTCCTTCTCACATCTCCATATAGTGTGATATCAGCGCTGAGCAGCAACTTTTATTTCTGTTCTGCATCACTGAGGCACTTTGGTGCAGCTCTCTGTAAAACCTCTGCATTTACACTTTATTGACTGACTATGAAGATTAATTTCACGCCCCCGAATGCTTCTCTCCGTCTTCTCTCAGCGGACAGCTCCAGGTTTATTCTGGAGATGGAGGGTTTTCTCACTTACTGAAGAAACATGTGTTTTCCTCAATACAAATATTAAACCATGTAATATTGTTTTATTCACTGTGAGACTGGACAAGAGCATAAACTAAACAAATGCGTAAAAAAAGACTTAAGTTTAAAGGTGTCAGTATGTTTGAAACAAAGTGCTTGTCGAATCATCAGACAGTATTTAAACCTCCTTTCCCTAATAACTTTTCAGTGTCAGAATGGCCACCCATGGGGGGCCATGCTGGGCAATCAAAGCAAAGAATTAGCTATGGAACCAGACTCCCAAGTAATCCTCTCAGATTTTCTTTATTTTCAGGCTGGTTCTGTGGATTTCAAGCTAAACGTTTTGCCTGGGACTTTTGAATTAATGATACTCATTACCTGGAGAGGTTGGAAGGAGATTTAAGTTTCTTCCCTGTTCCAAAACTGAAATCAAACCCTGAAAAGTGTAGGGTTAGGGAAGAAACATCTGCTGATTGCTTATTGGGTATTAAATCTTGGCTCTCATACAACTTCCTCAAACTTAAGTGTTAAACAGTGATTAAACTGAGGTTCTCCTTATAAGCACTAAATCTGCTTTGGCTAAACTACATAGTGTTTCTCTTGACAACTCCAGTGTCTGTCCTTCCCCTTGGGTTAAAAGTCTGGGTGTCATCCTGGACAGGATATAGTCCTTTGAGGCCCACATCAATAATGTTGCTCAGTCTGCATTTTTTCATCTACGTAATAGTAATCATATTCGCCCATCACTTACTACACCTCACAGCACCTCTATCCTCGTTCACTGTTTGGTTACATCCTGTATTGATCATTGCAAGTCTGTCCTCTTTGGTCTTCCTCTTAAGTGTCTTTTTGAACTCCAATTGGTCCAGAATTCAGCTGCCCTATGATTACTAGAACCCCCTCTATAGATCATATCACTCCTTCTCCAGCAGCTTCACTGGCTTCCTGTTAAGTATCACATCGATTTCAAGATTCTCCCTCTAACCTTTAAGGCCCTTCATAATCAAGCCCATCTTTCTGAACTCCTTCATATCTACACACCCTTCTGTACTCTTAGATCCTCCTCTGCAATCCAACTCACATCACCATCTGCCAGCTTGACTACCGTGAGTTGTAAAGTCATGAACCGTTCTGTCTCCCTGCCTTTGGAACTCTCTCCCCCATGACATTCACAATATTGACTCCCTTTCCATGTTCAAATTCTGTCTGAAAATGCACCTTTTCAAGATGGCATATTTGGTCTGATTTAATGTGACACACACATCATGATTTGCACTGATGATGACTTTTTGATGATGATTTTACACCCATTGTTTTCTAATCATGACTTTTGTTCAGTTTTTTTTAACTTATTACTGTATACTCTTTATTTGTTTGACTTTATGATCTATGGATGCATTGCTGCTTGTTTTTAACTGTGTCTTGTACAGTGTCCTTGAGTGCTTTGAAAGGCGCCTCTAAATAAAAACATTATTATTATTATTATTATTATCATTATTATTATTATTATTATTATCATTATTATCATTATTATTATTATTAGCTAGCTATCTAACTAAAAGTACTAAAAGTAAAGCCTACTGAATGTATAAACATAATGCTTTTGGTTTCTTATGATCATAAAATAAAGAATAAAGGGGTGAATAAAGGGGTACCCCGCTTCACAGGAAGAGCAGAGGGAAACAGGGAAACTTTGCCGATATTCAACCAGCTGTGTGTCATCACAGTGTGTGCAAATAAATGGTATTTGGCCTTCCCTGGAGCTCCCTGCCTGTCTGCTGGTGGAGGTAAGGGCACTAGCAGCAGCACTGGGAAAAGCCAGATGCCATTCATCTGCACACACTGGCATGAAACATAGCTGGTTGCAAATCGGCAATGTTTCCCTTTATATTCATTGTCTTCTGTCTTGATCACCAGTGATGTGGTGGTTTACTTACACATTGATCTGTAGGCTTCAGCTTCCTACTATCATTATCTGTTTAACCTGTTTTTGCTGCTGAGTCAGTTTGACATCCTGCCTTTTCCCATTCAAACACATACTGTAGACCCCTCAGGCTGTTCCTGAGATCGCGTTTTTATTTGTCCAAAAATCTGATAACATTTCTTCATGGAGTGCAGTTAGTTACAGTGTGGGCTTCAGGCTCACTCCAACAGTAAATGTTTTGTTCCTTCCAATCAATGTACTCAGATTAAAGTTGTCTATTTGGACCACTGCAGCTTATTTGAGGAACATTGAACTGCCTACTATGTCCAGATACAGACATAAGCGCTTGAGCAATGGAGCAAGTGGAGCAAATGCATCTCCATTATTCAATTAGGGGGAGCAAAGTCATAGTTTTTCTACCCCACTTTTTTTCTTTTTAAAAATAAACGTATCATTATACAGTCCTAACAGTCATGTGATTACATTTAAGCTGTCTATATCATTATCAGTTTTACTATTTTCAGCAAATGACAGAAACAAGTAACAAAAATATCACATATTTTTGGACCACCTTTTGAGTTGGTTCAGTTTAACACTGATCACACAGCTGGTTGATTGATCAGAGCAGACTGTATATATAACACTTTGAAGCCTTGAGTCTGGCATTTCAGCTGTCACCATCTTGGTTTTTTGGAGCCAGAAGAGACCATATCTGATGAGAGGGTGGAGCTGTGGAGGAGCGAGGAGTGGATCTGACTCACAGACTGTAGCGATGCCTCACAGACAGTCAGTCACTCAAGCAGCCCTGCCGTAAAATATCCATAACTGTAGGCCTCAATAAAATGTAAATGGGTGAGTTATAAAAAAAATTCACCCCCCTAACAGTTCTCATGAATGTTGAAAATAGCTATAGAGAGCAAAACAGTTTTTTTATATCAGGCTGTAAACATGTTTATTTCTGCTGTAACATGGGGGTCTGTGGGGATTTACTCCATTTTGGAGCCAGCTTCAAGCGGCCATTTGATGACCTACAGTTTTTGGTTATTCCACATTGGCTTCATTTTTCAGCCTCAAAGGTTGCCACTTGAGAGTGACCAATGCGTCCTCATCCCAGTCTGTCAAATATTGCTGCTTTGTCAGTAGAATTTCACGTCTAAATATGACACAATAGGTGTCCTCCTGCATCTATTGTTGACATTCTAGGATGCCATGTCAATTTACGCTTATTACATGTGCTGTGTCTTTTCAAAATACATTTCCATTTTCACAGGAAACCAATGGTAGCACCGGTGGCAGGTCGTATGGCAGGGAGGGGGCATGCACCAACAGGCGTTGTCTCCTGACCCCTGCAAGAACCACTTTACAAGGGTGGACAAAGACCAGTCTGTCACCAAAACCCCCATGGCAGGAAGAGATGGCTGCTGCATACACTTTAATAGTGGCAAGTGACAGCCCTCTATCCATCAAACACTGCAAAAAAGGAAAAAATGGAGCCAACTGCACATGCCAGGGGATCTCGCCTCCTTTCCTCACACCAACATTGGAACCTCAACCACTGTGCCTTGTAATAGGCAGTGGTGGACCCTGCCCTCACTGCCTTGATGGTCTGCGCAACCAACACGAGAAAGTTGGTTTGGCTGGTGAGTGGTGCTTGGAACTCCCGTTTACGTGTATCAGTCAAGGGGTCCAGGTCACAAACTTTCTCATTTTACAGCTAAACAGTACACTAAAATGTGTCAAAGAAAACATTTGAGGTGACAAATAGGCAACGCAGTAACAGAAGTTTGACCACAGTTCATATACCCCCCACTGGGGGTAGTGGTGGTCTGTCTTCCTCAAGCTTGGGTCCTCTACCAGAGGCCTGGGAGTTTGAGGGTTCTGCACTGTATCTTAGCTGTTCCTAGGACCGTACTCTTTTGGACAGAGACTTTAGATGTCGTACCTGGAATCTGCAGGAGCCACTCTCCCAGTTTGGGGGTCACAGCCCCGGGTGCTCCGGTACCACTGGGACCACTGTTGCCTTTACTCCCCATATCTTTTCTAGCTCCTCTTTCAGCTGTTGATATTTATTGAGCTTCTTGTGTTCCTTTTTCCTGATGTTGCTGTCGCTCGGGATTGCTCCATCTATCACCACTGCCTTCTTCTGATGTTTGTCGATCGACACAATGTCTGGGTGTTTAGCCATTACCAGTTTGATGGTCTGGATCTGGAAGTCCCACAGGATCTTAGCTTTGTCATTCTCAACCACCTTAGAAGGTGTCTTCCATTCTGGCCTTTGGACTAACCAAGGCCTCAGGCCTGAGCCTGCCTTGGTCCCTAGAGTCACTAAATCCTCCCCTGTCAGCCTCTATATTCTGACTGCACACAGGCAGCAGTGAAAAAACGACAAATCTGTAGTTAAAGAATGTCACATGAACCTTAAGGAATCTGGAGCTAGATACCATTTGATTGAATAAAAGAGCTGTTAGCTCCTGTAGCATTTGATGACCACCAGATGGTAGCACAGAGACAGGGTAAAAAATCAGTCTGTGCCAACAACACAACTGATGAAGCACCTTTCAACCTCTAATGGTTCCACACTGGAGGCTGCTGTCTGAGCAACTCAGATGCAATATGATCCAAATGTGGAAGCATGTAGCTCCAAATGTGTTACCCATGCTTAAATTTATAAGCATCCAATACTTTAGCAGAGCATTTACTGAATAGTTCTGCTAGTATCGAAAGTTTGAAGTTGTACATCTGCTTTAAAGGTTAGCTGGGTGGTGTTGGTGGGGGTTGTGGGGATTAAAGTCCTTTTTATTTAGAATGCCTGGCTTAATGTAGTTTATGCTGTTTAAGTTTTCTCTAGCAGTTCTTTGAGTCCCACATCTACTTCTCTGTGGTTTCCAAATAAAGTCTCAAGGGGATTTCATAATTCCCCTAAGCAACTGTCTTCTTGTAATGTGACCAGAAATTCATATGAGGATATGAACGTACCATTTGAAGCACGCCAGTGCATTTGTGCATCCCCAGGTCTTCAATGGGTTAAAGTAAAGTTAGTTGAAGTAGTGTTAGTATTAAAGTAATATAATTTGTTATTTATGCCCACTGAATGAAAGCATGGATTAGTTGAAAATGTCAGCAAAATAGAAAACTACAATATTTGTCCTCTCCTGATGCTCATTACAAAGCGACAATTAGCCACCCAGAGCTGTGTATGATTTAGCAACTGTAACTATGGTTACATAGATACATATGTGATATGACTAGTTACCAGTTTGTGCTTTCATTTATCTGGTATGGCAGTTAAATATAGCAGAAAAATTCTGAAAACTTTTTTTTAACAGAATTACAATTGCCTGCTTTAATTTTGTATGTCAGGTGTATTTTGGAAGCCTTACCCTAAACTGTGCACACAGGTTATTATTAGCTTGGTTTAGCAATTTGCTTGCACAGATATTGATGCCAAGTTTTATTTTCTAACATATAACCAATAGAAATATTGCTTTTTGTGTTGTAACACATTTTGCCTGTTGCTAAAGTTTGCTAATGTGAGCTAAAACAAGATCAAGCTGAGAAAAAAAAAAAAAACATATTGTGTGGAATAAAAAAGAAAAGGAAAAAAATAAATATAGAGATATATACTGTAGCTCTAAAACTGTATTTTGCTGTCATGTGGAGCTTATGTTTTAAGTCTTAAGAACCTTTGTGTTTTCACCACTTGCCCTGTTTTCTCTGCTGCTGTTTTCCAGCATTACGACATATATTATGTAGGTTATACATACATGTGCTGTACTGTACTGAAAACAAACCTGGAACAACGTGTGTAACCTTGAAAGTTGAAGACCTTGAAGAATGTTTTTTTGATGGAGTTGATAAATGATTAACAGAGATACAGCCGTGGATCATGACACTACTGGCCCTTTACCTGTTTATATAAGAACTTCAGAACATTAGTTTGGCCTCAATGAACTCCAGATCAAATAAAAAAAAGAACACTGGGGTGCCCTGTAGCTCAGCATATACAAAGGCAATGTCCTTGCTGCAGTAGCCAGGGTTTGATGCCCCCCGCCCCAAACACACACACACACACACACACACACACAAACTACAGTTGTCCTATCTAATAAGGCCAAAAAAGCCATTAAAAAGAACACTGAACAGAGTCTGACAGAGGATCATTCATAGCAAAGACCATTTACTGTACATGAAGCAGTGTCTTTAAGGTGATGTTCTGACCACTTTTTTTTTTTTTTTTTACAACAAACACTAAAAATTGTAAAATGTGAAAATGTGACTTTGTTATTTAAATTTTAATATTTAAATAGTAGCTACTTCCCTACACTAATATAATTAGAAATTTGCTGGTCTCATTTATCAAAAGCTAACAACAACTGAAACCAAAAAAACCTTAGGGCCTACTGTTTAGATCGACATGCTGGCAGATCTAGGACGGGTGTTCTTATAGATTTACAGGACAGGTTCTCAGGTAGAGGGAGGTGATACAGTTTGAAAAGAACATTTTACGTAGACAGCATTGGGAACAGGCGTGAATGGACATGCTGTTGACGTCAGAGTCGTCATACCTGACTAATACGCGCACTGAACGCTGATTGGCTTGTTAATGCCACGTTAACGCCCTCTTCTCGCAGGTGACCGCCTCTTTGGTACAAGTGTCAGTGCGGCTCGAACCACTGGCGGTGTGAGGGGGAGCACTGTATCTAGCGTTTTTTAAACTTAGACTTGAATCCGTTTACAAAGGAAAGTAAAACAATCAGGTACATTTAAAACAACGGGTATTCTCTTTTTAAATATATGGCCAATGCTGACGTTTTGTGCTGCCCTCGATAAAGTATTAAGGACTAGTCCATTATTTGCCAACCCCTCCGCAGTCGGAGTTCCGTGACTCACCAGAAAAAATGATGTAACTTTTACCGGCTTTCTGTTACCTTCAAAGGCACGAAGACAAAGGGAAGTTTATCCTGTGACACCGCGTGTAGGGAACATTCTCAGGCTTTTTGTAGAATAAATGGCTCGGTTTCTATAGTATAGGGTAAAAAACAGCGGCACCCCGCCGGTAACTTTCAGTTGTTTCTCCGCCAGAGTCAGTACAGTAAAGAATGAATCCAGCTCGCCGCTGTTCTGCTTTATTAAGCCAGCTGTGTGTGTCGTCGCGTGGGGGGGCGACGACCAGGAGACCGTTTTCACCGGGACCAGTCTCAGCCGCGGTGGGAACACGGTACTGTCACTCCGGTGTCGGTGTCGGAGGAGGAGGGGGAGTCAAAGGGACCTGTTCCCAGCTGAAGCCGAGTGGAGCCTCCACTGCTGTGGCAGCACAAGGTAGGCCCAGTGTACACCTCACTGTATCAACCAGTACTCACCAGCCGTGGTGATATGACCCTCTTAGGATCTAAAACATGGCACTTTGACGCCTCTATTACAGCCATTAATGCAGCAGATGTTTGATGTTCAAAAAATTCTGGAGAGGACCCCAGGCCCCCATTTCATATGTGGCACCCCCACCCCAATGTTCAAACAAAGTTTACACTTGTGAATAAAAACATTCACAAACCTACTCCTCTTTTCATTATACCTTATTTAGTGTGAAATAATCAAAGTTGAGCTTTTATCAACAAAGCTCCCTCTTACTTACTCAGGATTTCTAAGCCACTGGTCATTCAAAATGTTTAGGTTGTTTTAGGGGTGCACCTTTTTGAACTGTCTTCAAAGTCAGACAGCACACATATGTTTGAGAACATTTTTGGGCAGATGATGAACAGTCTTATCACCTCAGGATTTTTTCCTCTCTACAGAGGGACTTACTAACCTCTACATGTTGGAACAAAACAAAACAAAATCTTAACTTACAACAGAATACCTCTGAGCCAATGAGGAAATGTTGCCGAATGAAATGTTAGACGGGACACATGAGAACAGTTGCAGTGTGTGTCTGCATGTGACAGTGTTCCTTAAAATTGTGATTTCTTGGCTTACCAGTCATGTCCCCTTCCGAACAATATAAACTGAAAGCTACATTTACTCCACAGTTTTAGCTAAACCCAAAACTCCCAGCCAAAATTTTTAGATATCTAAGTCACGATACAGAAGCATTTTTGTCAAGTTAACCTTCCTTTGAAAAACCTGCCATCTGGCATCTCCGAAATGAGGCACACTGGCACAATGGGGCTACAACTAATAACTAATTTTTCAATCATCAAAAACACAATCAGCTTTATTGGCCAGGTACATATGGACACATACAAAGCATTTGACTCTGGTTTTGTTGAAATCCCTGCTGTCTCAGTTTAACCACCATCTCCTGTAAATCTCATAGAGAGCTGCAGCCCTGCCAACTAGAATCTCTGCAACACTTTCCAGCTGTGTGAAAAACTGTGAAAAAGTTTGACAGGTGAATAATCAAATGCTCAAAATGTCCCCCCTGGTGATTTTAATCAGAGAGAGGGCCCTGAAAACTGAATAAAAAAACCAAGGCTGCCATCCAGGGCAGTCTTCGTCAATTATCAATTAAAAATTTAGTTTATAGAATGTCAGGAGAGTACAAGATGACATTGTCAAAAGTCTTGTTTCGTCTAACCAACTGTACAAAATCTCAAAATATTTAGTATATAATGATGTTAGAGAAAAATAACATAATGGAATCAAACTAAATTAAAATATCTGCAAACAATTTTGTTAGTGTAATTAAGTCATTTACTCCATAAAATGTCAGAAAATAGTGGAAAATATCCGTCCCAATTTCCTCAAGGTAATATTTTCAAGGTGTTAAGTCCAACCAGCAGTCTTTAAGTCAAAAATATTGAGTTTAGAATAAGACAAAACGTAGAAAATATTGACATTTGAGATGCTGCAAACAGCAAATTCGAGGCATTTTTGCTTGAAAAATGATTAAAACCATCATTTGATTGTCCAAATTGATGCTGATTTATTTTCTGTTGATCGACAGATCAACAATGTTTCTAAACGTTTCGGCTCAAATTAAATTTGCAAGCATATAGAACAAAGCCTCATATCAACGGTACACTACGCAGGAATTGTTGGTTACTGTTGATTGTAGGCCAGTCAACATCATGAAAGACTGGAGTCTAAGGGATGTCCTTAGGCTGGTATGTTGTCATAGTTTCAAGACCACACTGTTTTAGCAATGCAGCTCTGATTTGAAAGAAAGAAATCTAAAAGTCAAGATCATATAGTAAATTTCTCTGCTTTTCTATGTAATAATGGGTTTTTAATCACATCATTAATCATGATTAACTACTGCAATGCAGTGATAACTCATTTAAAAAAACAATCTTTTGACAGCCCTGGTTGTCACAGAATAGTATAGGTTGAAACTCTTCATTACTCTTAGAACTTTAATGACTCGGTCTTGTCCATGTTGGCCAATATTTAGCTAGTGTTGGGTACATTTTTATGCATGCTTGTATTTGAAGATTCTCATTTGTAACATTACTTCATTACTTGTCAACAACTCAGTGTGTTTGCTGTAGTTTCCATTGGTGGAGCTCTTTTATTCATCCAGTGTACCTTATACTGGCCCTGCTGAGTAACTGGTTCTATTTATTCCCTCTCTAAAACTGTGATACAGGATGTTCTTGATGTGGCTTTTAAGCAGGTACCTCTGTCTGGTAATCTGTTCCAGTGGCCTCTGTTTCCTTCCTGCCACTGCAGATGATGACACTGCACTTCTTATCTCACTGAATTTAGTGCTTCACTTAACTAGCTGACAAATAGGCTGATAGGATTGTGTGGAGAACAAGAGCTCAACCTGCTGCTGAGATGTTAATACACATGATCTGCCCGCTCGCTTTAGATTACAGGAAAGACAATCAGTGCAGCTGGATTTTTAAACCATCATCTTGTGTTACAAAGACATTTTTTCCTTCAAGGAAGAGAGAATTTGATAGACATTTACATTTGCATGTAAACAGATCTGTTGAAACTTTACTTTGAACCTCTATGTTTGAACAACACTGTGGTGAACAGGTGGTTAGGTTTAGGCACAAAAACCATTTGGTGTTAATCAGGAAATGATCATGTTTTGGCCTAAAATACTCAGTTTTGGGGGAGCAGTCCACTTTTGAAACAGCAATGTCTCAGTAAAAAACAACTGCCTGCCATGCCACTATTTCAGCAGGAAACATGGCAGTCTCTTGGTTTTACTGTAAAACTGACACATGGTATTATAACTGTTTAAAGTAAACCTATTTTAATGAAATATTTGCCTTAAAAAACTTGTGATGATTGAATGCGACCTGGTCAGAAACCAGTGTTTGGGTCAAAGTCTTTAAGCAGGTCTGACCAGGTTGAGGGTTTGTCTATTTTAGGTATTGTCACAAGGAAACACGTCAGGTCTATTATTTCACACCTGTGCTCAGGTCACACCCGCATGAACACACACACACACACACACACACACACATATAAACTTATGTATGCTCACTCCCACATGACCTGGGTCAGCAGCAAAAATTAGAAACTTTAATGGTTCCCGTGTTCCTCAGGAGGTTAAAACTCTTAATTTAACTCCATGCAGATCTTTACTGGCCTCCATTTGTAATGGGATTGGTCAGGCCCAGTTACATAACAATTGAGACATGGGTCAATGGAGAGTGCACACCATGGTTACATCAATCAGTCAGGCGTATGTTATCTTTCACTCACAAGTAACATCTCTTGAATTAGCTTGGCAGTGTCAACACAACAGCACTAACACTAAAACAAAAAACTGATGTGATGGCTGTGATAACGTTCGGTCTGTTTGTACAACTCTAAGACCAAAGGATTCATGGCAGTTGCATTTCTTACATGAGGACATTAACACACTTGCTAAATCATATGTGGTGAGTAACAGCTGATCTTCGTAAGTGGCCAAAAGTGATTAACAAGATTTTAGTTATGATTATCAAGGGTTTCAACCATAGTCTGTATAAAATAATGGACAGAGTCACTATGATGGCAACCACTGGTTTGCGGAATCCTATTTCATAGCCTCATGTTTGGCGTATTAGCCGTTGGCATCTTGGATTTTTAGAGCTAGAAATGACCATATTTGGACAAGAGGGTGGCGCTAACCCTAACACTAGCTGCTAGTTTGCTTAGCACAGTGCATTTACTGCTATGGTTAACTGTGATAATGCTAATTTCCACTAGCAAAAAGACAGGCTTAAAACCATTAAAACAAAATGTGATTACTGGCAAAAAGTGAATGTCTGACTCTTGAGAGGGTCAAGAGTTTTAATACAACCAGATGCTGAACTTTTTTAAGGCTACCACAAGTTACAGTTAAGTTTAATAAACTGTAAACACACTGAAATAGCGGCAACCATGGGGACACATATACGCGATTAATCTGGGGTTGCACCATGGTCATGTTGTTTAACCAATGTTGTCACTGTGGTAGACACTTACCAGCGAACGACACCCACCTGTCACTTAAAATGTCCACACTTTTAATCAATGCCAAAATGATGCTCTAAGAACAGATGCGTTTTAAAAAAATTTCCCCCCATACAGTTGTCCTGAAGGGGGAAAATTAGCTATAGAGACCAAAACCGTTTCTGCACCAGGCTGTAAACATGCTTGTTCCTGCTCTTAAGGTGGGCATTTTAACATGGAAGGCTATGGGGACTGACTGGCTTTGGGATCTAGCCTCAAGTGGCCATTCAAAGAGGTGCAGTTTTTGGCACTTCTGAGTTGGCTTCATTTTTTTAGCAGTGGAGGTTGGTGCTTGATAGCATTGCACACTAATACTGTCATATACTGCATGTCCCAGTGAAACTTCAGGAAGGTATAAAGCTATTAAAAATTAAAAATCTGCACTTCCTTTTTGGCTTCATTTTTCAGCCATGGCGGTTGCAGCTGGGTTTCAACTCAAACAATGGTTGACAGTATCATCCTTTAAACCTCTATAAGTCTCAGTCTGTGTCTAGCTTTCAGTGGAATTCTGCAGTTCCATCGAACACTCAGTGTCTGATTAATGTCACATCTATACAGGACAATCCTTCATTCATTTTTTACCCTGTACCTCTTAATCTAATATGCCAGTCTGGTAATGCAGTTACACTGCATGTGTTTGCCACAGCAGAGGACATGATGACCTGGAATTTATTCTCTGTCTGTCTGTGTAAGCAGCTTCACTCAGTCCTGGAACTGGACTTCTGCCACCATGTGCTCTTTTCTTTGGCACAGAGAAATAAAAACTACACTCAAGTGCAAAATGAGGGCGACAGTGGTGCTACTCTGATTTTATAGGTTTTCTGCTTAATATATACATATATGATTTATATGTAACTCACTTTCTTAGCTACACTTAGAACCCCAGTCACTGTGTGTGGCTGTTACTGTTGCTTTAACACTCTTGCTAGCACTACTACACAACATAATGTGATAAATAAATTTTACTGTTCAGACTTGGTGGTTTTTAATTTTTAATACACCATTCACACGTTCCTGAAGTTTAACTGGGGCATGCAGTATATGACAGTATTAGTGTGCAGTGCTACCAAGCAGCAACCTCCACGGCCAAAAAAATGAAGCCAACTCAGAAGAGCCAAAAACTGCAATTGTTTGAATGTCCACTTGAGGCTGGCTCCAGAAGCCATTAAATCCCCATAGACCCCCATGTTGAAAAACCCAACTTTACAGCAGAAATAAACATGTTTACAGCCTGGTACAAAAAACAGTTTTGGTCTCTGTAGCTAATTTTGACGATCATAACAACTGTATGGGGGTGAATTTTGACAACTCACCTGTTTACATTTTATTAAGACTTAAAATTACGCATAACAGATGGCAGGCTGCTTTGAGTGACAGGCTGTCTGCCGATAGTGTCCCCGGCCATCTCTGGCTCCAGAAAACCAAGATGGCGACAGCCGAAGTGCTGAACTCAAGACTTCAAATTGGGAGTCCACAAACCAATGGGTGATGTCACAGTAGCTACATCCGTTATATTTCATCTATGTGTATATATGCTGTTTTCCCTGCATTTTCTTTGTCGTTGCTGGATGGCTGTTTTGAATTCTGCGATGTTATCCCCACCACAACCAGATGCCTTTCCTACCAGTAGAGACCAGAGATTGACCTCTGGTGGTGTGTGCTGTGCACTACATTCATTCATTCATTCATTCATTATCTGTAATCGCTTATCCTGTAAGGGTAGCAGGGGGGCTGGAGCCTATCCATGCTGACTTTGGATGAGACAGGGGATACACCCTGTGCAGGTAGCCAGACTATCACAGGGCTGACGTATAGCGACACACAACCATTCATGCTCACGTTTACATGTACACCTATGTGAAATCTACAATCATCTGCATGTTTTTGGACTTTGGGAGAAAGCTGGAGTACCTGGAGATAACCCACACTGACACAGGGAGAACATGCAAATTACACACAGAAGGACCCCTGCTGGTCGGTGGATTTGAACCCTGAGCCCTCTTGTTGTGTGGTGACAGGGCTAATCACTGCACCGACTATAATGAGTTTAATAGAGAAAGGAGTATCTGTATTTTTGACAGTGTTGAAAAACATACTGTCAGGATTTCTAAATACCCTTGTACACTGTAATACCAAAATGAAATTACTTGAAAATTACACAATGTCCATTTTGTTGCTATATATGGACTTGCTGTAATGTGTGCGTCACTGTTGGCACTTAACAGGGAAGTGATGACAACAGGCCTTTCTTAATGTGAGTCTGTCTGTACAACTCATGTTCTTTTTAGCCCAGTAGGCTTCAAATGCCCAGAAGCATTCTTGCTCATCCCATTTTATCCAAGATAACTTGGGAGCTACGTGTGTGAACGTGACATAGTCAAGTATCCCCACATTTCAAATCAACAAATGATGAAACTTGAATCAGTTGTTTGGTTGTCTTTGGTGAAGTGGCAGCCATGTCCAGTCAGTTTTGTCCACTGTAGTGCTAAGTAGAAATAGGATATACCAGGCTTTGACATACACACACTTGTTAATAAGATACACCCAGTGTTGTTTTTGTTTTTTATGTTGTTTACAGGAAGAAAAATAGAGAATATTACCAGAACTGTCTTTTAAGTGTACTGGCTGTTGGCATTTTTTGCAGCAGGCACACTTACCTTCTGTCCTGGTGGCTTATGACTGCCATCCGAGGACATACTGCATGTTGAAGAAAACAAAGTCAATGTGGCCGCTTGTGACAAAACTTTTCAATTGACTGAGTTGCCTCCCTACATTGCCTGTGCTGCAGAGATTTGTTACTCTGTGTGTGTGAGAGAGATAGGGATAGGGAGAGCATTCTTGGATGGGCTAGTTAATGACTGAGTCACGTCCTTGATCTGACTGCCACAGCAGCAGTCATTGGGACTGTCTCATGAGAGTCACATTGTCCTTCAATAGTCACATCCAGCAGACTGTGTGTTCCCACTCAGCCCAGGTCTACAGGGAGAGAGAAGGAGGAAGAGCAAGGGATGACTGAGAGGACGAAAGGCAGGAAGAGAGGAAGAGCGTGAGGTGGATAACCAGTGGACAGACTGAAAACTGTGTATGTATGTGTGTATCAATGTTCTTCATCCATTTTGTTCCCTTTAAGTATCTTGGTGTTGTATTTTTATATGTGGCCAACAGTTAAATCAAATCTGGTCCAGGCAGTGTCATTGTCTTCTGATAGTGTGGAAAGGATGCAATTTGACTGAAGACATTATTATTGTAGAAAACATCAGCAGACTTTTGGAATCCACATCTCAACTATGTATGAATGATCAAGATGAAGGAGGACATTATTAAGTATGACAAAGTAATCGCATTGTTTGCAACAGAGTGAAGCTAATATAATTGTCTGTTCATTTTGAAGTCACAGTTACTGGTGGTGTTATCTCTGTCAGGAATAAGTCTGGAGGGGATCATGCGTGCAGTCATGTATGAGTGTGTGTGTGTGTGTGTGTGTGTGTGTGTGTGTGTGTGTGTGTGTGTGTGTGTGTATCTGTTTGTCCGCACTTATCTCAAATACTTCTGGACCAATCAGCCTAATATTTTGTGTGCATATTTATGACTTTATGCTCAAGGATCTCTCGTGGCTGCGGTGATTCATAATTGTTGAAAAACCTGTTTTATATCATTGCTGATTCCTCACTCCTCTGAACCAGCTGTGAGGGGCTGCAAGTCCTCAACAAAATCACACGGAAAAAGTCTGTTGCAGGCCACATTTTGGCCTTTGCATGGCTCAAAAATGGACAAACATAGAAAGGTTTGGTCTCATTTTGAACTGGTGCGCTGCAGATGAATTCTACAGCAAATATGTTTGGATCCACTAAAGATAGGCAAGATGAGAGATTTTAAAAAACACATTGACTATAAGGGCTCCAGGAGGGACAACTCGTGCATCATCTAGAATGGCAGCGATCAGCTCCAGCAGCCAACTGGCAGGAATCTGCATCCTACTATGTGTACTTTTCAAGTTAAGAACTTTTTTTGTATTGAGTTGTATTTTTAGCCAAACTAGTGTTGTGGCTTTATGGATGACAGAGTCTGAAGCTCACTTGGGAGTTTGCAGATGGACAGTTTTGGTTTTGACTGAAATATCTAAACAAATTTTGAATGTCATGCCTTTTAAAATATGTGCAGACTTTCCTGATGCCAAGAGATGAATTGTTATAACACCACTGATTTTTTATTTTATTTTATTTTTTTTTTTTTAAGCACCCTCAGGTTAAAAATAGTTTGTCCAGTACTTTGGCTTATGACAACATACCTGCAAAATAATGACAGAGGGGCCTCTGGTGATATTTTGCAAGGATGGACAAAATATTTTAGTCATCTTGAACAATTAATACATGGATTGTGGAGCCAAAATGATTGGTCAAGTGACAGAAAATTAGAGGAAAAGAGGATGGTCTTTTCACATGCTTTGGAGGTCTCTAGAGTAGATACAGCGGGGACACACATTTATAGGGAAAAGCCATAAAAAAGTGCACTTTACATGTCGCCTTTTAGGTGTATGTATGAGTAGTTGAGTGTCACCATCTTTCCCCTGGGTTTTATGTAGTATTTTAGTGTAGGTTTTGTACACCATTGTGCACAGGAAAGAGTGCACACTGACCCAAAATCAGATTAGTGAATTAACCAGGTTAACAAATGTCTCCAACCATGTAAATGTGCCACTGACAGAGAGAACAACCCATACTCTGTCTTTCTCTTCCCTCTAGAGAACACATGGCTTTTGTGTGTGTGTGTGTGTGTGTGTGTGTGTGTGTGTGTGTGTGTGTGTGTGTGTGTGTGTGTGTGTGTGTGTGTGTGTGTGTGTGTGTGTGTGTGTGTGTGTGCGTGTGTGTGTGATCACACCGGATAGCCCTGCCATCCCCACCTGTTACACAACATACCCATTCTTATCATAACCCCACCTACTCATCGTATTACTTAGGCAACATCCTCATTCATGCCCACACACAAACACACACCAAATACACTCATACCCACCCTGCAACTCTGACCATCCTCATTCTCCTTTTATTCTTCCTTTTTTAATTCTCAAGATGCTTCCTGTTCTTCACAGTCAGCATCTCACATCAGTATGGCAATTGTGATAATGAAGAAACCTCATTGGTCCTCATGTTTCTCTCTCCATGTCTGAGACAGGCTTACTGTGTCTCCCTGCTCTCCAGAGGTCATTTTGTCACCCAGTGAGTGAGAGGAAGAGAGGGGAAGGGAGGGGTAGAGATTGATGATTCAGAGAGAGGGAGACAGACGTCTTAGAAGGCAGGACAGATAAAGGATGAGTCACAGCGTACGTAGTAGTAGAGGATAAATGGGTAGGAGTGAATGGCAGGCGGATTGTCCTCAGATGCAGGAAGAAGAAGGAGGAAAGCATTTGACGAGACATGGAGGCCATGGGTAAGACATTTATACTACACACAGTTACTTAGAGTGACTAGAACAGTAAGAAAGAGACAAGCAGGCAGCAGTGAGGAGGTGAAAGATGAAGGCCTTACCGTCTCAGAGGCTCTATTGTTAACAGTGTTATCAGAGTAACTGCTGAGGAGGGAAGCACAGGAAGATGGCAGGGATGCACTGATGTTTTGGCTGAACATTAATATTGGCTGATATTCATCTTGTTGACTGCCATCAGCCTATCAGCAAATAAGATGACACTCACTGATGGCAGTGGCCGATGTTTTTCTGTTGTGTCATATCAACTGAAATAAATGAACAGGTATAAGAAAAATACAATGACTATTAATTACTGACATCTCACTGTTGTGTGATGAGATGGTGAGTTGTTGCCGGCATCCAGGGGACAATAGAAAAGATGTTTGTGTGTTTGGGATGAACAGAGATCTTTGCCGGGATGCCTTTGGGACAAAAGCATGCAGTAAACCTATTATCGTCGCACCAGAGGATGAACCTATTGTCTTTCTGATGATGCCACTTTGTATACAACAAATATGTGTTAAAGCTAGGAGGAGGAGAGCTAATGAACATAAACTGTAAGCAGCTGGTGGCTGCAACTAACAGCTGGCAGAGATTGCATAAAGTTACATTATGGTGCGTTCAAGCTCTATTCAGTAAAAATGAGTGTTGGCAAAGGTACAATTTAACATTCTCATTTAGTGTAATCTTGTAAAATGTAACTTGAATAAATACAGCTGTTTGAAGGAGAAATGTGTTGATGTTTTCACAGCTATATAAAATAGGTATTAGAGAGGGAAATATGATATATAAAGTAAAAAGACTTTTGTAGCAGTTTTTTGTTAAGATGTTTTTCATGTGAAAGGTGAAATTAAAGGTTGTATTCTAAACATGTATGATTGAATTTGTGCTCATTCAAAGGTAGTGTAATGAAGGACATTAAAACAGTTCAGTTATAGTTGATTTCTGTTTCCCTGGCACAAAAGGGGAACATATAGCAGAAACAAAATAAACAACAATATAAAAACGTGACCATCCCAAGGCACACCTGTGTAATAATGATGCTGTTTAATTGGCATCTTGATATGCCACACCTGAAGGTAGATGGATTATCTGGGAAAAGGAGAAGTGCTCACTAACACAGATTTGAACAAATTTGTGACCAAAGTTTGAGAGAAATATTGAGTGCATGAAAACTTTAATGCCAGAAACAAGCAAATATCCATTGCAGTGTTTCCCCTATATGCATTCTGCAGCAGCAATGTGCCTGAACTGTAGCAGCACAATGAGTCTAAGAACAAGACAAGTGTCTGTGGTTAGCTCACGTCCGTAATAACATCAAGACAGCTGTGTGTCTTTTATCTGAAGTGCTGGGGTCAGTTAAATAGGTGACGTGAAGCCAGCGTTGTTGGTAACCTGCCATAACAAACAGGTGAACAACATGCCAGTGTGCTGATGAATTTTGTGTTTTTGGCTGACCTAGATCAAAGAATAATGGGTTAAAACAGATCGGTAATGCTGTTTTGACTTAATTATTCTCTGTGTTAAATAACAACTCAATCCCTGCTGTTCTTCACCATTGTTTTGTAAGACAGAAAAAAGACAGGTGAACCATATTTAAAAGTGACGCATTTTCTGTTTATATAATTGATGTGCAGTGAACCTAATTTATGCCGATGTGAAAGGTGGTCCAAGTTGATTTTGAAAAGTAAATAATAAATATTTACAAAAGTAAGCTAGCTGTTAAATATCTATACAGACTTTTAAGTGTTACACTAGAGAACAAAATTTGGTGCGGCAGTTTGTGGTAGTGCTCAGTTGCACTAGCCCTCCATCATTCCCACCACCACCCCTGGCCCATCCTCCAAGCCAAGGCACTCAGCCTAGGCCCTAATCTCTGAACATGCACTGGTCAGCGTTTCCTCTAGGCCCTTATGGAAACATTCAGCACGTTTACATGACGTTCGAGAAAATTAATTTATTGTGTTAGTCCAGCTGAAACCAGACCTTTAAAATGCATGTAAACCTGTTGGTCCTACTGAAATCGTACTAAATGGAATTTCTCACAGTCGGACTAACACACCCAGATAATGCAATTACTCCTGCATGTAAACCGTCAATAGGACCCAAACTGGCCTAGGTACTTTGTGCATGCTCCAGGGTTTCCATCCCGGGTTTGACCCGGAAGTCAAATAGCATTAAATGTGTAACAGCCGGTAACAACATGGAAAACTCTACATCGAGAGTCACACATTTTTGGACAGATGAAATGTGCAGAGCTGTAAAGTTGTCCAACATAGTACCTGTTTGCAGTTAGCTAACTGTAGCTAACTTGTTTGTAGATTGTTTGGTCTGTGACGTAATAGCTCAATCAGAAAAAGGTCCAATACTAACAAGCTGAAAGGAGGCATATCACCACCTATCCTAGCAGAGTCGGACATACTTCAGTCAATAAATTGATTCTCCTCCCATAGTTGTATACTGGGAGAAAGACAGTAGTCCAATTAAATGGCCTAGCCGAGCTATAACCACAGCTTGATTTAACTGTGTGTGTAAACATACTGACTGATCAATGCATCTTGAGAAATGTAACTAGGACAACAAAGTAAAAACCAAATTTATTTTAGCAGCATTACAAGTTTGTGTTTTCTCCAGTTTAGCAACATTGCCCAGAGTTGACCTGCCCTGTCTCTTTTACAAAGGTAGATACAGAAAAAGCGGCTATGATCTCCTGTTTAACTGTCTACTACACAGCTAGTCTCGAGTGCCTGACAGTCAGAAACAACAGTCCCTGTACAAGCTTTGACTTCTGACAGTTTAAAGATTGAGCTACCAACTAGCAATTGATGTAAGAGATAATGTGACCTCGTTGTAGACAGACCTAGCAGGCTGATATCATGTTTTTCAAAAATGAGATGAATGTCCTGTCAGTGTCTCCCCTCTCTTTGCATGATGTTTGTTTTCTCTTGGTCAGGACTTCAGTGAGTGCTCTGAACAAATGTTTGATGTTCTGAAACAGAACAGCCAAAGCAACCAAAATAGCAACAAAACCTTTGTCCTGTCTACAGTGCAGACTGTTGGTATGTCTTTATTTATGTTGGCAGTGAAGGTGTACAGTCTCTCAGTTCAATGGTTTTCATGCTACTACTTTTTGATCAATCCCATTTCCTTTCCCTTTCTCAAAGCCTTATGGGTAGTGTGACATATTGTAAAAATTGTACTGAAAACAATCAAAGCAAGGTCTCTTAAAACTTTGGGGTCACATGGAAACCACCAGTAAATAAAATGTTTTTATACCCATGGTTCATACTTATGTCTTCCTGAGAGAGCGGAGAGCAGAAACTGAATCCTCAAAGCACTCATAAAACAAACCACATAGTGCCTCTGTTAAAGTGGTACTGTGTACATAACTGGGAAAGAAGGAATAACACAATCATATTCTTAACGACAGGTTGAATTCATAAGTACTAAAACACACACTTTCTCAAGTCAATACGTTCTTGGGTTTGCTGATACAACCTTTCTAGGTCTAGTATGATCAGTAGCTTTTGGTGGCTAATGTTAACAGACACAGAGCTCTTTTAATGACCACACTTGTTTCTCCCTTGTTTCTTCTCCATCAGTTTGTCCAATGGGTGGCAGCAGCAGCAGGCTGTTTGGCACGTTGTCCCAGTCTCTGAACAGCGCTCCCTTGGCCCAACCTGACCCATACCCAGAGAACAACCCAGACCAGGACCTAGCCGAGATCAACCCAGACCAGCTGCTCAGAGAGTGTGAGGAGGCCCTGCAGAGGCGTCCAGCACGGCCACATCGGGATCTGGTCTATCCCAGCGGCGTGGTGCCCTGCCGCCACAAGCACAATCCATCCATACGGATCATGCAGTGGAATATACTCGCACAAGGTAGACATCTGTGGATCAATCATATATCTGTGAATTTGTGAGGATTCCAGTGACTTGAAAAATTTTAGAAGTTTGGAGGAGTTACTTATTCAGTAGCAGTGTGGCTGTAGGAATGGCAGTGTCTGTCTGTTTGTCTGTCATTCAGTCCACCTGTTGGTACAGACTGAAACATTTGTACTGTACAAGGGTTGGGTACCGTTGACATTTGAACTGATACTGCTGTCAGTACCTGGAATTCAGTGCTGGTACCTTTTTTGGTTCAATTCAGTTATTAACTCTCTCTGTTACAACTAAAATGTCATTTTGAATTAGCTGCAGGGATGACATCTCTCTATATCTCTCTATACTCCACGCCAGTCAGCAAGGGATTCTTCTTCTCTGCTCTTCTCTAATCACATGGAGAGCTATGTGTTTGTCTCCTTGTTTGTGTGTGTATGTGCTTGTCTCTCTCACACTCTGTTAAGACACAACTGACAAATATGTGAAATAAGTACATAATTTAAAACAAAAGCACAAACAGCAGGGATACTAGGCTGTTTCTAAAATAAAAAAGTAAAACTGCACCGCAGCGACAGTTTCGGCTCTCTGGGAAGCCAATGGAATTCAGTAGCCAGCTTCCCAGCTGCCCAGCTTCAGGGTGCTTTGTGGCGCTTCTGCCTCCTGTTTGAAACCAGCGTCCTCACCGGATATTTAACACCAGTGCATTAAAAATGAATCAGTACTGACATAATTCAGTCAGAACCATTAATAATACCAAATTCAGGATCCAGCCCCATACTGAACAGTTTGAGATTAAATTTTGCACTGATTTCCATGGTCCCCAGAGGGGACAGACCGTCTTTGGTTGACTTTTCATCTGGCAACACTATCGGGCCAAAATTTCGAGTTTAGCAGCAGCATTTCAAGTTTGGTTTTTGGCCACATACTGTACCTACAGAACAAAAGACATCCTTGATCAGCTGCCGTTTGTGTTCAGTGCTGATTCTGCTAACATGCTAAACTAAGATGTATTACCATTTGGCTCAAAGCACCACTGTGAGTCCAAAATAAAAATGAATGAATTCGGTATAAAAATTAAACTGTCTCTTTGTTTGCAGCTCTAGGTGAGGGAAAGGACGGGTTCATCCGCTGTCCACTGGAAGCTCTCAACTGGGAGGAAAGGAAGTACCTGATCTTGGAAGAGATCCTCACCTACAGTCCAGACATCCTATGCCTACAGGAAGTGGACCACTATTATGACACTTTCCAGCCCATCATGGCCAGCCTCGGTTACCATGGCACCTTCCTGGCCAAACCCTGGTCTCCCTGTCTGGATGTTGAGCGGAATAATGGTCCTGATGGCTGCGCTCTGTTTTACCGCCGCTCACGCTTCTCTCTCCAGGCCACTGCTCACCTGCGGCTGTCAGCCATGATGCTGCCCACCAACCAGGTAGCCATCGTCCAGACACTGAACTGCCAGGTAACGGGCCAGCAGCTGTGTGTGGCTGTGACCCATCTGAAAGCTCGTAGCGGCTGGGAGAGGTTGAGGAGTGCGCAGGGTGCTGATTTGCTGCAAAGTTTACGCAGCATAACGTCTCAAGGTGTCAGCAGCAGACAGAACGGGGCAATGTCAGGCACCATACCTTTGGTAGTGTGCGGGGACTTTAACGCAGAACCCTCAGAGGATGTTTACCGGCGCTTTAGCTCCTCTGCTCTCGGCCTGAACTCCGCGTACAAGCTGCTGAGCTGTGATGGGCAGACAGAGCCAGCCTATACCACATGGAAGATCCGCCCCTCCGGAGAGAGCTGCAGCACTCTGGACTATATCTGGTATACCAATGATGCTTTGAATGTTGAGTGCCTGTTGGATATTCCCACGGAGGAGCAGATCGGCCCAGACCGCCTCCCCTCCTACCACTATCCCTCTGACCATTTATCACTGCTCTGTGACATCAGCTTCAGGGAGGAGCCCCATAGATTGATGTAGGCTGCCAATGACAGCAGCAGGCCTGGACCAATAGGAGGACTGAGTGAGTGGACTGTTTGAAACAAAACTCTGTGTTTACTGTAAGTAAGGAAAGTGAACTTGATATCTATCAGACTGAGTCATGGCAGGAGAAATCTGATTGGAGTGTGAAGAATTTGCAATAATGAGACAGAAACCACTTTCTGTAATTTTATTATTTTAAATATAGTTGTGACATGAAATATCAGAAGAAGTGAAATGAGACATTGTGACATCCCTTCTGATGGAGAAAATACTTTTAGTCATAGCAATAAATTTGGATTTGATCCACTGACTTGTGTCGAGGTGGGTCAATGCCAAGGTAACGATTATTTTTTTTAGCCATTTAACTAAACTCTGTGTTTCTGTAACTGAACTTAAGCTGAAATGGCAGCTACGAGGTTCATCTGCTGAAGTTTGCACACTAAAAAAACGACTGCAGTATGACTTATATCACTTATTTAATTATTTTATTCTTTTAACAGTTGATTATATCATAATCAACAGTTTTTCCTATAGTGTTTTTAAATTAATTATTTTTGCATTGAAGTAATCCTCGATGGTCCCTCACGCAGACTGTGTATAAAGATGGACGACAAGTCTCTTCTTCCTCTTACTATACAAAAATGAAGCCAAAATATCCTAGATACAGGTGCTGCCATCTTGTGCTGGTGATGTCATTTGGAGCCAGAGTCTGTGCTGTAGTGACTGGGGGTGATACCGCTGTATGGAAGCCCCACCCAACTTAAGCACAAGTCAATCATAGCTGTCAATCATGATGCCACACCCCCTTTTTATAGCATCAAATAACTAATTAAAACCAAACTGACTGGGAACTGGGAAAAATTTATTTGACATGTACTTTGTTCTTTTAGTTTGACCCATGTCCGCTAACATGGAGGGGGTGGGGTTTATGACCAATACTGCAGCCAACCACCAGGGAGCGATCCAGATGTTTTGGCTTCACTTTTTGGAAGCTGTCATGTCCTCCATATTTATATACAGTCGGTTGTCCCTCAGTTTGACATTGCTTATCATGACAGTGTTGTGCTGTGACGACTGTGAACATGAGGAGAAATGTTAGTATAAGAAATAAAGAGATTATTTTTCCTCTTATTCTTGTCTTTTGCTGATTTCTTGGTTGGTACAGCTTACTTATTAAGAATTATGATGTTGATTTGTTTCAGCACACACACACAGGCCTCTTTTCACACTGGTTTAACCACTTAGCTAATTGTTTGGTATGTAAGATTACTCAACTGAAGACCGCTTTTTAAGAAAAACTTCCCACAGATATTCTCAGGTATATACACTGTGTGGCCAAAAGAATGTGGACACCTCTGTGCAGTTCTGTGTGCTGTCATCTGGGGCTGTTTTTTCCTGGTTTGGGCCATTTTGTTTAAATGAAGGGAACTCTTAATATTACAGCATACAAATGCACAGCATTCACACAGATGGGTGAAAGAAAACACATAGAGGGAATGACAAACGAGAGGAGAGCATCCAAGAGGATGGAATTCCCGACGCAAACACCTGGAATGAGGTACAAACAGCCAGGAGAGAAAGATGTCCTAGGAAGGTCGATGGTCTAGTACAGAGAGGCCTGAGTAAAAGAAAGACCCAGTCACCGGAAGGATAATGCTAACAGGTACAGAGTAATCAAAAATACGCAGCTACCTGAAAGCTACCTGTCTATGAGCAGGGAGGTTGTTCCAGAGGAAGGAGGTGTGATAGGAAAAGACCCTGTAGCAGTGTTGGGCCTCACTGATGCTCTTATGGCTGAATGGAAGCAAATTCCTGCCTAGTGAAATGCCAAAAGATTTAACCTTGAGGTGCTGACTGCCAGATGCTCTTTATAGCTCACCAACACTGACAGAGTGATTTATCTTCTCTGTAGCATCACAGGAACCACAGTTTGCAGTTCTGCTGTATCAGTCATTTACAGTGGCATGAAAGGTTTGGGCACCCCTGGTCAAAAGTTGGTTTACTGTCTATAGTTAAGCAAGTAAAAGATGACCCGATTTCTAAAAGACACGGAGTTAAAGATGACACATTTCTTTAATATTTTAAGGAAGATCACTTTTTTATTTCAATCTTTTACAGTTTCAAAAAAAAAAGGAAAAGGGCCTGAAGCAAAAGTTTGGGCACCCTGCATGGTCAGTGCTTAGTAGCGCCCCCCTTGGCAAGTATCACAGCTTCTAAACACTTTGTGTAACCAGCTAATAATCTTTCAATTCTTGTTTTGGGGATTTTTCGCTCATTCATCCTGCAAAAGACTATTAGTTCTGAGAGATTGTTGGGCTGTCTTTCACACACTGCTCTTTTGAGGTCTATCCACAGATTCTTAATGATGTTTAGGTCGGGGGACTGTGAGGGCCATGGCAAAACCTTCAGCTTGCTCCTCTTGAGGTAGTCCATTGTGGATTTCAAGGTATGTTTAGGATCATTCTCCTATTGTAGAATTGTCTTCATCTTCAGCTTTTTACAGATGCTGTGTTGTTTGCTTCCAGAATTTGCTGGAATTTAACTGAATCCAGTTAAATTCCACACACAGAAATACCCGTGAAATGTTCACTCTGCCACTGGCTGCACCACAAGCCCAAAGCATGATTGATCCACCCCTGTGTTTAACAGTTGGACAGGTGTTCCTCTCATGAAATTCTGCACCCTTTTTCCTCCAAACATACCTTTGCTCATTGCATCCAAAAAGTTCTATTTTAACTTAATCAGTCCACAGGACTTGTTTCCAAAAAGCATCAGGCTTGTTCAGATGTTCTTTTGCAAACTTCTGATGCTGACTTTTGTGGTGAGGACACAGGAAAGGGTTTCTTCTGATGACTCTTCCATAAAGGTCATATTTGTACAGGTGTCACGCACAGTAGAACAGGCTCCACCACTCCAGAGTCTGAGGAATCTTCCTGCAGGTCTTTTGCAGTCAAACGGGAGTTTTGATTTGCCTTTCTAACAATCCTACAAGCAGCTCTTTCAGAAAGTTTTCTTGGTCATCCAGACCTCAACTTGACCTCCACAGTTCCTGTTAACTGCCATTTCTTAATTACATTACAAACTGAGGAAACAGCTACCTGAAAACATTTTGCAATCTTGTTTTTGCATGTGTGTGGGTATTTCAGGCCTGTGTGTATAAGTAAAAAACAGAGTGAAAAATTTGGAATTTCCCCTCGCGGTACTATTAAGGGTATATAAAAAAAATTTTAAAATTAAATAAAAAAAAATAGTCTTCTCCTGCTTTGTTAGCATCAGTTATTTTAGTTTCAAGTTGTATCTTACTCCAAATTGATTTTTTTTTTCCAACATAATTTTCTTTGTTTTTTTTGTTTTGTTTTGTTTTGTTTGTTTGTTTGTTTGTCAACTTCAGTGGGATCAGAAAGACCTCGTCATTGAGTTGAAAAGCTCTGGCTGGATAGAGCTAGTAAGGAGAACTTGAGTGAGGATTGTGACAACACCAGTTTCCAGGGGGTTACACCAAAGTTGATTTTAAAAAAAAAAAGCTACAACTCTGACTCCAGAAAGTTTGGATGTTGGATAAAATGGAAATTAAAGTTGGGACAGGGGCATATTTACCACTGTGTCATGTCGTTTTCCTCTGACGACACTCAATTAGTGTGAGATCACAGCCATTCAATGGTGGTTATCAGCCTTGCTCCTTACATGCAGCTATTTCTCCAGATTCTCTAAATCTTTGGATATTGTAGAAGGTAGAAGGTAAAAATCCTTAAATTCCCTGTAATTGTACGTTGAGAAAAGTTCTTAAATTTTTCAGCTGTTTGTCCATACAGTTTTTTCACAAAGTGACCATCCCTGCTTGTGAACCTTTTCAGGATGTCCCTTTCATACCTACTGATGATACTATCATCTGTTACCAGTTAACCTGTTCACCTGTGTTCAACTTTTATGGAACATTTTGCAGATATCAAATTCAGAATGAGTGTATATTACCAAAATATTTTTAAAAAAAACTGCAAATCATTGCACTCTGTTTTTATTCATGTTTTACACAACGTCACAACTTTTTTGGAATCAGGGTTGTGCTCGTAGTGTTTCTGTATTTGCAGTTTATTTATGGCACATATTTTTTGTTAAGTTAATGTATGTTTATTAATTTCATTATGTTTTATTCATTTGTAGTCTTTTTCTAAATGTGAGATTCTGTCAGTGTGGTGAAGATCTTCATTTGTCTGTGCTCATGTGTTGTCTCACATGGCATTATCTCAGTGTCCCTGCATGCCAGTGTTTTTGAAATGGGGCTCTAGGTACCCCAAGGGGCACTTTGGAGTAATGTTAATTTAAAAAATATCTGTCATGCATAATTTGTAAAATAATCACATTACATTTATACTATAATTTACCCAATAAAAATTGTAAATGTAAATATGATAAACCACACTTTATATTCAATATTCCTAAGAGTGTACATTATTGAAAAAAGTTTGAGAACCATTACTGTATGCAGTGTATTCAGTGCATTCTAGGGGTGGGTAAAAAAATGAACACAGCATAGTTTTTTTCCTTGGCAATATTGTATCGATACATGGACAGTAAGTATCAGTTTATACATCCATCCACTTCCAGCTATTTTCATCCGCTTAGCCAGGGCCAGGTCACAGGGGCGGTAGGCTGAGCAAAGCACCCCAGACGTCCCTCTCCCCAGCAGCACCTTCCAGCTCCTCCTGAGGGACCCTGGCTCAGCTGGAATAATTAACATGGGGTCGCTGCCCTGGGCTCCCCACCCACAAGGACAGGAATCGGGGTCCGGTGCATTGTGTGCCAGGCAGCACAGGGGCTGGGCCCTGGGCGTGCTGCTCCCCGGCATCACAGACTAGTTCTGGGATGTATGATTCTCTTGTTATGTAAATTATTAATATTACAATGTCCTCACCCACTGACTGCAGTTCTGATCCTGTGTTAACCAGCTTCCAACATAACATGATATTATTTGCAACCCTACTGGCAAGTAGATTGATATTATTAAATTGGAAGCAAATGCAGGCTCCTCCCCATTCTGCCCTCGTGAAGGATGTGATGCACCACCTACCTTGGAAAACATTAAATTCTTAAGAGGGTGTGAAAACAGATTTTACCAGAGCTGGCAACCCTTTATAGACCACTTTAAGAAAGTTGCACCAAGTTCTTCTCCTAACTAGCCTAGTGTAAAAAACACAAAACATGGTCAACCTGACATCCTTCTAAATTCTTCCAGCCCCCCACCCTTTTTTTTTGGTAATTTTGTTTTATTATAACATTTTGTCTGTAACTATTTATCTTCCTTTTTTTTCATTGTTTTAAATAGAACAATGAATACAGTGAAACTTTTTCTACACATGTATGATAAATGACCTTTAAGGGAATTTTCCATTTTTGACTTGTAAAATATTTTTTGTATTTTTGTGCTAGAAATTCTGTCTTCTCCTTTTTATGACTGTCATGATTTGTTAAACTTAAAAAAAAAAAACAATCAAAAGAGTTGGAAAAAAAATATTAATATTGCAAATAGAAATTACATTTTTGGTAGTTACTAAACCAACAAATCTGCTTCTCTGTCTAGACACATCTTGCTGCAATAAAAATGGATAGGATGGACTGACAACTTTCTCATATAAAACAGATGTTGACAAAGTTTTCCTTTTGGTACATATTTTGCAGTGAAAAAAGGTGATAAATTGCAATACATGGTATCGCAAAACATCCAAAATCAAAATAATATTGTATCCTGACTTAAGTATCGTGTTAATTACCTATCGCGAGGCCTCTGGTGATTCCCACCTCTTGAACAAAGTTTTCCACTTTGGTACTTTCCACATATAAAACAAGTGTTGGTGGTTTTCCCTCACATTGTCACTGTATCCTGTGCCAACAAAACTATTTAAATGTTTCAAGCAGCCATTTAGAATGTTGCACATCGTGAAATTCTTTAAATCTTAACCTGTTAAATGTTCTTCTACTCAGTTTCTGCATTTACAAACCTGAAAGATATGAAGATGAGCAGTGATAATCATCTCCCAGCCAACAGCTGACCTGCATACAGGCGGTCTGCTGGTACATGAGCAGCACAGCGCCTCTCTGTGGCCTCGCCAAGTGCCAG
The DNA here is from genome assembly GCA_019142605.1 of Cephalopholis sonnerati. NCBI lineage: Eukaryota > Metazoa > Chordata > Actinopteri > Perciformes > Serranidae > Cephalopholis > Cephalopholis sonnerati. Next base: position 5,997,128 of record JAGQAX010000004.1, on the reverse strand, counting down.
TGTTTCTTTCAAAAAGCCACTAAATCATTATTTAGCATTTCATGTTTCAGATGGCAGAATAAGACAACTGGAGTCAGTTTTAATTCACATTTGTTGTTTTTTTATAATACATATTTCAGTAAAATCTACTTCAATACACTGATAGTACAAGAAAAAAATAGTATATTATACTTCAGATGTGGAGCACACCATTTAGTTCTCAAATCTGGACGCAGACATCCTTTCACTCCCTTTTTATGAACAGTAAAAAACAGTGCTGTGGAGTAACAGAACTCTGCAGACTGAAACAGAAGAGGAAACAAAGACATGAATTCAAACTACGTGTGGACTGATACATACCTGCTGAGTATCAAAAAAATGCTTTTTACATTTCTGTTTACAACAAAGTCCGCTCAGGCTTTTTATATTACGTTTGATTACAAAAGGGAGTTATGTCATTTACAGTCTAAGGCTGCCCACATCTTCTGAGCTCCCGAGGATCGTGAGTGTGTGTGTGTGTTTGTGTTTTTACAACAGTCCCTTTAATCCTTTGTGGAGCTTCAGCAGCTCCATAGTGAGAGCAGGCTGACTGTCTGAGCCAATCAGAGAGCAACTCTGATGTGTGATGGGGGTGTGGGGGGTAGGATGTGTCCTGCACTTCCTCAGCAGTGTCCTCAGTCACTTCCTGTCCCCCCCTGGGGACCCCAGCTCAGGGTGGAGCACTCAGGATGAGCTGGTTTCTGCTGTCGCTGCTGGCGGGCTGGAGGGGGGCGGAGCCTCTGCTGCTGCCTCCGATTGTGCTGCTTCAGGCTGACTGCTGGGGGGCTTCGGGAGCTGGGTGGGGGTTTTGGGTGGTGCAGGATGAGGCTGGCTGACCTGGACAGAGAGCTGCGGTAGCGGCTGGGCCACCGCTGCCGGTTTAGCCAGGATGAGCTGCGGTGTTGGCCGGCCTGCTGTTAGCTGGACCGTAGGGGCGGTGGTGGCCGGTTTAGCAGCTGTGTGCGCTAACTGTGTAGCGACAGGTTTAGCCTGGATGAGCTGCGTGACCTGGCCTGATGGGTTGGCCTGCATGAGCGTGGCCAGCTGGTTGGCCGGGATGGTGATGATGGTGATCTTCTCTCCTGCTTTGGAGCCTGCAGGCAGCATGGTGGGCAGGGCCTGGATGACCAGTTTGGGGGGAGCGCTGGCGGAGGCGTTGGCTACCGTTACTGGGACTCCTGTGGTGGTGGTGAGGATGGGGGAGGAGTTTAACGTCACCTGACCAAGTGAGTTGGTCATGACCACTGGCATGGCTCGGATGGGCCTGCAGGAGAAAGAGCAGGGAGGATTATGGGGATGACAAAATAAGGATATAAAATAAAAGGAACTTAAAGTTTAGTTTGTTGAGTTTTACTAACAGCAATTACATGATCAGCACACAGCCAATCAGATGATAGGATTTTAAGTATAAAAATGAGATTATGTAAGACAACCACAGCCAAGAATACATATCAATCATCCAACTGGCTGTTAAAAGCCAAGTTAGCTGATGAGAACAGGATAATTTTAGCTTTCTAGTTTCATGATACCTTGGATGAGTTTTGTCATGTGTGAACAACCTCCCTGAGGACATGTTTATATATACAAATATTAAACTGTGACACATCAAAAGAAACAGTGAAAAGAGACCTGGTGGCAGCGTTGCTGGGGATGACAGTGACATAGGTCTGCTGAGGCTGGGTGGCGGCAGGGGAGTTTGTGCTCAGGCTGGCAGGGCCATGCTGGTGAGCTGGGTGCTGGCTTGAGGAAACCACACCCTCTCCGTCCTCCAGCTCCTCTCCGTCCTCCTCATCATCAATCACCCGGATGTTCTTGGGCATGTCTTTAAACTGGTAGGCCAGTCGCTGTCCCTCCACTTTAGCCAGGATGCCACGCTGGTAGTAATACCTACACACACACACAGATATTATCACAGCTGTGTTGTCATATATGAGAAAGACAGGTATGCTCAGGACCATAAAGGGTTCCGTGTTTGCGGAGAGGACAGGCTGACCTCAGGGCTCGGCCCATGGTCTCGTAGTTCATGTCAGGCTTGTTCTTGTGTTTCCCCCACAGTTTGGACACAGCCTTAGAGTCCACCAGTTTGAAGATGCCCTTCTCCCTCTGCATCCACTTGATGTACCGGGGACAGGTGTTTTTGTCCTGCAGCAGCTCTAGCAGGAACTCCCACAGATAGGTGGTGTTGCCTTTAAGACACAAAGCAAAACATCATGAAATCCAGAAGCTCTGTATCATATAGATCCCTTCACAGTGATGTATGTATACACTGGTGGGGCCTCAGGGGCAAGCAAGTTTTCCCACAGCACCTCACAGGAAGTGTGAGCTTTTTCGATAATGGAACATTTCATAAACCCTCACAAAAACAAATGACTGGGATAACTAACATTTTATTACATTAAAGGGATGCACAAACTTATCGGCCACACATTGCTATCTGTTGATATTCACCTTTTGACTGCCATCATCCTATTAGCAAATAAGATGACATTTACCAGTGGCAGTAGTCAATGTTTTTCTGTTGTGTTACATCAATTTTATGCAGGTCATAAAATGGGGCTCGAGACTAATAGCATCCAGTCGCCAATGGGACAATAGAAACAAAAGGACACAGTAAACTGATGATCAACATGTTGGGGAATGCGCCGTTTTTCCCTGATACATTGTGAAGAACAATTCCATGTTAAAATTGTCAGGAGGAGAGCTAGCTAACGTTAGCTGTTAGGGGCAGGTGGCCACAACTAACAGCTAACAGAGAGGCTGCATTGAATTACATTTTGTTGCATTCAAGTTCTATTCAATAAAAATGAGTATTGTGCGAAGGTAAATTAGAATGATCTCATGCTGGGTTCAATGTAATCTTGTAAAATTTAGTTTTTGGCAAGAAATATGAATTAAGTAATATCACATGAGAGGGAGTGCTGCTGTTGTACAGACCAGCTGCTATGTATCATGTAGGCTACATCTGAGTGTTTCCATTCATTTTGCGACCAGTGACAATTGATTGGTGGAATACATGTGATGCTGATAAGTCACAGCTTCATCAGTATGTTGCGTCATCTTCTGGTGTCATCTGAGCATACCTGGAGATTAACAGTGAAGTATTCAGACATCTTTCCATCCCTTTCTCCTTTTCTTACCATTCATTATTTAACTCAAATGTTATTTGTGGTGATGTTTCATTGTGCAGCGCAAAGTTTGTTACGACGACACTTAATATCATCTCATTAACGATAAGGATAATTAAGAACTCAGAGCATCTGTAAAGCAGACTGATACATGCGTAGGTAAAAGTCCCAGTGCTGTTATACTGTATATCAGCACTCATGAAAGGACTCCAGTCCAATCAAAATGCTCGGTCAGAACTAACTGTTGTATGATATATAATAAAGGCTTTTGAAGCAATCATCTTTTTAAAAAACATTTTTCATGAGTGAAAAAAAGGGTTATATTAAAGGTTGTATGGCTGAATTTGTGCTTATTCAAAGATAGTGGAATGAAGGGCTGAATGACTTGAAAAAAGTTCAGTTATTTTTTTACACTTGAGATTATTTGTTTAACCAGGCACTAAAGGGGGAATAAATAACAAAAACAACAACAAAAAAACTCATTGCTGTCAGTTACTGGCCAAACTGTTATTTTAAACATCGCTATCGGCCCAGAATTTCCTTATCAGTGCATCCCTATTAGGTTAACATAAGACGATGCATAATGCATGCACAACCACTGATTTGTACAAAATAAGAGAAAGGTATACAGCAAAACATTTGGGCCATGTTCTGAGAGTTCAAATTCCGGGAACTTCTGAGACTAATTATTTGTTTATGAAATCTTTTTTTCTTTTTTCTCAAAAGAAATGTAAACTTATGGCTCTAACCCTCTTTACTAAGTGTAACCTAAGTGATTAAAAGAATGAATTTTTTTCTCCCCAAACTTTATCAGGTTCCTGTATCTTTAACTCCATCTTACAGAGCAGGATCATCAACATAGAATTGAAACCACAGTTCAATAAAGACCATTTCAAGGCATTTTTCACTTGCGAGGAAACAACGAGACATTGTTCCGCTTAAACTTCTGGTCCAGCCACTAGCCTACTGCATGTTAACAGCATATGAAATGCTGAACTTTAGTCCTCCTGAGCTGCAATACACACTCTGGAAAATGGTGAAATTAGTTTCAGGACCTTGCTGCTCATTTGTAGGTTGTTTCCTTCCACAAGGTACAAACTTAATGTCAGATATAGAGGTCCACTGCTTCCCCAAAAAGAGGAACCAGTGCAAAGTGTGGATTACAGCAGTCAAAATAAAGACCACTGTAAAGAACTCCAGGGTCTGCAGCACTCATTTCACGATTTCCTGGAGAACGCAAATGACAAGACAGACACACAACACACACAAACACAAATGCTCCTCCCTCACTCCCTCTGTAGACTGTAGGCTGGCAAGTGTTCGCTTGAACAAGCTTACTTACCGGTAATGAAATGAGCACTACAGACCGGGAAGTCTCCCCGACAATATCCAGTTCTTCATTTTGACCGCTGCAATCCACGCTTTGCTCAGGTTCGTTTATTTAGGAAAATGGTGGACTTTTATTTCTGACATACAGTTTGTACCTTGTCGAAAGGAACAACCTACCATTGAGCAGCAAGGTCCTGAAACCAATTTCACCATTTCCCACAGTGTGTATTTCAGTGTAGGACTTAACTTTAGTGTTTCATATGTTGTTTACGTGCACCAGTGGCTGGACTAGAAGTCAAAGAGGAACAATGTCATTTCCTTGTAGCCGAAAGACACCTCTAAGCAGTCTATATGGCATGTTGTGTTCTTGTGCACTGATTTGATTTCAGAGCTGGGACAAACCTTTGCCCTCCCTTGGTCTTTTCTTGATCCCCAGGTCAAAGGATCCGTTCGAGGCAGGCTGGTGTGTCTTGGGCTTGCGTCCACCTGCACATAGGACAAACAAACACACACACACACACACACACACACACACAGGTAGAATTCCATGTGAGTAGATCAATGTGAGCCTTTTCACACCTTGTTATCATATCATTCTCAAACATGCTTGATACCTGTACCACCCCACTTCAAATACTCATCTGTTGTATATTCTACTATGGCTCAAAGAGCCTGAGGTGGCAGCATGGAGACCCTGAGCTACAACTAACACGTACTAACAGATTTCAGAGAAACAAATAACCTGTGTAGTCTCAAGCACAAAGAATTGTTCTACTGTGAATGAGGCCCACATCTTTTACACGGAGCCTTGGAGAGTCCTATGTAGTGACACTGACCTCCTCTCTTTCTCTTGGCAGCAGGTTCACAATCAGGAGGGATGGGGAAGGACTCCTCCTCTATGGGCCCACACTCTGTAGACACCTCCACCACCGTCTCCATCATCACATCCTCTGCTGGGGTCAAACAAAACAACGCTCTTCATTACGATGCACGTGAACTGCTGAAAGTCATTATTAAATACTGATGCATGATACAGTCATGGAAAAAATTATTAGACCACCCTTGTTTTCTTCAATTTCTTGTTCATTTTAATGCCTGGTACAACTAAAGATACATTTGTTTGGACAAATATAATGATAACAACAAAATAGCTCATAAGAGTTTAATTTAAGAGCTGATATCTAGCCATTTTCCATGGTTTTCTTGATAATAACCAAAATCACTTAAGTTCTTACATCAATAGCTATGGCACTGTACTGCCAAAAACAGTGCTTTTAGGCATTTCATGTTTTCTTTTCTGTCTGTTAGTCACATGATACACACAGGAGTTAGTACTTGATTGCATAACCATTGTTTTTGATGACTGCAGCCATGCGTCTTGGCATGCTCTCCACCAGCTTCTGACATTGTTCTGCGGTCACAGCAGTGCATTCCTGTTGCAAAAATTCAAATAAATTTGCTTTGTGTTTGGGCTTGTGGTTCTCCATTTTGAGTTTGATGATGTTCCACAGGTTTTCAATTGGGTTTAGATCTGGTGATTGAGCAGGCCAAGGCATGGTTCGAATGTTCTGGTTCTCCATCCAGGCTTTAACTGACCTTGCCGTGTGGCAAGGGGCATTGTCTTGTTGGAAAATCCAGTCATTCAA